>OX451736.1:246769718-247417683 GCA_948472305.1 Vicia faba | reverse complement strand
TCAATTTCATATTTTAAGTTGAATTGTAAGAGAGAGATTAAAAGATGAATTAAAGTCTATATATTTTTTGGATATTTAACAAAAATAATAACATTTTTCTTGTTTTTTTTTTTTGTTTGATCTTGATTCGTCTCTTTTCAATAATTTGTGATGTTTCCATGGTATTTTTTTAATTTGAGATATGATAGTCTTACTCTATTGCTAAAATTTAGATACTTTTACTATATAATTTTGTTTATCTATTTTATTTTATTTTCTATATTTGTACTTTAACTTCTAATTAACACAGACATATAATTGTACTTTATTTCATTGTTTTGTTCAAGGATACTTTTTGAATTTTAACTTATGATCCAACAAACTCTTTTAAATTTCAAGTTACACAATTTGATTTTAATTATTTTATTTTAATTTTTGACAGGTTTAGTTATTTTATTTGTAACTACTATTAATAAAAATTAAGGATACTTTTTGAAGTATATAGAAATTTTTTTGCACAATTTATTTTCTGACATGCACAATTTATTTTCTGAGATGCACAATTATATGTTGTAATTTTAATAGTTACATAAAAACAATTTAAAATTATTGACAAATACATATAAATGTCAAGATACAAACACTATTTAAAATGTTATTTATAAAGAAGTATTTCAAAAAAATAAAATATGCATTAGTAGTATATAACAATTGTTTATTTAATTCTAACTATTACATGATGAAAATAATTATGTTTAGTTTGTTACTAAACAGTTTATTACAGTTTGTTATAATTCTGTTTAGTTAGTTACTAAACAGTTGGTTACAGTTTGTTACTCAAACAGTATATATAATACTGTTCTGTACACTCCAAAACAATGAATAATACAATCATTTTATTCCAAAATTAACATGGTATCAGTTTGAATTCCCTTTTCCGCACCTTTCTTCTTCGCGCCTTCTTCTTCTTCGCGTCTTCGCGCCTCCTTCTTCCCTTGCTGCTTCAGCTAGTTATGGCGCTTCCTTACTCTGATTTTGCTACCAATCCTTCCAATCCTTACTACATGCACCCTAATGAGAATCTCTCTCTTGTTCTTGTTCAACCTGTTCTTGATACCAAGAACTATCAGATCTGGTCTAGATCAATGAAAGTGGCTCTTATCTCCAAGAACAAGATCAAGTTCGTTGATGGCACTCTTTCTCCTCCCCCTACCTTCGACTCCCTATATGAACCTTGGCTGCGATGCAACAATCTCGTCCTCTCATGGCTTCAACGCTCGATTTCTGAGGAAATTGCAAAATCTCTTCTCTGGTATGATCGTGCTTCTCTAGTATGGAAAATCGTTTTTCTCAGGGAGATATTTTTCGCATTGCTGACATTCAAGAAACTGTTGCTCGTCTTCAACAAGGAACTCTCGATGTCTCTTCGTTCTTCACGAAATTGATGACGCTTTGGGAAGAAATTGATAACTTCCGGCCAATTCGTGATTGTACTTGCGTTATACCGTGCTCTTGTGGTGCTGCTTCAGACTTACGCAAATTCAAAGAACAAGATAAAGTTATCAAGTTCTCGAAGGGCCTTGGTGACCAATACGCTCATGTTCGCTCGCAGATTATGCTGATGAAACCACTACCAACTCTTGATAATGTGTTTAATCTGGTTCTTCAACAAGAACGTCAATTCAACCTCCTTTCACCTTCTGCTTCTTCGATTGAGTCTCAATCGTCTGTGAATCACCTTTCTCAAGCACCTTCTCGTTCTTCGATCAACCCTGGTCGTGGTCGTGGCCGTGGTGGCCGTGGAAACAGACTTTGTACTCATTGCAACCGCACCAATCACACCATTGAGACTTGCTTCTTGAAACATGGCTATCCCTCTGGATTTCAACAACGCAAGCCTACTACATCTGTGGGAAATTCTGCTGATTCTACAGTGAACTCGATTCAAGAATTAACAGTATAAACTGAGGGATAGCCATGTATAAACTGCTAATTTTGTGTCCCATACCTCTCCTCATACTTCCTCTGGTAAGAATTCCTCAAATCTTCCTTGTCATAACTGGTTGATCATTGACACAGGTGCCACTGATCACATCACCCATATCTTTGCCAGTTTCCTTTCCACATACCACATTGCACCTAAATCTATGACAATGCCTAATGGTGACTCTGTCACCACTACTATGATAATACTATAATTAGAAAAAAATTGACATTATAATACTTTTGTTTTTATTTGTACTATATTTGCAATCATCTACGTGAAATAATGACATAATTGCTTGCATAATAAATGACATTTATATGCAAACAAGGAATAATTATGCTCCTTGAACCAAGAGAATGTTTATCTATTTCAGAAGAAAAAAATTATCATTTGCATCAGAGTTAATCATATAGATTAATTCGATATTTTCACTAAATGGAAAGAAATGATTATTTGGTTCAAAGAGAATGATCATTTATCCTTATTTTATTTATTATTATGTTTCAATAACTTTTGTGCTTGAAAATATCATAATAAAATTAAATTATATGTTACTCTCAGTCGTTATAGTGAATTTCGATTTATTCTCCTTAAGATTTTTCACATATATTCTATGTGGTATTTTTTTAGTTGATTAATTAAATATTTAAATTCACGTGGTTTTTTTATTTAATTTTTTATTAATTTTGCAAAATCTACATGTATTTTTATAATTTATTTACTTAAATTATTTTTATTAATAATTTTAATACATTAATTTATTTTAATAACATATAAAATATTAAAAAATGTATTACTAAAATAAAAATAATTATAAATGACAAGGAATTTAAATTTGTCATTAAGCCATGACACATCATCACTTTATCTGTCATATCATCAAAACTGAAATTAAAATGAGATAGGGGACTATAATTTTGAAAATAATAAAATGAAAGGAACAAAAATTCGAATTTTAAAAAAGAAGGACCAAAAATCAAAAATATTAAAAATAAGAGGATTAAAGTTGCAATTAAGCTTAATTAATTTATGACAATTTATTTATATTATAAATTAATTATTAAAAAATTATATTAATTAATACCTAAAGCCCATTTCCTTATAAGACCATCCCAACACAAATTTGAAAGTCATTGTATAAATGATGTATATAAATACTTGCATTTTATTTAAAACTTTTGAAGTGAGACTACATGTTACAACTACAACTGAAACAATCTCAATCATACACAAAGATACAATGTCACTTGGACTTTGTAATACATATGAAAGTCTTCAAGCCTCATACAAGTTACTACTTCTTCATTTTAGCATCACCATAAAAACTCAAGCTATCATTGTATATTTCCACTTTATTTTCCCATCTTCCAGCTTAGACCCGGAAAGATTAGCATAGTCTGCAAATTTTCACCCTTTGAAAATGCTATATTAAATCCACTTATTTCTTTATCAGCTGCAACTTCGGTTCTCCTCCTTGATTCAGTATCAAGATATGTTAATATCTTGGAGATCCAATCCGTGACTTCTCTAATAGCACGGTGTTAAGAGAGAACAACAAGGTTTCATCTCGATTCGATTACATATGCTGAGAACAGCGACTTCTTCTATGTTATAATTAAGAGCACAAAGCTCCTGAATAACTTGAGGCCATTGTGTTTCTGGAATAACAAGCTTTTCACGCATATTGATTTGTGAAATATAGTTGAAGTTTATTGATTGGAGATGAATTAGGTTCCTGAAGATATAGACAACAACATACATTACTGTAAAACGCGCAAACAACAATGCTAAGTTTACAAAGGATTTATATACATCATTGTAATAGGTTAAAAATTTTGCGCCTAGTGAGTAGTTGGATTTATAAACAGTAATTTAATGACGGTTTTCTTAAAACACTGTAGTAATAAATGATGTGTAGCAAACTTCAATTCCTAACAATTAAATTTTTTTCATTTTTTAGAGTACATTAAGCGTGTGTCACTTAAGTCCATTATTTAAAAATATATTGTAAATGATTTAACAACAGTGAAGTAAACCAACAGTTGTTAGATGACTTAAATTTTCAGTACGGTTGCATTTTCAACCGTGATTAAAGGGTTTTCTGATAAATTAAAACAAAGCTTATTATGTATTTCTTTCATAAGACTCCCTAGGCGAACAAGCGAGCCAGAGACGACAATGGTGGTGTATTCTTTACCCTCTTCGTATCTATTCATTTGGAGCTCAAATATTCACCCTCTTCGTTCATTTAACTCTCCGGCTTTGAAGTACAGTACCCTTAAACATCTTCATTCCCTTTTTCTTAGTTTATGTTGTACATGCTCAAATATTCACCCTCTTTATTCATTTGATTCTTCAACTTCAAAGTACGGTACTCTTCAACATCTTCGTTCTTTACATGCATGAGATTCTTCAGCTTCGAAGTACGGTATTCTTCAACATTTTCATTCATTTTTCCTTTGTTTATGCTGTTTATGCTCAAGTTAGTATGAGAGTACATTTCTCATATGCTTTAGGTTTACATTTGCATATGCATATGCTTTAGTTTTTGGATTAGATTTTAGTTTGTCATTCACATTATTATACGTGTATAAATTTCAGAAGTTGTTATGGGTCATACTTGGATGAAAGCAAACAGATTAGGTCTGATTTATGAGAACAAAGTTCTTGAATTCCTTGAATACGCTGATAAATATTTTCCCGACAATAATGGTATCTTTTATTGTCCTTGTGTTGTTTTCGCGAATATCAATAAGGATACAAAGAAAACATATTCCATCATCTTTGTTGTGATGGTATATGTCAAAATTATATAATATGGACATGGCATGGTGAGGTGGATAAAGAGGAAAGTAGGGCATCACAAAGTCAAAGACTGGATGAAGATGAATATATGGAAATCACCCCTTACCTCGCGATGATCCTTCGAATTCACGACATTTGGCTTTTTCCTCTCTTCTCTTCTCTTCTCCAATTTTACGTACAATGAGTTTTTCCAAAACCCTTCTTTTCCTTTTTCCTTTTTATTCTTCTTTTCTTTTCCTTTTATTATTTGCCAAATAATAATAATAATAATTAGTAATTATTTTAATAGAGCTTTTTACTTCACACACCTCTAATTCAACTTTACACCCCCCGGTCTTCCTTTTTAATTCCATAATTAATTCATCCATTTAATCCAAAATATTATTAATTAAGCATTTAATTAATTTAATAATTAAATTCCTAATTATTTAACAATTAAATTAAATTGGGGTGTCACAACTCTCCCCTACTAAAAGAGTTTTCGTCCTCGAAAACATACCTTAGACGAATAGTTCGGGATACGAGTCCTTCATCTGGCTCTCCAGCTCCCAGGTGACATTTCCATCTGCTGGTCCTCCCCAAGCCACTCTTACCAACGCGATCTCCTTGTCTCGCAACTGTTTCAACTTCCGATCCTCAATTCTCGCAGGTACCGCTTCCACAGTCAAATTCTCTCGTACCTGTATATCGTCTACACGAATCTCATGAGACGGATCAACAATGTACTTCCTCAACTGAGATACATGAAAAACATCATGCAAATTTGCAAGTGACGGCGGCAAAGCAATCTGATAAGCAACTTTCCCAACTCTCTTGGTAATCTGAAACGGACCAATAAAACATGGAGTCAACTTCTTTGACTTCAAAGCTCGACCAATACCAGTCATCGGAGTAACTCGCATAAAAACATGTTCTCCTTCGCTAAACTCAAGATCTTTCCTCCTCTTATCGTGATAACTTTTCTGACGACTCTGAGAAGTCCTCATCTTCTCCCGAATCATCTTAATCTTTTCCGAAGTCTATTGGACAATTTCCGGTCCAATCACAACACTCTCTCCAGATTCATACCAACACAACGGTGTCTGACACCTCCTACCATACAATGCCTCAAACGGAGCCATACCAATGCTCGAATGAAAACTATTGTTGTAGGTAAACTCAATCAATGGTAGACAACTATCCCAAGCTCCACCTTTCTCCAACACACAAGCTCTTAACTTCCAACGACTGAATCGTTCTCTCCGTCTGACCATCTGTCTGTGGATGATAAGCGGAACTCAAACGCAACTTAGTACCCAAAGCTTCTTACAATCCCATCCAGAATTTAGATGTAAACCTCGGATCTCGATCCGACACAATACTAGAAGGAATACCGTGCAAACTCACAGTCTTCTCAACATACAATTCTGCCAACCTTTCCATCGGATAATCCATTCTTATCGGAATAAAGTGAGCAGATTTTGTCAACCGATCAACAATAACCCAGATAGAATCACAATTCTTCTATGTCCTTGGCAAACCAGACACAAAATCCATAGAGATTCCATCCCATTTCCATTCCGGAACAAACAACGGTTCCATCAATCCTGACGGTTTCTGATGCTCAATCTTCGACTTCTGACAAACCAAACAAGCATACACAAACTCAGCAATTTCCTTTTTCATTCCCGGACACCAAAACAACTTCTTCAAATCATGGTACATTTTAGTAGCACCAGGATGAATACTCAATCCACTACGATGTCCTTCTTCCAAAATACTCTTCCTAATCTCTGCAACATTTGGAACACACACCCTATTACCAAATCTCATAACACCATTCTCATCAATCCGGAACTCGCCTCCTTGACCTTGGTTGATCAATGTCAATTTATCAACTAACCCAACATCGGACTTCTGTCCATTCCGAATTTCTTCCAGAATACCACTAGTCAGTTTCAACATACCCAATTTCACACTATTCGGAGTAGTTTCACATATCAAACTTAAATCTCTGAACTGCTCAACCATGTCTAACTCACAGACCATTAACATCGACATATGCAAGGACTTCCTACTCAAGGCATCCACAACAACGTTTTCCTTACCAGGATGGTAATTCAAACCGAAATCATAATCCTTTAGAAATTCTAACCATCTTCTCTGCCTCATATTCAACTCTTTCTGATCAAAGAGATACCTCAGACTTTTGTGATCACTGAACACCTCAAACCGAGAACCATATAAATAATGCCTTCACAACTTCAAAACAAACACAACAGCTGCCAACTCCAAATCATGAGTCGGATAATTCCTTTCATGTACTTTCAATTGTCTCGAAGCATAAGCCACCACCTGCTTATCTTGCATCAACACACCACAATCCCATTAATGATGCGTCACAATACACAACAAAAGACTTAGTCGGATTTGGCAAAATCAAGATCGGAGCACTTGTCAGCCTCTTCTTTAGCTCTTGAAATCCTTTCTCACATTCAACATCCCAAACAAACATCTGACCCTTCCTGGTCAACTTAGTCAACGGTAACGCTAGTTTGGAAAATCCTTCTATAAACTTCCTGTAATAACCTGCAAGACCCAGAAAACTACGGATCTCAGAAGCATTCTTCGGCGCTTCCCACTGAGATACTGCTTCTACCTTCGTAGGATCCACAACAATTCCATTCTTGGAAATTACATGGCCAAGAAAACTTACTTCACTTAACCAGAATTCACACTTGGACAACTTCGCATAAAGCTTCTTCTCTTTCAACAATTCCAACACAACTCTGAGATGTTCTGCATGCTCTTCATCGCTCTTCGAATAAATTAGAATATCATTAATGAACACCACCACAACTTATCAAGATACGGATGAATTATCCTGTTCATATACTCCGTAAAAACACCAGGTGCATTAGTAACTCCAAACGGCATAACAGAATACTCGTAATGTCCATACCTCGTTCTAAATGCAGTTTTCTGAATATCTTCCGACTTCACACGAATCTGATGATATCCAGATCTCAGATCAATCTTACTAAATACACAAGCTCCAACTAGTTGATCCATCAAATCATTGATCCTCGGTAAAGGATACCGATTCTTGATTGTAACTTTATTCAGCTGTCTGTAATCAACACATAATCTCATTGAACCTTCTTTCTTCTTAACCAACAACACCGAAGCACCCCACGGCGAAACACTCGGACGAATAAACTTCTTCTCAAGCAAATCCTCAAGTTGACTCTTCAACTTTCTCAATCTAGAAGCAGACCTCTTATAGGCATCCTCGAATTCGAACTAGTTCTAGTAACAAAACCCATTAAGACTTCACCTTGCACTCTCACACCGTTCCACTTACTTCATCACAGAACGCTTCATAAAAAAAATTACATCCAATAGGTCACATGCCTTTTTCTTGCTCTCACCGAGATCTAAATCTCTCATTACGCAAACCATAACGCTTCTCTTCTTGCCGACTCAACTAATTTCACACACTGTAAAGCTGGCACAATAAGTACATCCCATCCAACGCGATCCCGACTACCATCAACAAGAGATTAAGGGTGATCAGTTCCTCAATTTGTCAATAGATAGTCAACAATCATGAGGTGGCATCAACCATCGTTACCAAACCACAACAGCATCTTCAATCTTACCCTTCAAGCTACTTAAACATAACCATGCTTGAAGCATCAACTGCTCGGCAATACTTACATCTTACAATCGGCGGTATACTGAACCAACCTTTTGCACAAAACTTCAGAGAAGAAACTTCTCCCCCACTTATTTCACACGTACCTCTGCAGACAACGAAAAGGAAACAATCAAGTACTGACAGTGTTTCACACACATGTCGCATACCAAAAGGGAGTAAACACATAAACAACCTGGCCGATAGACCGACCTGCTCTGATACCACTATTGTAACACCCCTTCTAAATAACCCGCGAATATATTAAATAAATCAGAGTAACATGGAAAAACAGGGATGTCACAATTCAAGATAAATATAAAACCTCATCATTTACAGTTGTCATGCTTTACTGAAGGAATTATTATTATAAATATTTAAATCAACATCACGTTCTACACAGCGGAAATATCTCAAAACCGGAATAACTTCGTTTCATAAGTATTCCCAACGTAAATTAAACAATAGAAAATAAACTCGTCATTCAAATGTTTCCCCTAGTGTTACAACCTATCAGAGCACGACACTGACACGCGGACTAAAACAACATGACTCTAGAGCCATCCTCACCAACTCCTGAGCTGCTAACTTTAATCTGAAATCATTAGAGTAAGGGTGAGATTCCTCATAATTAACATGCATTATAAGTTTCTCAATCAACATTATATCACAAGCATATTATTTCACCCATTTTAGCATAAACTCAGATTCAACACACAGTTCCAATCATACAAGTCATTATACACAATTCAAGAATCAACCAAAGAATTATAACACTGGAAGACATCCTAACATGTTACAATTCCATGCAAACACAAATGCAGACACAATGCATGTGGTACCAACACGTGACCAAGTCACCCATCACTGATCCATCACACTCGGATACAACAACCATCGATTCGTCCATCACACTCGGACATGAATCCATCCGAAGCAATCATCGATTCGTCCATCACACTCGGACATGAATCCAGCCTAACCACCCATCATCTCTCGGGTATCGGTTAACGGCAATACAAGTCAAATTCCACACAATGGGAATTAACTTCACCAAAATAATGCATATGCATGTACGTCACTAACATGCCACATCAATCAACGGAAGTATGATCACAACATAATTCCAAACAACGCCAGAGCCAATATATCACATGATCACATCTCAATCATAATAGATAGCAGGCACAACACATAAGTATCAGTTCTCATTCACCAAAATTTACAATCATCGGAAATTCGACTCTTTTTAAAATAATTTTCATAAAATAATATTTTTCTCATTTTATAAGATAGAGTATTTAATTTAAGAAATAACGTCCAAAACGGCACTCAAAACGGACTTACGGTTTGAAAGTTATGAATTTTCAAAGTTTAGTATTTTTCAAAAAGTTACAGCAGAACCCGGTTCCTACACATACAGGAACCGGTTCCTGCGAAGTTCAGAAAACACCCATTCTGGAAAATGTAATGGAACTCGGTTCCTACCTATACAGGAACCGGTTCCTGAGACCAATTTTGCTAGTTTTCATAACTTAACACAGTGGAACCCGGTTCCTCCCCACTGGGAACCGGTTCCTGCGACCTGAAAAGTCAAAAACTGCTATTTTGACAACATTTATTCATTCCAAATCCCATCCAATTCATGCCCATACGAATCCAATTCACAGCAATGTCAAAACAAGTTATAGTACATGATTCTAATGAGATTATAACACATCATAACATCATACAATTTCCTCATAACCTCAAATTGAATCAAAACATAATTTCATGGGATTGGGGTTTGAATTTCATAAATCCTAAATTGGGATTTCTAACATGCCTAATCAATTCTATTGATCCCAAAATCTATAAGGCATATTAAATAATCGAAATCACCCCTTACCTCGCGATGATCCTTCGAATTCACGGCATTTGGCTTTTTCCTCTCTTCTCTTCTCTTCTCCAATTTTACGTACAATGAGTTTTTCCAAAATCCTTCTTTTCCTTTTTCCTTTTTATTCTTCTTTTCTTTTCCTTTTATTATTTGCCAAATAATAATAATAATTAGTAATTATTTTAATAGAGCTTTTTACTTCACACACCTCTAATTCAACTTTACACCCCCCGGTCTTCCTTTTTAATTCCATAATTAATTCATCCATTTAATCCAAAATATTATTAATTAAGCCTTTAATTAATTTAATAATTAAATTCCTAATTATTTAACAATTGAATTAAATTGGGGTGTCACAGCGACAACCTTTGTGGTTTTTGTCTTTTTCTTTGGTTCAGCAGAAGTGGCAGGGGGACTTTCGCCACACTTTTGACTCGAAAAAAAAAGAGTAAGGATAAAATATTTATTTGATTTAAAATAACATGCAAAATTAGAGAAACTTAACTTCTGTTCCTTTTTGTCCTTCACCAATAGTAGATGTTTCTTTCCTTTCAAATCTCCTTGAGTGCCAGGCTCAATTTCAAGGAAATAACATCTAAGGAAGTTGAAGTGAAATTTATGAATGGTTGAAGTTCTTTATATGTGTACCTTCATATTTCTCTAAGATTTTCTACAATTTAGAAAAAGCAAGTTTTTTCCTTTGGCGGAAGATTTGTTCGTCGAATATATCATGGAAGTATTCCGACTACTAGTCCTCTAATTCTTTTGGTGAAATTAGAATGTTTTCAGTAAGAGAACTCATTGGAGTTGTAATTTCATGCAATCCTTTTAATCTTGTGCAGTAAAGATTTGTTTTAATAACTGTCATTTTCCCATGTGTAGAGGGAACTGGGCAACAATTGACTAAACCTAAATTTTTTGGCCACTAGGTTTGGTTTATAACCAGTGAACCCATAGCGAGGTTTTCCCGGTTCCACTCAAGGTTATACAAGTGTAGGGGTTAAATAAGTTTCCCAAATATCATTTGCTTCGGCAATAACAACAAGGGAAACACCTGGAATTCTTCTCCTAAACCTAACATATCCAATGCATCGATCTACAAAAGGTTCCATAGTCGAAACGAAAACCTTGGTATTGAGATACATAAAAAATAATTTTATGAATGTTTTATTTGAAGAGGTATCATTCAGGGTGATCAGGGAAATCCTAGTTCCTAGGATGCTTCTGCATCATCTTGTATCATCAGAGCATTTGAAACAGGAACCTCCAAATTTTGTTCAAAGGTAACATTTAACCAAAGTTGAATAAGCCACAAGGGTCCAGAGAGAATGCAATTTTCTTACGAGGAAATGCCTAATGTATGGTATAAATTAGCCAGCAGTAACTTGCCCAAGCGTATTTTTCGATTTTCAAGAAGTTGGGTCGCTAAGCGAACATAATTCTTAGCTATTTGTAAAGAGCTTGAACAAAAGAAAAGTAAGAAAGCCAGAGGGTCAAAAAAGCAATGTGTTCCCGATCGAAAACCTCCTGAGTAGTTCTATCGTGGTGGTGAGTAATATATTTCTTAAAACTAGTGTAATCAAAGTCAAAATCAACATCATTTTGGTTTTACAGGGTTGGATCAAATGTTATGCTTGTTGGTCAAAGACCAGTTATGATTGCTACATCTAATAAAGTCGGCGTAATCATTCCGCAAGGAAGATGGAAAGTATTTGTCCATCCTTTCCAGAAGAAGATCGAGGCAACCAACATATAAGAGTTGTATGTAGGACTAGTCCTAGAAAGTTGAATAAGGTCCAAGATACCTAACTTTCCCCATTGTCCTTATTTTTGGCTTTGCACTTTGTTTAGCCACGCAAGATATTCCTTGTTATAGGGAGGGAATGATTGAAAAACGCATGCAGGCACGTCTGTAAACTTCAAGTCGATGGCTCATTTTTCAATTGCATAGGGTGCAAAAAAAAAACAAGGAATGAACTTTTTTACTTTCTCGGGATGAGATTTTGGAGTCAAAAACAGTCCTAAGAACGCCTAAAATTTATTAGAAAGAGAAAATGGGATGCGTACCTGTGAACTCCAAATGGCTGTTTTTTCTTTTTCTAATGGAGGTTCAGGTATGTGGTTCCTCCCTAAATCTCCGCCAGATATCAAAATGATGAACACAAGTGGGTTATTGCTGGTGAGTTTTGTGACGTTTGAAGTGGATGTCATTATTGTTCTAGGTTTTGAGTTTTTTTGTCACATCACTATGCCATATTCATTTCTTGTAATTTTGAATAATTTCATCACAACCTAAATGATTCATTATATCTTTCTTTGTATTTTTTTTTTGCATATTTCGGAAAATTTTACAAGGACAGCAAAAAAATCTCCTAATTATTAGAAAGGTTTTTTCCACGAAATCAAGAAATTATATCATTTCGTTCTCATACTCTTTACTTAATCTATTGACTTTCATCCAATTACGATCCATAATCACATAAAACTTTTGAAAATAAAATAAAAATAGTACAAAGCCAACAAAAATGAACATTTAACCTCAACAAAATAATAATAACTACAAACAACAATAATACAAAAAATTGTATAAGCCTCAAAACTAAAATAACAACAACAACATCAACGCATAAAACAACAACAAGAATAACTGACAAACAACAATAGTAATGGAGAACTTGTACATACCAGAAATGTGATGAGAGACTAAAAGAAAAGTGTTGCTTCGTTGTACACCCTGGAATGATGTGTCATTGGAGAATAATGGTGTTCTTTTGTTTGCTAGAGAATAGTGATGTTCTTTCGTTTGCTAGGGCTCACAATGTGAAATGAGGCTAAACATTAAGTATGCAGGAATAAAAATTTAGATAATTTTATGTTAGTTTTTTGGAAAATTGAGGGAACATATTCAACGTAAATTCTATAAAAAATAAAGGCACCTTTTTGAGTCTAAATGAATACAAAATTTAGAGAATTATCATCTCGGTTTTCTAAAAAACCAAAGGAACATATCCGACGTAAAGTCTATAAAAAATAAACATGTCTTTTTACTTCTAAATAAAACTTAAAATTGCAGGAGCTGAGAATCAAAGCTCAAACTCTGAGCAAGTTTTCATGTCGGTTTAGCGAAAAATCAAGGGAAAAGATTAAGTTTTTCCATGAAATGGACAGTTCCCTATCATTTGACCTCGAATTTTCAATTATTGAGATGAAAGCTTTGTCATGAAATATATTATTTATAACAGTGTATTGTTATTAGAATATTATAGTAGACATTTTGATTTATAGAATAGTCATGATTGTATAACAAACATATATAGAAACTTACATTGTTAATTATCATTGGGAAGTCAATAGAAAGGCCATACCTATCATTCCAATACAAACAAATTTTAAAACCCTGAAATACCTTTTTGTTCAATTAAAATTAAACTAGACTAAAAAATATAACATTGTCCTCGAGATTGATATTCCAGAAACTATCATTATTACAACTTTAAAAGATTATTACACTTACTAATTTATCGATCATATCTCAATTAGAACAGTAACACACTTAGCAAGAAAATATTTTGATATTACATATCAAGTAGCCTCCACATTCATATCTCTATACCTCCCAGCTTTTACAAAGATATGTTAGCCCATGTTAAGAATCTCTCCCATCATATTTGATGTAAACTCTTTTTTGGATCAACATTTGTGAACTCGATGTTAGCATATTCTTATAGAATTTTTTTCTATTGATACATAATTACTCTGGTAAAATACTTTTATTAGTGAATTTCCTGATGATACTTTGAATTACGATTTTAGCAACAAATTTAGTTTAAAAATTTATTTTTGATGTGCAAATAAATTTATTATCTCAAAGCTTTATACATATATAGTTTGTATATATTTAATGTGTAAAATTTATTAATCGAATCAAAATATACCATGATATTATTTTATGAAATTAATTTTTTATATATTTATTTAATGTAATTTAGTTGGATGCACGTATATATGGACTACAGATTGAAAATAATATATATATATATATATATATATATATATATATATATATATATATATATATATATATATATATATATATATATATATATATATATATATATATATATATATATATATATATATATATATATATATATATATATATATATATAAAAGAAAATGCAATGACAGTGTAAAAAAGTTTTATACTGTCATTCAATAGAAACATATTGTTTCACCGTGTTATATATTTTTTTAAATTACAGTCTGACTTGACGGATGGTCGTGATTGATTGACAGTGTAAATTTTTTTACATTGTCAGTGCATCACTCATTTTCTGTATGTTTTAATGAGAAGTGGATAGCGTTTAGCTCTTTAGAAATTTTTTTTAAGTCGATGAAAATAAAATAATAGAACTCTCACATTTATTAGTTATAATTTCATTATGCAAAACATTAAATTACATGCGAAAATTCTTACCGTACTATAGAAAAAACAGTGCACCATAGTCGTTAATCATTCTTACTACAAGAAAATTAGAGTTTTACAATATAAAAATTGCGACAGTTACTTGATAACCGTCAGAAATTTCCTACACAGATGGTTTCTACGACAATTTAGACCAACTGACCTTACATTTTTAAAAAATAAATAAAGATTGTGACAACTGTAACATGAACCACCCTAAAATTTAGGTTATGACAATTACATCAACTGTCCTAATATACAAGTCACAACGGTAAAAAACGGCCGCGCCCAAACCTTTAAAAATTGAAATTTTTTACCAAAGTCACGATGGTAAATACAACTGTCATCCCATAAACTCTCTAACAATCGTGTTCTAAACATTTTATCAAAAGTGCACGACGGTAACCTCACCTGCCGTCACCCTAAAGCCTTCCCCTGTGCACAAACACCCTAAACCCATTAATTTATTTCATTTTTTCTTTGTTCACACAGACCTTGGTTAGACCTTGAGTTGAGCGGCATCAATACGATCTTTGAGCAGCTTCAATGGATTCGCTTTGAATCTGAGCATCCTCCCTCACTCTTCTCAGTTCGAAATCCATTCTTTTGTGTGTTTCATGTTTGGCGAGTTCCTGTATAGTTGCAAAAATTAGGGCATCAAGTTCACTTCCCAACTCACATCAAGTTCTCCTTCTATAGATTAAATTGTAAGTTTCAATATCATTTTCTATTGATGCTTTTATTAATTAGGGTTTTCTAATGATGCTTTTATTAGCTAGGGTTTTCTAACAATTGGTTGTTGAATATGAACTGTACCAATAATTTTGTGCAAAGGTTTAAGGTTTTCCAGATGCCTCTTAACCGTGAGCCCTATGTTATGGGTTCTCTTTAAAACCTCTAAGCTTGATTGATGTCTCATCGCTGAAAGAGAGTGTATACATTTATCTTCATTCTCTTATGATTTAGACTTTAATCTGTAACACATTTATCTCCCTCTTATATGTTTTGTGCTTTCTTTTTATGAGTTTTTAATTTTTATCCCCTCTTTTTTATTTTGAAGATTTAGGGTTAATTTATTTTTGTTATTTTGGATATTCTTTATATTAAATTGTTGCTTCTTTTAATCTTTTTTTATTCTTTATATAACTTAAGCTTTTATTGTATCAGGTTTCTCAACTTTTTCCCATAAGCCCGACGTAAGGTTAATCCGGTTGAATGTCCTATTCAAATGCTCTACTAATTTGTAACTATCATTTAGTATTGTGAGAGGATTTAATATACTACTATATCTTATTTGTTACATATTATGTTAAGGGTCATTCTCATTTAGGCCTCTATTATATAGATTTGCATCATGAGGCTAGTGACTGTGTTCTGGCTGATGTGAGAGGAACAAGAATGTTTCACACATATAGTTGTTATGAAGGATCAAGAAAATTTGATACCTAATAATCATTGCTTTGCATCAGTACCCTTGATGGACTCAAATGAATACCACACGACCCCCATGTTAACAGAATGTGTAGGTGGGTATGTTAATGCTTGTAGTATACATGAAAAGGTGGAAAGCTAGCACGATGGAGTTCTGATGAACACTGGATCAGTTATGGGCAATTTAAATGAAACTGTTAATATTGTTTCTAGATGTGTTAACATCAATGATTATGTCGTGTCTCCTTATTGTTCTCATGTTACATCTCATCAGTAGGGCCTCTCATGTTAAATGTTGTCTAACATGGATAGATCTCGTGGTTCTGAATTTGCTGGTTATTTGGAAAATGTTACCAAATTATTAAAGAAGAGTTTCAAATAACAGTGAAGTTTCCAAGAATGAGCAGCAACCCTGTGTAGTTTATGAGGCTCAAGTATCCAATATTGTAAGTCTTCTAGAGTCATCTGGTAGACGTGAATTTGTTGATATGGAAGCTCATGCATCTCAGGAACTGAAGAAGCCGATATTTAAAACCTTGTATCTCATGAAGCTGAGCAGCCCACCCAGTCACACCTTTGGCCATGCACTTTCCGTGTAAAAATTCAACACGGTGATATCACTTTTGATTACAATTCTATTACGGAGGTCTTTAATTTTTCATGTTGATTTCTATCTATATAAAGCAATAAAACTATCGTCAACATGTCTCTAAAGAAAAAAAATTGTATTCATCTAACTGGTGAAGGCCAAGTATTCCAAAGGAGCTATCTAAATCTGACTGGTGGAGGCCAAGTATTCTAGGGGAGGTATCCTAATCATATACCACTTTAAAATTCTTGTGTTTATTTAATTTTTGATTGGTTTTGTGCAGACATCATAATGTATGTTGTGCTATCAGGGAACCGTAATTCTGAGGGCCGAGTGCATCCCTTGACTCGAGCTAACTATCTTGCGTCGCCTTCTCTGGTTGTAGTATATTTTTGAAAAACTTAATTTATATATTCTGCACCGAAAGGATAATGTCTAAGAAACACCCGAAAATGAATGTGCCCAGAAACCATGTAGTGGTGCTCGGTCTTGTTGTGTGCCAGCGCAATGTCAATAGTAACATTTTAGTCGTAACATGTGTGGCAAGTCTTAATACATTATCAAGTTTATACATGAAAGTTTTAATAATTTAATTGAACAGACAATGTTTCATTAGGTAGCATAACATAGTAAATCATTTGCATACTAATAATGAGGTCAATTTGTTGATCTGTAGGTGCACCTGCACGAACCGTTGGCTGGCGCAAACCTACAACAAATTATTAATTTTGCGATACAGGTCTTGCGAACCTTGTGAGATGTACGCATCAACAACTTTGGAAACGGAAGAAGCAAGTTGGATTAAGCAGGAAGAAATGGTACGTGATTCAGATCTGTGGTATGACTCAACTAAGTCCATTGACATTGTTGTCAAGTTAGCTAACAGAGCCAAAATAGTTGATTCTCTAAAGGACTTGAGTTACAATGTTATTTTCTGTTCCCATCTCTTTCAACTAAACTATCACAATATTATTTATTGTAATCACTTGTTGTATGTCAAGTAGGTAGAGCCACTGTCTGACAAAATGCAACCAAAATAAATAATAAAAGCTAATGAAACACTAAAACAATTACAAATTTTGTAAACTTTTGAGAACATCTTTAAATGGCATGTTATAGACTTATAGAAGCTGTGTGTATTTTGCTGTGTACGTTTCTTTAGAGGTAAGCCAATCATGTAGTCTTACTATGAAACCATGGATTATGAAACATTTTTGCATGAATTATTCCCAGATTTGAACTTCAGAGCCAATTCTTAAATTAATGAACAAAGTAGCAATAAGGATAGCCCGTCACATATAAGTACAATGTGCAGATTTTATAGCATAACTAGTTATCTTATAGAGAGAGAGACTTAGCTTGGTATGGATGGAAAACTTTCAAATCACTTTGATGAGTTTGTGCATATTCTTTAAGAGTATATTTGTACTTGTACTTCTGTTACAGGTTGATGATTGGGAGCATGAAGAGATTCTCATGCACGATGATGAAAGAAAGCGTGATCCTAAAAAGCTTGAAGAGCTTGGAAAATTTATAACAGATTTAGATGCAGGAGATTCAATTTTTGTTATAGAGTCTTATTCACACATGCTTAACTTGATCAACTTAGCTTAAGAGGTTTAGATTATCACAGTCGAAGGAACAAGTTGGAGAAAAGAGATTTCACAGATGAGAGCAATGCAACTACAGAATCAGGCATCGAAGAAAATCACATTTCTCTCTCAATGAAGACAAATGTTTGCACAATGTACATATACTGTAAATTTTAATCATTATCAGATTTTTATTATTATTATTATTATTATTATTATTAATGGTTGTTATTATTATTATTATTATTATTATTATTAATGGTTGTTATTATTATTATTATTATTATTATTAATGGTTGTTATTATTATTATTATTATTATTATTATTATTATTATTATTAATGGTTGTTATTATTATTATTATTATTATTATTATTAATGGTTGTTATTATTATTATTATTATTATTAATGGTTATTATTATTATTATTATTATTATTATTAATGGTTGTTATTATTATTATTATTATTATTATTATTATTATTATTATTATTATTATTATTATTATTAATGGTTATTATTATTATTATTATTATTAATGGTTGTTATTATTATTAATGGTTGTTATTATTATTATTATTATTAATGGTTGTTATTATTATTAATGGTTGTTATTATTATTATTATTATTATTATTATTAATGGTTGTTATTATTATTAATGGTTGTTATTATTATTATTATTATTATTATTATTATTAATGGTTGTTATTATTATTATTATTATTATTAATGGTTGTTATTATTATTATTATTATTATTATTATTATTATTATTATTATTATTATTAATGGTTGTTATTATTATTATTATTATTAATGGTTGTTATTATTATTATTATTATTAATGGTTGTTATTATTATTATTATTATTAATGGTTGTTATTATTATTATTATTATTAATGGTTGTTATTATTATTATTATTATTATTATTATTATTATTATTATTATTATTATTATTATTATTAATGGTTGTTATTATTATTATTATTATTATTATTATTATTATTATTATTATTATTATTATTATTATTATTATTATTATTATTATTATTATTATTAATGGTTGTTATTATTATTATTATTATTATTATTATTATTATTATTAATGGTTGTTATTATTATTATTATTATTATTATTATTATTATTATTATTATTATTATTATTATTATTATTATTATTATTATTATTATTGTTATTGTTATTGTTATTGTTATTGTTATTGTTATTGTTATTGTTATTGTTATTGTTATTTTATTATTATTATTATTATTATTATTATTATTATTCTTATTCTTATTATTATTGTTATTGTTATTGTTATTGTTATTGTTATTGTTATTGTTATTGTTATTGTTATTGTTATTGTTATTATTATTATTATTGTTATTGTTATTGTTATTGTTATTGTTATTGTTATTGTTATTATTATTGTTATTGTTATTATTATTATTATTGTTATTATTATTATTATTATTATTATTATTATTATTATTATTATTATTATTATTATTATTATTATTGTTATTATTATTATTATTATTATTATTATTATTATTATTATTATTATTATTATACCTTGCTGAAATTCCATGCCTAGAAAATAAGACAATTTTCCTAGATCTGAGATTTCAAATTTCTTCGTCATCAGCTCTTTGAACTTCGACAAGTTCTCCAAACTATTTCCAGTTACTAGCAAGTCATCAGCATACAAGCAGATGATTGTTATATCTTGTGCTACAACCTGAACATAGACACCATACTTTGATTTGCATTTGACAAATCCCAATTCGACAAGTATTAGTCGATCTTCTTTTTCCATGCCCTATGTTCCTGCTTGAGGCCATAGAGCGTTTTGTGCAATCTATATACTTTACTCGCTTCTTTCTGAATCACAAATCCACGAGGTTGTGTGACATAAACTTCTTCGTCTAAAGGACAATTCAGAAATGCTGATTTCATATCTAGATGGATTGTAGACCAGCCTTGGTTGCATGCCAATGCTACCACTAGTCGAACAGTCTCGAATCTTGCTACTGGAGAAAATACTTAAGAGTAGTCGAGTCCTGCTCTTTGAAGAAAACCTCGAGCTACTAATCTTAATTTATGTCCTGCTATTGACCCATCTGCATTGTGTTTCAACTTGAACCCCCACTTTACTTCGATAGATTTTGTATGTGCTGGTAATTCGACTAACTCCCATGTGTTGTTTCTTTCAATTTCCTGTAACTCTTCAACCATAGCTAACTTCCACTTGTTAATCTTCAAAGCTTCGTTATAAATGATTGGTTCAACACCTGCAAGTAAAGCAAAATGAACTAATTGTCCATCTGGTGTGATTTCATCATCACCCACCACTTCATAATCATGAAGTCTTGTTGGAAGAACTCTATTTCTTTGAGGTCTTTGGCTTGTTTCAGCCACAACCTCTTTGACTTCGACTGTGTCGGAAGTGTCAACAACTGCTTCTTCTTCGACTTTGACTGGATTCTCAACAATTCCTTCGACCTCTACTTCATTAGTTTCTTCGTCGAAATCAAAGTTCATTAATGGCTTGTTGCTATAGTTCCAATTCCAAGCAGAATTTTTATTAATCACAATATCTCGACTCAACACGATCTTCTCATTAACTGGATTGAATAGTCTGTATGCACCAATTTTATAATATCCTACCAGAATTATAGGTTCACTCTTGTCATCAAGCTTCATTCTCCTTGCATCAGGAACATGCTTGTAACACATAGAGCCAAACACCTTTAAATGACTTATTGATGGTCGTTTGCCACTCCATGCTTCTTCAGGAACTTTGTTCTTTAATATCTTAGTAGGACACCTATTCAAAATATAAACTACAGTTAAAACAGCTTCTCCCTATAAAGACTTTGGCAAATTCGTTTGCTTCAGCATGCATCTCGCCATATCTAATATGGTTCTATTTATTCTTTCAGCAATTCCATTATGTTGAAGTGTATAAGGAGCAGTTACCTCATGATCAACACCATGTTCTACATAAAAGTCTTTAAACATCCTAGATGTGTATTCGCCACCTCCATCTGTTCGCAGAACTTTGATCTTCTTCTCACTATGGTTTTCGACAAGTATCTTGAGTCTCTTAAAGATTTCGAATATTCGTCCTTTCGTTTGATCACATAGATCCACAGCTTTTGACTAAACTCATCAACAAACGAAACAAAATATATGTTTCCACCAATTGTATGTACTTTGAATGGACCACATACATCTGAATGCACCACTTCGAGAGTGCAGGATGATCTCACTGACATAGTCGAAACGAAAGAATTTCTGAATTTCTTTCCCACTAAACAACCTTCACAAAGTTTTTAAGGCATCTCAAGGCTTGGAATATCAGTAACTATATCTTGAATAATCAGTTGATTAAGTGATCTAAAATTCAAATGTCCAAACCTCAAATGCCACAACCAACTATCCTTGTGGTCGACAACAGTTTTCAAACATTGAACTTCTGTCAAACTGATCATAGTCTTAAATGTCTTTTTTTCCCGATAATGGAGATCTTAAGACCAAATTGTTCTTAGTGTCAAAAAATTTCAAAACTCCATCTTTCATGACAACTGAGAAACCTTTTTCGACTAGTTGTCCAACACTTAGCAAGTTGCATTTCATTCCAAGTGCATAGATCACATCTTTGATCATAGCTTTCCCTCAATTACTCATTTGATAGACTATGTTGCCAGTAACTTCTGCTTGCAACGAACTATTATCAGCAAGTTTCACCTTGCTCTTCTTCGACTCGTCAAAATCTCCCAACCACTCCTTTTGAACAGTCATGTGGTTTGAGCTGCCTGAGTCGAGAAACCAGCTCATGGATTCGACATGGTTATCTGCAACTACAGCCATAAACACAATACCACCTTCAGAATCATCTAAGTATTGGCGTGCAAGATTCGCTCATTTGTCCTTGTCTTTCGATCCCTTGTCTTTTCTGTACCAACAATTCTTGGCCAAGTGCCCCCATTTTTCACAGTTATAACATTGCATACCTTTATTATCTTCTTTGTCCTTTTGATAGTTTCCTCATCCCCTTTTCGAGGATTCAGAAGATCTATCTTCGACCTTATTCTTATGGGAATTCGACCAAGACTTCTTGCCATGAGTCTTGTCGAACTTTCCTTTGATTTTGTTGGAACCACCATCCTTTTTCAATGATTGAGCTTGCAGTGCCCGTATCGACTCTTGAACTCCTTTCCTTTCGACAATTCTCATCTTATGCACCTCCAACGAACCAACCAAATCTTCCACTTTAGTGGTTTCAAGATTGTTGGATTCTTGAATAGCTACGATAACGTGATCAAAGTGAGAGGTCAACATTCTCATTACCTTCTCAACTATCATCTTATCAGTAATGGTTTCACCATAACCCTTCATGAGATGGACGAGTTTCTGAACCTTCGACACATATTCTGCAACTTTTTCATCTTCTCCCATCAACAATAACTCATATTCTCGATGCAAGGTTTGTAATTTGACAACCTTGACTTTCTCACCTCCTTCGTAATACTTCACCAGAATATCCCATGCCTCATTCTCCGTTTCAGCATGAGAGATTCTGTCGAAATTAACAGCATCAACAACCGTTTGAATGCAATAAGCAGCCTTACAATCTTTCTTCTTGACTTCGTTGTGGCTTTTTTCTGTTCGTTAGTTGCATTTGCAGCCAATACAAGAACACCGTCGGTAACCACTTCTTTGGTTTCATGGAAGCCAAACAAGGATTACATATGTTCTTTCCATTGGGTCCAACTTTTTCTGTCAAGCATTGGAAGAGAATTTGGAATCCCTTTATCACTAGCCATATTCGAGTGGTTGATTCACTTGCCCTAGAAAAACGATCTCTAACCTGAAATTCTTTAAAACTTGATCAAAAACAATAACCGAAAGCTCTGGATACCAATTTGTTAGTGCGTGAGGCACTTTTAGTGAGGAGAGAAAGAGAGAATAATAAAGGAAAATAAGGATTTGTATTATTCAAGTGTACAAATAATGATACACACTATGACTATTTATATACAACTCTAATTGAGCTTGGGCTAACACAACTTAAATTTTATTAAATATTAAATCTAATCTAATCTAATTTAATATTTCAACAATAAACACTATTTAAAATGTTATTTATAAAGAAGTATTTCAAAAAATAAAATATGCATTAGTAGTATATAACAATTGTTTATTTAATTCTAACATTGCAAGGTATGTGGCTTTATTTTTATTATAACTTTTACATGTATTTACTTCTATACTTCATTTACCTTTCAATCAAAAGTGTGAAAAATATTATATAAAATTTATAAAATCAAAAGAATTATTCTATACCTAATCAAAAGCATAATTATTATTGAAAATATTTCTAACAATATATTTGAAAATATTTCTTTAAATTATAATAATTTAATAAAATTTACCGTCTATCACACAGATAGAAATTTAGTTTATTTAAATTACTTTTAGTCTTACAATATAATAAATATATATAACAACAGTCAGACAACAGATTACAGCTTTCGTTATTTGTTTAAGTAATACTACAATATAATAGAATTGAGTAACCGATCATTACATTACATTTGTTAAGAAGTGGGAAGCACATTCGCTTCACTACTTGTCCAACAGCTACATAAAATAAATGTATACGCCGATTTCTTAAGTTGATTAATTAAAACTATGCGTGTTAATGCATTTTCCTGGTTATTTTTCCCCAACAGGCGTGTTAGTGCCTGATAGTTCATTTGGAAGTAATTTATTTCTATAAAGGTTCTTTTCATGGTAAACTGGATTACGCGTATATTAATACTAATTTTTTTAGAAACAATAATTACATGAAATACTAAATGACATATTATAATATTTTTTTTAAATACTATTTATTTTCATGTTAATGAATATTTTGATGATAATACTATAATTAGAAAAAATTGACATTATAATACTTTTGTTTTTATTTGTAGTATATTTGCAATCATCTACATGAAATAATGACATGATTGCTTGCATAATAAATGACATTTATATCCAAACAAAGAATAATTATGCTCCTAGAACCAAGAGAATGTTCATCTATTTCAGAAGAAAAAGATTATCATTTGCATCAGAGTTAACCATATAGATTAAATCGATCTTTGCACTCAATGGGAAGAAATGATTATTTGGTTCAAAGAGAATGATCCTTTATCCTTATTTTATTTATTATTATGTTTCAATAACTTTTGTGCTTGAAAATATCATAATAAAATTAAATTATATGTTACCCTTAGTCATTATAATGAGTTTTGATTTATTCTCTTTAAGATTTTTCACACATATTCTATGTGACATTTTTTTATTTGATTAATTAAATATTTAAATCCATGTGGTTTTTTTATTTAATTTTTTATTAATTTTTTAAAATGTACATGGATTTTTTTAATTTATTTACTTAAATTATTTTTATTAATAATTTTAATACATTAATTCATTTTAATAACATATAAAATATTAAAAAATGTATTATTAAAATAAAAATAATTATAAATGACAAGGAATTTAAATTTGTCATTAAGCCATGACACATCATCACTTTATCTGCCATATCATCAAAACTGAAATTAAAATGAGATAGGGGACTATAATTTTGAAAATAATAAAATGAAGGGACAAAAAGTTCGGATTTTAAAAAAGAGGGACCAAAAATCAAAAATATTAAAAATAAAGGGATTAAAATTATAATTAAGCTTAATTAATTTATGACAATTTATTTATATTATAAATTAATTATTAAAAAATTATATTAATTATTAAAAAATTATATTAATTAATACCTAAAGCCCATTTCCTTATAAGACCATCCCAACACAAATTTCAAAGTCATTGTATATAAATACTTGCATTTTATTTAAAACTTTTGAAGTGAGACTACACGTTTACAACTAGAACGGAAATAATCTCAATCATACACAGAGATACAATGTCACTTGGACTTTGTAATACATATGAAAGCCTTCAAGCCTCATACAAGTTACTACTTCTTCATTTTAGCATCACCATAAAAACTCAAGCTATCATTGTATATTTCCACTTTATTTTCCCATCTTCCATTGTTTCTTTAGACTTGGAAAGATTAGCATAGTCTGCAAATTTTCACCCTTTGAAAATGCTATATTAAATCCACTTATTTCTTTATCAGCTGCAACTTCGGTTCTCCTCCTTGATTCAGTATCAAGATATGTTAATATCTTGGAGATCCAATCCGTGACTTCTCTAATAGCACGTGTTAAGAGAGAACAACAAGGTTTCATCTCGATTCGATTACATATGCTGAGAACAGCGACTTCTTCTATGTTATTAAGAGCACAAAGCTCCTGAATAACTTGAGGCCATTGTGTTTCTGGAATAACAAGCTTTTCACGCATATTGATTTGTGAAATATAGTTGAAGTTTATTGATTGGAGATGAATTAGGTTCCTGAAGATATAGACAACAACATACACTACTGTAAAACGCGCAAACAACAATGCTAAGTTTACAAAAGATTTATATACATCATTGTAATAGGTTAAAAATTTTGCGCCTAGTGAGTAGTTGGATTTATAAACAGTAATTTAATGACGGTTTTCTTAAAACACTGTAGTAATAAATGATGTGTAGCAAACTTCAATTCCTAACAATTAAATTTTTTTCATTTTTTAGAGTACATTAAGCGTGTGTCACTTAAGTCCATTATTTAAAAATATATCGTAAATGATTTAACAACAGTGAAGTAAACCAACAGTTGTTAGATGACTTAAATTTTCAGTACGGTTGCATTTTCAACCGCGATTAAAGGGTTTTCTGATAAATTAAAACAAAACTTATTATGTATTTCTTTCATAAGACTCCCTAGGCGAACAAGCGAGCCAGAGACGACAATGGTGGCGTATTCTTTACCCTCTTCGTATCTATTCATTTGGAGCTCAAATATTCACCCTCTTCGTTCATTTAACTCTCCGGCTTTGAAGTACAGTACCCTTAAACATCTTCATTCCCTTTTTCTTAGTTTATGTTGTACATGCTCAAATATTCACCCTCTTTATTCATTTGATTCTTCAACTTCAAAGTACGGTACTCTTCAACATCTTCGTTCTTTACATGCATGAGATTCTTCAGCTTCGAAGTACGGTATTCTTCAACATTTTCATTCATTTTTCCTTTGTTAATGCTGTTTATGCTCAAGTTAGTATGAGAGTACATTTCTCATATGCTTTAGGTTTACATTTGCATATGCATATGCTTTAGTTTTTGGATTAGATTTTAGTTTGTCATTCACATTATTATACGTGTATAAATTTCAGAAGTTGTAATGGGTCATACTTGGATGAAAGCGAACAGATTAGGTCTGATTTATGAGAACAAAGTTCTTGAATTCCTTGAATACGCTGATAAATATTTTCCCGACAATAATGGTATCTTTTATTGTCCTTGTGTTGTTTTCGCGAATATCAATAAGGATACAAAGAAAACATATTCCATCATCTTTGTTGTGATGGTATATGTCAAAATTATATAATATGGACATGGCATGGTGAGGTGGATAAAGAGGAAAGTAGGGCATCACAAAGTCAAAGACTGGATGAAGATGAATATATGGAAATCACCCCTTACCTCGCGATGATCCTTCGAATTCACGACATTTGGCTTTTTCCTCTCTTCTCTTCTCTTCTCCAATTTTACGTACAATGAGTTTTTCCAAAACCCTTCTTTTCCTTTTTCCTTTTTATTCTTCTTTTCTTTTCCTTTTATTATTTGCCAAATAATAATAATAATTAGTAATTATTTTAATAGAGCTTTTTACTTCACACACCTCTAATTCAACTTTACACCCCCCGGTCTTCCTTTTTAATTCCATAATTAATTCATCCATTTAATCCAAAATATTATTAATTAAGCCTTTAATTAATTTAATAATTAAATTCCTAATTATTTAACAATTGAATTAAATTGGGGTGTCACAACTCTCCCCTACTAAAAGAGTTTTCGTCCTCGAAAACATACCTTAGACGAATAGTTCGGGATACGAGTCCTTCATCTGGCTCTCCAGCTCCCAGGTGACATTTCCATCTGCTGGTCCTCCCCAAGCCACTCTTACCAACGCGATCTCCTTGCCTCGCAACTGTTTCAACTTCCGATCCTCAATTCTCGCAGGTACCGCTTCCACAGTCAAATTCTCTCGTACCTGTATATCGTCTACACGAATCTCATGAGACGGATCAACAATGTACTTCCTCAACTGAGATACATGAAAAACATCATGCAAATTTGCAAGTGACGGCGGCAAAGCAATCTGATAAGCAACTTTCCCAACTCTCTTGGTAATCTGAAACGGACCAATAAAACGTGGAGTCAACTTCTTTGACTTCAAAGCTCGACCAATACTAGTCATCGGAGTAACTCGCATAAAAACATGTTCTCCTTCGCTAAACTCAAGATCTTTCCTCCTCTTATCGTGATAACTTTTCTGACGACTCTGAGAAGTCCTCATCTTCTCCCGAATCATCTTAATCTTTTCCGAAGTCTGTTGGACAATTTCCGGTCCAATCACAGCACTCTCTCCAGATTCATACCAACACAATGGTGTCCGACACCTCCTACCATACAATGCCTCAAACGGAGCCATACCAATGCTCGAATGAAAACTATTGTTGTAGGTAAACTCAATCAATGGTAGACAACTATCCCAAGCTCCACCTTTCTCCAACACACAAGCTCTTAACAAATCTTCCAACGACTGAATCGTTCTCTCCGTCTGACCATCTGTCTGTGGATGATAAGCGGAACTCAAACGCAACTTAGTACCCAAAGCTTCTTGCAATACCGTCCAGAATTTAGATGCAAACCTCGGATCTCGATCCGACACAATACTAGAAGGAATACCGTGCAAACTCACAATCTTCTCAACATACAATTCTGCCAACCTTTCCATCGGATAATCCATTCTTATCGGAATAAAGTGAGCAGATTTTGTCAACCGATCAACAATAATCCAGATAGAATCACAATTCTTCGATGTCCTTGGCAAACCAGACACAAAATCCATAGAGATTCCATCCCATTTCCATTCCGGAACAAACAACGGTTCCATCAATCCTGACGGTTTCTGATGCTCAATCTTCGACTTCTGACAAACCAAACAAGCATACACAAACTCAGCAATTTCCTTTTTCATTCCCGGCCACCAAAACAACTTCTTCAAATCATGGTACATTTTAGTAGCACCAGGATGAATACTCAATCCACTACGTTGTCCTTCTTCCAAAATACTCTTCCTAATCTCTGCAACATCCGGAACACACACCCTATTACCAAATCTCATAACACCATTCTCATCAATCCGGAACTCGCCTCCTTGACCTTGGTTGATCAATGTCAATTTATCAACTAACCCAACATCGGACTTCTGTCCATTCCGAATTTCTTCCAGAATACCACTAGTCAGTTTCAACATACCCAATTTCACACTATTCGGAGTAGTTTCACATATCAAACTTAAATCTCTGAACTGCTCAACCAAGTCTAACTCACGGACCATTAACATCGACATATGCAAGGACTTCCTACTCAAGGCATCCGCAACAACGTTTGCCTTACCAGGATGGTAATTCAAACCGAAATCATAATCCTTTAGAAATTCTAACTGATCTGACCTGATCAGAAATGGACCGTCACGGTTGGCTCCGAGCTGAAAGCTTTTTGAACGAGGTGGGGTACCTACAAGACACTCCGATGTTGAAGTAAGTAGAAGCACGAGCAGGTAATAGCAAGTGTATGGGTAGAATGATGAATACCTGACCCTCTGGAAACAGAGGGTATTTATAGCCCCCAGCGCTGGGCCAAGGTTCCTCCGTTGGGCCGGGCAGGTTTGGCCCAATGGGGGAACTGCTAGGTTCTACGTGTGTAGTGGGGACCTGCACGTGGTCCCCTTCCTGGATGTTCTGCGTGAAGTGCGGGCGGACGGAGACGCGGTCTTTTCGGGGTCTCGTTGGGAGTATAGTGGACTGAGTCTGCCCTAGTTGGGGGGTGCTCGAGATGATGTCGAGCTGGACAGCAGGATGTCGAGCTGGAGATGTAGAGGTCGAGCACGTGACCTTAGGGAGTACGTCGGGCACGACTGTGACCCTTTGGTCGGCGTGGTCCTCAGCAAGTCCATTTGGATTGGGCCTTAGCAATGCTATTGGGCCTGTCGGGCCCAGTCCAGAACAGGAGTCCCCCGAGTCGTGGTTCCTTTGTTAGGAGCCATGGCTTGATCTCAGGTCGTTTCTGCTTCGGGGTCTCGCGCCCGGGTCAGAGATGCAGGCCCTCGAGGGCCTCTCCGTGTCGTGCTCGGAGACAAATCTTTCACGGTGGATGCTCGGAGGATCCTTGCCGGCGCGTGTCTGTCGAGCACACGAGGTATCTTTTGGGAACTGTGCTGCCACCCTATGAAGATAGGGTCATCATTGCGTTGGGAGCAGTGCGTCGAGGATAGAAACTCCATGGTTGCCCGAGGTGACGTTTGGTATTCCACGCCATCACTATAAATAGGAACCTTGGGCCCCATAACACGTTTCTACTCTTTGCGCTCCTACTGCTGCTGTTCTTCCGGATTTTTCATAGCTGCGATCTTCTGTTACAGATTCTTTTCCTCCGTAGCCGAATCCACTTTTTGATTCCAAGTAAGTGACTTATCTTCTTCATTTTCCTGTTGTAATGCATGATTCACAGTGTTGTAGACGTTTTAGGGACTGTGCGCGTAGGACTAGCCCGGTAAACTCATGCTTAGCTCGACACATTCATGCTTAGGACCGGCAAACACATGCTCGTGGACGGCAGATTCATAGTTTTAGGTAATAATCTGTAGCGCTGCCCGGGGTCTTCATGATCCAGGGCGACTGATTCATGATCGTGCCCGGTATGTTCATGGTTCTTGCCGTAGGTTTCATGATGTTGCTCGCCATGTTCATACCTTGGGTCGACATGTTGGAGGGTGGCCGCGTTGTCGGTTTGGAGAAGGGCCCATCGAGTTATCTGGACGTCGAGGAGGCGACTGTTGTCTTGTTGCAAACTAACTTTTATGGTCGTGCATGGAACAACGTGGTTTGTCGTACACTACACCTGGTCCGCTAAGTCGAGTGTATGGTTTCGTGCCCAATTGACTTGTTTTCCGTGCTCTGCAGGTAACCATGGCGGACGAGTCGTGCTCCTCTGGACGCCACGAACATGAGGAACAAAGTGCCGATGAGGCGGTGAGCTTGATTGATACTGTCGACGACCCTTTGTTGGATTGGGTGGGCGTCGAGCCCCGAGGAATCGCGTCGATATATAGTCGGCGTGACCGAAAGCCATATGCTGTCCTCGAAGCAGGCCAGGGCCAGCCTGACTTCCAAAAGAATTTCGTTGTCACGCGTCCGACCTCCCGTGCCCGGATCTGCTCGTTGTACCCAGAGTATAGCTTCCCGATGTACGAGATCGCGTTCAAAGATCTCGGGCTGCAGCTGCCCTTCAGTGACTTTCAGACCGGGGTCTTCGCCCATCTGGAGCTGGCCCCGTCGCAGCTACACCCGAACTCACTCGCCTTCATCCGGGCGTTTGAGCTGACATGTCGCTTTCTGAGAATCGGGACGACCAGACCGCTCTTCTTCAGAATTTTTCATCTGCAGCGCCAGTCCTGAGGAGGGAAACACAGCTGGGTCTCCTTAAAACAGTCGAGGAGACTGTTCAAAATGTACATGGACTCCTTAAGGGGTTTTAAAGATAAGTGGTATGTCGTGAGGCCAGTTACCACGTCTGCTTTAGGATCCCTGTACGAGGAGGAGGCGCCCATAAGCGATGATGACGGGGAGGCGGTTTTAGACAACGATGGGTATCCCGTGATGGCCCGTACAACCAAGTTCCCTGTGCATTGGATGTTCAGGCACTACGAGCACGGGACTGGATACTATCATACCGCCGCGGGCGACATGTGTTCGGAGGACGAGGAGACGTACGCCACTCTTTGTCGGTTCATCGACAGCTTCTACCCTGCCCGGTGGGCCACGAGGGAAGGGGAAGATGTCTTGGATGCAGAGGGTTATCCGACATTTGAGTCCCGGCCGATTGATACTAAGGCACTCGTGGAGTGTCAGACGTTCAGGCAGGCTGCTCGTCTGCTAGGTCGTTTATCACTTGAATTTCTTTGCTCGTCATTTATTTATGATCTTGCTCGACACTAACCCGTCTTTTATTTTGTGCAGGTTCGATGGCCGGTCGAAGGGAAAGACTTTTGAAGCTGTCTTGCGACCAGAAGCAGGGTAGGAGGGTCGTGAAGGCTCCCCAGGCAACGAGGATGGGCCCACCACATAGTCCGGGTGCTCCTCAGGCGGTGAGGGTGGATTCGTCGCCCAGCTCGGGGTCCGCGTCGGACGAGATCCCAGAGGTTCAAGAGGTCGATCCTAATGCCGACCTGATACAAAGAAAAAGGACCCGGGTGGAAAGCGGCCCGGCTGTCAGCAAGGACACCAGCGCCGTCAGATATTTCGGGTTCCCCCCTTGCTTCAAAGAGGAGGGTTTCTTCGAGAGATTCCCTCTGTCCGTGGTTGCCGACGAGGCTGAGACTATCAAGAGGATGAGTAAGGAGGATCGGAAGAGGCATCTGGCCGCCAGCATGAAGGACTGGTGAAAATGGCCGAAATGGCCCTGGTGTTGTCCGAGGAAGGGGGGGATCCTGTCCGTATTGAAGAACTTGAGCAGGAGAAAGCGGCTCTCACCTCGAGCTCGCGGAAGTTGAGGACTGCCCTGGAACGCTCCGAGGAGATGTTCCGCGAGCAGGCATCGCTGCTGGATGCTGAGAGGGAGATGCTGGTCCTGGAGAAAGAGAGGTTGGGGAAGCTGGCCGAGGAGGGAGAGCTTCTCCGTGCGGACAGGAATCGTCTGGAGACCGATGTCGGGCGCTTGACCCAACAGATCGAGGACATGATAGTCGCCATGCTTCCTGCCGAGGACGAGCCGGAGGACATAGCGGCTTTGAAGAGTCGATCGGAGCTGGTCGCCCATATCCGGCTACTCGAGGCAGATTGTGTCGGTGCTCTGGAGGAGGGGTTCAACTCCGCAGTCGGCCAGCTTTCCTTGTTAAACCCTGGTCTGGTCACTGAGGGGACGGGCTACACACATCAGATAGTGGATGGTGCGATCGTGCCCCCGCCTGACTCTCCAGTCGTCGATGCTGATGGTTCCGGGGAAGCCTGATCGTAGGATAGCGGGCCTGCGTGCCTTTGATATTTGTATTTTTTGGGCATGCGTGCCCGTCGGTTGTATGTTATGAACATCGCCGGCCTTCTTGGTCGGTTTATAATTGTTTGCTTTGTCGCCTTCGGGCATTTTTATTTGAATGAATGCTGTTTTACATTTGAATGTTTCGCCCGTGCTTGAAATCTTATATATTTGCATAAAATTTAGCCTAAGTCATGGGCCCGAGGAGTGCCCGTAAGTGGCTGTGATTTAGCGGGCGAGTCTGCCCGTCTTCCATTTGTATATGTGCCCGGCCTTCTTTCGCTGGCCAGAGTCACCTAAGTGTTGCGTTCGAGGGGAGAGACTTCCCTTTGACCCTTTTAGATGGCCCGTCATTCTTGACGACTTGTCGGGCATATGGAGCGAAGTTGCTCAGTCGGGCGTGAAGCCCGGTAGGGATTATTCGCCCTTGGCGTGAACTGCCCATCGCGAGCTGGGTGTTCTTCCTTACGGGTACTACGACAGTGGTGCTTGGTGTAGCTGTCCACGTCGGGCACTGTCGATCGGTCTCGTTTGTTGAGCGATGTTGTGCGATTTGGCCATATGTCGGGCTTGTACCTCAGCCTCTATACGGGGTCAGACGTTTTTCCTCGTTGACCGAGCGTGGGTGCCGTTGGTCGAGGGTCCCAGGTGTTGGTAGTTTTCAACTGTAGTACTTCTTTAGCTTAGCAGCGTTCCAGGGTCGTGGTAATGGCTCTCTGTCTAATTGCTCGAGATAGTACGCGCCGGTACCAGTGGTGCCGTGGACGCGATAAGGTCCTTCCCAGCTCGCGGCCAGCTTCCCTTCGCGGGAATCCTTCTGGTTCCTACGTAATACCAGGATGCCGATTTCGAACTCGCGCTTGATGACCTTGTCATTGTGGCGTAGAGCCACTCGTTGTTTTAGGGTGGCTTCGCACAGGGCTGCACCCGATCGGATTTCCTCGACTAGGTCGAGTTCGTCCCTTAGCACCTCGTCGTTCATTTCTTCGTCGAGGGGGTTCTCTGTTCGTCTGGATGGTTCCATGATTTCGACCGGGATGACGGCCTCGGTGCCATATGTCAGTCGAAATGGCGTCTCGCCCGTCGTTGAGTGGGGCGTGGTGCGGTATGCCCACAAGACGCTGTGGAGCTCCTCGACCCATCCCCTCTTGGCTTTGCCGAGTCAACGTTTGAGTCCTCGGAGGATGACTCTGTTCGCGGCTTCGGCTTGCCCGTTGGTCTGAGGGTGCTCGACCGACGTGAAATGTTGTTTTGTACCTAGTTTGGTGACGAAGTCTTGGAACCCGTGGTCGGTGAACTGGGTACCGTTGTCGGTCACCAGGGCCCGCGGAATTCCGAATCTGGCGAGGATGTTTCTTTTGTAGAAACGGAGGATATTGTGCGAGGTGATTTTTGCGAGGGCCTCGGCCTCGATCCACTTCGTGAAGTAATCCACGGCGATGATGAGGAATTTGTTCTGATAGGTTCCTTGCACGAAGGGCCCGAGGATGTCCATACCCCACCAGGCGAACGGCCACGGGGACGACAGTATGCTCAGCTCGTGCGGAGGGGTGAGGTGCATGTCCCCGTGTTTCTGGCACTTATCACATTTCTTGACGTGCTCCTTGGCATCCTGCTGCATCGTCGGCCAGTAGTATCCCGCTCGAAGGGCTTTCCTTGCTAAGGATTTACCGCCCATGTGCTGGGCGTTGATCCCTTCTTGTATCTCTCGCAGTACTTCGGGGACTGTGGACTCGTCGATGCATTTCAGGAGGGGAATGGAGAATCCTCTTCGGTACAGTTTCTGCTCGAGAACTACGTAGGAACATGCTCGTCGCTTTGTGATGGTAGCCTCGGCCTGGTTCGATGGGAGTTCGCCTTTTGTCAGGAAATTATAAACCGGGGTCATCCAGGACGTTGCATCCCCGATGGCATGGATCTCGACTGTAGTCGAGGGTCGTTCGATACTTGGACGCGCTAGAGATTCCTGGATGACGGATTTGTTCCCGCCCTTCTTTCGTGTGCTCGCGAGTTTGGACAATATGTCCGCCCTCGTGTTTTGCTCGCGGGGAACATGTGAAATTTCTGCTCGTACGAACTTTGTCATGTATTTTTTGACTAAGTTCAAATACTCGACGAGGTTGTCGTTTTTGGCCTGGTAGCTAGCTCCCCTGTACTTGAGAGGCGACGAGCTGGGAGTCGGTGTAGATCTGTACCTCGCGGGCTCCCAGGTCCTCGGCCAGTCCCAGTCCTGCGAGCAGGGCTTCGTATTCTGCCTGGTTGTTTGACGTCGGGAAGGAGAGAGCTAAGGAGTGCTCGATTACTACGCCTTCTTCGTTTTCCAGGAGGATTCCTGCGCCGCTTCCGGACGAGCTGGATGCTCCGTCGACGAAGATGGTCCACTTGTGTTATTTCCCCGGGGGAGGGTCGTGAGTGGTCATTTCCGCGACAAAGTCGGCCAAGGCCTGTGCTTTCAGGGCTTTCCTGCTTTCGTACTAAATGTCGAATTCGGAGAGTTCCAAGGACCACTTTAACATCCTGCCTGCCATATCTGGCCGACCCAGGAGTTGCCTCACCGGTTGGTCGGTTTGCACGATGATGGTGTGGGCTAGAAAGTAGTGTCTGAGCCTCCTCGCAGCGTTGACGAGGGCCAGAGAAACCTTTTCTATCTGCTGGTATCTGCTTTCGGGCCCCTGTAAGGCCTTGCTCGTGAAGTAGACGGGTTTCTGCCCGTCGGGGGTCTCGCAGACAAGAGCTGCGCTGATGGCTTCGTTTGAAACGGCCAAGTATAAGTACAGCGGTTCCCCATCGTCTGGTCGAGATAGCACGGGCGGCTGAGACAGACTTTGCTTTAAGTGGCGTAGTGCCTGCTCGCATTCCTCATTCCATTCGAAGGCTGCTTCCTTTCGAAGGAGTTTGAAGAAGGGGAGGGTGTGCTGAGCGGACTTCGCGACGAAGCGGGACAACGACGTGAGCATGCCGTTCATGATTTGTATCGACTTCTTCGACGCCGGTGTTGGGAGGTCGGAGAATGCCCGGCATTTGTCGGGGTTGGCTTCGATTCCCCGTTCTGTTAGATAGAATCCAAGGAATTTTCCTGCCTTAACCCCGAACGTACATTTCTCGGGGTTGAACCTCATTTTACACTGTCTTGCTTGGGCAAAGACTGTCTTGAGATGAGCTGCGTGATCGGTGTCTTCTCGGGATTTGACGATCATGTCGTCCATATATACCTCGAGCATGTCGCCGATCTGTTTGTTGAAAACTTTGTTCATCATGCGTTGGTAAGTTGCTCCGGCATTTTTCAGTCTGAAGGGCATTACGTTGTAGTAATAGTTGCCCGAGCTGGTCATGAATGTCGTGCAGTGTTTGTCGCCCAGAGCCATTTGGATTTGGTTATAGCCCGAATAGGCGTCCATGAACGACAAAGTTTTGTAGTCGGCCGAGTTGTCGACCAGCATATCTATGTTAGGCAAGGGAAAAGCATCTTTCGGGCAAGCCCGGTTGAGATCAGTATAATCAACGCACATTCTCCATTTTCCATTATTCTTTTTCACGAGTACAACATTTGACAGCCAGGTGGAATACCGGGCTTCAGAAATAAAATTTGCCTCTAGGAGGTCTTTTACAGCTTTTTCAGCAGCCTCCGTTTTTTCTGGAGACTGCCTACGCCTACGTTGTACTACGGCCTTAGCGGCTGGATCAATGGCGAGGTGGTGACAGGCGACCTCAGGGTCGAGTCCAGGCATCTCCGCAGCGCTCCAGGCGAAGAGATCAGCATTCTCGCGCAGACAGGCCTTGATTTGTTTCCTGGCCAAGTCGGGGAGGTCTTTGCCAATCTTCACTCCCTTGGTCGGGTCTGTGCCGAGGGGGACGAGTTCAAAATCCCCGTTCGGTATTGGTCGGAGTGGGATTTGCTCGCTGCTGGATGGCTCATCCTGATCGAAGTGGGTGTCGAGGGCTATGGAGTCGACCTTTGGTGGAGCTTTCTGGACTTCTTCCTCGGGGGATGCTTTCCTGTCGGGCTCCTGTTTTGTCTTTTTAGCGGGTTTGGTCCCTATGTCGACGGTATCCCGTCCCTTAGAAGCAGCGTTGAAGCACCTACAGGCAGCGGCTAGGTCTCCTTGGATGGTGGCTACACGGGCCCTCCTAGTGTAGAACTTCATCTTCAGATGGACGGTCGAGGGCACCGCTGTTAGCTCTTCCAGTGCCGGTCTCCCCAAGATGCAATTGTATAGAGACGGGCAGTCAATGACGAGGAAACGGACTTTAACTTGTCTCGTAGCCGTTCCTTCACCGAACGTAACCAGGAGCTCGACATAACCCCAAGGTTTGGAAGTCGAGCCGTTGAAGCCTTGTAGATCTGACCCCACATACGGAGAGAGATGTGAGTCATCCAGCTGCAGGGTTCGGAACAACTGGCTGTACACCACGTCGACGGAACTCCCTTCGTCGACCAGGATGCGATGCACGTCAAAATTTGCCATTCTTTCCCTTATCAGTAAGGGGATGACCGCGTTCGGGGCTCCGCCGGGGAGTTCTTCTAGGTAGAAGGTGATGGGCTCTGACCTACCCTTCACCCTTTCGAACGTTACTGTTTGCGGGGGAGCCGCGTCGACCAGCTCGTCCAACTTCCTCTTAGCTGAATTGATGGTGAGGTCGTTGAACCCGCCCCCATTAATGACCATGGCGGAGGGAAAGTATTCCCACCTGCTGTGCGTTGTCAGCGGCTCCTGCAGGTGCTCGGGAATGTCGAAATCCTCGGGCCTGGTCACCGAGAAGGCGGTCTGGATAGGCACCGACTCGTCTGATGGTCGGGCGTCTTCTTCTGGCTCCTTGGCTTCATGGGCGTCACGACGAGGAGCGTCGTTTCGCCTGTACTGCGCGAGCCTCCCTCCCTTGATGAGGGTTTCAATGGCGTCCTTGAGGTGGACGCAATCCTATGTCAGATGACCATGACTCCTATGGTATTGACAATATTTATTTTTGTCCGCCCCTGGCTTGGCGGGAGCAGGTCGGGGACGCTTGACGCCGCCGTCCTTGAAGTCTGTACTGGCACACTCCGCCAGGATACGCTCGCAAGAAGCTGTGAGCGGAGTGTACTCGGTGAAACGGCCCGAGGGGCCCCTTTGTTCCCGGACTTCCCGGGGTCGGTCTTCTTTCCTTTTCTCCCCGGTTCGTCGGGGAGGAGCCTCTTGGCGTGAACTGCTGCTGTTGTTGGGTCCCCGAGCCCTGGAGTCTCGGGCCCTGTTGGCAACTTCCCTCTCCTCGTAATCCATGTATGCTCGAGCTTTATCGAGGAGGGCGTCGAAAGACCTGGGCGGCTCGATTCCCACGGCTTTTCTGAATTCTGTGCTGGGGAGGAGCCCCCTCTCCAGCAGATATCTCTTCATGTGGTCCATGCAGGGGACCTGTATCGCTTCTCGGTTGAAGCGGTTGATGAACTCCCTCAAGGTCTCATCCTGCCTTTGGATGATGGCCTCGAGCGCCGCCTCGGTCTTTGGATGGCGTCGAGAAGCGGTGAAGGAACTGATGAACTGGTTCTTCAGGTTCCGCCACGAGGTGATTGAGCCCGGGGCGAGTCCTTTGTACCAGTCCATGGCCGCCTTCCTGAGAGTCGTGGGGAAAAGACGACACTTGATGGGCCCCCCGACATTATGATAATGGAGCATGGCCTCGAACCCGTCAATGTGGTCGACCGGGTCCGCAACTCCGTCATACTCCTTCAGATGTGGGGGCTTCTCCATGCCCGGGGGGATGGGTGCATCCATGATGGCCTACGACAGGGGACCGCGGGGGTCGTCCTCGTCGCTCCTCTCCGAAGACAGAGATGGGGACGTGTAGTATTGTCTGGAACGGTGGTCGTGCTGAGTCTCCCTCGAGCATGATACTCGCTGGTTGAATGTTACACGCCCGTCCCCGGCGTGTCTCTTGTCGTGCCTCGCCGGATCGCGACTGGGTTCTCCGGAGGGGATGATGGGATCTCTCTCCAAATATGGTCGCCTCTGCTTTGGCCGGGGAGAAGGGCTTCTGGAGTTTTCCCTGTAGTGTCTCCGCGGGGGAGAAGGGTGTCGGGCTTCAGTCACCCGAGGAGGGGGAGTATGTGGTCTCCGATTCCTCCTCGAGGGTCTTCGCTCGTCTTCAAGCGCCTTTAATCTCTCTCCTTGGGCGAAGATGAGATAGTTTGTTTGGTTAATTACTGCGAACAGCGCTTGTGTGGTGGCATCCGCCCCGGGGGGGACGGGGACTTCCTGAAACCGGATGGCTCTGTAATGGGCGAGTGCCGCCGGGTCGTCCTCGAGTGGTGGTGGGAGCAAGGAGGATGATGTTGTGGCTCCGTCCCTGTGCGAGGAAGTTCTGAGGACGGTTGTTGCAGGAGCGGTGTTATGGGCGGGATTGCCGATGTTGTCGAGATGTCCGTTTTTGTCCGTCGTGCCGTTATTGGTGTCGGCGACACGGACGTTCTGCTCATCACGAGCTGGATCAGCCATGACAGGTAGTTAAATTTTGAGCTTTGGTCTTTTGAGTTGTTTGTAAGACGGGGAAGCTAGGTTCCCACAGACGGCGCCACTGATCTGACCTGATCAGAAATAGACCGTCACGACTGGCTCCGAGCTGAAAGCTTTTTGAACGAGGTGGGGGGGGGGGGTACCTGCAAGACACTCCGATGCTGAAGTAAGTAGAAGCACGAGCAGGTAATAGCAAGTTTATGGGTAGAATGATGAATACCTGACCCTCTGGAAACAGAGGGTATTTATAGCCCCCAGCGCTGGGCCAAGGTTCCTCCGTTGGGTCGGGCAGGTTTGGCCCAATGGGGGAACTGTCAGGTTCTACGTGCATAGTGGGGACCCGCACGTGGTCCCCTTCCTGGATGTTCTGCGTGAAGTGCGGGCGGGAGGAGACGTGGTCTTTTCGGGGTCTCGTTGGGAGTACAGTGGACTGAGTCTGCCCTAGTTGGGGGGTGCTCGAGGTGATGTCGAGCTGGACAGCAGGATGTCGAGCTGGAGATGTAGAGGTCGAGCACGTGACCTCAGGGAGTACGTCGGGCACGACTGTGACCCTTTGGTCGGCGTGGTCCTCAGCAAGTCCATTTGGATTCGGCCTTAGCAATGCTATTGGGCCTGTCGGGCCCAGTCCAGAACACTAACCATCTCCTCTTCCTCATATTCAACTCTTTCTGATCAAAGAGATACCTCCGACTTTTGTGATCACTGAACACCTTAAACTGAGAACCATATAAATAATGCCTTCACAACTTCAAAACAAACACAACAGCTGCCAACTCCAAATCATGAGTCGGATAATTCCTTTCATGTACTTTCAATTGTCTCGAAGCATAAGCCACCACCTGCTTATCTTGCATCAACACACCACCTAATCCCATTAATGATGCGTCACAATACACAACAAAAGACTTAGTCGGATTTGGCAAAATCAAGATCGGAGCACTTGTCAGCCTCTTCTTCAGCTCTTGAAATCCTTTCTCACATTCAACATCCCAAACAAACATCTGACCCTTCCTGGTCAACTTAGTCAACGGTAACACTAGTTTGGAAAATCCTTCTATAAACTTCCTGTAATAACCTGCAAGACCCAGAAAACTACGGATCTCAGAAGCATTCTTCGGCGCTTCCCACTGAGATACTGCTTCTACCTTCGTAGGATCCACAACAATTCCATTCTTGGAAATTACATGGCCAAGAAAACTTACTTCACTTAACCAGAATTCACACTTGGACAACTTCGCATAAAGCTTCTTCTCTTTCAACAATTCCAACACAACTCTGAGATGTTCTGCATGCTCTTCATCGCTCTTCGAATAAATTAGAATATCATTAATGAACACCACCACAACTTATCAAGATACGGATGAATTATCCTGTTCATATACTCCGTAAAAACACCAGGTGCATTAGTAACTCCAAACGGCATAACAGAATACTCGTAATGTCCATACCTCGTTCTAAATGCAGTTTTCTGAATATCTTCCGACTTCACACGAATCTGATGATATCCAGATCTCAGATCAATCTTACTAAATACACAAGCTCCAACTAGTTGATCCATCAAATCATTGATCCTCGGTAAAGGATACCGATTCTTGATTGTAACTTTATTCAGCTGTCTGTAATCAACACATAATCTCATTGAACCTTCTTTCTTCTTAACCAACAACACCGGAGCACCCCACGGCGAAACACTCAGACGAATAAACTTCTTCTCAAGCAAATCCTCAAGTTAACTCTTCAACTTTCTCAATCTAGAAGCAGACCTCTTATAGGCATCCTCGAATTCGAACTAGTTCTAGTAACAAAACCCATTAAGACTTCACCTTGCACTCTCACACCGTTCCACTTACTTCATCACAGAACACTTCATAAAAAAAATTACATCCAATAGGTCACATGCCTTTTTCTTGCTCTCGCCGAGATCTAAATCTCTCATTACGCAAACCATAACGCTTCTCTTCTTGCCGACTCAACTAATTTCACACACTGTAAAGCTGGCACAATAAGTACATCCCATCCAACGCGACCCCGACTACCATCAACAAGAGATTAAGGGTGATCAGTTCCTCAATTTGTCAATAGATAGTCAACAATCATGAGGTGGCATCAACCATCGTTACCAAACCACAACAAAATCTTCAATCTTACCCTTCAAGCTACTTAAACATAACCATGCTTGAAGCATCAACTGCTCGGCAATACTTACATCTTACAATCGGCGGTATACTGAACCAACCTTTTGCACAAAACTTCAGAGAAGAAACTTCTCCCCCACTTATTTCACACGTACCTCTGCAGACAACGAAAAGGAAACAATCAAGTACCGACAGTGTTTCACACACATGTCGCATACCAAAAGGGAGTAAACACATAAACAACCTGGCCGATAGACCGACCTGCTCTGATACCACTATCGTAACACCCCTTCTAAATAACCCGCAAATATATTAATTAAATCAGAGTAACATGGAAAAACAGGGATGTCACAATTCAAGATAAATATAAAACCTCATCATTTACAGTTGTCATGCTTTACTGAAGGAATTATTATTATAAATATTTAAATCAACATCACGTTCTACACAGCGGAAATATCTCAAAACCGGAATAACTTCGTTTCATAAGTATTCCCAACGTAAATTAAACAATAGAAAATAAACTCGTCATTCAAACGTTTCCCCCAGTGTTACAACCTATCAGAGCACGACACTGACACGCGGACTAAAACAACATGACTCTAGAGCCATCCTCACCAACTCCTGAGCTGCTAACTTTAATCTGAAATCATTAAAGTAAGGGTGAGATTCCTCATAATTAACATGCATTATAAGTTTCTCAATCAACATTATATCACAAGCATATTATTTCACCCATTTTAGCATAAACTCAGATTCAACACACAGTTCCAATCATACAAGTCATTATACACAATTCAAGAATCAACCAAAGAATTATAACACTGGAAGACATCCTAACATGTTACAATTCCATGCAAACACAAATGCAGACACAATGCATGTGGTACCAACACGTGACCAAGTCACCCATCACTGATCCATCACACTCGGATACAGCAACCATCGATTCGTCCATCACACTCGGACATGAATCCATCCGAAGCAATCATCGATTCGTCCATCACACTCGGACATGAATCCAGCCTAACCACCTATCATCTCTCGGGTATCGGTTAACGGCAATACAAGTCAAATTCCACACAATGGGAATTAACTTCACTAAAATAATGCATATGCATGTACGTCACTAACATGCCACATCAATCAACGGAAGTATGATCACAACATAATTCCAAACAACGCCAGAGCCAATATATCACATGATCACATCTCAATCATAATGGATAGCAGGCACAACACATAAGTATCAGTTCTCATTTACCAAAATTTACAAACATCGGAAATTCGACTCTTTTTAAAATAATTTTCATAAAAAATTTTTTTTCTCATTTTATAAGATAGAGTATTTAATTTAAGAAATAACGTCCAAAACGGCACTCAAAACGGACTTACGGTTTGAAAGTTATGAATTTTCAAAGTTTAGTATTTTTCAAAAAGTTACAGCAGAACACGGTTCCTACACATACAGGAATCGGTTCCTGCGAAGTTCAGAAAACACCCATTCTGGAAAATGTACTGGAACTCGGTTCCTACCTATACATGAACCGGTTCCTGAGACCAATTTTGCTAGTTTTCATAACTTAACACAGTGGAACCCGGTTCCTCCCCACTGGGAACCGGTTCCTGCGACCTGAAAAGTCAAAAACTACTATTTTGACAGCATTTATTCATTCCAAATCCCATCCAATTCATGCCCATACGAATCCAATTCACAGCAATGTCAAAACAAGTTATAGTACATGATTCTAATGAGATTATAACACACCATAACTGTTTACCTGGGGATTTGGTAAACAACCGCTGATCCTCCAAATGGTTACTTATTTGGTTACTCGCAGGATCGATCAGATTGATCCTATGGACATAGGTTGATTTTGAAGTTTAATTAGTGTGGATAAGGCTTTAAGTAAATTGGTTAAAGTAAATTGCATAAAGGAAAAGGCTTGGTAAAATAAACAAGGCTGGAATGTAAAGGTTCGACAGGAATCTTAAAGGGAAAAGCATGTAAAATACTGAAAAAGTAAATGACTTGAATTGATTAAATTGGTGTTTCACACATACATTTCTCAACAATTCGTTCGCTCACACTGGGTACTTGAATCTAAATGAGTGACTATGTATCTATTGTGAACACACGCGAGAAACTACACGTCTACTCCTATTTATACAAAAACATTCCAAGTAACCGTCGGGCAGTTACACTGCTTCGAGATCAAGCCACTTGTCACGTTCTCCAGGCTCGACGCCCCAGATCCTTGCACGTTCGCACGTAGTAACTGCTGGAAACCGTTTTCCCTCCAAAGCTTTGAATTTCAAACTGCTCCACTCTGGACCATCGAACACGTTCGTCAAGAGACGTCTTCGACGAAACTCCTTCGACGTCGAAGGCAATCAGCCTCCTTCCTTGGAAGAAATCTTCTAAGTATTTGGCCATCTTTCGACGGTCACTTCGACAGGCTTAGCCAGTCGAAAGCATCTTTCAGCTTTTAATGGCTGTCATCAATTGAAACAAAGGTGTCGAATTTAGGAGCCAACAAATTGCCCCCCAAGAATGCCTTATTTCGACTCTTGAAAAGAAAAAGGCATTCTTTGAAAACGCCATTCGACACCTGCTTGTCCACGCTGAGTCACAAGTTAACTTGTGCACTTTTTGTTGCTTTTTACCAACTATTGGCAATCCCAAGAAACCATCATTGATTTGATCCTAGGACGTCACTGTCAGTACGGCGTGCAGAACCAAAACATCACTTCATAATTTGTCATTATGACAAATTCAAAAAACGAGGACGCACGCTGCGTCTCTCTGTTTCTGCAGAAACGGCCAAAACAACAGGATGCTGCCACGCGTCCCACTACTCCCTGCAGCATTAAATGACATTTAATGCCCTCGTTATTGGGAATTTCTCCCACTACTATAAATAGTAGTGAATATCCCATTGTGGGACTTTTCACGCAAACAATCTCTCAAACTCCCTTGCTTTCTTGCAAACCTGTTTCTCTTTGCAGAAAAACTCTTCCTTTTCCAACTTCATCTTCATCCTCAACAATGGCTTCTGCTTCAACTGCCCCCAAGACTAACGCACCAACTGAACAACTTGCTAAGCCCAAGGTTTTTGTAACCGCTCCGGTAGTGAACGCTACAGGGAAACGAAGGGTCCCTGAACCATCTGATATCTCCGTCCGCGACGCTTACTCGCGTCACTTGATGATTCCGGTTGGATACTCCAACCAAATCTTCGCAATGGCTGGACCCATGAACCCCAGCATCTCTGAAGCTCTGAAGATCAAGAGCTACTTTCCCATTGTCGAGAAGCTCAAGCCAGTAGCTTGTGCTAAGAAGGATCCAGAAGACAACGAAGACCCCACACACGAGAAGATCGACCTTCGTTTCTTCAACAGAAGTGTCAGAGTTTTTAGGTCTTGCCCTAATCTCACCCAGGACTATGTTGCTTGGCTAACAAAGCTGGAAAAACATCAAACTCCAGTCTGGAAGGAGATGGGCATCTTTGACCTAATAATGCTGTCGAAGACAGGTTTAAACTACTCCCCAGAGATGCTTATAGCTTCGATGCTGTTCTGGGATAACTCTCACTTCACCTTTCACCTTCCATGTGGGATGTTAACTCCCACACTCTTCGACGTAGCAGCCATCACTGGCCTTCGACCAACCGGAGATTACTTCGACCCGGAGGAGATGTCGGAGGACCAAATTGGCTTTTCTGAGACAAAGCCAACATTCACCACCTTTATCAACCACTTTCATGACAAGTCGACAGACACAGTGTCCGACGTTGAACACATAGCGTTTCTAGCCTTATGGCTAACTCGCTTCGTGTTCTGTTCGAAGTCCCTGCAAGTGACCAAAAAGATGGTCACCCTGGCCACCCAACTGCATCACCGTCAGAACATCTGTCTGGCAGAACTAATTTTGGCCAGTCTTTATGACTCCATCAGCAATGGGGTTACTCTTTTGAAGCATATCGAAGATAGGAACAGTCTGCTACTCGCTGGGCCTTTCTGGTTACTTCAACTGTGGCTTAACGCCACTTTCGAGTCTTTCTTACCCAAGAAGACTCCGATAAATGAACAAGCCTCAGCGATAGCTAACAGACGGATCGAAGGAATTAGGCTGGCTCTACTGACGCCTATGGAAGATGGGCTAGAGTTCCAACAAACCTTCACTAACTTCGTGCTGATGTTCGCTCGAAGGAAGGAATTTGTTTCGACTATGGCTCCATTCGCTCAGCGAAAGGTGGGGCCAGCTTGGTTCACAAGGCCACATCCCAAGGAATCGAGTGGTCCCAATGTTGATGAGCACACCATACTGTGGGAGGCATTCCTTACTCCAAGGATTATGCCTCTTCGATTTAAAAGTTCTAAGACTCATCTGAGTCTGCTGGCCTATCAACCAAACCTGGTATCTCGCCAGTTTGGTATCATCCAAACCCTGCCTTCTCCCATTTTCCAAAAAGAGAAGTCAATGTTGTACTTCTGCAACGATTATACAGAAGACGCTGCTACCAAGCATATTGGAAGATATGCTGGTCGAACCATCCTCTCGCTGTTCGACTACCAGCTTAACTTCCTTTGTTCGCCATCTTTTGAAGAATGGTGGAGAAGCTATTACGCTGAGTACTTCTTCGACGAGAAGGACTTTACAGCAGAGTTGCAGAAGTCTTTTGTCCTCGTATTTGACAAAGTAAAGAAATGTAAGTTCATACTCTCACATTACTTTTTATCTTTCTCTTCGACTGTTAGCTTGTTAACTTTCCTTTTCGCTTTCAGTTGTTCGAAAACCTTTGGTCAAGAAGGCTCCAGGAGGCCCACAAGGAGGGGTCCCTTCGACAAAACCTCCACCGCCGGCGAAGACTGTAGCGCCGGCGAAGACAACAGGCAACCAACAGGGGGAAGGCTCTTCGAAGAGGCCTCCTGCATCGGTAACCAGATTTTCTTTGTTTTCATTCTGGTTTTCGATTTTTTATTTTCGACGTAATTATTCAATCGAATTCCTATTGGTTTTATAGGTCCCTTCACCCAAGAAAAGGGCAGCATTGGTGATCGAATCGGGGAGTGACGACGACAGCGACGCCCCTCCTACTCCCTTAAAGAGGAGAAAGTTAACGAAGGACGCTTCTGTTCCTACTCCAGCTCCTGAAGGTCGAACCGTCAGAATAAAGGTTGGTGCAAGAAAGCCTAGGCCACCTGCAGTGGTCATCGAAGAACCAACTGAGGAGGAACTGAACGCTCTAGTTAACAATCCTGTCGAAAGTGATAATTCCAGCCCTGGGGCTGAAGCCAATCCACAGGTAACCTAATGGACCCTTCTTATAACTTAGGCATAGATACCAGTATTTGATTATGTCTTTTTCGACATCTGAAGATTTATCTTCTTTGTCCTTTTCAGGAAACTACTGGAAGTTCTCCACCCAAGACTTCAGAAACTCTGGAATCTGCTGACCTTAGCAGGCCTCAGGTGCAAGATTTGGGCAATGACGAAGCCCACACTGAGCATGAGGCCAATGCTGAAACAGTGGAGAAGACAACTGAAGAACCTATGGCGGAGGAAACACAGCCAAAAACGGTTCCTGTGGTGGTCTTGTCGTCAGAAGAGAATCCTGAAGGAAGAGACCAAGGCAATGGCGAAGAGAATCAAGATGCTGTTGTCGAAGAACATGAAGGTGGTACTGGCGAAGAACACCAGGATGACGTCAGCGAAGAACCACAGAATGACGCTGGCGAAAGACCCCAAGGTGAAGTTAACGAAGAACCTCGAGTCGACGCTAGTACCGCCTCAGTTCAAGTTGAAGAACAACCAAACGAGACACTCAGCATTCAACAGCCTCCAGTCCAAGATAATGCTATGGCAAGGGTCACCTCCTCAAAGCATAGGTCGAAAGAAGACCTGGAAATCTTGAAACGAACTGACCCTATCAGCTACCTCAATGCAATCGTTGAGAGTAAGAGTTCTTCCGACACCAGTCAGGAAATTCCTACTTTGTCGGGGAAATCTACTGAGACTTCTCCTCTTGATGATGCATTGGCGAAGGTCAAGGCCCAGTTCTTCAAGAGAGATTTAATGAAGGCTTTAGAGGGGGACCCCACTGCTCCATCTTGCTTAAAAGAGGTTTTGAATGCTGTTGATTTCGATGCTGTATCTCCAGAAATCTCAGACTTAATCATGGAATTACATTCTATGATTGACCAAGTCTCAGCGGATTACCGGCGCCAACGAAATTTCAACAGTCAGCTCGAAACGTTGCATGGCAGGAGCTTATCTGCATGGACTGCCGTCACAAGTTCGACTTCTCGAATTGCCGAGTTGTCGAAACAGAAAGCGTCTGCACAGGAAAGGTTCGATGCTATTGAGCGAGAGAATGTCTCCTTCCGAGCACAAATTGCAGAAATAGAGGCGAAGATAAACGCCAACACTGTGCTCCAAGGGGAAATTCTTTCGACCATCCCAGACGCTGAGAGCCAGACTGAGGTCAAGCAAGGCCTGGAGTTCGCTGAGAGGGCCCAAAGCCTCAATGCTCAAATTGCCAAACTGGAGCAAGAGAAATCTTGGTGCAAGAAGAGGTTGGATTTGCAGCATGCTAAGTATCTTCGACTGAAGAATTCTCTTTCTTTTTGATTCTCTTTTGTAATCATCTATTGTAATCGCTTTCGACAACAATTGCCATTTTGGCAGAAATTAATAAAAATTTCCATTTTGGCATTTCTATGGTTAATTTAGTTTATTATTTTATTTTTATCTCTTGAAGTATAGGCTTGTATTTTTTCAAATATTTACCATTTACTCTCAAAAGTCTTTTATCACCACTTATCTCTTCGACTTCATAGGCTCCACCAGAAAAAGTTTGGATAACTCTGAAGGGTCCTTCCCATTTGGGTGACCATTTCCCCATGCTTCGATCCCGTCGATCCATGGGAAGAATTACCTTCCAAACTAAATCTTCAGGCAAAAATGCCTTAGGTTTTACCTTTCTATTATAAGAGTCTTCGACTCTTTTCTTCTGAAGCCTGAGTAAGTCGAGAGCGTGTAATCTCTCTTCGTCTAAATCTACCAATTCATCTAACATCATGTTCCAATAAACCTCAGAAGGAATATCATAATGCCTCTGAACTCTTGCAGATTGAAGACAAATTTCTGCTGGCAATACTGCATCATGGCCAAAAGTTAGCCTATATGGTGTTGTACCAGTGGCTTCTTTTGGGGACGTTCGACAAGCCCATAAAATCTGGTCTAACGTCTTATGCCAATTCTTTGGTTTCTTCCCAACATGCTTCTTTATCAAGCCAATTACCACTTTGTTAGCTGCTTCGACTTGACCATTCGCCTGTGCATAGTAAGGCGTGGATGTTAGGAGTTTGAAACCTGTTTCCTGAGCAAATTCCTGCATCTTTCGACCAGTGAAAACTGAACCTTGATCAGTTGTTATTGTCTCAGGGATTCCATACCTAAAAATAATGTTCTTTTGAATGAATTCAATGACATTTTCTTGGTCTACATTGACTAAAGGGACTGCTTCGATCCACTTAGTAAAATAATCAATGCCTACCAATATGTATTTCTGGCTCTTTGATGATGCTGGTCGAATCTCTCCAATAAGATCCAACGCCCATCCTCGAAAGGGCCAAGGCTTCACTATCGAGTGAAGTTCGCTTGCTGGTACATGCTGGATGCCTGTATGAACTTGACACTCTTGGCAACCTTTGGCGAACTCAACACAATCTTTCAACATAGTGGGCCAATATAGTCCTTGTCGAAACAACAACCATTTCATCTTATGGCCTGCTTGGTGAGCCCCACATGCCCCAGCATGCGTAGTCGAAAGGGCTATGTATGCTTCAGTTTCACTTAAACATTTCAGCAACACCCCTTCAGGCGTCTTCTTGAATAACTCATTACCCATGAGTACAAAACTCAACGCCCTGTATTTTGTTTTTCGTTCTGTCGGAGCTCCTGGATTTTGAAGATAGTCCACAATGGGTTTCCTCCAATCCTGGTCTGACAAATTATCAATGAACGAAATCTCGAAGTTTGAGTGATCAGCGTATCCTAACCTTGTTGATTCCAAGTCTGTTGGTGATAGACAAGTCGCTCTTATCTTCTCTCGAACTTCGATTGCTCTTTGTAATCTCGTTTTTGAAATTTTATACCCAGATGCAATCTGTGCCAAGTCATTGGCTATTTGATTTTCGACTCTGGGTATGTGTCGAATATTGACACTTTCAAATTGTTTCAATAAACGATTTGCAATCACAAAGTACATAATGAGATTCTCTCTTATGCATTTATACTCCTTTGTGACTTGCTTGATGACTAACTCTGAGTCTCCCATTATTTCGACTCGAGTTGCCCCCAATTCCAACAATATTTCAAGGCCAGTAATTAGAGCTTCATACTCAGCCTCATTGTTCGAACAAGAACCTTCGATTTGGTACTTGAATGTTGTTGGAATTTTATCTGGAGAAATAAGTAAGACTCCTACTCCTGTTCCATTTTTATGGCTGGAACCATCGAAGTAGAATTTCCAAGGTTCTATCTCCACATAATTAATATCCTCGACTTGAATAGAGTGGTCGACTATGAAGTCTGCAACCACTTGTCCTTTTACTGCCTTAAGAGGCATAAAGGTCAAGGAGTATTCAGTCAATGCTAATGCCCACTTGCCAATTCGACTATGCAAGATAGGTTTCGACAACATATATTTGAAAACATCAAAATGAGACGAAACATAAACATCAACTGGTTTTATATATTGTTTGAGCTTTGTACAAGAAAAATACAGACATAGACACAATTTTTCAACTTCGCTATATCTAGTTTCTGCATCATTCAAAACTCGACTGAGATAATAAATGGGTCTTTCGACTCCATTCTCATCCTCTTGGGCTAACATACTTCCCAGAGTTTTGTCAGATGCAGCTATGTACAATCTCATACTCCTATTGCTACAAGGAGGCACCAAAATAGGTGGCTTAGTGAGGTACCCTTTGATTTTGTCGAAGGCTTCTTGTTGCTCTTGCCCCCATTCGAACCCCTCCTTATTCAGTCGAAGTAAGGGTGAAAAGGCCTGAGCTTTCCCACTTAGGTTAGATATAAACCTTCTCAAGAAATTTATCTTGCCTAAGAGAGATTGCAATTCCTTCTTATTCGATGGCGCTTTCGCTTCCAAAATTGCCTTCGTCTTGTTCTGATTGATTTCGATCCCTTTCTTGTGGACAACGAAGCCCAAGAAATCTCCAGCTTTTACACAGAACGCACACTTCAAAGGGTTCATCTTCAGACCATGTTCTCTCATTCTTTCGAATGATTGTCGAAGGTGGTCTATGTGACTCTTCCTGGAAACAGATTTTATAACAATATCATCAATATAAACTTGCATAAACGTGTTAATAAAATCATGGAAGATAGTATTCATTGCTCGCTGGTACGTTGCCCCAGCGTTCTTTAGGCCAAAAGGCATCACTACCCATTCGTAAGTGCCTAAGGCCCCAGGGCATCGAAAAGCTGTTTTCGACACATCCTCTTCAGCAATGAAAATTTGATTATATCCTGAATAACCATCGAGCATACTCAGGTATTCGTAGCCAGCGGCAGAATCGACTAGCATTTCCGCCACAGGCATTGGATATTCATCTTTGGGGGTGGCAGCATTCAGATCTCTGAAATCTATGCACACCCTTAATGTGCCATTTTTCTTAATTACTGGCACTATATTGGCAATCCATTCGACATACCTTGTAACACGAATGAACTTGCATTTCAGAAGTCTTTCGACCTCCGTTTTGATCTTCGACAAAATTTCTGGAGCGAAGCGTCTTGGATTTTGCTTGATTGGCTTCTTTCCAGGTTTGATTGGCAACTGAAGTTCTACCAATCCTCTGTCGAGACCGGGCATTTCGTCATAATCCCATGCAAAACAGTCTTTAAACTCTTTCAGCAATTGGATTACTTCCAACCTAAGTTCTGGATCAATTCTGGCGCTGATGTAGGTTGGCCTATTCTCTGATCCTTCGCCTAAGTTGATTTCTTCTAAAGGGTCTTGTGCTAACATCTTAATGTTGTTCGCCAAGGGATCCTTTTCGAAGCCCAGAGGCTCATCGTCATAGATCGCGTCGAGCCTCTGTTCCTGCATTCCTTCTGTCGAGATGTCAGGAGGTTCTGGGTCAAAATCTTTTCCAGGACCTATATCTGGTGGCTCTGGGTCGAAATCTTTTCCAGGACCTATATCTGGTGGCTCTGGGTCGAAATCTTTTCCAGGACCTACAGAAGGTAGCGCTTGGTCATTGGCCTTGGTGGCCATATATTTTACTTCGGCTTCGAGAGCCGTTATCATCTTGGTTTCAGCCACATAGGCCGAAATTCGCTTCAGAGATTGTGACTCAGTCATTATCACTGAATTCACTTCCCCAACCAGTTGGTTGGATACCAGTTAGCCCACTGAATTCTATGTGGGACACATCCTCTCTGTCCCATTGGAAACCATGCTCAGGATGCAGGTATAGGGAACAAAAGGTGTTTGGCGCTGGCGCCATGTCGAAATCAGGAGCTGGACATGGCCCTATGTGAGCCAAGTTTTTGTCGAAATCTGTTACACCCAAGTGGTTTACTTCGCCAAGGTAGTAACTCTGATCAGCCTCTATGTTTTCGACCAACCCATCTGGGCGCCATAGAAGCAGTCTTTGATGCATCGATGAAGGCACAGCACCTACACCATGTATCCACTCACGACCTAACAAAAGGTTGTAGTTAGGTTTGGCTGAAATGACCATGAACATTGTTGGTCGAAGGATCGACCCAACTTTTATGTCGAGCTGGATCACTCCCATGGTGGTCCCAATGCCTCCCTCATAGTTGGACAGGACCATATTGTGAGGTTTTATTTCTTCATCCCTTTTGCCAATCTTTATTAGCACAGAATGAGGGATAATATTGATAGTGGCCCCACAGTCGACCAATATCTTGTTCACAGTGGTCTCTTCGAGCTTAGCCCTTATGAACAAAGGTTTGAGGTGATTTTTCATCGCCTCTGTGGGTGGCTCGAAGAAGCCATTTTGTTCTTCTGTAGTGCCATTGTTCATGACAAAATAGCACACTGGCCTGTGTCTGGCCATTTCTTGTTCCATCTCCCAGTCACTGGTTTCGACTTCTACTTGTCGATTGAATTCCCTAGGCAGCATTGAAACAACGTTCACCATTATGTCCAGGGTATCGTCGGACTCAGCATCATCTTCGTCTTCGACTTCGCTCTGGTTAGGCCAAACTAGCCTGTTGGTAACTGGTTCTCTCTCAAGAGGCTTTCTTTGTTTCCTTTGAGGCACATTCGAACTAGTTTCAGCCTTAGGTTCGTTGGTGGCCTCTCTTTCAGCTTTTCGCCTTCTTTGATACCTCCTCCATTGGGATCTCGACATAGGATTTTTTCCCTTGTAGTTGCTGGACACTTGAGCAACTTTGGGTGCAGCAACTTGAGGATCTTTCTTCTGGATTAAAGAGGAACCTCTTGGCACTTCGAAAGAATGCCATTTCTCTTCACTTGGCCTTTTCCGGCCAGATGTTTTGTACCAAGTGTCTACTGGTACATTTGTTGGAGGCCTAAAAGTCGAAGGCCTCTTGTCTTGATTAGAACCCCTTCTGGGATCATGTCGAAGGTCAGAATTCTCCCTTCTCTTGTTCGCTGCTCTCACTCCTTGGATGTGCTCAGCAGCTTTTTTATCAAAGATGGAACTACATCTTGGACATAGCATGACCTCTGATTTCTTCTTCTGGCATCTTTGTAAAAAATCTGCCAAGTTTTCGTTTTCCTTAGGGAAAGCCGTTTTATTTGCCTGCTCTTGCCTTATGGCCTCTTCTGAAGCTTTAGGGTCAGAAAGTTCAACCATGTTGATGTTCATGGTATCCTTAGTAGCAAGAGTTAGTTGTTTCATTTGTGTTTCCAGTTTCTCCGTCTGGCCTTGTACAGTGGCCAATTGGGAACTGGGCTTTGGTCCAGTTTTTTGTACTTCAGCAGTCTTCGACTTTGGGTCTTCGACCGCTTTCTGGACAGCCTCAATTGTCTTCCTGGATAGGTTTCCAGAAAAACTGCCAAAAATTGGCATGTTGATGTGGTCCCTAGAGACTTCGACCATGTTAATGCCTGGCTTCTTCGACTGGATTTTGGTAGCCTCTATCATGTTCACCTCAGAGGGTTCTGCATAGTGGGCTTCAGCCTTCATTGGATTGGAGTCGACAGCCATGGGGGATTTGTCAGCAAACTTTAATCTCCCTTCCTCAATAGCGTCTTGGACAAGATTCCTGAAAAGAAAACATTGAGAAGTTTTATGGCCCAAAAAATTATGATATTTGCAAAAGCCTCTCTTCTTTCTTTGATCAAGAGGAGGCACTTTTACCCCAGGGGGTACTATCATTTGGCCATCTTTAACTAGCAAGTCGAATATTTCATCACATTTTGTGATGTCAAAACTATAAGTCTTTTTTGGGAACCTATCATTGGTCTTGTCTGGACCAATGGGATTTTTCCCATTTGAGGGGACTAACTGTTTACAAGAGTATGGAGGCCCTTGTTTCAGTTCTGCTAAATCGACTTCTCCTTCCTCGACAGCTAAAGTAGCGTCGAAGGATTCTAGCTCTTCGTCATCCATCTCAACGTAAGCTATTCTCTCTCTCTTGTGAGTTTTTGTTGCCTTAGCTTTTTCAGCTTTAAGGCGTTCGACTTGTCGAACTCTATCGGCCAGTTGGGCCATGTCTCTTAGGTACTGGGTATCTAGCTTCTTCCTAATGGAATAGTCTAAACCACCTGCGGCCATTTCGACCAGCTCATGTTCTGGCACTTGTGTAAAACATCTCGCCTTAAGCAACCTAAACCTATTTAGATATTCGTCTATAGGTTCAGTGAAACGTCTCTTAACACTCGCCAGTTCTTTCAGGCTTATCTTGGTTTGCCCCATATAGAATTGTTCATGGAACAATCTTTCCAATTGGGTCCAATGGTGGATCGAATTGGGGGGGAGAGTTGTAAACCAAGTAAAAGCATTCTTGGTTAAGGAACTTGGGAAGTATTTGATCCTTAGGTTTTCATTATTTGAAATGTCTCCTGCTTCGATCAAATACCTAGCCACATGTTCGACAGTAGATTCTGTCGTGTCCCCAGAGAACTTAGTAAATTTGGGGACTTTGGTTCTAGGGGGTAAGTCAGTTTGTAACACATATTCTGACAATGGAGATGTAAAGTTGGGCCTTCGAAAGCCCATGTTCATTCCATTCTGAGTCATGATCCTTTCGATCATGGTTGCCAGATTGTTTTCCAACCCCATGTTTTGGTATTGGACATGCTGAACCACTTCGTCAGCATTTTGGTTTCTGTTAACTAACCTAACCTCTGGGGCTATTACCCTAGGTTCTTCGACAGGTTGTTCTACAGGCTGTTGGGCCTGATTAATGGTGGTTTCTTCCTCTACAAATATCCCCTGATTTCCTCTTATTTGCGCCCTTTGGGGCTGTCGAATAGGTGGGGGTACTCCAAAGAAGTCAGCCAAACGCGTCATTTGCGCTGTAACTTGCTGATTCGACTGAGTAGTATTTTGTATTAGAGGATTTAGCACTGTACTCAAAGTTTGTGCCAACATTTGCACCATATCATGGTTGCTTTCGTCCATCTGTTGCCTCAAGACTGCTGTCGAGGCATTTGTAAGGCCATGGGCCACTTGGGCCGTTCCTCCTAAGAGTTGGGTCCTATTTCTATTCGCCATGCCTACTCCAGAGCCTTGGAGTGGCGAAGTGGCACTCACGAAAGGTTCTGAATAAGTGGACGCAGCATTCGTCAGGCTTGCCAATTCAGAAGTTGGCATACCATAGAATGGAATAAATCCTGGGGGAACCACTGGCCTTGGGCCAGTATTTCCCCTTGGAGGGGGAGTTCCCAAAGTCATTCTGGGGCCTGCAAACGAAGTCGTTGGCCCCGTGGTTGTGACTGACACCGCTGGTATCGAACCAGCATTCGTCGCTTCACTCACGGTCATATTAACCGTTGCTCCCACACTCGTTTGTGGGATTTCATTGTTGTTTGGCGGATTCGCCATTTCTTCCCTTCTTCTGGCAGTATTATTATCGTTGGTGTATATTCTACCACTCCTCAATAACATACAACTCGAAAAGATGAGATTTTTTCAACAATCAACACACAGTCCCACTGGGCGTGCCAATTTGTTTACCTGGGGATTTGGTAAACAACCGCTGATCCTCCAAATGGTTACTTATTTGGTTACTCGCAGGATCGATCAGATTGATCCTATGGACATAGGTTGATTTTGAAGTTTAATTAGTGTGGATAAGGCTTTAAGTAAATTGGTTAAAGTAAATTGCATAAAGGAAAAGGCTTGGTAAAATAAACAAGGCTGGAATGTAAAGGTTCGACAGGAATCTTAAAGGGAAAAGCATGTAAAATACTGAAAAAGTAAATGACTTGAATTGATTAAATTGGTGTTTCACACATACATTTCTCAACAATTCGTTCGCTCACACTGGGTACTTGAATCTAAATGAGTGACTATGTATCTATTGTGAACACACGCGAGAAACTACACGTCTACTCCTATTTATACAAAAACATTCCAAGTAACCGTCGGGCAGTTACACTGCTTCGAGATCAAGCCACTTGTCACGTTCTCCAGGCTCGACGCCCCAGATCCTTGCACGTTCGCACGTAGTAACTGCTGGAAACCGTTTTCCCTCCAAAGCTTTGAATTTCAAACTGCTCCACTCTGGACCATCGAACACGTTCGTCAAGAGACGTCTTCGACGAAACTCCTTCGACGTCGAAGGCAATCAGCCTCCTTCCTTGGAAGAAATCTTCTAAGTATTTGGCCATCTTTCGACGGTCACTTCGACAGGCTTAGCCAGTCGAAAGCATCTTTCAGCTTTTAATGGCTGTCATCAATTGAAACAAAGGTGTCGAATTTAGGAGCCAACAATAACATCATACAATTTCCTCATAACCTCAAATTGAATCAAAACATAATTTCATGGGATTGGGGTTTGAATTTCATAAATCCTAAATTGGGATTCCTAACATGCCTAATCAATTCTATTGATCCCAAAATCTATAAGGCATATTAAATAATCGAAATCACCCCTTACCTCGCGATGATCCTTCGAATTCACGGCATTTGGCTTTTTCCTCTCTTCTCTTTTCTTCTCCAATTTTACGTACAATGAGTTTTTCCAAAATCCTTCTTTTCCTTTTTCCTTTTTATTCTTCTTTTCTTTTCCTTTTATTATTTGCCAAATAATAATAATAATTAGTAATTATTTTAATAGAGCTTTTTACTTCACACACCTCTAATTCAACTTTACACCCCCCGGTCTTCCTTTTTAATTCCATAATTAATTCATCCATTTAATCCAAAATATTATTAATTAAGCATTTAATTAATTTAATAATTAAATTCCTAATTATTTAACAATTGAATTAAATTTGGGTGTCACAGCGACAACCTTTGTGTTTTTTGTCTTTTTCTTTGGTTCAGCAGAAGTGGCAGGGGGACTTTCGCCACACTTTTGACTCGAAAAAAAAAGAGTAAGGATAAAATATTTATTTGATTTAAAATAACATGCAAAATTAGAGAAACTTACCTTCTGTTCCTTTTTGTCCTTCACCAATAGTAGATGTTTCTTTCCTTTCAAATCTCCTTGAGTGCCAGGCTCAGTTTCAAGGAAATAACATCTAAGGAAGTTGAAGTGAAATTTATGAATGGTTGAAGTTCTTTATATGTGTACCTTCATATTTCTCTAAGATTTTCTACAATTTAGAAAAAGCAAGTTTTTTCCTTTGGCGGAAGATTTGTTCGTCGAATATATCATGGAAGTATTCCGACTACTAGTCCTCTAATTCTTTTGGTGAAATTAGAATGTTTTCAGTTAGAGAAATCATTGGAGTTGTAATTTCATGCAATCCTTTTAATCTTGTGCAGTAAAGATTTGTTTTAATAACTGTCATTTTCCCATGTGTAGAGGGAACTGGGCAACAATTGACTAAACCTAAATTTTTTGGCCACTAGGTTTGGTTTATAACCAGTGAACCCATAGCGAGGTTTTCTCGGTTCCACTCAAGGTTATACAAGTGTAGGGGTTAAATAAGTTTCCCAAATATCATTTGCTTCGGCAATAACAACAAGGGAAACACCTGGAATTCTTCTCCTAAACCTAACATATCCAATGCATCGATCTACACAAGGTTCCATAGTCGAAACGAAAAACTTGGTATTGAGATACATAAAAAATAATTTTATGAATGTTTTATTTGAAGAGGTATCATTCAGGGTGATCAGGGAAATCCTAGTTTTCCTAGGATGCTTCTGCATCATCTTGTATCATCAGAGCATTTGAAACAGGAACCTCTAAATTTTGTTCAAAGGTAACATTTAACCAAAGTTGAATAAGCCACAAGGGTCCAGAGAGAATGCAATTTTCTTACGAGGAAATGCCTAATGTATGGTATAAATTAGCCAGCAGTAACTTGCCCAAGCGTATTTTTCGATTTTCAAGAAGTTGGGTCGCTAAGCGAACATAATTCTTAGCTATTTGTAAAGAGCTTGAACAAAAGAAAAGTAAGAAAGCCAGAGGGTCAAAAAAGAAATGTGTTCCCGATCGAAAACCTCCTGAGTAGTTCTATCGTGGTGGTGAGTAATATATTTCTTAAAACTAGTGTAATCAAAGTCAAAATCAACATCATTTTGGTTTTACAGGGTTGGATCAAATGTTATGCTTGTTGGTCAAAGACCAGTTATGATTGCTACATCTAATAAAGTCGGCGTAATCATTCCGCAAGGAAGATGGAAAGTATTTGTCCATCCTTTCTAGAAGAAGATCGAGGCAACCAACATACAAGAGTTGTATGTAGGACTAGTCCTAGAAAGTTGAATAAGGTCCAAGATACCTAACTTTCCCCATTGTCCTTATTTTTGGCTTTGCACTTTGTTTAGCCACGCAAGATATTCCTTGTTATAGGGAGGGAATGATTGAAAAACGCATGCAGGCACGTCTGTAAACTTCAAGTCGATGGCTCATTTTTCAATTGCATAGGGTGCAAAAAAAAAACAAGGAATGAACTTTTTTACTTTCTCGGGATGAGATTTTGGAGTCAAAAACAGTCCTAAGAACGCCTAAAATTTATTAGAAAGAGAAAATGGGATGCGTACCTGTGAACTCCAAATGGCTGTTTTTTCTTTTTCTAATGGAGGTTCAGGTATGTGGTTCCTCCCTAAATCTCTGCGAGATATCAAAATGATGAACACAAGTGGGTTATTGCTGGTGAGTTTTGTGACGTTTGAAGTGGATGTCATTATTGTTCTAGGTTTTGAGTTTTTTTGTCACATCACTATGCCATATTCATTTCTTATAATTTTGAATAATTTCATCACAACCTAAATGATTCATTATATCTTTCTTTGTATTTTTTTTTTGCATATTTCGGAAAATTTTACAAGGACAGCAAAAAAATCTCCTAATTGTTAGAAAGGTTTTTTCCACGAAATCAAGAAATTATATCATTTCGTTCTCATACTCTTTACTTAATCTATTGACTTTCATCCAATTACGATCCATAATCACATAAAACTTTTGAAAATAAAATAAAAATAGTACAAAGCCAACAAAAATGAACATTTAACCTCAATAAAATAATAATAACTACAAACAACAATAATACAAAAAATTGTATAAGCCTCAAAACTATAATAACAACAACAACATCAACGCATAAAACAACAACAAGAATAACTAACAAACAACAATAGTAATGGAGAACTTGTACATACCAGAAATGTGATGAGAGACTAAAAGAAAAGTGTTGCTTCGTTGTACACCCTGAAATGATGTGTCATTGGAGAATAATGGTGTTCTTTTGTTTGCTAGAGAATAGTGATGTTCTTTCGTTTGCTAGGGCTCACAATGTGAAATGAGGCTAAACATTAAGTATGCAGGAATAAAAATTTAGATAATTTTATGTTAGTTTTTTGGAAAATTGAGGAAACATATTCAACGTAAATTCTATAAAAAATAAAGGCACCTTTTTGAGTCTAAATGAATACAAAATTTAGAGAATTATCATCTCGGTTTTCTAAAAAACCAAAGGAACATATCCGACGTAAAGTCTATAAAAAATAAACATGTCTTTTTACTTCTAAATAAAACTTAAAATTGCAGGAGCTGAGAATCAAAGCTCAAACTCTGAGCAAGTTTTCATGTCGGTTTAGCGAAAAATCAAGGGAAAAGATTAAGTTTTTCCATGAAATGGACAGTTCCCTATCATTTGACCTCGAATTTTCAATTATTGAGATGAAAGCTTTGTCATGAAATATATTATTTATAATAGTGTATTGTTATTAGAATATTATAGTAGACATTTTGATTTATAGAATAGTCATGATTGTATAACAAACATATATAGAAACTTACATTGTTAATTATCATTGGGAAGTCAATAGAAAGGCCATACCTATCATTCCAATACAAACAAATTTTAAAACCCTGAAATACCTTTTTGTTCAATTAAAATTAAACTAGACTAAAAATATATAACATTGTCCTCGAGATTGATATTCCAGTAACTATCATTATTACAACTTTAAAAGATTATTACACTTACTAATTTATCGATCATATCTCAATTAGAACAGTAACACACTTAGCAAGAAAATATTTTGATATTACACATCAAGTAGCCTCCACATTCATATCTCTATACCTCCCAGCTTTTACAAAGATATGTTAGCCCATGTTAAGAATCTCTCCCGTCATATTTGATGTAAACTCTTTTTTGAATCAACATTTGTGAACTCGATGTTAGCATATTCTTATAGAATTTTTTTCTATTGATACATAATTACTCTGGTAAAATACTTTTATTAGTGAATTTCCTGATGATACTTTTAATTACGATTTTAGCAACAAATTTAGTTTAAAAATTTATTTTTGATGTGCAAATAAATTTATCATCTCAAAGCTTTATACATATATAGTTTGTATATATTTAATGTGTAAAATTTATTAATCGAATCAAAATATACCATGATATTATTTTATGAAATTAATTTTTTATATATTTATTTAATGTAATTTAGTTGGATGCACGTATATATGGACTACAGATTGAAAATAATATATATATATATATATATATATATATATATATATATATATATATATATATATAAGAAAATGCAATGACAGTGTAAAAAAGTTTTATACTGTCATTCAATAGAAACATATTGTTTCACCGTGTTATATATTTTTTTAAATTACAGTCTGACTTGACGGATGGTCGTGATTGATTGACAGTGTAAATTTTTTTACATTGTCAGTGCATCACTCATTTTCTGTATATTTCAATGAGAAGTGGATAGCGTTTAGCTCTTTAGAATTTTTTTTTAAGTCGATGAAAATAAAATAATAGAACTATCACATTTATTAGTTATAATTTCATTATGCAAAACATTAAATTACATGCGAAAATTCTTACCGTACTATAGAAAAAACAGTGCACCATAGTCGTTAATCATTCTTACTACAAGAAAATTAGAGTTTTACAATATAAAAATTGCGACAGTTACTTGATAACCGTCAGAAATTTTCTACACAGACGGTTTCTACGACAATTTAGACCAACTGACCTTACATTTTTAAAAAATAAATAAAGATTGTGACAACTGTAACATGAACCACCCTAAAATTTAGGTTATGACAATTACATCAACTGTCCTAATATACAAGTCACAACGGTAAAAAACGGTCGCCCCAAACCTTTCAAAATTGAAATTTTTTACCAAAGTCACGATGGTAAATACAACTGTCATCCCATAAACTCTAACAATCGTGTTCTAAACATTTTATCAAAGTGCACGACGGTAACCTCACCTGCCGTCACCCTAAAGCCTTCCCCTGTGCACAAACACCCTAAACCCATTAATTTATTTCATTTTTTCTTTGTTCACACAGACCTTGGTTAGACCTTGAGTTGAGAGGCATCAATACGATCGTTGAGCAGCTTCAATGGAGTCACTTTGAATCTGAGCATCCTCTCTCACTCTTCTCAGTTTAAAATCCATTCTTTTGTGTGTTTCATGTTTGGTGAGTTCCTGTATAGTTGCAAAAATTAGGGCATCAAGTTCACTTCCCAACTCACATCAAGTTCTCCTTCTATAGATTAAATTGTAAGTTTCAATATCATTTTCTATTGATTCTTTTATTAATTAGGGTTTTCTAATGATGCTTTTATTAGCTAGGGTTTTCTAACAATTGGTTGTTGAATATGAACTGTACCAATAATTTTGTGCAAAGATTTAAGGTTTTCCAGATGCCTCTTAACCGTGTGCCCTATGTTATGGGTTCTCTTTAAAACCTCTAAGCCTGATTGATGTCTCGTCCCCGAAAGAGAGTGTATACATTTATCTTCATTCTCTTATGATTTAGACTTTAATCTGTAACACATTTATCTCCCTCTTATATGTTTTGTAGTTTCTTTTTATGAGTTTTTAATTTGTATCCCCTCTTTTTTTATTTTGAAGATTTAGGGTTAATTTATTTTTGTTATTTAGGATATTCTTTATATTAAATTGTTGCTTCTTTTAATCTTTTTTTAGTCTTTATATAACTTAAGCTTTTATTGTATCACGTTTCTCAACTGTATCCCATAAGCCCGACGTAAGGTTAATCCGGTTGAATGTCCTATTCAAATGCTCTACTAATTTGTAACTATCATTTAGTATTGTGAGAGGATTTAGTATACTACTATATCTTATTTGTTACATATTATGTTAAGGGTCATTCTCATTTAGGCCTCTATTTTATAGATTTGCATCATGAGGCTAGTGACTGTGTTCTGGCTGATGTGAGAGGAACAAGAATGTTTCACACATATAGTTGTTATGAAGGATCAAGAAAATTTGATACCTAATAATCATTGCTTTGCATCAGTACCCTTGATGGACTCAAATGAATACCACACGACCCCCATGTTAACAGAATGTGTAGGTGGGTATGTTAATGCTTGTAGTATACATGAAAATGTGGAAAGCTAGCACGATGGAGTTCTGATGAACACTGGATCAGTTATGGGCAATTTAAATGAAACTGTTAATATTGTTTCTAGATGTGTTAACATCAATGATTATGTCGATATGGAAGCTCATGCATCTCAGGAACTGAAGAAGCCGATATTTAAAACCTTGTATCTCATGAAGCTGAGCAGCCCACCCAGTCACACCTTTGGCCATGCACTTTCCGTGTAAAAATTCAACATGGTGATATCACTTTTGATTACAATTCTATTACCGAGGTCTTTAATTTTTCATGTTGATTTCTATCTATATAAAGCAATAAAAGTATCGTCAATAATTGTATTCATCTGACTGGTGAAGGCCAAGTATTCCAAAGGAGCTATCTAAATCTGAGTGGTGGAGGCCAAGTATTCTAGGGGAGCTATCCTAATCATATACCACTTTAAAATTCTTGATTGGTTTTGTGCAGACATCATAATGTATGTTGTGCTATCAGGGAACTGTAATTCTGAGGGCCGAGTGCATCTCTTGACTCGAGCTATCTTGCCCCGCCTTCTCTGGTTGTAGTATATTTTTGAAAAACTGAATTTATATATTCTGCACCGAAAGGATAATGTCTAAAAAACACCCGAAAGTGAATGTGCCCAGAAACCATGTTGTGGTGCTCGGTCTTGTTGTGTGCCAGCGCAATGTCAATAGTAACATTTTAGTCGTAACATGTGTGGCAAGTGTTAATATGTTATCAAGTTTATACATGAAAGTTTTAACAATTTAATTGAACAGACAATGTTTCATTAGGTAGCATAACATAGTAAATCATTTGCATACTAATAATGAGGTCAATTTGTTGATCTGTAGGTGCACCTGCACGAACAGTTGGCTGGCGCGAACCTACAACAAATTATTAATTTTGCGATACAGGTTTTGCGAACCTTGTGAGATGTACGCATCAACAACTTTGGAAACGGAAGAAGCAAGTTGGATTAAGCAGGAAGAAATGGTACGTGATTCAGATCTGTGGTATGACTCAACTAAGTCCATTGACATTGTTGTCAAGTTAGCTAACAGAGCCAAAATAGTTGATTCTCTAAAGGAGTTGAGTTACAATGTTATTTTCTGTTCCCATCTCTTTCAACTAAACTATCACAATATTATTTATTGTAATCACTTGTTGTATGTCAAGTAGGTAGAGCCACTGTCTGACAAAATGCAACCAAAATAAAATAATAAAAGCTAATGAAACACTAAAACAATTACAAATTTTGTAAACTTTTGAGAACATCTTTAAATGGCATGTTATAGACTTATAGAAGCTGTGTGTATTTTGCTGTGTTCGTTTCTTTAGAGGTAAGCCCATCACGTAGTCTAACTATGAAACCATGGATTATGAAACATTTTTGCATGAATTATCTTATAGAGAGAGAGAGAGACTTAGCTTGGTATGGATGGAAAACTTTCAAATCACTTTGATGAGTTTGTGCATATTCTTTAAGAGTATATTTGTACTTGTACTTCTGTTACAGGTGATGATTGGGAGCATGAAGAGATTTTCATGCACGATGATGAAAGAAAGCATGATCCTAAAAAGCTTGAAGAGCTTGAAAAATTTATAACAGATTTAGATGTAGGAGATTCAATCTTTGTTGTAGAGTCTTATTCACACATGCTTAATTTGATCAACTTAGCTTAAGAGGTTTAGATTATCACAGTCGAAAAACAAGTTGGAGAAAAGAGATTTCACGGATGAGAGCAATGCAACTACAGAATCAGGCATAGAAAATCACATTTCTCTCTCAATGAAGACAAATGTTTGCACAATGTACATATACTGTAAATTTTAATCATTATCAGATTTGTTTTATATGAAAAATATTTGGATTAGTTTATAATCAAATTTGTAGTTACATTAGTTCTAAGTATTTCTTCTTGTTCTATTTCATTAACATATTTTATAGTTACATTATCATTATTTTATTTTATTTTTTTAAATTCATTAATTTAGCGGGGGTTATGAACCTCTGCAATCAGCATTGAGTTAAAAAGACCATACAAAATTCACAACGGTTGTTAACTGTCGCTACTTGCAATTTACATCAGTTCTCTACCATCGTGAGTGAGAACGACGATTGGTGTGACGGTTTTGACAACCGTCACAAAACAGGCTGGGGACACACGATTCTGCGATGATACTGCAATCGTCGTAGATTGTAAATTGCGGCGGCTTTAACCATCGTAATCTGTTAAAATAATTGTCGCAATTTACCAATTTTATTGTAGTGTCTGGAGTTTAAAATAATCCCAGTCTTAATTGATCGACAATGTAAAACTTTTTTACATTGTCATTGCATCACTCATTTTTTCTATATTTTAATGAGAAATGGATAGCGTTTACCTCTTTAAAAAAACAAAAAATTGAGTCAATGAAAATAAAATAATAGAACTCTCACATGTACTACTTATAATTTCATTATGCAAAACATTATATTAGATGCGGAAACTATTATCGTACTATAGAAAATACAGTGCACCTTAGTCATTAATCATTATGGAGTTGTAAATAATCCTAGTCGTGATTGATTAACCGTATAAAAAAATTTTACACGTTCAGTGCATAACTCACTTTCTTTATATTTTATTGAAAAGTGGATAATGTTTACCTCTTTAAAAAAAAATAAAAATTTGAGTCGATGGAAATAAAATAATAGAACTCTCCCATTTATTAGCTATAATTTCATTATGCAAAACCTTATATTACATCCAAAAAAAAAACTGAGAGATGAATTTTTTTTGGAATAACTAGGTATTAAAATTTTTTTTCGCAAATAACCATATTTCGGAAAAAATTACGCAAATAATCATGTTTCAGAAAACTCCCCAAGGGAGGAGCCATCTCACTTGGCGCCTCCACTCACATTCTTGCCCTACACACTCGCATACCCCACACACAATTTCAGTCTTCTACATATCCCAATATGGGCCCCTCAACATCCAACCTTAACCAGATCTGGGATTGTCCGAAGATTATGAACCAACCGACCCAACTTACCATCAACCACAACATCACCAAACCACCCAACATCCTCAATACCAAACACCTAAAGATTCATTTCCTTTCTACTCCGTACTCAGACGATCAGTGCTACAGACCAACCATGGAACCCCACCCACCACCGACACGACCAAACTTTGAGAGTATGGGTAACCGACTGTACCAAAGCGGATCTTTTAGATATGGAGATCTAACTGATTTCATGGATCCGGAACGCATTGACTTCGCTGGGCCATCGACCCTGCCACAGTAGGAAACGCGACAAAACCCAGCACGGGAAAGGCGAGGACGGGGATGCGGAACCGGGGGTCATTACCGGGTTCCGGGGAACCACTGATTAATCTGTTTTTTTATATAATAGTTATGTGTGTAATCATATTTTGTAAATAAAAAGTCAAATTTGTTGATCATATATCGAATACGTAACGCACCAAATTTAAAATAAAAAACGCAAAAATTTGCCTTGCAATTGCACTAAGGCGCCATCTCACTTGACTTAGGGCAAGACTTTAACACCTAGGCGCCAAGTGAGATGGCGCCTCTCCTTAAAAATTAGGTGTAGGCGCCAAGTGAGATGATTCCTCCCTTAGAGAGTTTTCTGAAACATGGTTATTTGGGTAATTTTTTTCGAAATATGGTAATTTGCGGAAAAAAAATTTTAATACATGGTTATTCCAAAAAAAATTCAAATTATGGCGGTTTTGTTAAGGCGTTTTTAATAACCGTCATTATTAACGATGCATTACGGCGGTTTGAGAGACACTATTATTATAGGTAAATTACGACGGTTTTAACCGACATTATTAGCTATATTCTTTTATTTTATGCATATTAGGGAAATTCGACACGCAGTAATATCCAATTTTATTGTTTAAATTTCCTAAAAAAAAAATCAATTTTTTACTTTTTTTACTTAACTTCCGCCCACTTCTTGTTTTCCTAAATAAAAAACTGATGTATAAAAAAAAAAAAATCTGAAACCCTTAAATTCTCATACACGAGCTCTTCTCTCATTCCACCTCTCAAATTCGACCACCGTCGGGTCCTCTCAAATCGGACCAATGCTGATTCTATCATTTCATCTACAAGCACTCCGGGATCTCTGTTCCTTCTATGTATGAACATTCTCTCCCTTCGTTCTTGTTCCATCATGACTGTTCACCCACACCTTCCGTCGTGACTGTGTATATAATATTATTTACTACTACAATATGTACCAGAGGTCAATAACCTCAACCATTCAATTTTTTTTTGTAAAATTTTTAACCGTTAAAAATACCAGCAAAATAATTTCGACTTAATAACTGAGAGACGAAAGAATAAAAAGTACATCTCAAAAGTCTCGCACCATATGAGACTTAAGCGTCGTGCGCACCGCGCCGAAAAACACAACCAATTTTGAAAACTACTATTTTTAAAATAGTTTATCAAACAAATTCTTCAGTTTTTACTTTCTAGCAATTTAAAATTTTTTTTTAGAAGTATTTCAAACATGCCCTTACTCTCTTTTTTTTTTACTCTAACTATAATATATATTAGAATATTAGATATAATATTATATATAATTTAAAACGTGTAATTTAAGTAAACACTCAATTAAAGTTTGTTAGTTTATTTAGTTATAAGTTAATTGTATTTAAATAAATTAATTTTAAATCAATTTGTAACAATTCAAATCAATAATAAAATCCTTATTTCTTTTATTTTCTTTTTCTCTCTTGTCTAAAAGTGAGGCATAAATAAAGACAATAATGATATTAATAAAAAATAATCATATTAAATTAATAAATATATAATTTTTTTTTATATTTTGTTATTCTATTTATCTTATATATTAAAATTGTTAAGTATCTTAATAAATTTTGGAGACAAAACTTAAATATAGTTTTTGTAACTGCCCTTTTATTATTTATTTATTTATTTAATTTATACTAAAATTGAGAATAATGACTAATTTTTACTTCCCCTAAAAATTTGTTTAAATAGAATAACGTGTTCAATTCACAATTTTGTATTTATTTTATTAAATTAATAAATGTGTCTTAGGTTCACTAATTTAAAAAATTAATCCACTAAATCTTATCACTCACCACTAACTATCAATTTCTTCAAAAATAACCATTCCAAATTTACTTTCACATAAATTCATATTTTTGTGTACATATTTATTCTTCATTATTTTCTCCTATGAGAGTCGTTTACAGAATTTTCTTTCTGCATATTTATTTTTCATTATTTCTTTTCTCTGATTAACAATTAGTATTTTCAACAAAACTAACAAATTTATATTATTCTTATTATGATTACGATATATTATTTATAATTTTTATGTTATTCTTTTTGTTCAAGTTTATTATTCATTAATATGGTTATTTGTCTTTATTTTTCGATTTCTTATTTCTTCAATTCTTAATGTTATTGTTGTTTATTAATTTTTTATCAATTTTTTTTTTAGATACAAATTTTACAAACTGTATTTTTTGAAAGACAAATTTGATTTCTTATTTCTTTAATTCTTAATTTTATTATTGTTTCTAAATTTTTATCATATTTTTTTGAAATACAAATTTTAAGTTATCACAAACTATACTTTTTGATAAAGAAATTGTTGAAGATGTTTTAAGAAATCAATCCTTAATGACTTTGGATACCTGCAGGAATAATTTAGACTTCCTTGCTAATTTTTTATTATGTTTTTTTAGGTACATATTTTAAGTTATCACAAATTATACATTTTAATAAAGAAATTGTTGAAGATGTTTTATGAAGTCAATCTTTAATGACTTTGGATGTCTGCATGAATAATTTAGCCTTTAATTTCTTTCATTTGATGATTTGATCCATCTTTTTTTAGGGGTGGTAATTACAATAGTTTGTGGTGGAATGAAACAACATCTTAAAGAGAAAAACTTAAATTATTAATGCAATTTTATGTATTTATTTTGAATTTATTTTGTATAGAAAAGTGTAACTACTTTTAATGATAGTGATCAATGTTGAAACATTTTTCTCTTTTCTAAGTTATGTTTGATTTTTTTCCTTACAATATTGATATTTTGTTATATTAAAAATTTAAGTTAGCGAAATCATATATGTTATCATGATCTAAATTAACATATAATAATACAATTCATACTTTAAAATATCTTTGTCATTTAATTATTATTATTATTATTATTATTATTATTATTTATCGATTATTAAAAATTTTGTCCTTCCACAAAAATCGAACTGTGGACATACAGGCTGCAACAAACGCTTCTAACCACTAGACCAATACATTTTCTTTGTTACATATATGCATCAATATATTAGTATCAAGTTCCTATAATGAGGGTATCAAGTTCTTCATCACCACAGGTTGCAAGCTTGAGATCCTTGCTAGCATTTATATCAAATCATTATCAGTGTCAGTTTTCATTTTTGTCAATACTTCATAGTTGAATAATAATATTACTTCAGATATTCAAATAGTTATGACCAATAGAAGAACTCTTGCCTCTGCTGCAGCCATAAATTTATAGAAATCTCTAACTGACATGTTTTTGAAGTTACAACCATTGGCTTTCCAACAGTGAGAGTTCTTGTCTTATCAAACACAATGAAACTCCCCTGCAAAATTTTAAATATCAAGTGAGTTTTCTATTATTGAAATGGTAACTTGATATAACAATTAATGGCTTTCACACTCACCTTGTGTGCAATTTCTACTACTTTACCACCTTTGATCAACACACCTTGAGTTGCACCAATTTCAGTACCAACCATGACAGTTGTAGAGTGGCTAGTCTATGTATACTGACATGGCAATATGCAAATCAAGTACAATTTGAGACTAAAGTATGTATACTGTCACTGTAATATACATATGTGAATTCATGATATAAAGACGAAGTATAGCCAAAAGAATAAACATGTTACCAAACACAATTCAATAAAAACCTGTGTTTCTGCTATTTTCCCAATATTATGATATCATTAAGATATAGTTACGTTGTTTCTTGGTGTGTCCGTTCCGATACCGCGACCGTTACCAACCAAATCTTATTTAATTGGGTTTTAAGTACTATTTGATTTACCTTTTCTCAACATCCCCCATATTAAATAACAATCATTAAGCACCATGATAACAATAATAGAAACAATATTCTCGATGATTCACATAATATTAGAGGTTTTGGTTGATTTTATGATTTTCGGCGGTATTTTATGTAACAATTATTGATGCATATATGTAATAAAGAAAATGCATTGGTCTAGTGGTAAGAAGCATTTGCTGCAGTCAGTATGTCCACGGTTAACAATTGGAACTTTTTTTTTGGCAGAGGGTTTTTCAAATACACCCCATATGTCAGGGGTGAAAATAGGTATTAACCCTTATTATTATTATTTACGGTTGTTATTTTTGATATCAAAAAGAATGTCAAATATATTATAATTTTGTGTTCCTTTTCATTGTCGGTTCTTATTTACATCTATCTTTAATTTTATTGATCTTTTTAAAATTCTTAGTCATCTTTTTAAGAATTTTTTTTGGAATAATCAAGTATTGAAAAAAAAATTCGCAAATAACCACGTTTCGAAAAAAATTACGCAAATAATCATGTTTTAGATGATTCTCCAAAGGAGGAGCCATCTCACTTGGCGCCTCCACCTAGCTTTTAGCCCTAGGCGCCATCTCACTTGGCGCCTCCTCTCTCTTTTAGCCAAGTGAGATGGCGCACGCACTTTAAAAGTGAGAGGAGGCGCCATCTCACTTGGCTCCTAGGGCAAAATGTTGTTTTTATAAATAATTCGTCCGTTTCTCCGTCATTTCTCACAGTTTCTCGCACTGTTTTCTTATTTTTTACTCTGTTATTTGCGTCATGACATCGCCCATGATTTTTACCAGAGATGGTTACGTTATTTTCGTCGCCACAAAACCTGTGATGAAAATGAAATTATGGCACATTCACTCCATGTAGCGTCTGAAGCGGGAGTTGTTGCAATTGCTAGATGGAGACATCGTGGAGGGGGAAAAATTCGAACGATCCAGCGAAGGCGAACAACAACCTCACATGTGAAAAGAAGACCTAATGTTTGGTTGGAGGAAGTCAAAACAGACAGCGACGTAATGTTGATGATGCATGGGTCAGATGATATTGTTTTAAGAGTTGTAATTTCGTAGACGGAATGTCGTGTTTTTTTTCTTGTACGCGCAATGTTTATTGTAGCAAATACTGTTAACGAAAAACCCTAATGTTTACAACATAATTCAGGAAAGATTTTAGGTAATACAATTTTTATGTGGTCGAGGCAGACACCCGATTCAGACAATTTTTGCGATTGTGTCCGACCTGACAGTATAAATCACACTTTCTTTCCAGCTTGTCAAGGGAGTCCATTTCGGTTGTGATGCACTTACTTTTGGGATAACCCTTTTTGTTCCTTCGCATTTGATCATTGTGCCATACTATTTCGCCGTTATATGCAGACCAATAATCTAGTTTTGCTACCAAAGAGAAGCTGTTGTTGTAAACGTTGAGCAACGTTTCAAATTTGTAAATGTGACAGAAGTTGTAGCGCGTCTTGATGGATATAAGCACACGCGACAATGACATGAGAGCAAGGCATACGAAAGGCTTGAAACTTGACACAATCGCACCAACGAGAAGGTAGTACAACCCTATATTCTTGTCTTGGTAGGCCCTCGTTGTGGTCGATTTTCTCTTTCATAATGAAGTTGTGGTTGTGTCGGTCAAACCGTATAACCATATGGGTGTTGGATTTGTTACTTTCTGCCTTAATGTACTTCATGCAGCTTTCACTCCATAGTTGTCCAGATTGCAACATTGCATTCCATATTTCACCTCTTTTGACAAACAACGAAGCCATCCTAAAATACGTAGATTTTACCAAAGCAGTGACCAGGAGGTTTCATATGCCTTTGAATACCCCATTCATCGATTCAATTAGATTTGTTGTTATATGCCCCCATCTTTGGCCATTGTCGCATGACCTAGTCCATTTTTTGACTGGAATATTGTCGATCCACCTACCGGCTTCCGGATTTGACAAACGGATCTCTTTGCGGTAATATTTGAATGTGGGTTGTGTCAACGTATATCCCGCATTCATAACCTCTTTCCTTAGTGTTTTGTCCTTGATCTCCCTCGTGAAATTTTGGACGATATGTCTAACGCAATAGACATGCGTAGAAGGAGGGTCATGCCAACCGTTTGCAGGATTATTATATGCACTTTCAATAGATGCATGTTTATCCGAGATCAAACAGATATCTGGTTGAGGTGCCACGTGTGTTCGCAGGTTTTTCAGAAAAAAGCTTCAAGCACCACCGGTCTCCCGCTCGACTAGGGCAAAGGCAATTGGGAAAATATTGTTGTTGTCATCTTGTGCAACTGCCATCAGTAGCGTGCCTTTGTATTTCCTATACAACCAAGTTCCATCAATTTGTATAATTTGTTTGCATGATGCAAACCCTGTGATGTAAGGTTGAAATGCCCAAAACACTCGACTGAATATTCCATTTCCGTTTAGTTGACTACCATCTTGGGCGTATGCTGGCACTGTTTCCATAATGTAAACAGTACCCGAAGAATAAGTATGGAGTGCATTCAGGTAGCGAGGAAGTTCTTGGTATGACTCCTCCCAGTTTCCGTACACCTTTTCAATCGCCTTGGTCTTTGCTAACCACGCCTTACGGTAAGACGAAGTATAGTTAAAAACCATAGTGATGTGGGAGATAATGGTTTTCACCTTTAAAGATGGATCTTTGCTGACGAGTGGTAGGATTTCTTGACAAATGAGATCGTAATTAAGTTTTCGATGGTCCTGTGATTGAGTAGAAGTGACACAGGTGTGGGTAGACATAGAATCTATGACCCAACAATTGTAACACCCTCTAAAAACCCCGAATAAAATTTTCGCGAATAATTAAAATTATGATTTCAGAGTACATGTATCAACGAGGATGTCACAACTCTCTTTAAATAACACAAATTCCTGTCATGCATAATCTTAGTAGTAACTCATACATGTTTACACAGCGGAATAATTTATTTAATAAAACCAAAGTTATAATATTTTCAATCATCAGGGATTAACACCTGGAATATATCAACATCATATTATAACCAAATACTAAGGAAATAAACGAGTCTGACTAAGACAGCTCGACAAACAAACGTTCCCGGAGTTACAACTATCAGAGCATGACCCGAACAATACTAAAACGAAAATAAACTAGAACGACAAGCCTTCGCCAAGCACCTGAACGAAGCTCCTCAATCTGAAATATTCAACAGTAGGGGCGAGCATCTCAATTATACATTTGATTATACGTTCATAACAATCAATTCAGGAAATCATAAGCATCACCCAATAATTAGCATATTTCATAGTTTACAAAAACTTTTACAATTCATATATCCATGATACATTGTTTTTCATATTTGCAAATAATCATCAAACATCGTCAACCATTTAGCAATCATACGTGCATACAAACAATCAAATACAACATTGGAAAAATCATCCATTCATGTTATATTCAAGGTAATGCAACACACCCATGCATGTGGTACCACTTTACCGCCCCATTAAATCTCGGGTCACGGATAACTCACCGTTCCATTATATCGCGGACACGGCTACCACCTCAACGTTCCATTAAATCGCGGACATGTATATTGGCCACCATGTTAATTCCACACAATGGGAATTAACAAATGCAACATGATATGTAAGTATGTAACACTCAGCATACTATGAACATCAATCAACATATCATGCACATCAACAACATCAATCATAACAGATATGGATAGCATGTAATCACTCAGCATACTATTTAAACATCAATCATATCAAGTCATATCATAATTCATGCTCGATAACATTATCCAAAGGCACGACAATAAAATCCACAATAACGCACAAAAACCAAAATTCAGAAAAGTCAACACAGCAGAGCAACACGGGTGTCCGTGTTGTGCAACACGGCCCGTGTTGTTGAACACGTCCAGAAAACACACATTTTCTTTTTCTCATTACAGGGGACCTAACACGGGTACCCGTGTTGTGCAACACGGCCCGTGTCGTGCAACCAGAAGCACACCATCTCCCAACACAGAAGAGCAACACGGGTGCCCGTGTTGTGCAACACGGCCCGTGTTGCTGAGCGCGTACAGGATTTTCCTGAACCTGCAGCAGCTCAGAAACAGCAGCCAAACGCGGGAAAAGTGCCTGCTAAACGCGCATTTCGGTACCTAACGACATCGATTTTTCACAACACAAAACAACACATCCATTCCATAATTACCAACAATTATCATGGTACCCTTAACAGTGATCACTCGTCCTTTTGAGGGAATTTCTGACAACATTAAGGTTATCCCTAAACCTCTAAGGTAAATTCACGATCATGCAGATATACTCCCAATTCACCATTTGGAAACTAAAATTCCTAATCGATTCATAAAAATTGGGAACCTAACCATTTTCTAACAAGGTTCAATCCTAAGGTTATCGATTCCCACTAATATCTAACAATTGGGGTTTTTCCCTACGATTACCCAAATCAACCGTACATAAACCCATAAACAAAGGTAAACCGAGTAATAGCCCCCCTTACCTTATCAATTAGCAGCTTTGAACTTTTTGAGCGATGTTCTTCGTTCTTCGTTCCTCGTACCTTCAGAGCTCTATTTCCCCAAATTCTCAACTTCTGTTTATCGTGAAATGAGAAAACTAACTTGAGTTCCAAAACATAACTTTATTTCTTTTTCACCCCCACTCTTTACTAACAACATCTAAGCCCAATAACTTAAAAACTCAGCATTTCTTATTTCTTTTATTTTCCTCCATATTTCAAAATAAATAATTCCTTTTTATTTTATCAATTCTAATAAAATAATTTCCCAAATTTAAATAAATCAAATAATTGAAACTGGGGTGTTACAACTCTCCCCCACTAAAAGAGTTTTCGTCCTCGAAAACATACCTTAGACGAACAGTTCCGGATAAGCCTCTTTCATCTGGCTCTCCAGCTCCCAAGTGATATTTCCATCTGCTGGACCTCCCCAAGCAACCTTCACTAATGCTATCTCTTTACCTCTTAGCTGTTTCACTTCCCGATCTTCTATCCTCATAGGCAATGTTTCTACTGTCAGGTTATCTCTCACCTGTACATCATCTATTTGGATTACATGAGATGGGTCTGGAATGTATCTCCTCAACTGAGAAACATGAAAAACATCGTGCAAATTCGCAAGTCTCGGAGGTAAAGCAATACGATAAGCAACTTCTCCAACTCTTTCCGTAATCTGAAACGGACCAATAAAACGCGGAGTCAACTTCTTAGATTTCAACGCTCGACCAATACCCGTCATCGGAGTAACTCTCATAAACACATGATCTCCAGCACTGAATTCTAAATTCTTTCTTCTCTTATCATGATAACTTTTCTGACGACTCTGAGAAGCTCTCATCTTCTCTTGAATCAATTTGATCTTTTCAGTAGTCTGCTGAACAATCTCTGGCCCAACTACCGAACTCTCTCCAGATTCATACCAACACAAAGGTGTTCTACACCGCCTACCATACAATGCCTCGAACGGAGCCATACCAATGCTCGAATGGTAACTATTGTTATAAGTAAATTCAATCAATGGCAAATAGCTATCCCAAGCTCCACCCTTCTCTAAAACACAAGCACGCAATAAATCTTCTAACGATTGAATTGTCCTCTCCGTCTGTCCATCAGTCTGCGGATGGTAAGCTGAACTCAGCCTCAATTTAGTACCCAAAGCTTTCTGCAATCCTTCCCAAAATTTCGAAGTGAACCTCGGATCTCTATCTGACACAATACTAGAAGGAACTCCATGCAAACTCACTATTTTCTCAATATATAACTGTGCCAATCTCTCCATTGAGTAATCCATTCGCACTGGTATAAAATGAGCAGACTTAGTCAACCTATCCACAACGACCCATATTGCCTCACAATTCATAGGAGTCCTCGGCAACCCAGATACAAAATCCATAGAAATACTATCCCACTTCCATTCTGGAATAAACATTGGCTGCATAAATCCAGACGGCTTCTGATGTTCAATCTTCGATTTCTGACAGATTAAACATGCATACACAAATTCAGCTATTTCCTTTTTCATTCCCGGCCACCAAAACAATTTCTTCAAATCATGATACATTTTCGTGGCACCCGGATGAATACTCATCCCACTGCGATGTCCTTCCTCTAATATACTCTTCTTGATTTCTGCGACATCAGGGACACAAACTCTATCGCCAAATCTCATAACATCATTTTCATCAATTCTAAACTCACCACCTTGACCTTGGTTGATCAATGTCAATTTATCAACTAAATTAACATCAGATTTCTGCCCGATCCTGATCTCTTCTAGAATACCACTAGTAAGTTTCAACATACCCAAACGAACACACTTCGGAGAACTTTCACAAACTAAACTCAAATCTCGGAATTGTTCAATTAAATCCAATTCACGAACCATCATCATAGACATATGCAAGGATTTCCTGCTCAAAGCATCCGCAACCACATTTGCCTTACCAGGATGGTAATTCAACCCAAAATCATAATCTTTGAGAAATTCCAACCACCTTCTTTGCCTCATATTGAGCTCTTTCTGATCGAAAAGATACTTCAAACTCTTATGATCGCTATACACTTCAAATCTCGAACCATACAGATAATGTCTCCACAATTTCAAGACAAACACAACTGCTGCCAACTCCAAGTCATGAGTAGGATAGTTCCTTTCATGAACCTTCAGCTGCCTCGAAGCATACGCAACTACCTGTTGATTCTGCATTAAAACACCACCTAAACCCAACAGAGATGCATCGCAATAGACCACAAAAGATTCCACCGGATTCGGCAAAATCAGAATAGGAGCACTAGTCAATCTCCGCTTCAATTCTTGGAAACCTTTCTCACAATCAGAATCCCAAATAAACGCTTGTCCTTTACGAGTCAATTTCGTCAATGGCAATGCTAACTTTGAGAATCCTTCGATAAACTTTCTGTAATAACCTGCAAGACCAAGAAAACTTCTGATTTCAGAAACAGTCTTCGGCGCTTCCCACTGAGATACCGCTTCTACTTTTGTAGGATCCACTGCAATACCATTCTTAGAAATCACATGTCCAAGAAAACTAACTTCACTCAGCCAGAATTCACATTTGGACAACTTTGCATACAGCTTCCTATCTTTCAACAATTCTAACACAATTCTGAGATGTTCCGCATGCTCTTCGTCATTCTTGGAATAAATCAGAATGTCATCAATAAAAACCACCACAAATTTATCCAGATACGGATGAAAAATCCTGTTCATATATTCCATGAAAACACCAGGTGCATTAGTAACTCCGAACGGCATAACAGAATATTCATAATGCCCATACCTCGTTCGAAAAGCAGTCTTTTGAATATCCTCCGCTTTCACACGAATCTGATGATATCCAGATCTCAAGTCAATCTTACTGAATACACTGGCTCCAATTAGCTGATCCATTAAATCATCAATCCTCGGTAACGGGTACCGATTCTTAATGGTTACCTTGTTCAATTGCCTGTAATCAACACACAGTCTCATAGAACCTTCTTTCTTCTTAACCAACAATACCGGAGCACCCCAAGGCGAAACACTTGGACGAATAAACTTCTTCTCCAGTAAATCTTCCAACTGACTCTTCAATTCCGCCAATTCAGACGCAGACATACGATATGGCGCCATCGACACCGGTCTCGTACCAGGAATCAAATCTATAGAAAATTCCACCTCTCTCTCAGGAGGTAACTCACCAACATCATCAGGAAAGACTTCTGGAAAATCACACACCACTGGCAATTCACCACTCCTGACCTTTCCTGTTGCATCTAACGAAGTAAGTAACATAAACACATTAGCACCGTCTTCCATTGCTTCTTGTACTTGCCTAGCAGTCATAGTCAAATTCTCGTCACCAACTGCTTCTGGAAAAATCACCGTCTTAGCAAAACAGTTCAGATGAACCCGGTTGAATTCCAACCAGTTCATCCCAAGGATAATATCAATTTGTTCAAGCGGTAGGCACACTAAATCCATACCGAAACCTCTACCAAAAATCTCAATAGGACAATTCCTACATACAAGTGAAGTTGTCACTGAACCCGATGCAGGAGTATCAACAATCATGCTACCTTGCATACCAGATGTGTCCAGTTTCAACCTCTCAGCACAATCCAAAGAAATGAAAGAATGAGTTGCACCAGTATCAATAATTGCAACTAAAGGTGTGCCATGAATAAAACACGTACCTTTAATCAATCGATCCTCTGGAGTAGTCTCAGATCCAGACAAAGCGAACACTTTTCCACCTGACTGATCCTTCCTAGGCTTAGGACACTGCGGACGAATGTGACCTTCTTCGCCACAATTGTAACAAGTAATAGACTTCCCCTTGCAATCACTAGACAAATGACCAGTCTTTCCACATTTATAGCACTTCTTCTCATCACTCTTGCAATCTCGAATGTGATGACCAAATTCACCACACCTGTAGCATCTGATAGGAGCCTTAGAATCTCCCCCACTAGGCCTTTTCCAACCGCCTGATCTCTGGTTATCTCTACCATATGGCTTGCCACGGTCCATATGTTGCTTTCCTCTTTTGTCAACAGCCCCACGAGAGTGAGACGACCTATTCTTGGTAATATCTTCTTCCAAGATTCTGCTACAATCCACCAGATCAGAAAATCTACGAATACGCTGGTACCTGATTCCCTGCTTAATCTCATCTTGGAAACCATTCTCAAATTTGATACATTTAGAGAATTCTCCAGCCTCATCATTGTTGTAGTGCGCATAATACTTTGCCAGCTCAGTGAACTTAGTAGCATACTCACTAACAGTCAGATTGCCCTGCTTAAGCTCCAAAAACTCAATTTCCTTTCTTCCCCGAACATCTTCAGGAAAGTACCTCCTCAGAAAAGCCCTTCTGAAGTTAGCCCAAGTCAGTGCCTCTCCATCCTGAACCATTTCAGTCCTTGTGGCAACCCACCAGTCGTCAGCCTCTTCTGCCAACATATGCGTACCATATCTGACTTTCAAATCTTCAGCACAATCAATCACACGGAAAATCCTTTCGATTTCCTTCAGCCACTTCTGAGCACCTTCAGGGTCATGTGTACCTTTGAACAACGGAGGATTGTTCCTTTGGAAATTTCCCAATTGCCTATCAGCACCAATCACGCCTCCAGTTGGGTTTCCAGCAAGTACACTAGCTAACATCCCCAAAGCCTCAGCGAGTGCAGCATCATTTCGTCTGTTACCTCCAGCCATATTCCTGAGAATTAAAACATACTCTTCATTAGAATACAGTATCGACAGTGTTACTTTGCACTAGTCGCATACAAAAGGAATGACTGACTCAAGACTCTGGTCACAACGACCGACTATGCTCTGATACCACTATTGTAACACCCTCTAAAAACCCCGAATAAAATTTTCGCGAATAATTAAAATTATGATTTCAGAGTACATGTATCAACGAGGATGTCACAACTCTCTTTAAATAACACAAATTCCTGTCATGCATAATCTTAGTAGTAACTCATACATGTTTACACAGCGGAATAATTTATTTAATAAAACCAAAGTTATAATATTTTCAATCATCAGGGATTAACACCTGGAATATATCAACATCATATTATAACCAAATACTAAGGAAATAAACGAGTCTGACTAAGACAGCTCGACAAACAAACGTTCCCGGAGTTACAACTATCAGAGCATGACCCGGACAATACTAAAACGAAAATAAACTAGAACGACAAGCCTTCGCCAAGCACCTGAACGAAGCTCCTCAATCTGAAATATTCAACAGTAAGGGTGAGCATCTCAATTATACATTTGATTATACGTTCATAACAATCAATTCAGGAAATCATAAGCATCACCCAATAATTAGCATATTTCATAGTTTACAAAAACTTTTACAATTCATATATCCATGATACATTGTTTTTCATATTTGCAAATAATCATCAAACATCGTCAACCATTTAGCAATCATACGTGCATACAAACAATCAAATACAACATTGGAAAAATCATCCATTCATGTTATATTCAAGGTAATGCAACACACCCATGCATGTGGTACCACTTTACCGCCCCATTAAATCTCGGGTCACGGATAACTCACCGTTCCATTATATCGCGGACACGGCTACCACCTCAACGTTCCATTAAATCGCGGACACGTATATTGGCCACCATGTTAATTCCACACAATGGGAATTAACAAATGCAACATGATATGTAAGTATGTAACACTCAGCATACTATGAACATCAATCAACATATCATGCACATCAACAACATCAATCATAACAGATATGGATAGCATGTAATCACTCAGCATACTATTTAAACATCAATCATATCAAGTCATATCATAATTCATGCTCGATAACATTATCCAAAGGCACGACAATAAAATCCACAATAACGCACAAAAACCAAAATTCAGAAAAGTCAACACAGCAGAGCAACACGGGTGCCCGTGTTGTGCAACACGGCCCGTGTTGTTGAACACGTCCAGAAAACACACATTTTCTTTTTCTCATTACAGGGGACCTAACACGGGTACCCGTGTTGTGCAACACGGCCCGTGTCGTGCAACCAGAAGCACACCATCTCCCAACACAGAAGAGCAACACGGGTGCCCGTGTTGTGCAACACGGCCCGTGTTGCTGAGCGCGTACAGGATTTTCCTGAACCTGCAGCAGCTCAGAAACAGCAGCCAAACGCGGGAAAAGTGCCTGCTAAACGCGCATTTCGGTACCTAACGACATCGATTTTTCACAACACAAAACAACACATCCATTCCATAATTACCAACAATTATCATGGTACCCTTAACAGTGATCACTCGTCCTTTTGAGGGAATTTCTGACAACATTAAGGTTATCCCTAAACCTCTAAGGTAAATTCACGATCATGCAGATATACTCCCAATTCACCATTTGGAAACTAAAATTCCTAATCGATTCATAAAAATTGGGAACCTAACCATTTTCTAACAAGGTTCAATCCTAAGGTTATCGATTCCCACTAATATCTAACAATTGGGGTTTTTCCCTACGATTACCCAAATCAACCGTACATAAACCCATAAACAAAGGTAAACCGAGTAATAGCCCCCCTTACCTTATCAATTAGCAGCTTTGAACTTTTTGAGCGATGTTCTTCGTTCTTCGTTCCTCGTACCTTCAGAGCTCTATTTCCCCAAATTCTCAACTTCTGTTTATCGTGAAATGAGAAAACTAACTTGAGTTCCAAAACATAACTTTATTTCTTTTTCACCCCCACTCTTTACTAACAACATCTAAGCCCAATAACTTAAAAACTCAGCATTTCTTATTTCTTTTATTTTCCTCCATATTTCAAAATAAATAATTCCTTTTTATTTTATCAATTCTAATAAAATAATTTCCCAAATTTAAATAAATCAAATAATTGAAACTGGGGTGTTACAACTCTCCCCCACTAAAAGAGTTTTCGTCCTCGAAAACATACCTTAGACGAACAGTTCCGGATAAGCCTCTTTCATCTGGCTCTCCAGCTCCCAAGTGATATTTCCATCTGCTGGACCTCCCCAAGCAACCTTCACTAATGCTATCTCTTTACCTCTTAGCTGTTTCACTTCCCGATCTTCTATCCTCATAGGCAATGTTTCTACTGTCAGGTTATCTCTCACCTGTACATCATCTATTTGGATTACATGAGATGGGTCTGGAATGTATCTCCTCAACTGAGAAACATGAAAAACATCGTGCAAATTCGCAAGTCTCGGAGGTAAAGCAATACGATAAGCAACTTCTCCAACTCTTTCCGTAATCTGAAACGGACCAATAAAACGCGGAGTCAACTTCTTAGATTTCAACGCTCGACCAATACCCGTCATCGGAGTAACTCTCATAAACACATGATCTCCAGCACTGAATTCTAAATTCTTTCTTCTCTTATCATGATAACTTTTCTGACGACTCTGAGAAGCTCTCATCTTCTCTTGAATCAATTTGATCTTTTCAGTAGTCTGCTGAACAATCTCTGGCCCAACTACCGAACTCTCTCCAGATTCATACCAACACAAAGGTGTTCTACACCGCCTACCATACAATGCCTCGAACGGAGCCATACCAATGCTCGAATGGTAACTATTGTTATAAGTAAATTCAATCAATGGCAAATAGCTATCCCAAGCTCCACCCTTCTCTAAAACACAAGCACGCAATAAATCTTCTAACGATTGAATTGTCCTCTCCGTCTGTCCATCAGTCTGCGGATGGTAAGCTGAACTCAGCCTCAATTTAGTACCCAAAGCTTTCTGCAATCCTTCCCAAAATTTCGAAGTGAACCTCGGATCTCTATCTGACACAATACTAGAAGGAACTCCATGCAAACTCACTATTTTCTCAATATATAACTGTGCCAATCTCTCCATTGAGTAATCCATTCGCACTGGTATAAAATGAGCAGACTTAGTCAACCTATCCACAACGACCCATATTGCCTCACAATTCATAGGAGTCCTCGGCAACCCAGATACAAAATCCATAGAAATACTATCCCACTTCCATTCTGGAATAAACATTGGCTGCATAAATCCAGACGGCTTCTGATGTTCAATCTTCGATTTCTGACAGATTAAACATGCATACACAAATTCAGCTATTTCCTTTTTCATTCCCGGCCACCAAAACAATTTCTTCAAATCATGATACATTTTCGTGGCACCCGGATGAATACTCATCCCACTGCGATGTCCTTCCTCTAATATACTCTTCTTGATTTCTGCGACATCAGGGACACAAACTCTATCGCCAAATCTCATAACATCATTTTCATCAATTCTAAACTCACCACCTTGACCTTGGTTGATCAATGTCAATTTATCAACTAAATTAACATCAGATTTCTGCCCGATCCTGATCTCTTCTAGAATACCACTAGTAAGTTTCAACATACCCAAACGAACACACTTCGGAGAACTTTCACAAACTAAACTCAAATCTCGGAATTGTTCAATTAAATCCAATTCACGAACCATCATCATAGACATATGCAAGGATTTCCTGCTCAAAGCATCCGCAACCACATTTGCCTTACCAGGATGGTAATTCAACCCAAAATCATAATCTTTGAGAAATTCCAACCACCTTCTTTGCCTCATATTGAGCTCTTTCTGATCGAAAAGATACTTCAAACTCTTATGATCGCTATACACTTCAAATCTCGAACCATACAGATAATGTCTCCACAATTTCAAGACAAACACAACTGCTGCCAACTCCAAGTCATGAGTAGGATAGTTCCTTTCATGAACCTTCAGCTGCCTCGAAGCATACGCAACTACCTGTTGATTCTGCATTAAAACACCACCTAAACCCAACAGAGATGCATCGCAATAGACCACAAAAGATTCCACCGGATTCGGCAAAATCAGAATAGGAGCACTAGTCAATCTCCGCTTCAATTCTTGGAAACCTTTCTCACAATCAGAATCCCAAATAAACGCTTGTCCTTTACGAGTCAATTTCGTCAATGGCAATGCTAACTTTGAGAATCCTTCGATAAACTTTCTGTAATAACCTGCAAGACCAAGAAAACTTCTGATTTCAGAAACAGTCTTCGGCGCTTCCCACTGAGATACCGCTTCTACTTTTGTAGGATCCACTGCAATACCATTCTTAGAAATCACATGTCCAAGAAAACTAACTTCACTCAGCCAGAATTCACATTTGGACAACTTTGCATACAGCTTCCTATCTTTCAACAATTCTAACACAATTCTGAGATGTTCCGCATGCTCTTCGTCATTCTTGGAATAAATCAGAATGTCATCAATAAAAACCACCACAAATTTATCCAGATACGGATGAAAAATCCTGTTCATATATTCCATGAAAACACCAGGTGCATTAGTAACTCCGAACGGCATAACAGAATATTCATAATGCCCATACCTCGTTCGAAAAGCAGTCTTTTGAATATCCTCCGCTTTCACACGAATCTGATGATATCCAGATCTCAAGTCAATCTTACTGAATACACTGGCTCCAATTAGCTGATCCATTAAATCATCAATCCTCGGTAACGGGTACCGATTCTTAATGGTTACCTTGTTCAATTGCCTGTAATCAACACACAGTCTCATAGAACCTTCTTTCTTCTTAACCAACAATACCGGAGCACCCCAAGGCGAAACACTTGGACGAATAAACTTCTTCTCCAGTAAATCTTCCAACTGACTCTTCAATTCCGCCAATTCAGACGCAGACATACGATATGGCGCCATCGACACCGGTCTCGTACCAGGAATCAAATCTATAGAAAATTCCACCTCTCTCTCAGGAGGTAACTCACCAACATCATCAGGAAAGACTTCTGGAAAATCACACACCACTGGCAATTCACCACTCCTGACCTTTCCTGTTGCATCTAACGAAGTAAGTAACATAAACACATTAGCACCGTCTTCCATTGCTTCTTGTACTTGCCTAGCAGTCATAGTCAAATTCTCGTCACCAACTGCTTCTGGAAAAATCACCGTCTTAGCAAAACAGTTCAGATGAACCCGGTTGAATTCCAACCAGTTCATCCCAAGGATAATATCAATTTGTTCAAGCGGTAGGCACACTAAATCCATACCGAAACCTCTACCAAAAATCTCAATAGGACAATTCCTACATACAAGTGAAGTTGTCACTGAACCCGATGCAGGAGTATCAACAATCATGCTACCTTGCATACCAGATGTGTCCAGTTTCAACCTCTCAGCACAATCCAAAGAAATGAAAGAATGAGTTGCACCAGTATCAATAATTGCAACTAAAGGTGTGCCATGAATAAAACACGTACCTTTAATCAATCGATCCTCTGGAGTAGTCTCAGATCCAGACAAAGCGAACACTTTTCCACCTGACTGATCCTTCCTAGGCTTAGGACACTGCGGACGAATGTGACCTTCTTCGCCACAATTGTAACAAGTAATAGACTTCCCCTTGCAATCACTAGACAAATGACCAGTCTTTCCACATTTATAGCACTTCTTCTCATCACTCTTGCAATCTCGAATGTGATGACCAAATTCACCACACCTGTAGCATCTGATAGGAGCCTTAGAATCTCCCCCACTAGGCCTTTTCCAACCGCCTGATCTCTGGTTATCTCTACCATATGGCTTGCCACGGTCCATATGTTGCTTTCCTCTTTTGTCAACAGCCCCACGAGAGTGAGACGACCTATTCTTGGTAATATCTTCTTCCAAGATTCTGCTACAATCCACCAGATCAGAAAATCTACGAATACGCTGGTACCTGATTCCCTGCTTAATCTCATCTTGGAAACCATTCTCAAATTTGATACATTTAGAGAATTCTCCAGCCTCATCATTGTTGTAGTGCGCATAATACTTTGCCAGCTCAGTGAACTTAGTAGCATACTCACTAACAGTCAGATTGCCCTGCTTAAGCTCCAAAAACTCAATTTCCTTTCTTCCCCGAACATCTTCAGGAAAGTACCTCCTCAGAAAAGCCCTTCTGAAGTTAGCCCAAGTCAGTGCCTCTCCATCCTGAACCATTTCAGTCCTTGTGGCAACCCACCAGTCGTCAGCCTCTTCTGCCAACATATGCGTACCATATCTGACTTTCAAATCTTCAGCACAATCAATCACACGGAAAATCCTTTCGATTTCCTTCAGCCACTTCTGAGCACCTTCAGGGTCATGTGTACCTTTGAACAACGGAGGATTGTTCCTTTGGAAATTTCCCAATTGCCTATCAGCACCAATCACGCCTCCAGTTGGGTTTCCAGCAAGTACACTAGCTAACATCCCCAAAGCCTCAGCGAGTGCAGCATCATTTCGTCTGTTACCTCCAGCCATATTCCTGAGAATTAAAACATACTCTTCATTAGAATACAGTATCGACAGTGTTACTTTGCACTAGTCGCATACAAAAGGAATGACTGACTCAAGACTCTGGTCACAACGACCGACTATGCTCTGATACCACTATTGTAACACCCTCTAAAAACCCCGAATAAAATTTTCGCGAATAATTAAAATTATGATTTCAGAGTACATGTATCAACGAGGATGTCACAACTCTCTTTAAATAACACAAATTCCTGTCATGCATAATCTTAGTAGTAACTCATACATGTTTACACAGCGGAATAATTTATTTAATAAAACCAAAGTTATAATATTTTCAATCATCAGGGATTAACACCTGGAATATATCAACATCATATTATAACCAAATACTAAGGAAATAAACGAGTCTGACTAAGACAGCTCGACAAACAAACGTTCCCGGAGTTACAACTATCAGAGCATGACCCGGACAATACTAAAACGAAAATAAACTAGAACGACAAGCCTTCGCCAAGCACCTGAACGAAGCTCCTCAATCTGAAATATTCAACAGTAAGGGTGAGCATCTCAATTATACATTTGATTATACGTTCATAACAATCAATTCAGGAAATCATAAGCATCACCCAATAATTAGCATATTTCATAGTTTACAAAAACTTTTACAATTCATATATCCATGATACATTGTTTTTCATATTTGCAAATAATCATCAAACATCGTCAACCATTTAGCAATCATACGTGCATACAAACAATCAAATACAACATTGGAAAAATCATCCATTCATGTTATATTCAAGGTAATGCAACACACCCATGCATGTGGTACCACTTTACCGCCCCATTAAATCTCGGGTCACGGATAACTCACCGTTCCATTATATCGCGGACACGGCTACCACCTCAACGTTCCATTAAATCGCGGACACGTATATTGGCCACCATGTTAATTCCACACAATGGGAATTAACAAATGCAACATGATATGTAAGTATGTAACACTCAGCATACTATGAACATCAATCAACATATCATGCACATCAACAACATCAATCATAACAGATATGGATAGCATGTAATCACTCAGCATACTATTTAAACATCAATCATATCAAGTCATATCATAATTCATGCTCGATAACATTATCCAAAGGCACGACAATAAAATCCACAATAACGCACAAAAACCAAAATTCAGAAAAGTCAACACAGCAGAGCAACACGGGTGCCCGTGTTGTGCAACACGGCCCGTGTTGTTGAACACGTCCAGAAAACACACATTTTCTTTTTCTCATTACAGGGGACCTAACACGGGTACCCGTGTTGTGCAACACGGCCCGTGTCGTGCAACCAGAAGCACACCATCTCCCAACACAGAAGAGCAACACGGGTGCCCGTGTTGTGCAACACGGCCCGTGTTGCTGAGCGCGTACAGGATTTTCCTGAACCTGCAGCAGCTCAGAAACAGTAGCCAAACGCGGGAAAAGTGCCCGCTAAACGCGCATTTCGGTACCTAACGACATCGATTTTTCACAACACAAAACAACACATCCATTCCATAATTACCAACAATTATCATGGTACCCTTAACAGTGATCACTCGTCCTTTTGAGGGAATTTCTGACAACATTAAGGTTATCCCTAAACCTCTAAGGTAAATTCACGATCATGCAGATATACTCCCAATTCACCATTTGGAAACTAAAATTCCTAATCGATTCATAAAAATTGGGAACCTAACCATTTTCTAACAAGGTTCAATCCTAAGGTTATCGATTCCCACTAATATCTAACAATTGGGGTTTTTCCCTATGATTACCCAAATCAACCGTACATAAACCCATAAACAAAGGTAAACCGAGTAATAGCCCCCCTTACCTTATCAATTAGCAACTTTGAACTTTTTGAGCGATGTTCTTCGTTCTTCGTTCCTCGTACCTTCAGAGCTCTATTTCCCCAAATTCTCAACTTCTGTTTATCGTGAAATGAGAAAACTAACTTGAGTTCCAAAACATAACTTTATTTCTTTTTCACCCCCACTCTTTACTAACAACATCTAAGCCCAATAACTTAAAAACTCAGCATTTCTTATTTCTTTTATTTTCCTCCATATTTCAAAATAAATAATTCCTTTTTATTTTATCAATTCTAATAAAATAATTTCCCAAATTTAAATAAATCAAATAATTGAAACTGGGGTGTTACAACAATCACCTCTTAATTTGTATGATGCAGTGAGTTTGAACATACAATCAGGGTGGACACACTTGATCTTGTACCTTTCTGGGTTTACACAGTCCACCTTAAAATCGACAGAGTTAAGCATGTGGAATGTTTTTATGGCTCTGATACATTCTTCGCTATTAAATGTACACATCCTCTAGCATGACGGTACATTCACCTATTGGCAGGTGAAATGTACGGGTCTCTGGTCTCCACCTTTCCAACATTGCAAGTATGAACTTTGAATCAATTGTGCAGTTGGAGATCTTTATAACATGTCTGAAACCTGCGTATTCTAGATATGGTACGATAAATGGGTCTGGAGCAAAGTAGTTGTGAGACCGGATTCTGAATCTTTTGGTATCCTGAGTTAATAATGTAAAAGGTGTAAGATTAAGTAAGATGAACAAAGCATTACCAGAAGTATAAAAAAATATATAACTATAAAAGAAACTTACAAATGCTGCAATGTTGTCCCTTGTGCCTCTGTGAGAATCGCCCATTGTGAGAAGAGCCATTGTTGAAAATGCATGAGTGTTGTACCCCAAAATTTGCCCTCCCATATTCATCAAGAATTGTCAAAATCAAGGTCACAAAATGCCCCAAGGGTTGTGCAGCTCAACTGTCTCCTAGACAGTCAAAACTAGGGTTTGAGTCCTGATCAAGAAAAGGAAGATTTCAAAGGCCCAATCAAGTCTCATATGCCTACAAAGATGGTCAAGTAGCCTCATATCAAGTTTCAAGGCATTCAGCTCAAAATTGCACAGTCAAAACCCTAAATTGCACTACAGTCAACTGTAGGGGCAAAATGGTCATTTGACAGTCAAAAGTTCAAATTTTTGGTCAATATATCATTTTGAAGCCACAAACATCATTTGATCAATGCTTGATCATGATTCTCAAAATTTGGCTCAGAAATCATCAAAGATGCAAAAGTTGCTATATTTGGACAGCTGAAAAAGTCAACTGAAATTGACCAAGGCATAACTTTCACATGGATTATCAGAAAAATTCCATCCAAAGCTCATTTTGAAGAGAAAGACATTTCCTACAATTCATCTTCATGTTCCAAGTCCAAGAAATGCTCTCACAAAAAGTTATCAATTTCAACATTATAGGTCATTTTCAAAAGTCAACAAAAAGTGACTTTAAGTCAAAGGCCATAACTTGAGATTGGTAAATCAAAATGACATGGGACCAAAGGCATTGGTTAAAGGACTCAAAGACTTTTCCAAAATGTCCAAGAACATGTGAAAAGCTTAAAAATTGACCAAGTTATGCCTTGTGGAAGTTGGGAAATTTTTAGGAATTTTGAAAAGTCAACTTTGATGCAAAAGGCCTAAAAATGCAAATGGGCCCATTTTTCTTCCAAATTTCTTCATGCCAAGCCTATGCACGACCACTAGGCCCAAAGGGAAGTATTCTCATATTTTTTAATTATTTATTTGAATTAATATTAATTTATATTCATTTAAATGATTTTAATATATGAAAAATATCAACCTTAACCTAAACAAATCTTTTTAAACATGTTTGGATTCAATATTTCGTGCATATCCCATTTAGGAAAGTTTTGGATTGATTTGAACCTAATTGACACAAAGAACATGAAAAAAATATTCAAAAAGATCCTTAAGCAAATCAAATCTCCAAATAATGAATTCATGAGATTTTGTACAGCTTTTCCAACCTAAATCATTCCTTACATATACTACAACACAACCCTAATGATCCAGGACTGAAAAACTGCGCATAACCAAGCATTACAATATTGAAAATTCTCCTAAAAACTCAAAACTGAAAAGTGCCTTAGGGGGAGATTCAAGCTTCAACTTCCATTCCAATAGCTTCCTTGGGTGATTCTGAACGCGTGCCAACCATTAACATCAACAAAAACACCTTGAATTGGTATCAAGAACCTTGACTGCACCTTGAAAATTTCCAAATCGCATATCATTATCTAAGCATCTTTTTACATTTTTCTTTGTGGATTATTGCTTACAATGAAGTTTGTGAACTAACCATTATATTCAATTAAGTTTTTGTGGTATAGACGCGATTCCACCATAGGCGATTTTTAGGTTTTGCAGGTTTCGAATTTGGGGCTTTTGTGTAAAAGAAAAATTACGCCTCCAGACCCATGCCAATAGCTTCAGCAGATTGAGACGAAGAGTATAGCACCCTCGCGCTCAATTTATGAGCCACGAGGGGCTATTCGCTATTTTTTTGTAGAGACCCTAAAGCCACAATTAGAAAACCGTTGCCCATGAGTTTCTTGTTTCAGGAAAACGAAGAAGATGACCCCGTGTCCATTGGTGATTGGTCCGTTTAAAGTTCGCGCGCTTTTGATCCATTAGCGTTATGTTTTATTTATTATATTTGCGTATTATTATATATTAAATGAAATGCATGTGGTTCAGTGGTAACGTGTTAGGCCTGTGACCCCAAAGACCTGGGTTCAAGTCCCAGGTCTGGCAATTTCTCTTATTATTTTCCAATGCAGATTCCAATGCAACGCTGGCACTAAGGACTACCATGTTCCCCCCAGATCAGGCCATACACGCGTCTAACACCTACAGATCCATGGCTAAGATTCAAAGAGCACCATATACAACAGTCAACGCATCATATCTAATTGGAGAAGTCAACGAACTTCCATGCTTATTGAGCCTGATCTTTGGACCAACACCTCCATCTGGGGCCTGAACCCCCCCCCTGGTTTGCATTTTCTTATTTATGTTTATATTTTATTTTCTTTTATTGCAATTTTATTTAATTTGTCATCTCAATTTAATTAATTAATTTTGTCTACAAAAAATATAAAAACACTAAAAATCAGAAAAATACAAAAAAATATAATATTTATTTTATAATAATTATTTTCATAAATAAATTAAAATGTAGATTATTTAGTGTAGTTAGGTTTTCAACTTTAAATCCCTTTTTTTTAATAAAAATCCAAAAAAATGTAGAATTAGGTTAATTGCTATTTTTTATTCCTTTTAATATTTTTTCCCTTTTTTTTAGAGCAACAATAATTATTATTTATTTATTTATTTTCCCACTTAAATTGTACATAAATGAATTAGGTTTAATTTAGGTCATATTTTAATTCTTTCACAATAAATAAAAAAAATATTAGAATTAGGGTTTGCCGTCTAATTTAATCCCAATTAATTTCTTTTTTTCATTAAATCTAAAAAACACAAAAAATATCATTCTCATTTAATTTTAATTTTTAAATCCTTATTAATTCTAATTATTTGCAAAAAGGGTCCAACGCCCTAGTTTCGTTTTAATTATGTAATTCGCGCGTTTATCTTATGTCGTAATTATAATTATGTAATTGTCCCTAAGCCATGTAATTTACTTTTCGTACTTTATTTCTTCGCATTATTTATTTTTCCGCTAAATCGGGTCCGGTTTAACTTTGGCGATGTGGACCCGCGCCTTTGTAATAGCTTTAGATTTATTTCCTCGCAAAATATTTAACTGTTAATCAAGCATGAAAGAATGAATGTCTAATTAAAATCAAGCGTAGAACACGACAAACATGACAAGACAAAAATAACTGAAACATGACACACAGTTCGCACACACCACCCTTAGGGTACGCCTCACTGTTGCCTTTCGAAAGGTGGTCGTCGAGTAGAAAACGTCTTAGTAAGTCCTCATGATCCGGGAACCTGGCATGAGGGTAGCTTCTAAGGTGTCTTCCCATTGCTCCGGTGATCACCACGTCCCTAAAAATCGAGTTGACCCGAACACCTCCAACGGTGGTGCTACCTACCTCTCAATGGTGGGATGGCACTACTTTAAAGGACATTTACACAGACGAATTCCTTAGGGTAGGTAGACGACTCTAAGATACTTGCTCTAATTTCAAAAACAAATCAAAAATACTTTTCACACCGACACTTTTCAAAAGCTTTCGAAAGCAACTTTTCAAACACTCTTGAGGACCGATACAAGAGTCGAACTGGAATTTTCAAAGAAACTTTTTTAAAACCCACAATTGAAAAGCAAACAAACCATTTTTGAAAACACAAATGAGCAAGTATCTAAGAGCCCATGGATAACCATGGATAGAAAGGGTGCTAACACCTTCCCTTTCTATAACCTACCTCCCGAACCGAGAGCGATCTCTTAAAAGGAATTTTTCTGTGCTTTTGTCCTTTCCATTTGGAGAAAATAAAAGACGGTGGCGACTCTTGCTTCCGCGACATTTCGCGAACCAGCGTTAAACAGTCAGTTCCAGATCCACCGATCACAATGAGATTATGAAAGACTTAGAAATTGTAAGAGATTATGAAAGAGTTTGTAGTAGAGAGTGAGATGATTATGGCTGTGAGAGAAGTATGTTATGCTCTGTATTTATAGGGAAAAAAAATTCATAGAGTAAGTGAGGTGGTAGCTGGTGCATGCATGCATGATAAGTGTCACTCTTGCAGTGTAGGCGCAGGCTAGGTGGCAGCCTTAGAGAAGGCATCTCTGCATGCATGTAACACGATTGGACATGAAGGGAGACGCCATTGGAATTGGCGAAAGAGTACAAAAATGAAAGGTGTCATCATCCTCATTGGCGAATAAGAGGTGGCATGGGTCACAGAGTAGGCGCAGGCTAGGTGACAACATTGGAGAAGGCATGCCTGAATGCATGTAACACTATTGGAAGTGATGGGAGGAGACTTACAGGTCACAGTATAGGTGCAGAGTAGGTGCATGCTAGGTGACAGCCTTGGAGAAGGCATCCCTGAATGCATGTAACACTATTGGACGTGAAGGGAGACGCCATTGGACTTGGCGAAAGAGTACAAAAATGAAAGGTGTCGCCATCCCCATTGGCAAATAAGAGGTGTCATGGTTTGCAGAGTAGGCGCAGGCTAGGTGACAACCTTGGAGAAGGCATGCCTGAATGCATGTAACACTATTGGAGGTGATGGGAGGAGACTTACAGGTTACAATGTAGGTGCAGAGTAGGCGTAGACTAAGTGGCAGCCTTGGACCTGAATGCATGTAACACTATTGGACGTGAAGGGAGGCGCCATTGGACTTGGCGAAAGAGTACAAAAATGAAAGGTGTCATCATCCCCATTGGAGAATAAGAGGTGTCATGGTTTGCAGAGTAGGCGCATGCTAGGTGACAACCTTGGTAACACTATTGGACGTGATGGGAGGAGCCTTAGAGGTTACAACCTTAGTTAATTCAAATTCAGTATGACCTATTTAGTCTTACATTTATCAAAACACCGATTCACTTAATCTCTCAAACCTTCCAACCTTCAAACCTTCAAACAATCAAACCTTCAAACCTTCGAATAACTCATAAACTTCAAACCTTCCAACCCTCAAACCTTCAAACAATCAAACGCAATGGCCTTTGCACCCCAATATGTCATCAGTGCACATTTCAACGGTGAGACATACATTTGTCCCACCTCTGGGTTTTTGTTTAGAGACACAAACAACATTCGATTTCATTTAAACGAGAAAGCCAATTTCTTGTACTTCAAAAAATGATTGGAGGTCAAACTTGGACGAGGCCCGGTGACACAAATATTTTATCAGAATCCAGTTTTTTTTGTAACAACCAAATAATATTTTATAAGGTTGAGGTTCAAGATGACGAGGATCTTCATAATATGTTTTCCAGTCATGTGTATTCCGGGTACGACTCTATTGAGTTGTACATTATGCTGCGAGAGCCTCGGGTGACACAAGTGGTTGATCCTTTGGAGACCGAACAAGCAGAGGTAGATGCAGTTGGTGAAGAAGACGAAGATGACGAGTTAGAGTTTGACGAAATGGTGAATGATGATTCTGAAGACGATGGGATTCCTGGTATTCCTACAAACGAGATCTACACACCACCTCCACACATGACAAACTTCAACATGGGCGGAGATGAACCGTCTTCTAATTTATTTTTCAATCTGTATATGCAGTCGGATTAAAACTTAAAAGAGAAAGACAAGTTTCGTAACAGAGAAGAATGTATCAGAGCCATAAAAAAATTCCACATGCTCAACTCGGTCGATTTTAAGGTGGACCGTGTAAACCCAGAAAGGTACAAGATCAAGTGTGTCCACCCTGATTGTATGTTTAAGCTCACTGCATCATACAAATTAAGAGGTGATAGTTGGGTCATAGGTTCCATGTCTACCCACACCTGTGTCAGTTCTACTCAATCACAGGACCATCGAAAACTTAATAACAATCTCATTTGTCAAGAAATCCTACCACTCATCAACAACGATCCATCTTTGAAGGTGAAAACCATCATCTCCCACATCACTACGGTTTTTAACTATACTCCGTCTTACCGTAAGGCGTGGTTAGCAAAGACCAAGGCGATTGAAAAGGTGTACGGAAACTGGGAGGAGTCATACCAAGAACTTTCTTGCTACCTGAATGCACTCCAGACTTATTCTCCGGGTACTGTTTACATTCTGGAAACAGTGCCAGCATACGCCCAAGATGGTAGTCAACTAAACGAAAATGGAATATTCAGTCGAGTGTTTTGGGAATTTCAACCTTGCATCACAGGGTTTGCGTCATGCAAACCAATTATACAAATTGATGGGACTTGGTTGTATGGGAAATACAAAGGCACGCTACTGATGGCAGTTGCACAAGATGGCAACAACAACATTTTCCCAATTGTCTTTGCCCTAGTCGAGGGGGAGATCGGTGGTGTTTGGAGCTTTTTTCTGAAAAACCTGCGAACACACGTGGCTCCTCAACCAGATCTCTGTTTGATCTCGGATAGACATGCATCCATTGAAAGTGCATATAATAATCCTGTAAACGGTTGGCATGACCCTCCTTCTACGCATGTCTATTGCATTAGACATATCGTCGAAAATTTCACGAGGGAGATCAAGGACAAAACACTAAGGAAAGCAGTTATGAATGCGGGATATGCGTTGACACAACCCACATTCAAATATTACCGCAATGAGATCCATTTGTCAAATCCGGAAGCCGGTAGGTGGATCGACAATATTCTGGTCAAAAAATGGACTAGGTCATACGACAATGGCCAAAGATGGGGGCACATGACAACAAATCTAATTGAATCGATGAATGGGGTATTCAAAGGCATACGAAACCTCCCGGTCACTGCTTTGGTAAAATCTACGTATTTTAGGATGGCTTCGTTGTTTGCCAAAAGAGGTGAAATATGGAATGCAATGTTGCAATCTGGACAACTATGGAGTGAAAGCTGCATGAAGTACATTAAGGCAGAAAGTGCCAAAGCCAACACCCATATGGTTATACGGTTTGACCGACACAATCACAACTTCATTGTGAAAGAGACAATCGACCACAACGAGGGTCTGCCAAGATAAGAATATATGGTTATACTACCTTCTCGTTGGTTCGATTGTGGCAAGTTTCAAGCCTTTCGTATGCCTTGCTCTCATGTCATTGCCGCGTGTGCTTATACCCATCAAGATGCGCTACAACTTCTGTCACACATTTACAAATCTGAAATGTTGCTCAACGTTTACAACAACAACTTCCCTTTGGTAGCAAAACCAGATTATTGGCCTGCATATGACGCAAAATAGTATAGCACAATGACCAAATGCGAATGAACAAAAAGGGACGTCCCAAAAGTAAGCGCATCACAACCCAAATGGACTCCCTTGACAAGCTGGAAAAAAGTATGGTTTATGCCGTCAGGTCGGATACAATTGCAAAAATTGTCCGAATCGGGCGTCTGCCTCGATCATATAAAAATTGTATTACATAAAATCTTTCCTTAATTATGTTGTAAACATTAGGGTTTTTCGTTAACAGTATTTGCTACAATAAAAATTGCGCGTACAAGAAAAAAAACACGATATTCCTTCTACGAAATTACAACTGTTAAAACAATATCATCTGACCCATGCATCATCAACATTACGTCGCTATCTGTTTTGACTTCCTCCAACCAAACATTAGGTCTTCCTGTCGCATGTGAGGTTGTTGTTCGTCTTCGCTGGATCCTTCGAATTTTTCCCCCCTCCACGATGTCTCCATCTAGCCATCGCAACAACTCCCGCTTCAGACGCTCCATGGAGTGAATGTGCCAGAATTTCATTTTCATCGCAGGATTTGTGGCGGAGAAGATAATGTAACCATCTCTGATAAAAATCATGGGCGATGTCATGACACAAATAACATAGTAAAAAGTAAGAAAACAGTGCGAGAAAGTGAGAGAAATGACGGAGAAACGGACAAATTATTTATAAAAACAGTATTTTGCCCTAGGAGCCAAGTGAGATGACGCATCTTCTCACTTTTAAAGTGCATGCGCCATCTCACTTGGCTAAAAGAGAGAGGAGGCGCCAAGTGAGGTGGCGCCTAGGGCAAAAAGCTTGGTGGAGGCGCCAAGTGAGATGGCTCCTCCTTTGGAGAGCCATCTAAAACATGATTATTTGCGTAATTTTTTCCGAAATGTGGTTATTTGCGAAATTTTTTTTTAATACTTGATTATTCAAAAAAAAAATTCTCATTTACCTTTCAATCAAAAGTGTAGAAAATATTTTATAAAATTCAAAACAATTATTCTATACTTAATCAAAAGCATAATTATTGTTGAAAATATTTATAACAATATATTCGAAAATATTTCTTTAAGTTATACTCTCTCCGGTCTCATTTATAAGAAAAAATTAACTTTTTAGATACATTAAATAAGTAATGTATTTGGACAGTATATTGTTCAAATACATTAATTATTCAATGTATCTAAAAAATTAATTTTTTCTTATAAATGAGACCGGAGGGAGTACATAATAATTTAATAAAATTTACCATCCATCGCACGGTAGAGGTCTTGTTTATTTAAATTACTTTTAATCTTACAATATAATAAATATATTTAACAACAGTCAGACAACATATTATAGCTTTCGTTATTTGTTTAACTAATACTACAATATAATAGAATTGAGTAACCGATCATTACATTTGTTAAGAAGTGGGAAGCACATTCGCTTCACTGCTTGTCCAACAGCTACATAAAATAAATGTATACGCCGATTTCTTAAGTTGATTAATTAAAACTATGCGTGTTAATGCATTTTCCTGGTTATTTTTCCCCAACAGGCGTGTTAATGCCTGATAGTTCATTTGGAAGTAATTTATTTCTATAAAGGTTCTTTTCATGGTAAACTCGATTACGCGTATATTAATATTATTTAAAAAAAAACAATAATTACATGAAATACTAAATGACATATTATAATATTTTTTTAAATACTATTTCTTTTCATGTTAATGAATATTTTGATGATAATACTATAATTAGAAAAAATTGACATTATAATACTTTTGTTTTTATTTGTACTATATTTGCAATCATCTACGTGAAATAATGACATGATTGCTTGCATAATAAATGACATTTATATCGAAACAAAGAATAATTATGCTACTAGAACTAAGAGAATGTTCATCTATTTCAGAAGAAAAAAATTATCATTTGCATCAGAGTTAACCATATAGATTAAATCGATCTTTGCACTCAATGGGAAGAAATGATTATTTGGTTCAAAGAGAATGATCATTTATGCTCTTTATTGTGAGACAAACAAGTCTCTAAAGGTTTAAGGTAAAGAAGACCATACGCATTGTAAGCCCAGGAAGTCATCTTGTGTGAGACAAGAAAATATAAGATTAATTGTCTTAGTGGTTATTTGTAATTAAATGTGATTATTATTGAACTATCTCAAGTTTGACGGGACCGGATTAACCTTTTGTTAATATGGTGAACCACTTAAATTTTGGGTGTGTGATCCTTTTATCCTTATTTTATTTATTATTATGTTTCAATAACTTTTGTGCTTGAAAATATCATAATAAAATTAAATTATATGTTATCCTCGGTCGTTACAGTGAGTTTTGATTTATTCTCCTTAAAATTTTTCACAAATATTCTATGTGGTATTTTTTATTTGATTAATTAAGAATTTAAATTCACGTAGTTTTTTATTTAATTTTTTATTAATTTTTTAAAATCTACGTGGATTTTTTTAATTTATTTACTTAAATTATTTTTATTAATACTTTTAATACATTAATTTATTTTAATAACATATAAAATATTAAAAAATATATTATTAAAATAAAAATAATTATAAATGATAAGAAATTTAAATTTGTCATTAAGCCATGACACATCATCACTTTGTCTGTCATATCATCAAAACTGAAATTAAAATGAGATAGGAGACTATAATTTTAAAAATAATAAAGTGAAGGGACAAAAAATTCGAATTTTAAAAAAGAGAGACCAAAAATCAAAAATATTAAAAATAAAAGGACTATAATTGCAATTAAATTTAATTAATTTATGACAATTTATCTATATTATAAATTAATTATTAAAAAATTATATTAATTAATACCTAAAGCCCATTTTCTTATAAGACCATCCCAACACAAATTTCAAAGTCATTGTATAAATGATATATATAAATACTTGCATTTTATTTAAAACTTTTGAAGTGAGACTACATGTTACAACTAGAACGGAAATAATCTCAATCATAGACAAAGATACAATGTCACTTGGACTTTGTAATACATATGAAAGCCTTCAAGCCTCATACAAGTTACTACTTCTTCATTTTAGCATCACCAAACAACTCAAGCTATCATTGTATATTTCCACTTTATTTTCCCATCTTCCATTGTTTCTTTAGACCTGGAAAGATTAGCATAGTCTGCAAATTTTCACCCTTTGAAAATGTGATATTAAATCCACTTATTTCTTTATCAGCTGCAACTTCGGTTCTCCTTCTTGATTCAATATCAAGATATGTTAATACCTTGGAGATCCAATCCGTGACTTCTCTAATAGCACGGTGTTAAGAGAGAACAACAAGGTTTCATCTCGATTCAATTACATGTACTTCTTTTATGTTATTAAGAGCACAAAGCTCCTGAATAACTTGAGGTCATTGTGTTTCTGGAATAACAAGCTTCTCACGCATATTGATTTGTGAAATATAGTTGAAGTTTATTGATTGGAGATGAATTAGGTTCCTGAAGGTATAGACAACAACATATACTACTGTAAAACGCACAAACAACTACGCCAAGTTTATAAAGGATTTATATACATCGTTGTAATAGGTTAAAAATTTTGCACCTAGTGAATAGCTGGATTTATAAACAGTAATTTAATGACGGTTTTCTTAAAACACTGTAGTAATAAATTATGTGTAGCAAGCTTCGATTCTTAGCAATTACATTTTTTAGAGTACATTAAGCGTGTGTCACTTAAGTCCATTATATAAAAAGTATATTGTAAATGATTTAACAACGGTGAAGTAAACCAACCGTTGTTAGATGACTTAAATTTACACTACGGTTGCATTGTCAACCGCGATTAAAGGGTTTTCTGATAAATTAAAACAAAACTTATTATGTATTTATTTCATAAGACTCCCTAGGCGAACAAGCGAGTCAGAGACGACAATGGTGGCGTATTCTTTATCCTCTTCGTATCTATTCATTTGGAGCTCAAATATTTACCCTCTTCGTTCATTTGATTCTCCAGCTTCGAAGTACAGTACTCTTAAACATCTTCATTCCCTTTTTTCTTAGTTTATGTTGTACATGCTCAAATATTCACCCTCTTCATTCATTTGATTCTTCAACTTCAAAGTACAGTACTCTTCAACATCTTCGTTCTTTAGGTGCATGAGATTCTTCAACTTCGAAGTACGATATTCTTCAACATCTTTATTCATTTTTCCTTTGTTTATGTTGTTTATGCTCAAGTCAGTATGAGAGTATATTTTTCATATGCTTTAGGTTTAGATTTGTATATGCATATGCTTTAGTTTTTGGATTAGATTTTGGTTTGTCATTTACATTATTATACGTGTATAGATTTCAGAAGTTGTTATGGGTCGTACTTGGATGAAAGCGAATAAATTAGGTCCGATTTATGAGAACAGAGTTCTCGAATTCCTTGAATACGCTGATAAACATTTTCCCGACAATAATGGTATCTTTTATTTTTCTTGTGTTGTTTGCACGAATATCAATAAGGATATAAAGAAAAAATATTCCATCACCTTTATTGCGATGGTTGTTGTACCCCAAAATTTGCCCTCTCATTTCATCAACATTTCTCATCACCAGACTCTTGGAACTCAAGATCAAGCTAGGGTTTGCTCTGCTCAAGACACCTCCTTGCATTGTTGACCTAAATTAGGGTTTTGAGTTTGCACAGGATTTTTTAGACCTACAATGCCCAAATTGACTTTCATACTTCATGTTGGACTCATAAGTTTACCCATACCAAGTTTCAAGATTTGAATCAAATTTTTTCCCAGTCAACTGGACAGTTGACCTAGAAATCAACTAGACAGTTGACCTAGAAATCAACTGTATTGGGGAAAAGTCAAGTGTGGACAATTGACAGTCAAACCTCATGAATTTTGACCCACATCAACATTATGAACCCATATGAACCATTTGATCAAGTTTGGATCATAATTCCACAAGAAATTTGATCTGATCACCAAAAGGGCAAAATGGTCATTTTTAGGGTTTTAACTGTGCAAAGGCAATTTTTGACTGTTTGACCTAGCCAATGACAAATCAAACCCAACCATGGACTCAAGGACTCAATGACATCATCTTGACCCATTCAACAAGTTCAAAAGATCTCAAATGCATAGGATTGACAGATGAATTTTTCAGTCAACTGATCAAAATTTAACTGTACACTGAAAAGTCAAACTTTGACTTTTTGGTCAAAATCAAGTCCCAAGAGTCATTTTTCATCAAGACATGTCAAATTATGAAACTTGTTCATCAAGAAACCCAAAATTACAAATTAGGGTTTAAAATTGGAAATTTTCATAACTTAGAAATTTTCTAAGTTATGAAATTTTCTTTATTTTTCCTAACTTTGCCCTACATTTTCATCAAGATGCAAATGGATTAAAACAAAACTTACAACATGAAAGTTGTAGTCCATCACAAAGTCTACAACTTTGATTCACAAAGTTTCCTCAAAAGAAGCTTGGATCTCAAGTTATGATTTTTGGAACAAGGGTACCTAAAACTTTTAACTTAGAGAAATTTTGCCCTAGTTTAGGCAGGATTTTGACCCATCTTCTTGGACATTTTTCACATAGTTCCACTTGGAGTCTTAAGTTTAATTTTAAAGATGGATTATAGTACACGTTACAAGCTTTCCAAATTATCCAGGAACTCCTCAAACACCTTTGTGGTTAGGGAGAATCGAATGCTTGAAGTTGGCAAAAACTCACTTTGTAACCATGGCCAATACATGTTCATACCAAGTTGCAAATCTGACCAAACTAGCTTAGTACATAATTACAGGTATCTAAACTCTTCAACACTCAAAAATTGAATGCAAATACATTGGTTAGAGGCATTGTCCTGATCAAGGGAGCATTGTACATTGAATAATTCCATTTTGGGCATAAAGATCACACTTCCATTTTCATAAAGCATAACTTTTACAAAGTTGTCTTTCTTGAGCTTTGAACTTCTTTCTTTGCAGCAAACAAGTTCCACAAACTTAGGCAAAGGTACAAGAATTTGGTGCATGCTTGGAGATAGCCTGTACAGGCCTATCTCATTTCACTTCAAACTTTACTTTCAAAACAAGTCAAATGGCCAAAAGTCTATAACTCAAACATCTGTTATATTGAACTGAAGCAAAGTTTTGAAACAATTTTTCCACATCCTTGCAAGCCAGAAGCACGAGCCTTTAACCTCTCAAACCTCCTCATACTCAAAAACCACATTTTCTTGCAAAACAGGGCCAGTTCTACAAATCACAAGCCACAATCAAATCCCCTCGCGTGTTTTGTCCAAAATCACTTCAAACACATTCCAAACAATATACCTAAGCTGTCCAGGCCATTCACAAGTTGCTGTAACTCCATTTACACACATCACCATTTTTGTTTGGAAGCTTTGCAGGTTGAGTTCTATAGCACGATTCAGGCCACTTCAAAACAAACTAAGCATTGGAAAAGATTCAGAGGACATTAAGCAGGCTCAAAAGAACCTCAGGCCCCATTGAAAGTTGCTGCATTGTCCAGCTCGAACTCAACTGAAACAGGTATTTCATGAACTTCTATCTCTCTTTTAGGAACATTTAGACTTAGGTTTGTGAATGAAAGATGTTGTATTCATTGCCCTGAAACCATACGTATGTTTAGTTTTCATTTATATTAATCGTGCTAGGAGAATTTCATCCATGAACTTTCTGAAAAAACTAGGTTAGAAATTAGGGCCAGAGAAATTCTCTCTGGTCTTTGAGAGTTAGATTAATATTTTATATGGTTGAAATCGTTGCTTGATGCTCTACAAGTTTCATGTTTTCAGTTTTGTCAAAGGATCACGTTTCCAGGAGTTGCCAGTTTGTACACAGAAGGCGCGTGTTTTGTTTGAACAGAGAAAGAAGATGAAGTAGCTGGGTTGGGCCTGGTTACTTCCTGCTTTTGAAAGTGTAAGGGTAGCTTCTAAGGTATCCTACTGTTGCTCTGGTGACCACACTGTCCCTACAAATAAATTGATCTGAACACCTCCAATGGTGGTGCTACCTACCTCTCAATGGTGGGATGGCACTACCTTAAGGACATTTATACAGCTTAATTCCTTAGGGTAGGTAGATGACTCATAGATACTTGCTCTTTTCAAAAACAAAACAAAATACTTTTCACACCTTACACTTTCAAAAAGTTTTCAAACAATACTTCATACACTCTTGAGGACTGATACAAGAGTTACTTAAAAGTTTTCAAACAAACTTTTTTTCAAAACCCACACACACTTGAAAAGCAAACAAATCTTTTGAAAACACAATGAGCAAGTATCTAAGAGCCCATGGATAACCATGGATAGAAAGGGTGCTAACACCTTCCCTTTCTATAAATCTACCTCCCGAACCGAGAAATTATCTCAATAAGGAATTTTGCTGTGCTTTTGTCCTTTCCATGTTGGAGAAAATAAAAGACGGTGGCGACTCTTGCTTCCGCGACATTTCGCGAACCAGCGTTAAACAGTCAGTTCCAGATCCACCGATCACAGAACTGGCGACTCTACTGGGGAACAATACTCTAAAGTGAGGTGTACCTTAGGACTAAGATCACTTGTGTTTTCAATTGCTTTGACTTGTTTGCTTTATTATTGTGGGACTGTCTTGGGAGTTCTATAGATCCTAACCCGGATCTGGGGATACCCTGTTAGGTAGCATAAGCTGTGAGGGACCTGTCCGGCGTAGACCGACATGGGTGAAGCAGTGGCTACGTTGGTGTGGCGCCTTGGTCTGTACCGATATCCCTTGTGTTGTAACGAGGATAATATGGGTCTTCTGAGGAGTCATTAAGCACCAACCGACCTTAGAACCTTAAATGACCCAACTTGGCCAATAGAACAGTAGCAGTATGCTACGCCCATTGAGGCTAAACTCTCGTGATGGTTCTGGCCGCAAGAAAAGGTTGCGATGCTGGAGTTATGACCGATTGAGGGTAGTCAGTGATATTGGGATCCTCTAGAACCCGGTTACTTCTGATAGGACAGGTCCTAACCAACAAACTGAAAGAGGGTAATACCTAGACCTCATGCTGGCCTAAACTCTAAGGGCTGTGGTGTGACTTGTGTGCCTTATCATGCTTGCCTATGTGAATATTTGTGGTGTGCTTTATCATAACATCATGCCATCATAACATTGCATGCATCCTGCATAAGGACTGACCATTTCAAAGATAAGAGGGTTCACCTTTGCTCTGTTTTATAAGACATCATGATGCATATGCGAAGGAACACTATCTGATTCAATTTTGTTCACCCACCCGAGCTGCTTGAAGAGTTGATTAGCAGAATTCCAAATACCACTTCCTTCATCCAGAGGCATGGTTCTCTTCTCGGCTTAGTCACTGCAAAGTGGGACCAACAACTGATGGGTGTTCTGACCCAGTTTTATGACCCTCTGTACCAGTGCTTCACCTTTCAAGACTTCCAGCTGGTCCCTACCCTGGAAGAGTTCTCTGATTTGCTTGGCATCCCTATCTTGGATCAGACTCCCTTCACTGGTTGGGAAAAGGCTCTTATACCTGAGGAGATTGCAGCAGCCCTTCCTTTGACCAACAAGGAAGTGATGGACAACTGGGTGACTAGAAGCGGAGTTAAGGGCTTCTTGGCTAAGTTTCTGATTGGCAAAGCTAACAGTTTCTGGAATGACTTAGACTTCAGGGCGCACGAGGACATTCTGGCTCTCTTAATCTATGGTCTAGTCTTGTTTCCTAATCCTGATAACTTCATTAACGTCACTGCCATAAGGATCTTCATGTCTCGGAACCCTATACCCACTCTCTTGGGTGATATCCTGCAACAACTCTATGCTCGTACTGCCCGAAGACGAGGAACTCTGTGGTGTTGTACTCCTTTGTTGGTGAGGTGGTTTATTTCGCACCTCCCCAAGTTCGTGCTAAAGAACCAAGAAGGAAGAGGCTAGGCTCATAGGTTAATGTCTCTCACTGATAGTGACATCATTTGGACTCTCAGAGGTTTGGATGAGGTAGCTGTTATTGATTGTTGCAGAGAGTATCCTAATGTTCCATTGATTGGCACTCAGGGCGGAATCTCTTATAATCCATGTTTAGCTCTCCGTCAGTTTGGAAGAGCCAGAAGAGCAAGGCCTCATGAGATGCAGGTGCCTCACATCAGTTTTGAGTTTCAGAAAGATAGTGACGAACTGCGCCGTAGATTCATCAAAGCTTGGGACATAATTCACAAAGCTGACCCACAAGAGTTGGGACCGAAGACTTCTCTACCTATGGAAGCCTACTCCAAATGGGTCCGCATCCGTGCTCAGAAGTTAGGTATGCCATATGAAGCTGTCAGGCCTATCATTCTTGAAAGTCCTGATGGAGATGGGGTTCCTCCAACTGTTCTCCCTCCTCAGATACCCACTGATGTTGATATCCTAAAGAGATCTTGGGCGTAACTACAGGAAGAGCGGGATTATTATCGGGAAAAGTTCAACGAACAGGAACAGAAGATCCAGAAGCTGACCAAGCAACTGGAGAACGAGCAAACCCTGAATGACTATATCCGTACTGAGAAGAGGAGGCCATGGGAGCACTGATGGGCTCTGGATGTTTCTTTTACAGCATTATTTCCTTTTCAGTATTTTCACTCTTGTAACGCCTAAGGGCAGATTGTTGAACAATTTAAAGTTTGAATCTAATAAAGTGTGTTCCTTTTGTTTACAAAGTTTGACTCCCGATTGTCTTAGAAAACATAATTCATACGCATTTCATTCATCATATGCATTACAGGTACCCCTTTTCCTACAGGTTGCTTAATCTTCTTCGCTGTTTATTTCAGCACTCAAGCATCATGAATCCTGAACTCACTACCGAGCAAGCTATCAAGGCCCTCAAGGCCCATAATGCCCAATTTCAGGAGATGGTCATGAACTTGGCCCAGGGACAACAAGAGCTGAAGGCTTTGCTCCTGAAGAAGAATAAGAAGAAGAAGAGGACTGTGCTATTCAACACTGGGCGCAGACTCGGGAACACATTGCAGAATAAAGCTGAGAGGACTACTCCATCTGTAGGGGAAGGTAGTCACCAAGGGAGAGAGGTCCCTAGTCCTGTGGTCTCTGACACTGAGACAGACTTCAACGATGAACAGTACCCTCCTGCTGAGGACCGGTACAAATAACTGGAGGACAGGTTAAATGTTATGGAGATTCAACGTGTGCCTGGGTTGGATTTCGGAGACTTGGGTTTATCTTCTGGGGTGGTGATCCCACACAAGTTCAAGGCGCCTGCCTTTGTGAAGTATGACGGGGCTTCCTGTCCCAAGATGCACCTCTGTTCTTATGTAAGGAAGATCCAGCCTTACACAGCAGACAAGAACTTATGGATCCACTTCTTCCAGGAGAGTCTTTCAGGGACTCATCTCGAATGGTTCTATCAGCTGGATGGAACCAACATTCGTAACTGGGAGGATCTGGCCACTGCTTTTTACAAGCAGTATCAATATAATTCCGACCTCGCTCCTACGCGTACCCAACTCCAGGGTATGTCGCTAGGATCGGGAGAAGGTTTTAAGGAGTACGCACAGAAATGGAGAGACCTGGCTGGCAGGGTGCAGCCACCATTGGCGGACCGGGAGCTGGTGGATATGTTCTTGGGGACCCTATCTGGTCCATTCTTCAATCATCTCATTGGTAATTCCTCTGCTGGGTTTACTGACCTGATCCTGACTGGTGAGAGGATCGAAGCTGGTATAAAATCGGGAAAGATACAGAAGGTTGCCTCCTCCAATGCTGAAAAGAAGCCCTTCAAGAAGGAGGCCAGTGCTGTGTATGGTCCAAGAAGGCAAGACAAACCAGAACACCGCCAAGCTGTCAACGCGGTGGTTATTTCTAAGCCTGCTGTTGCTCCACAACAGTACAACCAACCCAAAGCTGAGAGGCCCAAACGGCAGTATACTCGGGTCAGCATGACTATCTCTCAGATCCTGCCGCAACTGCTGTCAACTAGCCTGGTAACTGTCAAAGAGGCTCTGAAGATGGTAAACACAGCATCTCCGAAATACAACCCCAACGCCCGTTGCGCGTATCACTCTGATAGCCCGGGACATTCTACAGATGATTGTTGGGCTCTGAGGAATAAGGTTCAAGACCTTATTGATGCTAAAGAGGTTCAGTTTGAGGCGCCCGAGAAGCCTAATGTGGTGACTGCTCCCATGCCTAACCATGGAGTAAATGCTATTGGGGATGAAGACGAAGTGGAAGAATCCGAGTTCGACAGCTGGATCTACCCAACGACTAACGGTGGACCTAGCAACTGGACCGCAAAAGACTTTACACCCATTACTTTTGTCACCCAGTAATGAACTTCTTTGTTTTGGATTTGTAATAAACAATAATTTGAAACTTTATGGCCCGGTGTCTTACACGGGGCACCGTGGTTTTATTTGTGAGGGCTTTTGTTTGTCACTTTCATATATCATGAATAAAAGCATTGGACGTTTTTCACATTTCAAATCTTGCGCTCCCTTTCTTTCTTTCTTTATATATTGCAAAACAGCTGTATTTACACACACTCACTCGTACAGGTTTCAATCCACTCTGGATCTCACTGGTAACGACTCAGCTACTGCCAGTTATGACTTTGAAAATCCGATCAACTTAGCCGAAGACGAAGGTGAAGATGATTGCGAAGTGTTGTACCCCAAAATTTTCCCTCCCATAATCTTCAAAGTTTTGACAAGAATCATCCACAATTGGTTCAAGTTTACTCAAGGGCCACACAGTCAAACCATCCTCCTAAGCCAGTCAAACTAGGGTTTTGGTTCTCACAAGGAAGTTGAAGTTTTCAAGAGCTCAGTCAAGTCTCTTATGCCTATACACATTGTCAAGCACCTCCATGTCAAGTTTCAAGGCTCACAAGGTCAAGCTGCACAGTCAAAAACCCTAAATTGCTCAACAGTCAACTGTAGGGGCAAAATGGTCATTTGGAAGTCAAAAGTCAAAATTTTTGGTCAACATCTTATTTTGAAGCCACAAACATCATTTGATCAATGCTTGATCATGATTCTCAAAAGCATGGCTCAAAAAGTCTCAAGATGCAAAAGTTTCTATTTTTGGACAGTTGAAAAGTCAACTGTAACTTGACCAAGGCATAACTTTTTCATGGTTCATCAGAAAAATCCCATCCAATGCTCATCTTAAAGGGGAAGACATTTCCTACAATTCATCTTCACACTCCAAGTCCAAGAAATGCTCTCACAAAAAGTTATCAATTTCAACATTATAGGTCATTTTCAAAAGTCAACAAAAAGGGACTTTAAGTCAAGGGCCATAACTTGAGATTGATAAATCAAAATGACATGGGACCAAAGACATTGGTTAGAGGACTTCAATACCTTTCTAAAATGTCCAAGAACATGATCAAAGCTTAAAAATTGAGCAAGATATGATTTGGAGAAGTTGGGAAATTTTTGTGAAATGGCCAAAATCATTTATCCTTGAAACTTCATTTTTGACAAAAAGGGCCCACTTTTTCCACTTGAATTAACTTGGCCATGCTTCCCACGTGTCCCACCTTTTATTTCAAAATTTTTAATTAATTTTTTCATTTTTAATTGATTTTATTAGATTTAATTAATTTTAAATCTTTTAAAATCAAAGGAAAATCAAAAAGCCTAATTAAAGAGGATATCTGACTTTGATGGACCTTGAATTACCATTAAGCATATGCCAAATTCGTGCAAGGGGCCAAATAGAGCAAGAATTCAAAAATGGTTCAAAAATGGAAGTTTGGTTATGGAGGTTTATGGAGAATCTTGAACTTGAATGCTCTGCATTATGAGGCCATAATTCCTCTTCATACATGTTGCATAAGACCTAGGTAAGGGATCAAAAGAAAAAGAGAGACCTAAGCTGCGCCAGAATTCAACAACAAAGTTTGAGTTTTTATCAAAAAAATCAAAAACTGAAAGTGGCCTTGGAGGACGATTCAGAGAGAAAGATTAATCCCATTATCTTGCAAAGACATCACTGAATCTGACTGGATAGTTTTCCACGCGCATAGCACCCTGAATTGGTATACAGAACTCAGAATTTTTCATATAATATGCATATTCGTATTTCAAATTTCAAGCATTCTCATTGCATTTTATTTATGGATTTATACTAATTGGATCATCCTAAAGCTAACCATGTAGTTTGATTGAATTTTTATACACCATACGCGAAATTGCCATTGTTGTCTTTTAGGGTTACAGAGGTCACGAATTGGGGTTTCCTTATTCTAGAACAATTGAGACTTGAGACTTACACCATTGAAATCAGCATGCTTGGACGATCCAGAATCACTAGTCGCGCCCTTTTTATTTTGGCTTAATCTCTATTCGCTATTTTCTGTATTTCATATAGTGGGGGTTCAAAACCCCCGCAATCTTGCTTGTTTTTTGTTTCAGGCCAAACGCTCAAACGGGGAAGACGATGACTTGTCTTCACACGATAGGTCCATTTAAAATTTTAGCGCATTTTTGAGTTAATGTTATTAACGTGTTTTATCCTATACATTATTTGTTGCCCACTAATACTACAAAGAAAGCCAATAGCGTAGATGGTGGATGCGTTGTCACATGAGCACTGGGACCTGGGTTCGATTCCCAGGTCCCTCACCTTGTTCAATATTTTTTGTTTCAGCGTGATCTCATGCAATTTCCCCTCAAATGCCTACCATACACTCATCATCCAGCCGTGCCACATGCCTACTGATCTCAATCCAATGGTCCAGAGTCAAGACCATGAAATGCTGCAGTCAATGCACACACACGCTAGCCAAAAAGTCAACAAGGCCAAAAGGCTATTGGGCCAGAATTGCTAGGAATATACCTCCAATTTGGGGACAGAACCCCCTTGGTATTGTATTTCTTTCTATTTTCTTTATCTTATTTTTTATTATTTGTTTTAATTCCATTATTTTCTTCTAATTCAATAAAAAATTAATTTCACATAAAAATATTAAAAACCAGAAAAGTCATAAAATTCAAAATATATTTTATTTAACTAATATTTTTGTAAATAAATCTCATTAATTTAATTTAGCTTTTTAAATTTAGGTTTAATTCAAATATTTTTCTTAATAAATTAAAAAAAGTGTAGAATTAGGGTTTCAAGTATTTTTTCCATTCTTTTTCTTTTTCTCTCACCATAATTAATTATTTAATATTATTTTTATAAATAAAATTGCATTAATTAATTAGGTTTAATTTTAGGTAATTTTCATATTTTCTTAATAAATTAAAAAATAGCTAGAATTAGGTTTAAACTTCATTTAATTCACATAAAAAACCATAAATACAAAAAACCTCAAAAATCTTTCTCTTTTTATTTTATTTTAATTAATTTGTTAATAATATTTTAATTTCATTAAAAAGGGTCCAACGCCCTCGCTTTCAATTTTAATTCAATTCGCGCATTTTATTTTTTATAATATTAATGTAATTCTCCCAAAGCCATGTAACTCGGACATCTTATATCTCTCGCACTTTATTTCTTTATTTCTTGTCAAATCGGGTCCGGGATTTAATTTGGCGATGTGGACCCGCGCCTTTGTAATAGTTTAGGAACTTTTATTTCTCGCAATTTTTTAACTGTTAATAATGGCATGCAAGAATGAATGACAAAAATAAAAACAAACGCGTAGATCACCCATGACATGACAAGACTAAAATAAATGAATCTGACACACAAATCACACACCACCCCTAGGGTACGCCTCACTGTTGCCTTGCCTTGAAAGGTGATCGTCGAGTAGAGGATGTCTTAGTAAGTCCTCATGATCCGGGAACCTGGCATGAGGGTAGCTTCTAAGGTGTCTTCCTATTGCTCTGGTGATCACCATGTCCCGAACCTCGAATTGACCCGAACACCTCCAACGGTGGTGCTACCTACCTCTCAATGGTGGGATGGCATTACTTTAAAGGACATTTACACAGACGAATTCCTTAGGGTAGGTAGACGACTCTAGATACTTGCTCTAATTTCAAAACAAATCAAAAATACTTTTCACACCGACACCTTTTTAAAAAGCTTTCGAAAGCAATTTTTCAAACACTCTTGAGGACCGATACAAGAGTCGAACTGGAATTTTCAAAGAAACTTTTTAAAACCCACAATTGAAAAGCAAACAAACCATTTTGAAAACACAATGAGCAAGTATCTAAGAGCCCATGGATAACCATGGATAGAAAGGGTGCTAACACCTTCCCTTTCTATAACCTACCTCCCGAACCGAGAGCAATCTCTTTAAGGAATTTTTCTGTGCTTTTGTCCTTTCCTTGTTGGAGAAAATAAAAGACGGTGGCGACTCTTGCTTCCGCGACATTTCGCGAAACCAGCGTTAAACAGTCAGTTCCATATCCACCGATCACAGAACTGGCGACTCTGCTGGGGGAAATTAAAGTGAGGTGTACCTTAGGACTAAGATCACTGTGTTTTCAATTGCTTTGACTTGTTTGCTTTAAATTGTGGGACTGTCTTGGGAGTTCTATAGATCCTAACCCGGATCTGGGGATACCTTCTTAGAAAGTAGCAACAAGGTTGTGAGGGAACTGTGCGGGGTATACCGACATGGTTGAAGCAGTCTGCTACGTTGATGTGGCACTTTGGTGTGTACCGGTAACCCTTGAGTCAATCAAGGAGAGTACGGGGCCTCCGCGTGGTGTCGTGAAGCATCAACAGACCTTAGGAACCTTAATTGAACCATCTTGGCCTCTTTAGGGTAGTGAGATGACTACTTTGGTGTACTCTGAAGTCGGTTGATACTCGATACTACACTCAATTGAGGGTTGTTTTCTTGGGATATTTTGATCTCCAGTCAGTGGCTAAATCGAAACGATGAACAATGAAAGCAATCCAATGATATTGAGATCCTTAGAACCCGGTTACTTTGATAGGACAGGTTGAGCCCACCAACTTCAAGAGGGTAATACCCAGACCCCATGCTGGCCTAAACTCTAAGGGCTTGTCTTGTGTGACTTGTGTGCCTTACATGTTTGCCTTTGTAAATATTTGTGGTGTGTTTAATCATAGCATCATAACATCATACAGCATCATATGCATCCACTAACCATTTCAGGGGTTCGAATCTTCATCTTTGTTCTTGTTTTGTAGGACATGGAAACTATCCGCAGAAAGACAATTCAGATCAACCTTGTAAGGGTCCCCCCTCAGCTTAAGGAGCTTACATCCAGGATTCCCGAGAACTCGTCATTCAGTGAAAGGCATGGCAGACTCATCAGCCTGGTCAATAGCAATATTGAGGAAGAAATGGTAAAGGTCCTCTTCCAATTCTTTGACCCTTTGCATCACTGTTTTACTTTCCCGGATTATCAGCTGGTGCCTACTTTAGAAGAATTTTCCCAGCTTCTGAAGATTCCCATTCTCAATCAACTACCCTACAACGGTACGGAAAGGGAACCAAAACTTGAAGAAGTAGCTAAAGCATTATGCCTACAACCATCTGACATCAAGGGGCATTGGGAAACCAGAAATGGTATTAAAGGGTTCTTGGCAAAATTTCTGTTTGAGAAGGCCCAAGAGTGTTGGAATTCCCTTGACCTACAAGCCTTTGAAGAAGTTGTAGCCCTCCTTGTCTACGGGTTGGTGCTGTTCCCTAAGCCAGATCAGCTTATAGATATCAGTGCTGTCAAGGTCTTCATGTCCAGGAATCCTATACCTACGTTGCTGGGGGACATCCTTCACTCATGTTACACTCGAACCATGAGAAAAAGGGGTGTTCTTATGTGCTGCACTCCTCTCCTGGGAAGGTGGTTTATTTCGCACCTTCCACAATCAGTTTTGAAGAACGAGCGGGGTTTGAGGTGGTCACAACGATTGATGACTCTCACACATGCAGATATACATTGGTGTTCTCGGTCCAGAGAGGATGTCACTATCATTGATCGTTGTGGGGAGTACCCTAATGTTCCTTTACTTGGAATCAGAAGAGGTATTACTTACAACCCATGCTTGGCTTGGAGACAGTTTTGTTATGCTCGGAGGGATGGCCCTCATGACATGTTAATTCCTGACATAGTTTTTGACTTCGACAATGATGCGTAAGGACTTCGCCAGAAATTTATCAGAGCTTGGAGGATACCCAACAAGATAGACAGCAAGACCCTGGGGCACAGGAACTCCATCCCATTGGAGCCTTATCTCAAGTGGGTACGAGCCCGCTCCCAGAAGCTGGTGATGCCATATCCTCATGTTCTCCCCGTGATCAAAGAGCCAGACTTGGAAGGAGAGGTGTCCTACACCATTCAACATCCTGACATGCCCACGTCCTGGGAAGAGATGCAGAAGAGCTGGATCCAGCTTAAGGAAGAACGGAATTCTCTGGAGACCAGTCTACATGCTAGTGAGAAGAAGGTCCTGGAGCTCACCCGCCTACTGCACGAGGAAAGGAATCTCAATACCTATATTTCTCCAAAGAGGATGCGTAGTGTCTTTTGGGATTGATCTGCTTTGTAATGTTTGCCCATGAGGCTTTGATGTATCAAACAATTATTTCCTTAATAATAACGTGTGTTCCTTTTTTGTCTACAACAAATTTGAATTTTCGAACCCTTGGATGCATTGCATGAACACATATCATTCATCATGTGCACGGCAGGTACTCTTCTTTTCAGGTTGCTTACTGTTCTTCGCTGTTTATTTCAGCATCATGAACCCTGAATCATCAACCGAGACATCTATCAAGGCCCTTCAGGCGCAGAACACCCAATTTCAGGAGCTGATCAAGGGTTTGGCTCAGGGTCAACAAGAGCTGAAGGCTATGCTCCTGAAGAAGAATAAGAAGAAGAAGAGGACTGTGCTATTCAACACTGGGCGCAGACTCGGGAATACCTTGCAAAATGAGGCTGAGAGGACTACTCCATCTGTGGGGGAAGGTAGTCACCAAGAAAGGGAGGTCCCTACTCCTGTGGTCTCTGATACTGAAACAGACTTCAATGACGAACAATACCCTCCTGCTGAGGACCGGTACAAGCAGTTGGAGGACAGATTAAATGCTATGGAAATTCAGCGTGTGCCTAGACTGGATTTCGGAGACTTGGGGTTATCTATTGGGGTGGTGATCCCACACAAGTTCAAGGCGCCTGCCTTTGTGAAGTATGACGGGGCTTCCTGTCCCAAGATGCACCTCCGTTCTTATGTAAGGAAGATTCAGCCTTACACAGCAGACAAGAACTTATGGATCCACTTCTTCCAGGAGAGTCTTTCAGGGAATCACCTCGAATGGTTCTATCAGCTAGATGGGACCAACATTCGTAACTGGGAGGATCTGGCCACTTCTTTTTACAAGCAGTATCAATATAACTCCGACCTCGCTCCTACACGTACCCAACTCCAGGGTATGTCGCTAGGGTCGGGTGAAGGTTTTAAGGAGTACGCACAGAAATGGAGAGATCTGGCTGGCAGGGTGCAGCCACCATTGACGGACCGGGAGCTGGTGGATATGTTTTTGGGGACCCTATCTGGTCCATTTTTCAATCATCTCATTGGTAATTCCTCTGCTGGGTTTACTGATCTGATCCTGACTGTTGAAAGGATCGAGGCTGGTATAAAATCGGGGAAGATACAGAAGGTTGCCTCCTCCAATGCTGAAAAGAAGCCCTTCAAGAAAGAGGCTAGTGTTGTGTATGGCCCAAGAAGGCAAAACAAACCTGAACACCGCCAAGCTGTCAACGCAGTGGTTATTTCTAAGCCTGCTGCTGCTCCCCAACAGTACAACCAACCCAGGGCTGAGAGGCCCAAACGGCAGTATACTCGGCTCAGCATGACTCTCTCTCAGATCCTGCCACAACTGTTATCAACCAATTTGGTAACTGTTAGAGAGACTCCGAAGGTTGTGAATACTACATCCCCCAGGTTCAACCCCAACGCCCGTTGTGCTTATCACTCTGATAGCCCGGGGCATAACACAGATGACTGTTAGGCCCTAAAGAATAAGGTTCAGGACCTTATTGATGCAAAGGAGATACAGTTTGAGGCGCCCGAGAGGCAAAATGTTGTGACCGCTCCTATGCCCCAGCATGGAGTGAATGTTGTTGAGGAGGATTTGTATGTAGCTTCGGTGGATGATGTTGCTACTCCGCTGCTGACGGTCAAGAGGAACCTGTTGCTAGCCGGTTTATGTCCGGGATGTAGCAAAGGTTGCCCTCTATGTGTTGCTTCCCCTGCTGGTTGTTCTTTGCTGAAATCAGGCGTCCAAAACCTGATGGATAGTAAAGAGATTTTGTTCAGAAAAACTGTTGTTCCTGCTGCTCCTGTTGAAGAAGTTTCAATTGTTACCATCTTCAACAACCCTTCCAAGGCTCCTTCAAAGAAGCCTGTCCAAATTTTGCCTGTCCACAAGATTGCTCCCATCACCATTACTGTTCCAGGACCCATCCCCTACAAATCTGATAAGGCTGTCCCATGGCACTATAGGGCAGATGTTTATGTTCTGGGTGTGAAACAAGAGTTCAACACTGATACTGGTGTCACCAACATCACCGGGCCTGCTAAGGTCACTCGTAGTGGAAGACTGTTCTCACCAGACATTGCTCCTCCGGTAATTCAGAGGCCTTTGATCATCACACCTGCCAGTGTGCCTGTTTCCCCCCCTGACCAAGTTTCTACCCCTGCGGCCGAGTCATCTGATGCTCGGGGAAAAGGGATTGCTGCTGATATGCCTGCCCGGACGGAGGCACCAAAGACCATTGTTGAGGCTTCCAAGCAGGAGATGGAAGAAATCCTCAAAATAATAAAGAAAAGTGATTTCAACGTTGTCGAACAGCTGGGGCACACCCCCTCCAAAATCTCCATGCTGTCACTGCTGCTGTGTTCAGAGGCCCATGCCAAGGCCCTGATTGCTTTCTTAAAAACGGCCCACGTACCCCAAGAAACATCTGCTGATCAGTTCACCGACTGTGTGGCCAACCTAACCGCTGACAATGGTATGGGTTTCTCTGATGCCGATCTGACAGCCAAGGGGAAGAACCATAATGATGCCCTGCATGTCTCCATTGAATGCAGGGGCACTACTCTCGCTCACGTGCTGGTTGACACGGGTTCTTCATTAAACGTGCTGCCCAAGAAGGCTCTGGATAGGTTGGACTGTGAGGGTCTAGAGCTCAAACCAAGTAACATTTTTGTCCGGGCCTTTGACGGGTCCAAAAGAATGGTACATGGTGAGGTTGACATCCCAATCAGGGTTGGGTCACAGGTATTTGATTCAAAATTCTATGTGATGGACATCCGTCCATCCTATTCTTGTTTGCTGGGTCGCCCGTGGATCCACAAGGCTGGAGCTGTGACTTCCATGTTGCATCAGAAGCTCAAGTACTCGGTCAGGGGGAAGATTGTAACGGTGCAAGGGGAAGAGGAGTACATGGTCAGCCACCTCAACTCCTTCAGGTACGTTGAAATGGATGGGGAGTTCATTGAGACCCCCTTTCAACATTTTGAGGAGGTGCCACAAACATTGGCAGCAGCAGAAGCAGTGGTCGAAGAGGTTTCTCCTTTGAAGATGGCCTCCTTAAGGGACGCCCGGGCTGTGATTGAAAGAGGTGAATGTGCAAACTGGGGCAAGCTCCCTGATTTTACTCCTAAGACTAACAAGTTTGGGCTGGGTTTCACTGCAGAGGCTCAGAAGGCTGTGCGCAAGGCGAGAATTGGAAGACCTCCTGTGCTCATCACCCACTCAGGAGTGAATGCTATTGGAGAGGAAGAAGAAGTGGAAGAGTCAGAGTTCGATAGCTGGATCTACCCGACGACTGATGGTGGATTGACCAATTGGACTGCTAAAGACTTTACACCCATAACTTTTGTCACCCAGTAATGAACTTCTTTGTTTTGGATTTGTAATAAACAATAATTTGAAACTGTATGGCCCGGTGTCTTACCCGGGGCACCGTGGTCTTATTTATGAGGGCTTTTGTTTGTCACTGTCATATATCATAAATAAAAGCATTGGACGTTTTTCACATTTCAAATCTTGCGCTCCTTTTCTTTCCCTTCTTTATATATTGCAAAACGGTTGTATTTACACACACTCACTCATACAGGTTTTAATCCACTCTGGATCTCACTGGTAACGACTCTGCTACTGCCAGTTATGACTTCGAAAATCCGATCAACTTAGCCGAAGACGAAGGTGAAGATGATTGCGAAGTGCCTGGCGAACTTGCAAGACTGTTACAACAAGAAGAGAGGGCAATTCAACCACATGAAGAGCCAGTGGAGACAATAAATCTGGGTACTGAGACCGACCGTAAGGAAGTCAAGATTGGCGCCAACCTAGAGCTCAGCGTGAAGCAACGGTTGACCCAGATGTTACAGGATTATGTGGAGATCTTTGCCTGGTCCTACGAAGACATGCCCGGGTTGGATACCGACATTGTGGTCCATCATTTGCCTACCAAAGAAGACTGCCCTCCGGTTAAGCAAAAGGTCCGCCGTATGCGTCCAGAGATATCGGAGAAGATCAAAGCTGAGGTTATGAAACAGTTCGATGCCGGTTTTCTTGCAGTAACCTCTTACCCTCAGTGGGTTGCTAATGTGGTGCCGGTACCAAAGAAAGATGGTAAGGTCAGAATGTGCGTCGATTACAGGGATCTGAACAGGGCCAGCCCCAAGGATGACTTCCCTCTACCTCACATTGATGTCCTTGTTGACAATACAGCTCAGCATAAGGTGTTCTCCTTCATGGATGGCTTCTCAGGTTACAATCAAATCAAGATGGCTCCTGAAGACATGGAAAAGACTACCTTTGTTACTCAGTGGGGCACCTTCTGCTACAAGGTCATGCCTTTTGGACTGAAAAATGCTGGGGCAACCTACCAACGTGCCATGGTTGCTTTATTTCATGACATGATCCACCATGAGATTGAAGTGTATGTTGACGACATGATTGCAAGGTCCCAAACTGAGGAAGAACACCTTGATCATCTGCAGAAACTGTTTGACCGTCTGAAATTGTACAAGTTGAGGTTGAACCCGAACAAGTGCACCTTCAGGGTTAGATCGGGAAAGCTGCTAGGCTTCGTTGTAAGTGATAAGGGTATTCAAGTGGACCCTGCCAAGGTTAAAGCTATTCAAGAGATGCCAGCTCCTAAGACAGAGAAAGAGGTCAGAGGCTTTCTAGGACGCCTGAATTACATTGCTCGATTCATCTCGCACCTAACTGCTACCTGTGAGCCAATCTTCAAGCTGCTGAAGAAAGATCAGGTAGTACGTTGGAATGATGAATGTCAGGCTGCATTTGACAGAATAAAAGAGTATCTCCAAGAACCACCCATTCTTATGCCACCGGTTGAAGGGAGACCTCTAATACTATACCTGACAGTACTTGACAACTCAATGGGGTGTGTGCTGGTGCAGCATGACGAGTCTGGCCGAAAAGAGCATGCCATTTATTACCTTAGCAAAAAGTTTACCGACTGTGAGACCCGATACTCACTGCTTGAGAAAACTTGCTGCGCTTTGGTATGGGCTGCTCGCCGGCTGAGACAGTATATGTTGACTCACACTACTTTGTTGATCTCCAAGATGGATCCGATAAAGTACATATTTGAAAAGCCTGCTCTGTCTGGGAGAATAGCAAGATGGCAAATGATCTTGATAGAATACGACATCCAGTACACGACTCAGAAAGCTATCAAGCGAAGTGTATTGGCAGACCACTTGGCACATCAGGCAGTAGACGATTATCAGTCAATGAACTTTGAATTTCCTGACGAGAGTATCATGATAGTGACTGATTGTGAAGTACCTGGACCAGATGAAGGACCGGAGAAAGGATCCCGATGGCCTATGCACTTTGACGGAGCCTCCAATGCTTTGGGTAACGGTATCGGCGCCGTGATCATATCCCCTCAAGGCACTCATACTCCACTCACTGCCCGACTATGTTTCAACTGCACCAACAACATGGCGGAGTATGAGGCGTGCATCATGGGACTCAAAGCTGCAATTGACTTAAGGATCAAGTTTCTGAGTGTCTTCGGAGATTCCGCTCTCGTGATCAACCAGATCAAAGGCGAGTGGGATACGAAACATCCGAATCTTATTCCTTACAGAGAATGTGTGTTGACAATGATCCCCCACTTCACAGAGATAACCTTTGAACATTTCCCGAGAGAGGAGAATCAGTTAGCGGACGCGTTAGCTACGATGTCTTCTATGTTCAAAGTTAAATGGGACAATGAGGCTCCCCGGATCATCATCTGGAAACTGGACGAACCGGCATACTGTTGTGATCTTGAAACTGAATTGGTGACTGAGAAGCCTTGGTACCATGAGGTGAAGAGATACTTGGAAGCCCAGGAATACCCTGAAGGTGCATCTGTCATTGATAAGAAGTTTCTAAGAAGGTTCGCAGCAAAGTTCTTCCTTAGCAACGACATTCTGTACAAGCGAAACCATGATTCGACCTTACTGCGTTGTGTGGATAAGACAGAAGCAGAAAGGATTATGGAAGAGCTACATGAAGGGACCTTCGGAACACATTCCAGTGGACACACTATGGCAAAGAAAATCCTTCGGGCAGGGTATTTCTGGTCCACAATGGAAGCTGACTGCTACCAACATTCTCGGACATGCCATAAATGCCAGATATATGCAGACAAGGTGCACGTTCCTCCAGTTCCTCTAAATGTTCTGACTGCGCCTTGGCCTTTTGCAATGTGGGGCATTGATATGATCGGTGAGATCAGACCTACGGCATCTAACGGGCATCACTTCATCCTTGTAGCGATTGATTACTTTACAAAGTGGGTTGAAGCAGCTTCCTACGCTACGGTAACCAAGAATGTCGTGGCACGGTTCATTCGGCATAATCTGATTTGTCGATACGGCGTCCCTGAAAGGATCATTACGGACAACGGTACCAATCTCAATAACAAGATGATCACTGAGCTCTGTGAGCAGTTTAAGATACAGCACCACAACTCTTCTCCTTACCGGCCGAAGATGAATGGGGCTGTAGAAGCAGCGAATAAGAACATTAAGAAAATCGTGCAGAAGATGACAGTGACTTATAAAGATTGGCACGAGATGTTACCGTTTTCTCTACATGGGTACCGTACCTCAGCAAGGACGTCAACCAGGGCAACTCCTTTCTCCCTGGTCTACGGTATGGAGGCAGTCTTACCGATCGAAGTGCAGATACCTTCTCTCCGGATAATGAAGGATGCAGATCTGAGTGAAGATGATTGGATCCAGACACGACTTGATCAGCTAAACCTAATTGACGAAAAGAGACTTGCTGCTATTTGTCATGGTCAGACGTATCAAAAACGGATGATCAGGGCATTTAACAAAAAGGTCAGACCACAAGAATATCAAGTTGGGGATCTGGTAATCAAGCGCATCATCCTTCCTCAGAGTGATCCAAGGGGAAAATGGACCCCTACGTACGAAGGGCCATTTATGGTTAAACATGTGTTCTCAGGAGGAGCCATGATTCTAACCAATATGGATGGTGACGACCTTCCTCACCCCGCCAATGCAGACATAGTAAAAAGATACTACGCCTGAAAAAGACCCGCTAAGTTGACATACCTAGGAAAAAATTAGGGCTTCCCGGCGAACCAAAAGGGTTCGGGAAAAATGAAGGGATGAAATGAAAAAAATCTGTACACCCGGCAAGTCGAAAACCTGAAAAGGCGGCTTGGGCAAAAATGGGTATCCCGGTGGACTGAAAACCCGAAAGGGCGGTCCAGGCAAAAGTTAGGGATAAAGCGTAATACTATGTCTCATTGGGCCACCTCGCACCCAGAATCCGGTATCAACTTCAAGTTCAAACGACATCGATCAATCAGCTTCATCTTCAGCTAGGTCATCAAGTGATGAGACGCTCGAAGATATAAAGGCGATAGCAGAGTTGGAACCCAGTGGGATTATTCTTTTCACACAGCTGTTTTATTTCCCTTTGTACAAATTTGTATAAACTCTTATTCGGTGGCGTTCTCTTACTAGGACGTCAGTCTCTTGTACATAAACGCCTATTTACATGCAATTCAAAAATCAATACAAATACACTTTTCAGTTAAAATTGCCAATTATTTTCCTTTTCTGTTTTGTTTTGTGAAGGACGTCCAAGGTTCAATTTGTGATATATGCATTTGACAATAACTGCTAACTCATAAATATTTGCATACGAAACAAAGGATTAATTACATGTAACATTAGAAACAGGGGCAATAAAAGTGGTCTAAGCGATCTAATTGTTCTGTCCACCAAGGTATCAAGGTAGGTTCAGCTAAAGAACGTAACCAGTATATCTCAATTCCCCAGAGAGTGAGCCAGCAAGTCAGAGCACTCTCCCCAAGCTATACCATCAACCTTAAGGAAGTTGGATTATCCCCAGCAGATCTCAACATTCCTCAGCGCAGTATACGAACATTCCTAACAAGCATCCCCGACAGTCTTGATCTAAGATTGTTCCCCGGCGGTATACAGACATCCAGCGGAGCCACTTCCCCAATACATCTCAAAAATTTCCCCAGGAGAGTCCAGTCCAGAAGTTTCCCCAGGAAAGATGAATCATCTCCCCAGCAGGAAGCTTATCCCCAGTAGATTCTGGAAGCTTATCCCCTACAGAGCACAAACGCGTCTCCCAGCTTTATTCAAAGGTTATGCTCCACCAGAGCTTATAACTGGGTTATCCTTAGCCAAAAGCCACGGAAAGATCGTCCTCGGCAAAGTCTTCTTATCCCCAGTGAAGTCTATTAACACTTCCAACGTAACAACGGTATCCCCAGCGAAGTTACCATCAATATTCTAGCAAAGTACCTCTCTCCCCACAGAGTATTGTTCCCCAGCAAGATCGCTAGAATAATTTTCTCCCCGCAGAGTAATCTCTCCAACAAGTTTATTCCCCAACAGAGTCATCTTCTCCTACCGGTTTATTCTTGCAACCATCACTCCCCAGTGGAAACACTATTCTCTAAACATCAGCCTAGGATTTGACTTCCCGGCATCCGCCAAGGATTTATTTTCCTAAGACGAAAACATACATTCATAAACAACACATCTTCATACATTATAGCATGCATATACGCATCATGAACATACAATCTCATTCATTCTGAGAGCATCTCGCATGTCATACATCATGACATCACATACAACTAACGTTTTGTCTTTTCAGGACAAAAGTTAATACAAAGATAATTTCTATCAACTGTCGTGATTCCAGATCCGATTCCTGTATCTTTCCAGGGAGTATCTGTTGACGACTACAGTACCAGACTCGATTCCTGTATCTTGATAGGGCACGTCTGAAGAGTTTGAAGATCCGATTCCTGTATCTTGCCAGGGAGTATCTGTTGACGACTACAGTACCAGACTCGATTCCTGTATCTTGACAGGGCACGTCTGAAAAGTTCGAAGATCCGATTCCTGTATCTTGCCAGGGAGTATCTGTTGACGACTACAGTACCAGACTCGATTCCTGTATCTTGACAGGGCACGTCTGAAGAGTTCGAAGATTCGATTCCTGTATCTTGCCAGGGAGTATCTGTTGACGACTACAGTACCAGACTCGATTCCTGTATCTTGACAGGGCACGTCTGAAGAGTTCGAAGATCCGATTCCTGTATTTTTCCAGGGTGTATCTGTTGACGACTACAATACCAGACTCGATTCCTGTATCTTGACAGGGCACGTCTACATAAAGAGTTTGAAAGTCAACTCCGGTAACAGACCAGGTAATGTTCTTTCCTTCTCAGGTACGCAAGTTCTCGCTAAGGAATCTCTTACGCGATCGACACCTCCCGATGGCATCTATAAGCCCATCTCCACTCCATCGCTCCAAATGGCATCTGTAAGCCCATTCCCGCTATCACACTGCTAATACCCAACTATGTGAGTGCAAATTTCTGGGCACTCTAGTGTTCAATCATCTTCCACCCCCGGATCACGAAAGGCACACAAGCCAATCTATATCCTCAGGTCTAAGAAGATTGAACAGGGGCAACTATTGTACCCCAAAATTTGCCCTCCCATAATCTTCAAAGTTTTGACAAGAATCATCCACAATTGGTTCAAGTTTACTCAAGGGCCACACAGTCAAACCATCCTCCTAAGCCAGTCAAACTAGGGTTTTGGTTCTCACAAGGAAGTTGAAGTTTTCAAGAGCTCAGTCAAGTCTCCTATGCCTATACACATTGTCAAGCACCTCCATGTTAAGTTTCAAGGCTCACAAGGTCAAGCTGCACAGTCAAAAACCCTAAATTGCTCAACAGTCAACTGTAGGGGCAAAATGGTCATTTGGCAGTCAAAAGTCAAAATTTTTGCTCAACATCTTATTTTGAAGCCACAAACATCATTTGATCAATGCTTGATCATGATTCTCAAAAGCATGGCTCAAAAAGTCTCAAGATGCAAAAGTTTCTATTTTTGGACAGCTGAAAAGTCAACTATAACTTGACCAAGGCATAACTTTTTCATGGTTCATCAGAAAAATCCCATCCAATGCTCATCTTGAAGGGGAAGACATTTCCTACAATTCATCTTCACACTCCAAGTCCAAGAAATGCTCTCACAAAAAGTTATATATTTCAACATTATAGGTCATTTTCAAAAGTCAACAAAAAGGGACTTTAAGTCAAAGGCCATAACTTGAGATTGATAAATCAAAATGACATGGAACCAAAGACATTGGTTAGAGGACTTCAATACCTTTCTAAAATGTCCAAGAACATGATCAAAGCTTAAAAATTGAGCAAGATATGCATTGGAGAAGTTGGGAAATTTTTGTGAAATGGCCAAAATCATTTATCCTTGAAACTTCATTTTTGACAAAAAGGGCCCACTTTTTCCACTTGAATTAACTTGGCCATGCTTCCCACGTGTCCCACCTTTTATTTCAATTTTTTTAATTAATTTTTTCATTTTTAATTGATTTTATTAGATTTAATTAATTTTAAATCTTTTAAAATCAAAGGAAAATCAAAAAGCCTAATTAAAGAGGATATCTGACTTTGATGGACCTTGAATTACCATTAAGCATATGCCAAATTCGTGCAAGGGGCCAAATAGAGCAAGAATTCAAAAATGGTTCAAAAATGGAAGTTTGGTTATGGAGGTTTATGGAGAATCTTGAACTTGAATGCTCTGCATTATGAGGCCATAATTCCTCTTCATACATGTTGCATAAGACCTAGGCAAGGGATCAGAAGAAAAAGAGAGACCTAAGCTGCGCCAGAATTCAACAACAAAGTTTGAGTTTTTATCAAAAAAATCAAAAACTGAAAGTGGCCTTGGAGGACGATTCAGAGAGAAAGATTAATCCCATTAGCTTGCAAAGACATCACTGAATCTGACTGGATAGTTTTCCACGCGCATAGCACCCTGAATTGGTATACAGAACTCAGAATTTTTCATATAATATGCATATTCGTATTTCAAATTTCAAGCATTCTCATTGCATTTTATTTATGGATTTATACTAATTGGATCATCCTAAAGCTAACCATGTAGTTTGATTGAATTTTTATACACCATACGCGAAATTGCCATTGTTGTCTTTTAGGGTTACAGAGGTCACGAATTAGGGTTTCCTTATTCTGGAACAATTGAGACTTGAGACCTACACCATTGAAATCAGCATGCTTGGACGATCCAGAATCACTAGTCGCGCCCTTTTTATTTTGGCTTAATCTCTATTTGTTATTTTCTGTATTTCATATAGTGGGGGTTCAAAACCCCCGCAATCTTGCTTGTTTTTTGTTTCAGGCCAAACGCTCAAACGGGGAAGACGATGACTTGTCTTCACACGATAGGTCCATTTAAAATTTTAGCGCGTTTTTGAGTTAATGTTATTAACGTGTTTTATCCTATACATTATTTGTTGCCCACTAATACTACAAAGAAAGCCAATAGCGCAGATGGTGGATGCGTTGTCACATGAGCACTAGGACCTGGGTTCGATTCCCAGGTCCCTCACCTTGTTCAATATTTTTTGTTTCAGCGTGATCTCATGCAATTTCCCCTCAAATGCCTACCATACACTCATCATCCAGCCGTGCCACATGCCTACTGATCTCAATCCAATGGTCCAGAGTCAAGACCATGAAACGCTCCAGTCAACGCACACACACGCTAGCCAAAAAGTCAACAAGGCCAAAAGGCTATTGGGCCAGAATTGCTAGGAATATACCTCCAATTTGGGGACAGAACCCCCCTTGGTATTGTATTTCTTTCTATTTTCTTTATCTTATTTTTTATTATTTGTTTTAATTCCATTATTTTCTTCTAATTCAATAAAAAATTAATTTCACATAAAAATATTAAAAACCAGAAAAGTCATAAAATTCAAAATATATTTTATTTAACTAATATTTTTGTAAATAAATCTCATTAATTTAATTTAGCTTTTTAAATTTAGGTTTAATTCAAATATTTTTCTTAATAAATTAAAAAAAGTGTAGAATTAGGATTTCAAGTATTTTTTCCATTCTTTTTCTTTTTCTCTCACCATAATTAATTATTTAATATTATTTTTATAAATCAAATTGCATTAATTAATTAGGTTTAATTTTAGGTAATTTTCATATTTTCTTAATAAATTAAAAAAAATAGCTAGAATTAGGTTTAAACTTCATTTAATTCACATAAAAAACCATAAATACAAAAAACCTCAAAAATCTTTCTCTTTTTATTTTATTTTAATTAATTTGTTAATAATATTTTAATTTCATTAAAAAGGGTCCAACGCCCTCGCTTTCAATTTTAATTCAATTCGCGCATTTTATTTTTTATAATATTAATGTAATTCTCCCAAAGCCATGTAACTCGGACATCTTATATCTCTCGCACTTTATTTCTTTATTTCTTGTCAAATCGGGTCCGAGATTTAATTTGGCGATGTGAACCCGCGCCTTTGTAATAGTTTAGGAACTTTTATTTCTCGCAATTTTTTAACTGTTAATAATGGCATGCAAGAATGAATGACAAAAATAAAAACAAACGCGTAGATCACCCATGACATGACAAGACTAAAATAAATGAATCTGACACACAAATCACACACCACCCCTAGGGTACGCCTCACTGTTGCCTTTCCTCGAAAGGTGATCGTCGAGTAGAGGATGTCTTAGTAAGTCCTCATGATCCGGGAACCTGGCATGAGGGTAGCTTCTAAGGTGTCTTCCTATTGCTCTGGTGATCACCATGTCCCGAACCTCGAATTGACCCGAACACCTCCAACGGTGGTGCTACCTACCTCTCAATGGTGGGATGGCATTACTTTAAAGGACATTTACACAGACGAATTCCTTAGGGTAGGTAGACGACTCTAGATACTTGCTCTAATTTCAAAACAAATCAAAAATACTTTTCACACCGACACCTTTTTAAAAAGCTTTCGAAAGCAATTTTTCAAACACTCTTGAGGACCGATACAAGAGTCGAACTGGAATTTTCAAAGAAACTTTTTAAAACCCACAACTGAAAAGCAAATAAACCATTTTGAAAACACAATGAGCAAGTATCTAAGAGCCCATGGATAACCATGGATAGAAAGGGTGCTAACACCTTCCCTTTCTATAACCTACCTCCCGAACCGAGAGCAATCTCTTTAAGGAATTTTTTTGTGCTTTTGTCCTTTCCTTGTTGGAGAAAATAAAAGACGGTGGCGACTCTTGCTTCCGCGACATTTCGCGAAACCAGCGTTAAACAGTCAGTTCCAGATCCACCGATCACACGACAGAATCAAAGAGTATCTCCAAGAACCACCCATCCTTATGCCACCGGTTGAAGGGAGACCTCTGATACTATAACTAACAGTGCTTGACAACTCAATGGGGTGTGTGCTGGGGCAGCATGACGAGTCTGGCCGAAAAGAGCATGCCATTTATTACCTTAACAAAAAGTTTACCGACTGTGAGACCCGATACTCACTGCTCGAGAAAACTTGCTGCGCTTTGGTATGGGCTGCTCGCCGGCTGAGACAGTATATGCTGACTCACACTACCTTGTTGATTTCAAAGATGGATCCAATAAAATACATATTTGAAAAGCCTGCTCTGTCTGGGAGAATAGCAAGATGGCAGATGATCTTGACAGAATACGACATCCAGTACACAACTCAGAAAGCTATCAAGGGAAGTGTATTGGCAGATCACTTGGCACACCAGGCAGTAGATGACTACCAGTTAATGAACTTTGAGTTTCCTGACGAGAGCATCATGATAGTGACTGATTGCGAAGTACCTGGACCGGATGAAGGACCTGAGGAAGGATCCCGATGGTCTATGCACTTTAACGGAGCCTCCAACACTTTGGGTAATGGTATCGGCGCTGCGATCATATCCCCTCAAGGCACTCATACTCCACTCACTGCCCGACTATGTTTCAACTGCACCAACAACATGGCGGAGTATGAGGCGTGCATCATGGGTCTCCAAGCTGCAATTGACTTAAGGATCAAGTTTCTGAGTGTCTTCGGAGATTCCGCTCTCGTGATCAACCAGATCAAAGGCGAGTGGGATACGAAACATCCGAATCTTATTCCTTACAAAGAATGTGTGTTGACATTGATCCCCCATTTCACAGAGATAACTTTTGAACATTTCCATAGAGAGGAGAATCAGTTGGCGGACGTGTTAGCTACGATGTCTTCCATGTTCAAAGTCAAATGGGACAATGAGGCTCCCCGGATCATCATCTGGAAACTAGACGAACCGGCATACTGTTGTGATCTTGAGGCTGAGGTAGTGACTGAAAAACCTTGGTACCATGAGGTGAAGAGATACTTGGAAGCTCAGGAATATCCTGAAGGTGAATCTGTCAATGACAAGAAGTTTCTGAGAAGGTTCGCAGCGAAGTTCTTCCTCAGCAATGGCATTCTGTACAAGCAAAACCATGATTCGACCTTACTGCGTTGTGTGGATAAGACTGAAGCAGAAAGGATCATGGCAGAGCTACATGAAGGTACCTTCGGAACAAATTCCAGTGGACACACTATGGCAAAGAAAATCCTTCGGGCAGGATACTTCTGGTCCACAATGGAAGCCGACTGTTACCAACATTCTCGGACATGTCATAAATGCCAGATTTATGCAGATAAGGTGCATGCTCCTCCAGTCCCTCTGAATGTCTTGACTGCACCTTGGCCGTTTGCAATGTGGGGCATAGATATGATCGGCGAGATTAAACCTACGGCATCCAACGGGCATCGCTTCATCCTGGTAGCGATCGATTACTTTACAAAGTGGGTTGAAGCAGCTTCTTACGCCACTGTAACCAAGAATGTTGTGGCACGGTTCATTCGACATAACTTGATCTGTCGATACGGCGATCAATTTAAAATACAGCACCACAACTCTTCTCCTTACCGGCCGAAGATGAATGGGGCTGTAGAAGCAGCGAATAAGAATATCAAAAAGATTGTGCAGAAGATGACAGTGACTTATAAAGATTGGCACGAGATGTTACCGTTTTCTCTACACGGGTACCGTACCTCAGCAAGGACGTCAACCGGGGCAACTCCTTTTTCCTTGGTCTATGGTATGGAGGCAGTCTTACCGATCGAAGTGCAGATACCCTCTCTCTGGATAATGAAGGATGCAGATCTGAGCGAAGATGATTGGATCCAGACACGACTTGATCAGTTAAATCTAATTGACGAAAAGAGACTTACTGCTATATGTCATGGTCTGACATACCAAAAACGGATGATCAGGGCATTTAATAAGAAAGTCAGACCACAAGAGTATCAAGTTGGGGACCTGGTAATCAAACGCATCATTCTTCCTCAAAGTGATCCCAGGGGCAAATGGACCCCTACGTACGAAGGGCCATTTGTGGTTAAACATGTGTTCTCAGGAGGAGCCATGATCCTAACCACCATGGATGGTGACGACTTTCCTCATCCCGCCAATGCAGACATAGTAAAAAGATACTACGCATGATAAAAGACCCGCTAGGTTGACATACCTAGGCAAAAATTAGGGCTTCCCGGCGAACCAAAAGGGTTCGGGCAAAATGAGGGATGAAATGAAAAAAATCTGTACACCCGGCAAGTCGAAAACCTGAAAAGGCGGCTTGGGCAAAAATGGGTATCCCGGTAGACTGAAAACCCGAAAGGGCGGTCTAGGCAAAAATTAGGGATAAAGCGTAATACTATGTCTCATTGGATCACCTTGCATCCAGAATCCGGTATCAGACATCAAGTTCAGACGGCATGGATCAGTCAGCTTCATTTTCAACCGAGCAGCAAAGTGATGAGACGCTCGAAGATATAAAGGCGATAGCAGAGTTGGAACCCAATGGGATTGTTCTTTTCACATAGATGTTTTGTTTTCTTTGTACAAATTGTATAAACTCTTTTGTTCGGCGGCGTTCTCTTACTAGGACGTCAGCCTCTTGTACATAAACGCCTATTTACGGGCAAATTCAAAAAAATAAATACAAAGTCACAGTTCAGACCAATTGCCAACTGTTTTTTCCTTTTTCTATTTTGTTTTGCGAAGAACGTCCAATGTTCAATTTGTGATATATGCATTTGACACTAATTGCTAACTCATAAATACTTGCATGCAAAACAAAGGATTAATTACAGGTGACATTAGAAACAGGGGCAATAATGAGTTTGTCTAAGCGATCTAATTGCTCTGTCCACCAAGGTACCAAGGTAAGTTCAACTGAAGAATGTAACCAAGATATCTTAATTCCCCAGAGAGTGAGCTAGCAAGTCAACCATTCTCTCCCCAAGCAGAGCCTTAAGGAAGTTGGGTATCCCCAGCAGATCTCAACATTCCTCAGCAGAGTATACAAACATTCTTAACAAGCATCCCCGACAGTCTTGATCTAAGATTGTTCCCCGGCGGTGTACCAAACGTTCAATGGAGCCACTTCCCCAGTGCAATCTCAAAAATTTCCCCAGGAGAGTCCAATCTGAAAAGATTTCCCCAGGAAAGTTTGAATCCATCTCCCCAACAGGAAGCTTATCCCCAGTAGATTCTGGAAGCTTATCCCCTGCATAGCACGAACGCGTCTCCCGGCTTTATTCAAAGGTTATTTCCCTACCAGGATATAACTGGGTTATCCTCAGCCAAAAGCCACGGAAAGATCGTCCTCGACGAAGTCTTCTTATCCCCAGCGGAGTCTATTAAAACTTCCAACATAACAACATTATCCCCAACGGAGTTATCATCAACAAAGTACCTCTCTCCCCACAGAGTATTGTTCCCCAGCGGATTTATCATCAACAAAGTACCTCTCTCCCCACAGAGTATTGTTCCCCAGCAAGATCGCTAGAGTAATTTTTCTCCCCGCAGAGTAATCCATTCACCGAGTTTATTCCCCAACGGAGTTATCTTCTTCTACCGGTATTCTTGCAACCATCATCCCCAGCGGAAACAACAAAGCACTATTGTGATCGGTGGATCTGGAACTGACTGTTTAAAGCTGGTTTCGTGAAATGTCACGGTAAGCAAGAGTCGCCACCGTCTTTTATTTTCTCCAAATGGAAAGGACAAAAGCACAGAAAAATTCCTTATTGAGATTTGCTCTCGGTTCGGGAGGTAGATTTATAGAAAGGGAAGGTATTAGCACCCTTTCTATCCATGGTTATCCATGGGCTCTTAGATACTTGCTCATTGTGTTTTCAAAAGTGTTTGCTTTTCAGAGTGAATGGGTTTGAAAAAAGTTTCGTTTAAAATTTCAGTTCGACTCTTGTATCTGTCCTCAAGAGTGTTTGAAAAAATTTGTTTTGAAAGCTTTTGAAAGTGTAAGGTGTGAAAAGTATTTTGTTTGTTTTTGAAAAGAGCAAGTATCCATGAGTCATCTACCTACCCTAAGGAATTAAGTTGTGTAAGTGTCCTTTAGGTAGTGCCATCCCACCATTGAGAGGTAGGTAGCACCACCGTTGGAGGTGTTCGGGTCAATTCGAAGGTTCGGGACATGGTGATCACCGGAGCAATAGGAAGACACCTTAGAAGCTACCCTCATGCCAGGTTCCCGGATCATGAGGACTTACTAAGACATCCTCTACTCGACGATCACCTTTCGAGGTAAGGCAACAGTGAGGCGTACCCTAGGGGTGGTGTGTGAATTGTGTGTCATTTTCAGATATTTCTGTCTTGTCATGTATTGATGATCTACGCTTTGATTTTATTTTTTGGCATTCATTCTTTCATGTTATTGTTTAACAGTTAAAGGTGCGTGAATTTAAAGTGCGGAAAAGATAAAGGTCCTACGCTATTACAAAGGCGCGGGTCTACACCGCCAAATTAATCCAGACCCGATTTAAAACAGAAATGCAGAAAATAAATGCCTAATTAACTATTACAGGGCTTTGGAGCAATTACATTATATTCACAAAAAAAAGAAATAAATAAAATGCGCGAAAAGACAATATAATCAAATGCGAGGGCGTTGGACCCTTTAAAGGAATTAAAATAAAATTATTAAAATAATTAAGTTAAATAAAGGCAATGACTTATTTTTTTGTTTTTGTATTTATGACATTAAAGAAAATTAAATTGGAATTAAAAGTCAAATAATTCTAGTTCTAATTATTTTTTAATTTATTAAAGAAAATGCATTAAAGTTAAAACCTAGAATTAAAACTAAATTAATTATAAAATTTATTTACAAAATTAATGGTTAATGATACTTATAAAAAATATTTAATAAAAAAAAAGTGCTAAAGGTCTATTTTTATTATTTTTGGTTATTGATAAAAGAATTAAATTAACAACCTAAAATTAAAACTAAATTAATTATGGGATTTATTTACAAAAGAAAGGTCATTGATGAATTAAATTAAAATAAAACATATTTTTGTTCTTTTATGATCTTTTCTGATTTTTGGTTTTTTTATATTATTAAGATATTAAATTAATTAATTAAAAAAAGCAATAATTAAAAGAATGTAAAAATAATAAAAAAAACAAAGAATGTAAAAAATTTTGCAAAACCTAAGGGGGGTCTGCCCCTAATTTGGAGGGTGAGGTCCAGCAATCTGAGCCCAATAAGCCTTAGGCCTGGCTGACTTCTCCACTCACGTACCCAAGCGTTGACTCATATGTACCGTGCTCCTCAGATCTGGGCCTTTGAATTGATGAGATTGAACGCGTGGCAGGTTTGATTTGGGAGATGCATGGTGTGCTTTAGTATTGAAGCTGCATGGGAACGTTAATTGAAAAATAGTATTGAAAGGGGTGAGGACCTGGGGCTCGAACCCAAGTCATGAACGTTGCCAACGCCTATGCTTACCACTGAACCATCCAACGTGTCTTGTATATGATATGAGAAACAAATAATATAAAATAAAATGGTCGTTAGTGTTATAAATAAAAAAAAGCGCGCTGGATTCAAACCAGCCACTCACACTGTGACACGCAGTCGTCTTCCCCAATGTACCTGCAATGAAAATGAAATAGCGGGGGTTTTAAACCCCCCCAAAATGCAAGCTTTTTGAGAATAGCGAATAGGCCATGGTGGGAAAGAAATAGGGCGCGATGGTTCAAATCCACTCAGTGGAAGGCCCTGATTTTAATGGTAGCAATCTTAGGTTCCAATTGTTCCTGGTATGCAAAGCCCTAAAATCAAAACTCTGAAACCCTAGGTAATGGCCATGGTGAAATCGTGCACAGGCTTGGAAAACCCAATTGAATCATGCTAACAGCTTCAGAACAGTCATATTAGTCTAAATCCATGATCAAAAATGATAAATATGGCATGAATATTAAAATGCGAATATCAAAAATTTCAAGGAAAGTTGGACTTGGTTATACCTGTTCTTTGCGTTTGAAGGTCTGAATTTGATTGCTATCGTTTCCTTAGGGTGTCAGCAACTTGTTTGGATGAGAATGGGAGTCTGAAACGGGCTTTAGAGGTGTTTTCAGTTTTCAAAAATGTGGCAAAAAATGTAAGTTTGCTTTGAGTGTTCGGGCGCAGCTTAGGTCTCAATTTTGTTTTGTATCACTTGTATATACATTAGGCAATGTGTATGAAGAGGAATTATGGTCTCATAATGCAAAATATTCAATTTCAAGATCCTCCATAAACCTCCATAACCAAACTTCCTTTTTTGAATCATTTTTGAATTCTTGCTCTATTTGGCCCCTTGCACGAATTTGGCATATACTTAAAGGTGATTCAAGATCCATCAAAGTCAGATATCTTCCTTAATTGGCTTTTTTAATTTTCTTTTGATTTTAAAAGATTTAAAATTAATTAAATCCAATAAAATCAATAAAAAATAAAAAATCAATTAAAAAAAATGGAAATAAAAGGTTGGACACGTGGGAAGCATGGCTAAGCTAATTCAAGTGGAAAAAGTGGGCCCCTTTTGTCAAAAATGAAATTTCAAGGATAAGTGATTTTGGCCATTTCACAAAAATTTCCCAACTTCTCCAATGCGTATCTTGCTCAATTTTTAAGCTTTGATCATGTTCTTAGACATTTTAGAAAGGTCTTGAAGTCCTCTGACCAATGTCTTTGGTCCCATGTCATTTTGATTTACCAATCTCAAGTTATGGTCTTTGACTTAAAGTCCCTTTTTGTTGACTTTTGAAAATGACCTATAATGTTGAAATTGATAACTTTTTGTGAGAGCATTTCTTGGACTTGGAGTGTGAAGATGAGTTGTAGGAAATGTCTTCCCCTTCAAAATGAGCATTGGATGGGATTTTTCTGATGAACCATGAAAAAGTTATGCCTTGGTCAAGTTACAGTTGACTTTTCAGCTGTCCAAAAATAGAAACTTTTGTATCTTGATGATTTTTGAGCCAAGCTTTGAGAATCATGATCAAGCATTGATCAAATGATGTTTGTGGCTTCAAAATGAGATGTTGACCAAAAATTTGAACTTTTGACTGTCAAATGACCATTTTGCCCCTACAGTTGACTGTAGTGCAATTAGGGTTTTTGACTGTGCAATTTTGTGTTGAAAGTCTTGAAACTTGACATGTAGGTGCTTGACAATGTTTATAGGCATAGGAGACTTGATTGAGCTCTTGAAAAATTCAACTTCCTTGCAAGAACCAAAACCCTAGTTTGACTGGATTAGGAGGATAGTTGACTGTGTAGCCCTTGAGTAGACTTTGAACCATTTGCTTGTCATAACTTTGAAGATTATGGGAGGGCAAATTTTAGGGTACAACAGTTACCCCTGTTCAATCTTCTTAGACCTGAGGATGTAGATTGGCTTGTGTGCCTTTCGTGATCCGAGGGTGGAAGATGATTGAACACTAGAGTGCCCAGAAATTTGCACTCACATAGTAGAGTATCAGTAGTGTGATAGCGGGAATGGGGTTACAGATGCCATTTGGAGAGGTCGATCGCGTAAGAGATTCCTTAGCGAGAACTTGTGTACCTGAGAAAGAAAGAAAATTACCTGGTCTGTTACAGGAGTTGGCTTTCAAACTCTTTGTGTAGACGTGCCCTGTCAAGATACAGGAATCGAGTCTGGTACTGTAGTCGTCAACAGATACTCCCTGGAAAGATACAGGAATCGGATCTTCGAACTCTTCAGACGTGCCCTGTCAAGATACAGGAATCGAGTCTGGTACTGTAGTCGTCAACAGATACTCCCTGGCAAGATACAGGAATCGGATCTTCGAACTCTTCAGACGCACCCTGTCAAGATACAGGAATCGAGTCTGGTACTGTAGTCGTCAACAGATACTCCCTGGCAAGATACAGGAATCAGATCTTCGAACTCTTCAGATGTGCCCTGTCAAGATACAGGAATCGAGTCTGGTACTGTAGTCGTCAACAGATACTCCCTGGCAAGATACAGGAATCAGATCTTCGAACTCTTCAGACGTGCCCTGTCAAGATACAGGAATCGAGTCTGGTGCTGTAGTCGTCAACAGATACTCCCTGGCTTGATACAGGAATCGGATCTTCGAACTCTTCAGACGTGCCCTGTCAAGATACAGGAATCGAGTCTGGTACTGTAGTCGTCAACAGATACTCCCTGGCAAGATGCAGGAATCGGATCTTCGAACTCTTCAGACGTGCCCTGTCAAGATACAGGAATCGAGTCTGGTACTATAGTCGTCAACAGATACTCCCTGGCAAGATGCAGGAATCAGATCTTCGAACTCTTCAGACGTGCCCTGTCAAGATACAGGAATCGAGTCTGGTACTGTAGTCGTCAACAGATACTCCCTGGCAAGATGCAGGAATCGGATCTTCGAACTCTTCAGACGTGCCCTGTCAAGATACAGGAATCGAGTCTGGTAATGTAGTCGTCAACAGATACTCCCTGGAAAGATGCAGGAATCGGATCTTCGAACTCTTCAGACGTGCCCTGTCAAGATACAGGAATCAAGTCAGGTACTGTAGTCGTCAACAGATACTCCCTGGCAAGATACAGGAATCGGATCTGGAATCACGACAGTTGATAGCAATTATCTTTGCATTAACTTTTGTCCTGAAAAGACAAAACGTTAGTTGTATGTGATGTCATGATGTATGACATGCGAGATGCTCTCAGAATGACTGAGATTGTATGTTCATGATGCGTCTATGCATGCTATAATGTATGAAGATGTGTTGTTTTCGTCTTAGGAAACAAATCCTTGACGGGTGCCGGGAAGTCACATCCTGGGCTGATGTTAGAGAATAGTGTTTCCACTGGGGAGTGATGGTTGCAAGAATAAACCGGTAGGAGAAGATGACTCCGTTGGGGGAATAAACTTGTTGGAGAGATTACTCTGCGGGGAGAAAATTATTCTAGCGATCTGGCTGGGGAACAATACTCTGTGGGGAGAGAGGTACTCTTGTTGAGATGTTGGTAGTAACTTCGCTGGGGATACCATCGTTATATTGGAAATTTTAATAGACTCCGCTGGGGACAAGAAGACTTCGCTGAGGACGATCTTTCCGTGGCTTTTGGCTGAGGATAACCCAGTTATATCCTAGTAAGGAAATAACTCTTTGAATAAAGCCGGGCGACGCGTTCGTGCTCTGCGAGGATAAGCTTCCAGAATCTACTGGGGATAAGCTTACTGCTTGGGGAGATGGATTCCAACTTCTTGGGGAAACTGGATTGGACTCTCCTGGGGAAGTTTTGAGATGTATTGGGAGTAACTCCACTGAAGGTTTGATATACCGCCGGGGAACAATCTTTAGACAAAGGCTGCCGGGGATGCTTGTTAAGAATGCATGTATATCGCGCTGAGGATTGTTGAGATCTGCTGGAGGATACCCAACTTCCTTAAGGTTGACTGTAACTTTGTTTGGGGAGAGTGCATTGATTTGCTGACTCACTCTCTGGGGAAGTAAGATATACTAGTTGTGTCCTTCAACCGAACCTACCTTGATACCTTGGAGGACAGAACAATTAGATTGCTTAGACAACTCTTTATTGCCCCTGTTTCTAATGTTACCTGTAATTAATCCTTTGTTTTGTATGCAAATATTCATGAGTTAGCAAATTATTGTCAATGCATATATCACAAATTGAACCTTGGACGTTCTTCGCAAAACAAAACAGAAAAGGAAAAAACAAAAGGCAATTTGTCTGAAAAGTAATTTTGTATTGATTTTGAATTTGCCTGTAAAATAGGCGTTTATGTACAAGAGGCTGACGTCCTAGTAAGAGAACGCCGCCGAACAAAAGAATTTATACAAGTTTGTACAAGAGAAAATAAAACAGCTGTGTGAAATGAATGATCCACTGGGTTTCAACTCTGCTATTGCCTTTATATCTTCGAGCGTCTCATCACTTGATGACCTTGGTTGAAGGTGAAGCTGATTGATCGATGCCGTCTGAACTTGATGTGGATATCGGATTCTGGATGCAAACTAATCCAATGAGACATAGTATTACGCTTTTATCCCTAATTTTTGCCTGGACTGACCTTTCGGGTTTTCAGTCCACCGGGATACCCATTTTTGCCCAAGCCGCCTTTTCAGGTTTTCGACTTGCCGGGTGTACAGATTTTTTTTCATTTCATCCCTTCATTTTGCCCGAACCCTTTTGGTTCGCCGGGAAGCCCTAATTTTTGCCTAGACATGTCAGCCTAGCGGGTCTTTTTCATGCGTAGTATCTTTTTACTATGTCTGCATTAGCGGGGTGAGGAAGGTCGTCACCGTCCATGTTGGTTAGAATCATGGCTCCTCCTGAGAACACATGCTTAACCACAAATAGCCCTTCGTACGTAGGGGTCCACTTGCCCCTTGGATCACTCTGAGGAAGGATGATTCGCTTGATTACCAGATCCCCAACTTGATATTCCTGTGGTCTGACCTTTTTGTTAAAAGCCCTGATCATCCGTTTTTGATACGTCTGACCATGACAAATAGCAGCAAGTCTCTTTTCGTCAATGAGGTTGAGCTGATCAAGTCGTGTCTGGATCCAATCATCCTCGTTCAGATTTGCATCCTTCATTATCCGGAGAGAGCGTATTTGCACTTCGATCGGTAAGACTGCCTCCATACCATAAACCAAAGAGAAAGGAGTTGCCCCGGTTGACGTCCTAGCTGAGGTACGGTACCCATGTAGAGCGAACGGTAACATCTCGTGCCAATCTTTGTAAGTCACTGTCATCTTCTGCACGATTTTCTTGATATTCTTATTTGCTGCTTCTACAGCCCCATTCATCTTCGGTCTGTAAGGAGAAGAGTTGTGGTGCTGTATCTTAAACTGCTCGCAGAGCTCAGTGATCATCTTGTTATTGAGATTGGTACCGTTGTCTGTAATGATTCTTTCAGGGATGCTGTATCGACAGATCAGATTATGCCGAATGAACCGTGCCACGACATTCTTGGTTACTGTAGCGTAGGAAGCTGCTTCAACCCACTTTGTAAAGTAATCAATCGCTACAAGGATAAAGCGATGCCCGTTAGATGTCGTAGGTCTGATCTCACCGATCATATCAATGCCCCACATTGCAAAAGGCCAAGGTGCAGTCAGGACATTCAGAGGAACTGGAGGAACATGCACCTTGTCTGCATAAACCTGGCACTTGTGACACGTCCGAGAATATTGGTAACAATCAGCTTCCATTGTGGACCAGAAATACCCTGCCCGAAGGATCTTCTTAGCCATAGTGTGTCCACTGGAATGTGTTCCGAAGGTACCCTCATGTAGCTCTGCCATAATCCTTTCTGCTTCAGTCTTATCCACACAACGCAGTAAGGTCGAATCATGGTTTCGTTTATACAAGACGTTGTTGCTAAGGAAGAACTTTGTTGCGAACCTTCTCAGAAACTTCTTATCGTTGACAGATGCACCTTCAGGGTATTCCTGTGTTTCCAAGTACCTCTTCACCTCATGGTACCAAGGCTTCTCAGTCACTAATTCAGTCTCAAGATCACAACAGTATGTCGGTTCGTCCAGTTTCCAGATGATGACCCGGGGAGCCTCATTGTCCCACTTGACTTTGAACATAGAAGACATCGTAGCTAACGCATCCGCTAACTGATTCTCCTCTCTCGGGAAATGTTCAAAGGTTATCTCTGTGAAGTGGGGGATCATTGTCAACACACATTCTTTGTAAGGAATAAGATTCAGATGTTTCGTATCCCACTCGCCTTTGATCTGGTTGATCACGAGAGCAGAATCTCCGAAGACACTCAGAAACTTGATCCTTAAGTCAATTGCAGCTTTGAGTCCCATGATGCACGCCTCATACTCCGCCATGTTGTTGGTGCAGTTGAAACATAGCCGGGCAGTGAGTGGAGTATGAGTGCCTTGAGGGGATATGATCACAACATCGATACCATTACTCAAAGCATTGGAGGCTCCGTCAAAGTGCATAGACCATCGGGATCCTTCCTCAGGTCCTTCATCCGGTCCAGGTACTTCACAATCAGTTACTATCATGATGCTTTCATCTGGAAACTCGAAGTTCATTGACTGATAGTCATCTACGGCCTGATGTGCCAAGTGGTCTGCCAATACACTTCCCTTGATGGCTTTCTGGGTTGTTGTGATCGGTGGATCTGGAACTGACTGTTTAACGCTGGTTCGCGAAATGTCGCGGAAGCAAGAGTCGCCACCGTCTTTTATTTTCTCCAAATGGAAAGGACAAAAGCACAGAAAAATTCCTTAAAGAGATTGCTCTCGGTTCAGGAGGTAGATTATAGAAAGGGAAGGTGTTAGCACCCTTTCTATCCATGGTTATCCATGGGCTCTTAGATACTTGCTCATTATGTTTTCAAAAATGGTTTGTTTGCTTTTCAACTGTGGGTTTAAAAAAGTTTCTTTGAAAATTCCAGTTCGACTCTTGTATCAGTCCTCAAGAGTGTTTGAAAAGTTGCTTTCGAAAGCTTTTTGAAAATGTGTTGGTGTGAAAAGTATTTTTGATTTGTTTTGTTTTGAATTAGAGCAAGTATCCACGAGTCATCTACCTACCCTAAGGAATTCGTCTGTGTAAATGTCCTTTAAAGTAGTGCCATCCCACCATTGAGAGGTAGGTAGCACCACCGTTGGAGGTGTTCGGGTCAATTCGAGGTTCGGGACATGGTGATCACCAGAGCAATGGGAAGACACCTTAGAAGCTACCCTCATGCCAGGTTCCCGGATCATGAGGACTTACTAAGACATCCTCTACTCGACGATCACCTTTCGAAGGCAAGGCAACAGTGAGGCGTACCCTAGGGGTGGTGTGTGCGATTTGTGTGTCGTTTTCAGTTATTTAGTCTTGTTCATGTCAAGGTGATCTATGCGTTTGTTTTTATTTTAGGCCATTCATTCTTGCATGCATTTATTTAATAGTTAAAAAGTGTGAAAAAGGTAAAGTTCTAAACTATTACAAAAGGCGCGGGTCCACATCGCCAAAATTAACCAGGACCCGATTTGACAGAAAAGTAAAGAATTAAAAGAATTAAAAGTGCGAGAGGTATTTACATGGCTTCGGGAGAGGTACATAATTATTTAAGCGAAATAAAATAAATATGCGAACGAATAAGAAATTAAGAACATGGGCGTTGGACCCTTTTGCAAAAAATTAAAATTAATGAGGAATTAACATTAAAATTAAAAAGAGGCAAGAATTTGTTTTTTTGGTGTTTTATGTTTTTTAGATTTAATAGAAAAAGAATTAATCAAAATTAAAATAAAATGCTAAACCTAATTCTAATTATTTTTAAGTTATTAAGAAAAATGTTGAATTTTAACCTAATTTAAACCTAAGTTATTTTCATGCCAATTTAATTACAAAAATAAATAAAATAAATAAGTATTATTATAAGAAAGAAAAAATTAAAAAGGAATGAAAAAACATTTATTAACCTAATTCTATGTTTTTTTATATTTTTATTATGAAAAGAATTAAAATTAAAACCCTAATTTAAAACTAAATTTAATTATATACATTTATTTACGAGAAAATATTAAAATAAAAATATTTATTATATTTTTTATCTTTTCTGATTTTAGGCATTTTTTATATTTTGTAGAAATAATTAATTAGTTTAAAACAATAAAGGAAATAAAATAACAATTGAAAATAAAAATATAAAAAAATATAGAGAATTGCAAACCAGGGGGGGTAGTAGTCCCCAAATAGGAGGTTTTGGCCTTAGTAATCTGGCCCAATATGCAAGGCCTGGTAGACTTTTTTGAATCACGTGTGGTGGTGTTGACTAGGGCGTTCTGTGTTCCTTAATCTTGAGCCTTTGATCTAATTCCATGGGACGCGTGGCTGTCTTGATGAAGAGGAGTATGGTGCGTCTGCAGCCCTGAAGCGCATATGAACGTACATAGAAAAATGATATTGAGATTATTGAAGACCTGGGGTTCGAACCCAGGTCATGGATGTTGCCAGCGTTATCCCTTGCCAACTGAACCAAATTCACATTGTTAATATATAATAATAAGCGAATAATATAAAAGAAAGTGGGTTAGTGGCTTGGAAACGCGCGCGAGTTTTTGAATCACCCTGTCATCGCTTGCCAACACATCATCTCCTTCGTGGGTCTTTTTATTTTTCTGAAACAAGAATATAAAGCAACGGTTTTAAACGTGTTCTATTAGGTGGCTTTAGAGAAAATAGCGACTAGAGCTCAGGCATTCATAAATTGGGCGCGATGGGTGTTCCTTCTTCGTCTCCACGCGCTGAATTGAATGGTCTTGGTCTGGAGGACCAATTTTTCTTTAACAAGAAACCCCCAATTTAGAACTCTGTAAACCCTAGAAAATAAACATGGCAAAATCGCGTATAGCACCGAAAAAAGCAATTGAATATATTGGTTAGCTTCAGAACTTCACAATGAACATGAATCCATGAATAAAATGCTGTAAAAATGCTTAGATTGGAGAATACGATTATGCAATGTTCATGAGATATCTCAGGTCCTGTATACCAATTCCTTGGGCTTTGATGAGTGTTTGTGATTGGAATATGTTCAGGGGACCTTGAGGAAGCTATTGAAACAAGTCTTGTGCTTTGAATCGACCTAGAACCTGCTTTTCAGTTTTGAGCTTTTTGCAAATTTTTTCAAGTTGTCAATGGAGTTTCTTTAGCAGTTGCGCCTCCCTCTTGATTAGGGTTATGTTTCTTGTATATGTAGGAACAATTAGGTTAAGAAAAACTCAATCAAATCTCTTGTAATCATGGTTTTGAATATTTGATTTCTTAAGATTTTTCCATATCTTTTTCCATGTGTATTTGGTTCAAAATCATGCTAATTGCTCCAAATCTTTCCTTATTGACTTAGGCACGAAATCTTGAGGCTAAAATATGTACAAAAAGATTTGTTAGGTTAGGTTAAATATTTTTCACATATTTAAATGATTTAAATGAATTAATATAAATAAAAATTCAAATAAATAAATAAAGAATGAGAAAATACTTCCCTTTGGGCCAAGTGGTCGTGCACATGTCATGGGTGATGAATTATGGAAGAAAAATGGGCCCATTAGCAATTTTAGGTCATTTGGATCAATGTTGACTTTTCAAAATATCCAAAAATTTCCCAACTTCCACAAGGCATAACTTGCTCACTTTTTAAGCTTTTCTCATGTTCTTGGACATTTTGGAAAGGTCTTTGAGTCCTCTAACCAATGCCTTTGGTCCAATGTCATTTTGATTTACCAATCTCAAGTTATGGCCTTTGACTTAAAGTCCCTTTTTGTTGACTTTTGAAAATGACCTATAATGTTGAAATTGATAACTTTTTGTGAGAGCATTTCTTGGACTTGAAGTATGAAGATGAGTTGTAGGAAATGTCTTTCTCTTCAAAATGAGCTTTGGATGGAATTTTTCTGATAATCCATGTGAAAGTTATGCCCTGGTCAATTTCAGTTGACTTTTTCAGCTGTCCAAATAAGGAAACTTTTGCATCTTGATGATTTTCTGAGCCAAATTTTGAGAATAATGATCAAGCATTGATCAAATGATGTTTGTGGCTTCAAAATGATATGTTGACCAAAAATTTGAACTTTTGTCTGTCAAATGACCATTTTGCCCCTACAGTTGACTGTAGTGCAATTTAGGGTTTTGACTGTGCAATTTTGAGCTGAATGCCTTGAAACTTGATATGAGAATACTTGACCATATTTGTAGGCATATGAGACTTGATTGGGCCTTTGAAAACTTCATTTTCTTGATCAGAACACAAACCCTAGTTTTGACTGTATAGGAGACCTTTGCACTGTGCAACCCTTGGGGAGTTTTGTGACTTGGCTTGACAAATCTTGAAGAATATGGGAGGGCAAATTTTGGGGTACAACAGTTGCCCCTGTTCAATCTTCTTAGACCTGAGGATGCAGATTGGCTGACGTGCCTTTCGTAATCCGAAGGTGGAAGATGATTGAACACTAGAGTGCCCAGAAATTTGCGCTCACATGTTAGCAGTGTGATGGGGGGAATGGGCTTATCGATGCCATTTGGAGATTGCTGGATAGGATGATGGGCTTATAGATGCCACCTGGATGTTGATCGCGTAGGAGATTCCTTAGCGAGAACCTGCATACCTGCAAAAGAACAAATGAGTACCTGACACGTTGCAGGAGCTGGTTTTCAGATGCTTGGTGTAGATGTGTCCTGACTGGTTACAGGAGCTGAGTCTTCAAACGGCGATGAATGAACCAGGGATGGTTACTGCCTTAGCATGAACGGTAAGAGAACCCTGGATGATTACTACCCCAACAGGAACGCTGAGAGAATCTTGAGTGTCTTCTACTGGGATAAGAATCAGGGAGATCTTAGGGTCGATCTGACTGAACCAGAGGAGGCCTTTGACTGGATAAGAATCAGGAAAATCTTAGGGTCGATTTAACTGAACCGGACAAGGTCTTGGAATATCTTCAACTGGATAAGCATCAGGGAGATCTTAGGGTCGATCTGACTGAACTAGAGAAGGCCTTCGACTGGATAAGAATCAGGAAAATCTTAGGGTCGACTTAACTGAACCGGTCTAGGTCTTGAAATGTCTTCAACTAGAATAAGTGTCAGAACGTCTCCATATCTGGTTCATATCTGGACTATATCTGGAAGGAAATCTGGAAGCAGTATCAGAACGTCACCCTATCTGGTTTACATCTGAAACTATATCTAAAGGAACTCTGGAAGCAGCATCAGAACGTCACCATATCTGGGTCATATCTGAAACTATATCTAGAAGGAAATCTGGAAGCAGTATCAGAACGTCACCATATCTGGGTCATATCTGAAACTATATCTAGAAGGAAATCTGGAAGCAGTATCAGAACGTCACCATATCTGGTTTACATCTGAAACTATATCTAGAAGGAACTCTGGAAGCAGCATCAGAACGTCACCGTCTCTGGTTTACATCTGAAACTATATCTAGAAGGAACTCTGGAAGCAGCATCAGAACGTCACCATCTCTGGTTTACATCTGAAACTATATCTGGAAGGAAATCTGGAAGCAGTATCAGAACGTCACCCTATCTGGTTTACATCTGAAACTATATCTGGAAGGAACTCTGGAAGCAGCATCAGAACGTCACCATATCTGGTTTACATCTGAAACTATATCTAGAAGGAAATCTGGAAGCAGTATCAGAACGTCGCCATATCTGGGTCATATCTGAAACTATATCTAGAAGGAAATCTGGAAGCAGTATCAGAACGTCACCATCTCTGGGTCATATCTGAAACTATATCTAGAAGGATATCTGGAAGCAGTATCAGAACGTCGCCATATCTGGGTCATATCTGAAACTATATCTAGAAGGAAATCTGGAAGCAGTATCAGAACGTCGCCATATCTGGGTCATATCTGAAACTATATCTAGAAGGAAATCTGGAAGCAGTATCAGAACGTCGCCATCTCTGGGTCATATCTGAAACTATATCTAGAAGGAAATCTGGAAGAAGTATCAGAACGTTGCCATATCTGGTTCACATCTGAACTATATCTAGAAGGAAATCTGGAAGAAGTATCAGAACGTCGCCATATCTGGGTCACATCTGAACCATATCTAGAAGGGGTTGCGATAGTTGATAGTAATCATCTTTGTATTGACCTTTCCTGAAAAGGTAAAGCATCAGTTGTACGCAAGATCATGGTGCATGAACTGCATGGCTTCAAGATGTCCTCAAAGTTAATGAGATTCGTGTAGTATGATGCATATGCATGCTATAATGTATTAAGATGTGATGTTTATGAATGCATTTTAATTTTGGAAAATAAATCCTTGACGAATGCCAGGAGCTTATCCTGGGCTGATGTTGGAGAACAAATTTTTGCCTCCGCTGGGGATGATAGTTGCAAGAATTCCGATAGGAGAAGATAACTCTATTGGGGAATAAACTTGGCGAATGGGTTACTCTGCGGGGAGACAAATACTCTAGTAATCTTGCTGGGGAGCAATACTCTGTGGGGAGAGAGACACTCTGTTGATTGTTGATAGTAACTTGCTGAGGATATCCTTATTGTTGGAAGTGTTGATGGATTTCGCTGGGGTAAGAAGACTGTGTCGACGACGATCTTTCCGTGGCTTTTGGCTGAGGATAACCCAGTTATATCCTGTTAGGGAAATAACTCTTTGAATAAAGCCGGGAGACGCATTCGTGCTCTGCGAGGATAAGCTTCCAAAATCAACTGGGGATAAGCTTACTGCTTGGGGAGATGGATTCCAACTCTCTTGGGGAAACTGGATTGGACTCTCCTGGGGAAGTATTGAACTGTATTGGTTGCATTCTTCGACAGAACCTACCTTGATACCTTGGAGGACCGAACATTCAGATTGCTTAGACAACTCTTTATTGCCCCTGTTTCTGATGCGGGAGAGGAAGATACCTGTGGAGGTGCTTGATGATTGTTGAGGGTCAAACCTTCTTCAGGTAGGCAGGTGACAAGATAACAGGACATAGTCGTACGCTTTGATCCCTAACTTTTGCCTGGACCGCCCTTTCGGGTTTTCGGTCCACCGGGATACCCATTTTTGCCCAAGCTGCCTTTTCAGGTTTTCGACTTGCCGGGTGTACAAATTTTTTCATTTCATCCCTTCATTTTGCCCGAACCCTTTTGGTTCGTCGGGAAGCCCTTATTTTTGCCTAGGTGTGTCAACCTAGCGGGTCTTTGATTGTGCGTAGTATTTTTTTCCGACTATGTCCGTGCTTTCAGAACGTAGGGAGTTGCCCCTATTAGAAGTGCTTTGTCATGCTACCAGAAGGTGTTTGATCAGGCAAGATTTGTTGTTGAGATGCCCCAAGTGACTTAGGCGGAGATTTGCCCCAGACTATGTGGCCTTTGAGAGATTCTCCGAATCTTGATTGGATTGCCCCAGATGATAGACCATGATCATGTCATGCCCCTTGATTGGAAGTGCTTTTGTTCACTAGGTATTCATCGTGCGAATTTCCCCGCTGTTCAAACAAAAAGTCATATGCAAACAAAGTTATGTCAAAAATGCAAAGCTTATGTCTGTCTTGAAGATTTTGAAAAATGCATTCTTTTTCATAAAACAAATGAATATTTGTAAAACGTGATGTCAACTCCGTATTTACCGTAAGCCTTAAGGAGTCAGGATACCTTTCGTAACAGTATGCTTTCGAACTAACCCATGCTTCAGCTAGGACTTTTAAGGGTTATAACGTGGCCTGGTTCACGGTTTAAGAAACAAAGGATAAGGCTCAAAATGTATTTGTACCCACCCGCTCTTCGTGATGTTCTTCAAACCTAAACTCAGTTGATCGTGCATTAGACCTTGTTTGAGTCTTTGCTCTGATTTTCCGGTGATGGTTCAGATATTGATGATTTATTTGGAATAGGCAGTCATTTTGTTTTTGTTGAGGGTTTGTAAGACCTCTTTCTTTTCTGATTTTTTTTGTTATCCCTTTCTTTTTTTGCCTGAACTGTTTCCTTTTTTGGAATTACAGTCAGCGGGATGCCCCAGTTTTGTAAGTCTCCTTCATGAGTTTTGACTTAATGGGTTTTTCATTTTTTGAGATAATGATTGCCTGTCCTTGTGATTTATTCAGAACCATCACTGTCTTTTGTTTTGTAAGGACTCCTTTGGTGCCATTTGTTATGCACTTGGATCAACTGAGAGAACTACCCTGCCCCAGGTTATGATAAAGGGTTTTAAATTTTGAAAAGAAAAACTCCTACTTCTTTGGCTCAGAGGGGTTGACGAGGGATTATCATCCTTATAACTCCAGTGTTTAGGGATTGAAACAATGCCTGTACCTCATCAGCGGGGTCTGTTCAAAAGCATACTGTAGAGATTTTGATATCATTTTCGTCATCCTCCCTCAAGAGGCTTAGAATTTTAGATCCAGAGTTGACATCAGAAAAAATATGAAAAGAAATTTGAACATAATGAAAACAATTGTATTAATTCCCAAAACAGACGTATGCGATGCATTGATAGAATAAAAGAGTTTGCTATGACATTAATTGTTTGTATAAGCAAAGAAAAATACAACTCAAAAATTCAAATAAACAAAAGGCTTCAATGATTGGGCAACAAAGCAGTGATTATGTTCGGAGTCTCAGGCACTTCAAACTGAATCTCCCCGGCGTCGATCATGTCTTGAATCTTGTTCTTGAGAGGCCAGCAGTTGTCCGTAGTATGCCCCGGGCTATCAGAATGATATGCGCACCTATCATTGGGATGATAGTTGGGAGCAGAAGTGTTCGGATTCCGAAGAGGAGCCCTTAAGGTGATCAGCCCTGCCTTCAACATTTGTTGCAGTGCTTGATCCAGCGACATGTTGATTTTGGTGTACTGTCGTTTCTCCTTGCGCTGCTGCCCCTGTCCTTGTTGAGCAGGTCCAGGATTGGAGATCTGGATTGCCCCTACCTCATGACGGCTCTTTTTACCGTGCACAGCATTGGATTCTTTCTTTCCATGATGAGGCTTTTTATCAGAAGGTGCAGCCTCTTGAATTTTCCCAGACCGGATGCCAGCTTCTATTCGTTCTCCAGTCAAGATAAGATCTGTGAATCCAGCAGACGAATTCCCAATTAGGTGGTTGTAGAACGGACCAGACAGGGTCCCCAAGAACATATCGACAAGTTCCCGATCAGTCAGAGGTGGTTGTACCCTTCCAGCAAGATCCCTCCATTTCTGCGCATATTCTTTAAAACCTTCACTTGATCCTAACGACATACCCTGGAGTTGGGTACGCGTAGGAGCAAGGTCGGCATTATATTGATACTGCTTGTAGAAAGCAGTAGCCAACTCCTCCCAGTTACGAACCTTGGTCCCATCTAGCTGATAGAACCATTCGAGATGAGTCCCTGACAGACTCTCCTGGAAGAAGTGGATCCACAAATTCTTGTCCACCGTATATGGTTGAATCTTCCGAACATAGGACCTGAGATGTAACTTGGGACAAGACGCCCCGTCATACTTGGTAAAGGATGGTGCTTTGAACTTCTGAGGAATAATCACACCAGTTGACAAACCCAGATCTCCAAAATCCAGCCCAGGTACCTGTTGGATTTCCATAGCATTCAGCCTATCCTCCAACTGTTTGTACTTGTCTTCGGCAGGAGGGTATTGTTCGTCGTTGAAATCTGTCTCGTTGTCGGAGACCACTGGACTAGGCACCTCTCTCTCATGGTGACTGCTTTCCCTCACAGATGGGGTTGTCCTCTCAGTTTCCTCCTGCAGTGTATTCCTAGATCTGCGTCTAGGGCTGAACAAAACAGTCCTCTTCTTCTTCTTTTCCTTCTTCAAGAGCAGGGCCTTCAGATCTTGTTGCCCCTGAGTCAAATTCATGATCAGCCCTTGGAACTGGGCGTTCTGAGCCTGGAGGGCCTTGATAGTGTGCTCGGTTGATGATTCAGGATTCATGACGATCGGCTGAAATAAACAGCGAAGAAGGGTAAGCAACCTGCAGAGAAAGGGTACCTGTTATGCAATGATATGTATGATATGCATGCAATGATTTCAAGGATCTCGCGGGGTAAACAGAGAAACTTGTTAGAGTTGAGAACCGGTAACTTGATTGAAGGAACTTCATGTTGTTGAGCGTCCTTCTTCAAGGGTCAAAGGCTCACCATATCCAGTGGGTCATAGCCCCTGACAACTTTGTCTAGAGGAAAATAAATCCTCTTTGCCCCTTGCTGGGGTAGTTGATTCACCGTGACCTGCATCACAAGCCCTTGAGATCCTTGAAATGGGTTAAGATGTATGCAATGGTATGATGTTATGGTATGCATGGGGTAATGCTAGCAACCCTGTTATGAGTCCTTATTAAGGACTATAGACAAACCCTGCAAGAAATTCAGTATACTTTGTTATGAGTCCCAATTAAGGACTACAAACAAAACCTGCGAGAAAACCTGGTAAACCTTGTTATGAGTCCTAATTAAGGACTACAAACAAAACCTGCGAGAAACCCAAGCGTCAGATAACAAGCATGCAAGTAGGCAAGTACAAAGGCACACAAGTCACACAAAAGTGCCCTTAGAGTTTATGCTAGCATGAGGTCTAGGTATTACCCTCTTTCAGTTTGTTGGTTCATACCTGTCCTATCAAAGTAACCGAGTTCTTAGAGGATCCCAATATCATTGACTACCCTCAATCGGTCATAACTCCAGCATCGCAATCTTTTCTTGCGGCCAGAACCATCACGAGAGTTTAGCCTCAATGGGCGTAGCATACTGCTACCGTTCTAATGGCCAAGTTGTGTCATTTAAGGTTCTAAGGTCTGTTGGTGCTTAACGACTCCTTGGAAGACCCATATTCTCCCCGTTTCAACACGAGGGATATCGGTACAGACCAAGGTGCCACACCAACGTAGCCACTGCTTCACCCATGTCGGTATACGCCGGACAGGTCCCTCACAGCTTATGCTACCTAAATAGGGTATCCCCAGATCCGGGTTAGGATCTATGTAACTCCCATGCAACCCACAATTTTAAAGCAAGCAAATCAATACAATTGAAAACACAGTTATGAACTAACCCTAAGGTATACCTCACTTTAAGTTTAAATCCCCAGCAGAGTCGCCAGTTCTGTGATCGGTGGATCTGGAACTGACTGTTTAACGCTGGTTCGCGAAATGTCGCGGAAGCAAGAGTCGCCACCGTCTTTTATTTTCTCCAAATGGAAAGGACAAAAGCACAGAAAAATTCCTTAAAGAGATTGCTCTCGGTTCAGGAGGTAGATTATAGAAAGGGAAGGTGTTAGCACCCTTTCTATCCATGGTTATCCATGGGCTCTTAGATACTTGCTCATTATGTTTTCAAAAATGGTTTGTTTGCTTTTCAACTGTGGGTTTAAAAAAGTTTCTTTGAAAATTCCAGTTCGACTCTTGTATCAGTCCTCAAGAGTGTTTGAAAAGTTGCTTTCGAAAGCTTTTTGAAAATGTGTTGGTGTGAAAAGTATTTTTGATTTGTTTTGTTTTGAATTAGAGCAAGTATCCACGAGTCATCTACCTACCCTAAGGAATTCGTCTGTGTAAATGTCCTTTAAAGTAGTGCCATCCCACCATTGAGAGATAGGTAGCACCACCGTTGGAGGTGTTCGGGTCAATTCGAGGTTCGGGACATGGTGATCACCAGAGCAATGGGAAGACACCTTAGAAGCTACCCTCATGCCAGGTTCCCGGATCATGAGGACTTACTAAGACATCCTCTACTCGACGATCACCTTTCGAAGGCAAGGCAACAGTGAGGCGTACCCTAGGGGTGGTGTGTGCGATTTGTGTGTCGTTTTCAGTTATTTAGTCTTGTTCATGTCAAGGTGATCTATGCGTTTGTTTTTATTTTAGGCCATTCATTCTTGCATGCATTTATTTAATAGTTAAAAAGTGCGAAAAAGGTAAAGTTCTAAACTATTACAAAAGGCGCGGGTCCACATCGCCAAAATTAACCAGGACCCGATTTGACAGAAAAGTAAAGAATTAAAAGAATTAAAAGTGCGAGAGGTATTTACATGGCTTCGGGAGAGGTACATAATTATTTAAGCGAAATAAAATAAATATGCGAACGAATAAGAAATTAAGAACATGAGCGTTGGACCCTTTTGCAAAAAATTAAAATTAATGAGGAATTAACATTAAAATTAAAAAGAGGCAAGAATTTGTTTTTTTGGTGTTTTATGTTTTTTAGATTTAATAGAAAAAGAATTAATCAAAATTAAAATAAAATGCTAAACCTAATTCTAATTATTTTTAAGTTATTAAGAAAAATGTTGAATTTTAACCTAATTTAAACCTAAGTTATTTTCATGCCAATTTAATTACAAAAATAAATAAAATAAATAAGTATTATTATAAGAAAGAAAAAATTAAAAAGGAATGAAAAAACATTTATTAACCTAATTCTATGTTTTTTTATATTTTTATTATGAAAAGAATTAAAATTAAAACCCTAATTTAAAACTAAATTTAATTATATACATTTATTTACGAGAAAATATTAAAATAAAAATATTTATTATATTTTTTATCTTTTCTGATTTTTAGGCATTTTTTATATTTTGTAGAAATAATTAATTAGTTTAAAACAATAAAGGAAATAAAATAACAATTGAAAATAAAAATATAAAAAAATATAGAGAATTGCAAACCAGGGGGGGTAGTAGTCCCCAAATAGGAGGTTTTGGCCTTAGTAATCTGGCCCAATATGCAAGGCCTGGTAGACTTTTTTGAATCACGTGTGGTGGTGTTGACTAGGGCGTTCTGTGTTCCTTAATCTTGAGCCTTTGATCTAATTCCATGGGACGCGTGGCTGGCTTGATGAAGAGGAGTATGGTGCGTCTGCAGCCCTGAAGCGCATATGAACGTACATAGAAAAATGATATTGAGATTATTGAAGACCTGGGGTTCGAACCCAGGTCATGGATGTTGCCAGCGTTATCCCTTGCCAACTGAACCAAATTCACATTGTTAATATATAATAATAAGCGAATAATATAAAAGAAAGTGGGTTAGTGGCTTGGAAACGCGCGCGAGTTTTTGAATCACCCTGTCATCGCTTGCCAACACATCATCTCCTTCGTGGGTCTTTTTATTTTTCTGAAACAAGAATATAAAGCAACGGTTTTAAACGTGTTCTATTAGGTGGCTTTAGAGAAAATAGCGACTAGAGCCCAGGCATTCATAAATTGGGCGCGATGGGTGTTCCTTCTTTGTCTCCACGCGCTGAATTGAATGGTCTTGGTCTGGAGGACCAATTTTTCTTTAACAAGAAACCCCCAATTTAGAACTCTGTAAACCCTAGAAAATAAACATGGCAAAATCGCGTATAGCACAGAAAAAAGCAATTGAATATATTGGTTAGCTTCAGAACTTCACAATGAACATGAATCCATGAATAAAATGCTGTAAAAATGCTTAGATTGGAGAATACGATTATGCAATTTTCATGAGATATCTCAGGTCCTGTATACCAATTCCTTGGGCTTTGATGAGTGTTTGTGATTGGAATATGTTCAGGGGACCTTGAGGAAGCTATTGAAACAAGTCTTGTGCTTTGAATCGACCTAGAACCTGCTTTTCAGTTTTGAGCTTTTTGCAAATTTTTTCAAGTTGTCAATGGAGTTTCTTTAGCAGCTGCGCCTCCCTCTTGATTAGGGTTATGTTTCTTGTATATGTAGGAACAATTAGGTTAAGAAAAACTCAATCAAATCTCTTGTAATCATGGTTTTGAATATTTGATTTCTTAAGATTTTTCCATATCTTTTTCCATGTGTATTTGGTTCAAAATCATGCTAATTGCTCCAAATCTTTCCTTATTGACTTAGGCACGAAATCTTGAGGCTAAAATATGTACAAAAAGATTTGTTAGGTTAGGTTAAATATTTTTCACATATTTAAATGATTTAAATGAATTAATATAAATAAAAATTCAAATAAATAAATAAAGAATGAGAAAATACTTCCCTTTGGGCCAAGTGGTCGTGCACATGTCATGGGTGATGAATTATGGAAGAAAAATGGGCCCATTAGCAATTTTAGGTCATTTGGATCAATGTTGACTTTTCAAAATATCCAAAAATTTCCCAACTTCCACAAGGCATAACTTGCTCACTTTTTAAGCTTTTCTCATGTTCTTGGACATTTTGGAAAGGTATTTGAGTCCTCTAACCAATGCATTTGGTCCCATGTCATTTTGATTTACCAATCTCAAGTTATGGCCTTTGACTTAAAGTCCCTTTTTGTTGACTTTTGAAAATGACCTATAATGTTGAAATTGATAACTTTTTGTGAGAGCATTTCTTGGACTTGAAGTATGAAGATGAGTTGTAGGAAATGTCTTTATCTTCAAAATGAGCTTTGGATGGAATTTTTCTGATAATCCATGTGAAAGTTATGCCCTGGTCAATTTCAGTTGACTTTTTCAGCTGTCCAAATAAGGAAACTTTTGCATCTTGATGATTTTCTGAGCCAAATTTTGAGAATAATGATCAAGCATTGATCAAATGATGTTTGTGGCTTCAAAATGATATGTTGACCAAAAATTTGAACTTTTGACTGTCAAATGACCATTTTGCCCCTACAGTTGACTGTAGTGCAATTTAGGGTTTTGACTGTGCAATTTTGAGCTGAATGCCTTGAAACTTGATATGAGAATACTTGACCATATTTGTAGGCATATGAGACTTGATTGGGCCTTTGAAAACTTCATTTTCTTGATCAGAACATAAACCCTAGTTTTGACTGTATAGGAGACCTTTGCACTGTGCAACCCTTGGGGAGTTTTGTGACTTGGCTTGACAAATCTTGAAGAATATGGGAGGGCAAATTTTAGGGTACAACAGTTGTGTACTGAATGTCGTATTCCGTCAAGATCATTTGCCATCTTGCAATTCTCCCAGACAGAGCAGGCTTTTCGAATATGTACTTTATAGGATCCATCTTTGAGATCAACAAGGTAGTGTGAGTCAGCATATACTGTCTCAGCCGGCGAGCAGCCCATACCAAAGCGCAGCAAGTTTTCTCAAGCAGTGAGTATCGGGTCTCACAGTCGGTAAACTTTTTGCTAAGGTAATAAATGGCATGCTCTTTTCGGCCAGACTCGTCATGCTGCCCCAGCACACACCCCATTGAGTTGTCGAGCACTGTTAGATATAGTATCAGAGGTCTCCCTTCAACCGGCGGCATAAGGATGGGTGGTTCTTGGAGATACTCTTTGATTCTGTCAAAAGCAGCCTGACATTCATCATTCCAACGTACTACCTGATCTTTCTTCAGCAGCTTGAAGATTGGTTCACATGTAGCAGTTAGGTGTGAGATGAACCGAGCAATGTAATTCAGGCGTCCTAAAAAGCCTCTGACCTCTTTCTCTGTTTTAGGAACTGGCATCTCTTGAATAGCGTTAACTTTGGCAGGGTCCACTTGAATACCCTTATCACTTACAACGAAGCCTAGCAACTTCCCAGATCTTACCCCGAAGGTGCACTTGTTCGGGTTCAACCTCAGCTTGTACAGTTTCAGACGGTCAAACAATTTCTGCAGATGATCAAGGTGTTCTTCCTCAGTCTGGGACCTTGCGATCATGTCGTCAACATACACTTCTATCTCATGATGGATCATATCATGAAATAAAGCAACCATGGCACGTTGGTAGGTTTCCCCAGCGTTCTTTAGTCCAAAAGGCATGACCTTGTAGCAGAAGGTGCCCCACTGAGTAACAAAAGTAGTCTTTTCCATGTCTTCAGGAGCCATCTTGATTTGATTGTAACCTGAGAAGCCATCCATGAAGGAGAACACCTTATGCTGAGCTGTATTATCAACAAGGACATCAATGTGAGGTAGAGGGAAGTTGTCTTTGGGGCTGGCCCTGTTCAGATCCCTGTAGTCGACACACATTCTGACCTTACCGTCTTTCTTTGGTACCGGCACCACATTAGCAACCCACTGAGGGTAAGAAGTCACTGCAAGAAAACCGGCGTCAAACTGTTTCATAACCTCGGCTTTGATCTTCTCAGACATCTCTGGACGCATACGGCGGACCTTTTGCTTAACCGGAGGGCAGTCTTCCTTGGTAGGCAAATGATGGACTACAATGTCGGTATCCAACCCGGGCATGTCTTCGTAGGACCAGGCAAAGATCTCCACATAATCCTGTAACATCTGGGTCAACCGTTGCTTCACGCTGAGCTCTAGGTTGGCGCCAATCTTGACTTCCTTACGGTCGGTCTCAGTTCCCAGATTTATTGTCTCCACTGGCTCTTCATGTGGTTGAATTGCCCTCTCTTCTTGTTGTAATAGTCTTGCAAGTTCGCCAGGCACTTCGCAATCATCTTCGCCTTCGTCTTCGGCTAAGTTGATCGGATTGTCGAAGTCATAATCGGCAGTAGCAGAGTCGTTACCAGTGAGATCCGGAGTGGATTGAAACCTGTATGAGTGAGTGTGTGTAAATACAGCTGTTTTACAATATATAAAGAAAGGAAAGGAAAGGAACGCAAGATTTGAAATGTGAAAAACGTCCAATGCTTTTATTTATGATATATGACAGTGACAAACAAAATCCCTCATAAATAAGACCACGGTGCCCCGGGCAAGACACCGGGCCATACAGTTTCAATTGATTGTTTATTACAAATCCAAAACAAAGAAGTTCATTACTGGGTGACAAAAGTTATGGGTGTAAAGTCTTTAGCAGTCCAATTGGTCAATCCACCGTCGGTCGTCGGGTAGATCCAGCTATCAAACTCTGACTCTTCCACTTCGTCTTCATCTCCAATAGCATTCACTCCTGGGTGGGTGATGAGCACATGAGGTCTTCCGATTCTCGCCTTGCGCACAGCTTTCTGAGCCTCCGCAGTGAAACCCAGCCCAAACTTGTTAGTCTTAGGAGTAAAATCAGGGAGCTTGCCCCAGTTTGCACATTCACCTCTTTCAATCACAGCCTGGGCGTCCTTTAAGGAGGCCATCTTCAAAGGAGAAACCTCTTCGACCACTGCTTCTGCTGCTGCCAATGTTTGTGGCACCTCCTCAAAATGTTGAAAGGGGGTCTCAATGAACTCCCCATCCATTTCCACGTACCTGAAGGAGTTGAGGTGGCTGACCATGTATTCCTCTTCCCCTTTCACTGTTACAATCTTCCCCCTGACCGGGTACTTGAGCTTCTGATGCAACGTGGAGGTCACAGCTCCAGCCTTGTGGATCCACGGGCGACCCAGCAAACAAGAATAGGATAGCCGGATATCCATCACATAGAATTTTGAATCAAATACCTGTGACCCAACCCTGATTGGGATGTCCACCTCACCATGTACCATTCTTTTGGACCCGTCAAAGGCCCGGACAACAATGTTACTTGGTTTGAGCTCTAGACCCTTACAGTCCAGCCTATCCAGAGCCTTCTTGGGCAGCACGTTTAATGAAGAACCAGTGTCAACCAACACATGAGCAAGAGTAGTGCCCCTGCATTCAATGGAGACATGCAGGGCATCATTATGGTTCTTCCCTTTGGCTGTCAGATCAGCATCAGAGAAACCCAAGCCATTATCAGCGGTTAGGTTGGCCACACAGTCGGTGAACTGATCAGCAGACGTCTCTTGGGGTACGTGGGCCGTCTTTAAGAAAGCAATCAGGGCCTTGGCATGGGCCTCTGAACACAGCAGCAGTGATAGCATGGAGATTTTAGAGGGGGTGTGCCCCAGCTGTTCGACCACGTTGAAATCACTTTTCTTTATAATCTTGAGGATTTCTTCCATTTCCTGCCTGGAAGCCTCAACAATGGTCTTTGGTGCCTCCGTCCGGGCAGGCATATCAGCAACAATCCCCTTGCCCCGAGCATCAGATGACTCGGCAGCAGGGGTGGAAACTTGGTCAGGGGAAGAGACAGACACACTGGCAGGTGTGATGATCAAAGGTCTCTGAATTACCGGAGGAGCAATGTCTGGTGAGAATAGTCTTCCACTACGAGTGACCTTAGCGGGCCCGGTGATGTTGGTGACACCAGTATCAGTGTCGAACTCTTGTTTCACACCCAGAACATAAACATCTGCCCCATAGTGCCATGGGACAGCCTTATCAGATTTGTAGGGGATGGGTCCTGGAACAGTAATGGTGATGGGAGCAATCTTGTGGACAGGCAAAATTTGGACAGGCTTCCTTGAAGGAGCCTTGGAAGGGTTGTTGAAGATGGTAATAATTGAGACTTCTTCAACAGGAGCAGCAGGAACAGCAGTCTTTCTGAACAAAATCTCTTTACTATCCATCAGATTTTGGACGCCTGACTTCAGCAAAGAACAACCAGCAGGGGAAGCAACACATAGAGGGCAACCTTTGCTACATCCCGGAAATAAACCGGCTAGCAACAGGTTCCTCTTGACCGTCAGCAGCGGAGTAGCAACATCATCCACCGAAGCTACATACAAATCCTCCTCAACAGCATTCACTCCATGCTGGGGCATGGGAGCGGTTACAACATTTGGCCTCTCGGGCGCCTCAAACTGTATCTCCTTTGCATCAATAAGGTCCTGAACCTTATTCTTTAGGGCCCAACAGTCATCTGTGTTATGCCCTGGGCTATCAGAGTGATAAGCGCAACAGGCGTTGGGGTTGAACCTGGGGGATGTAGTATTCACACCCTTCGGAGCCTCTCTGACAGTTACCAGGCTAGTTGACAGCAGTTGTGGCAGGATCTGAGAGAGAGTCATGTTGAGCCGAGTATACTGCCGTTTGGGCCTCTCAGCCCTGGGTTGGTTGTATTGTTGGGGAGCAGCAGCAGGCTTAGAAATAACCACCGTGTTGATAGCTTGGCGGTGTTCAGGTTTGTTTTGCCTTCTTGGGCCATACACAGCACTAGCCTCTTTCTTGAAGGGCTTCTTTTCAGCATTGGAGGAGGCAACCTTCTGTATCTTCCCCGATTTTATACCGGCCTCGATCCTTTCACCAGTCAGGATCAGATCAGTAAACCCAGCAGAGGAATTACCAATGAGATGATTGAAAAATGGACCAGATAGGGTCCCCAAAAACATATCCACCAGCTCCCGGTCCGTTAATGGTGGCTGCACCCTGCCAGCCAGATCTCTCCATTTCTGTGCGTACTCCTTAAAACCTTCACCCGACCCTAGCGACATACCCTGGAGTTGGGTACGCGTAGGAGCGAGGTCGGAATTATATTGATACTGCTTGTAAAAAGCAGTGGCCAGATCCTCCCAGTTATGAATGTTGGTTCCATCCAACTGATAGAACCATTCGAGGTGAGTCCCTGAAAGACTCTCCTGGAAGAAGTGGATCCATAAGTTCCTGTCTGCTGTGTAAGGCTGGATCTTCCTTACATAAGAACGGAGGTGCATCTTGGTACATGAAGCCCCTTCATACCTCACAAAGGCAGGTGCCTTGAACTTGTGTGGAATCACCACCCCAGTAGATAACCCCAAGTCTCCGAAATCCAGTCCAGGCACACGCTGAATTTCCATAGCTTTTAATCTGTCCTCCAGCTGCTTGTACCGGTCTTCGGCAGGAGGGTACTGTTCGTCGTTGAAGTCTGTTTCAGTATCAGAGACCACAGGAGTAGGGACCTCCCTTTCTTGGTGACTACCTTCCCCCACAGATGGAGTAGTCCTCTCAGCCTCATTTTGCAAGGTGTTCCCGAGTCTGCGCCTAGTGTTAAATAGCACAGTCCTCTTCTTCTTCTTATTCTTCTTCAGAAGCATAGCCTTTAGCTCTTTTTGACCTTGAGCCAAACCCATGATCAGCTCCTGAAATTGAGCGTTCTGCGCCTGAAGGGCCTTGATAGATGTCTCGGTTGATGATTCAGGGTTCATGATGCTGTAATAAACAGCGAAGAACAGTCAGCAACCTGAAAAGAAGAGTACCTGTGATGCATATGATGAATGCAATGCGTATGATTTATGTTTTCAAAGACAATCGGGAATCAACTTTGTAAACAAAACGGAACACACTTCATTAGATTCAACTTTGAAACTGAAATTATTCAACTGGTTGCCCTTAGGCGTTACATGAAAGGAAATACTGAAAAGGGAAGTAAAACTGTAAAAAGAACATCCAGAGCTCCTTATTGATCCCATGGTCTCCTCTTCTCAGTACAGATGTAGGCATTCAGAGCTCGCTCATTCTCCAACTGCTTTGTCAATTTCTGGATCTTCAATTCCTGCTCGTTGAACTTTTCCCGGTAAGAATCCCGTTCTTCTCGCAGTTGCGACCAAGACCTCTTTAATGTCTTATAATCAGTGGGTATCTGGGGAGGCAGGACAGTTGGAGGAACACCACCTTTGTCAGGACACTCAAGAATAACGGGTCTGACAGCTTCATATGGCATACCTAACTTCTGAGCTCGGATGCGAACCCATTTGTAATAGGCTTCCATAGGTAAAGAAGTCTTTGGTCCCAACTCTTGTGGGTCAGCTTTATGAACTTTGTCCCAAGCCTTGATGAACCTATGACGCAGCTCGTCACTATCCACCTGAAACTCAAAACTGATGTGAGGCACCAACATTTCATGAGGCCCTGCTCTTCTTGCTCTTCCAAACTGACGGAGTGCTAGACATGGATTGTAAGAGATCCCTCCTTGGGTACCAATCAGAGGAACATTAGGGTATTCTTCGCATCGATCAATAATAGCTATCTCATCCAAACCTCTACAAGTCCAAATGATGTCTTTGTCGGTGAGAGCCATTAACCTATGAGCCCAACCTCTTCCTTCTTGATTCTTCAGTACGAACTTAGGGAGGTGCGAAATAAACCACCTCACCAACAAAGGGATACAACACCATAGGGTCCCTCGTCTTCGGGTAGTACGAGCATGAAGTTGTTGCAAGATGTCACCCAAGAGAGTGGGTACGGGATTCTGAGACATAAAGATCCTTATGGCAGTGACATTGATGAAGTTGTCAGGATTGGGAAACAAGACTAACCCATAGATTAGGAGAGCCAAGATGTCTTCATATGCCCTAAAGTCCAGGTCATCCCAGAAACTGTTAGCTTTACCAATCAGAAATTTGGCCAAGAAACCCTTAACTCCGCTTCTAGTTACCCAGTTGTCCATTACCTCTTGATGTGTCAAAGGAAGAGCTGCAGCAACATCCTCAAGCCTGAGGGTCTTTTCCCAACCAGTAAAGGGAGTCTGATCCAAGATAGGGATACCAAGCAGATCAGAGAACTCTTCCAGGGTAGGGACCAGCTGGAAGTCTTGAAGGGTGAAGCACTGGTACAGAGGGTCATAGAACTGGGTCAGAACACTCATCAACTGTTGATCCCGCTTTGTAGTGACTAAACTGAGAAGAGAACCATGCCTCTGAATGAAGGAAGTGGTATTTGGAATCCTGCTAACCAACTCTTCAAGCAACTCAGGTGAGTGAACAAAGTTGAACCGGATAGTATTCCTTCGCACAGGCATCATGGTGTCCTACAAGACAGAGCAAAGGTGAAACCCTCTTGTCTTTGAAATGGTCAGTCCTTATGCAGGATGCATGCAATGCTCATGATGTTATGATGCTATGATAAAGCACACCACAAATAGATACAAAGGCAAACATGGTAAGGCACACAAGTTACACAAAGCAAGCCCTTAAAGTTTAGGCCAGCATGAGGTCTAGGTACTACCCTCTTTCAGTTTGTTGGTTCATACCTGTCCTATCAAAGTAACCGGGTTCTTAGAGGATCCCAATATCATTGACTACCCTCAATCGGTCATAACTCCAGCATCGCAATCTTTTCTTGCGGCCAGAACCATCACGAGAGTTTAGCCTCAATGGGCGTAGCATACTGCTACTGTTCTAATGGCCAAGTTGTGTCAATTAAGGTTCTAAGGTTGTTGGTGCTTAATGACTCCTCAGAAGACCCATATTCTCCTCGTTGCAACACAAGGGATATCGGTACAGACCAAGGTGCCACACCAACGTAGCCACTGCTTCACCCATGTCGGTCTACGCCGGACAGGTCCCTCACAGCTTATGCTACCTAAACAGGGTATCCCTAGATCCGGGTTAGGATCTATGTAACTCCCATGCAACCCACAAATTTAAAGCAGACAAGTCAATACAATTGAAAACACAATTATGAACTATCCCTAAGGTACACCTCACTTTAAGTTTATATCCCCAGCAGAGTCGCCAGTTCTGTGATCGGTGGATCTGGAACTGACTGTTTAAAGCTGGTTTCGCGAAATGTCGCGGTAAGCAAGAGTCGCCACCGTCTTTTATTTTCTCCAAATGGAAAGGACAAAAGCACAGAAAAATTCCTTATTGAGATTTGCTCTCGGTTCGGGAGGTAGATTTATAGAAAGGGAAGGTGTTAGCACCCTTTCTATCCATGGTTATCCATGGGCTCTTAGATACTTGCTCATTGTGTTTTTAAAAGTGTTTGCTTTTCAGAGTGAATGGGTTTGAAAAAAGTTTCGTTTAAAATTTCAGTTCGACTCTTGTATCTGTCCTCAAGAGTGTTTGAAAAAATTTGTTTTGAAAGCTTTTGAAAGTGTAAGGTGTGAAAAGTATTTTGTTTGTTTTTGAAAAGAGCAAGTATCCATGAGTCATCTACCTACCCTAAGGAATTAAGCTTTGTAAGTGTCCTTTAGGTAGTGCCATCCCACCATTGAGAGGTAGGTAGCACCACCGTTGGAGGTGTTCGGGTCAATTCGAAGGTTCGGGACATGGTGATCACCGGAGCAATAGGAAGACACCTTAGAAGCTACCCTCATGCCAGGTTCCCGGATCATGAGGACTTACTAAGACATCCTCTACTCGACGATCACCTTTCGAGGTAAGGCAACAGTGAGGCGTACCCTAGGAGTGGTGTGTGAATTGTGTGTCATTTTCAGATATTTCTGTCTTGTCATGTATTGATGATCTACGCTTTGATTTTATTTTTGGGCATTCATTCTTTCATGTTATTGTTTAACAGTTAAAGGTGAGGGAATTTAAAGTGCGGAAAAGATAAAGGTCCTACGCTATTACAAAGGCGCGGGTCTACACCGCCAAATTAATCCAGACCCGATTTAAAACAGAAATGCAGAAAATAAATGCCTAATTAACTATTACAGGGCTTTGGAGCAATTACATTATATTCACAAAAAAAAGAAATAAATAAAATGCGCGAAAAGACAATATAATCAAATGCGAGGGCGTTGGACCCTTTAAAGGAATTAAAATAAAATTATTAAAATAATTAAGTTAAATAAAGGCAATGACTTATTTTTTAGTTTTTGTATTTATGACATTAAAGAAAATTAAATTGGAATTAAAAGTCAAATAATTCTAGTTCTAATTATTTTTTAATTTATTAAAGAAAATGCATTAAAGTTAAAACCTAGAATTAAAACTAAATTAATTATAAAATTTATTTACAAAATTAATGGTTAATGATACTTATAAAAAATATTTAATAAAAAAAAGAAAGTGCTAAAGGTCTATTTTTATTATTTTTGGTTATTGATAAAAGAATTAAATTAACAACCTAAAATTAAAACTAAATTAATTATGGGATTTATTTACAAAAGAAAGGTCATTGATGAATTAAATTAAAATAAAACATATTTTTGTTCTTTTATGATCTTTTCTGATTTTTGGTTTTTTTATATTATTAAGATATTAAATTAATTAATTAAAAAAAGCAATAATTAAAAGAATGTAAAAATAATAAAAAAAACAAAGAATGTAAAAAATTTTGCAAAACCTAAGGGGGTCTGCCAATAATTTGGAGGGTGAGGTCCAGCAATCTGAGCCCAATAAGCCTTAGGCCTGGCTGACTTCTCCACTCACGTACCCAAGCGTTGACTCATATGTACCGTGCTCCTCAGATCTGTGCCTTTGAATTGATGAGATTGAACGCGTGGCAGGTTTGATTTGGGAGATGCATGGTGTGCTTTAGTATTGAAGCTGCATGGGAACGTTAATTGAAAAATAGTATTGAAAGGGGTGAGGACCTGGGGCTCGAACCCAGGTCATGAACGTTGCCAACGCCTATGCTTACCACTGAACCATCCAACGCGACTTGTATATGATATGAGAAATAAATAATATAAAATAAAATGGTCGTTAGTGTTATAAATAAAAAAAAGCACGCTGGATTCAAACCAGCCACTCACACTGTGACACGCAGTCGTCTTCCCCAATGTACCTGCAATGAAAATGAAATAGCGGGGGTTTTAAACCCCCCCAAAATGCAAGCTTTTTGAGAATAGCGAATAGGCCATGGTGGGAAAGAAATAGGGCGCGATGGTTCAAATCCACTCAGTGGAAGGCCCTGATTTTAATGGTAGCAATCTTAGGTTCCAATTGTTCCTGGTATGCAAAGCCCTAAAATCAAAACTCTGAAACCCTAGGTAATGGCCATGGTGAAATCGTGCACAGGCTTGGAAAACCCAATTGAATCATGCTAACAGCTTCAGAACAGTCATATTAGTCTAAATCCATGATCAAAAATGATAAATATGGCATGAATATTAAAATGCGAATATCAAAAATTTCAAGGAAAGTTGGACTTGGTTATACCTGTTCTTTGCATTTGAAGGTCTGAATTTGATTGCTATCGTTTCCTTAGGGTGTCAGCAACTTGTTTGGATGAGAATGGGAGTCTGAAACGGGCTCTAGAGGTGTTTTCAGTTTTCAAAAATGTGGCAAAAAATGTAAGTTTGCTCTGAGTGTTCGGGCGCAGCTTAGGTCTCAATTTTGTTTTGTATCACTTGTATATACATTAGGCAATGTGTATGAAGAGGAATTATGGCCTCATAATGCAAAACATTCAATTTCAAGATCCTCCATAAACCTCCATAACCAAACTTCCTTTTTTGAATCATTTTTGAATTCTTGCTCTATTTGGCCCCTTGCACGAATTTGGCATATACTTAAAGGTGATTCAAGATCCAGCAAAGTCAGATATCTTCCTTAATTGGCTTTTTTAATTTTCTTTTGATTTTAAAATATTTAAAATTAATTAAATCCAATAAAATCAATAAAAAATAAAAAATCAATTAAAAAAAATGGAAATAAAAGGTGGGACACGTGAAAAGCATGGCTAAGCTAATTCAAGTGGAAAAAGTGGGCCCCTTTTGTCAAAAATGAAATTTCAAGGATAAGTGATTTTGGCCATTTCACAAAAATTTCCCAACTTCTCCAATGCGTATCTTGCTCAATTTTTAAGCTTTGGTCATGTTCTTGGATATTTTGGAAAGGTCTTGAAGTCCTCTAACCAATGTCTTTGGTCCCATGTCATTTTGATGTACCAATCTCAAGTTATGGTCTTTGACTTAAAGTCCATTTTTGTTGACTTTTGAAAATGACCTATAATGTTGAAATTGATAACTTTTTGTGAGAGCATTTCTTGGACTTGGAGTGTGAAGATGAGTTGTAGGAAATGTCTTCCCCTTCAAAATGAGCATTGGATGGGATTTTTCTGATGAACCATGAAAAAGTTATGCCTTGGTCAAGTTACAGTTGACTTTTCAGCTGTCCAAAAATAGAAACTTTTGCATCTTGATGATTTTTGAGCCAAGCTTTGAGAATCATGATCAAGCATTAATCAAATGATGTTTGTGGCTTCAAAATGAGATGTTGACCAAAAATTTGAACTTTTGACTGTCAAATGACCATTTTGCCCCTACAGTTGACTGTAGTGCAATTAGGGTTTTTGACTGTGCAATTTTGTGCTGAAAGTCTTGAAACTTGACATGTAGGTGCTTGACAATGTTTATAGGCATAGGAGACTTGATTGAGCTCTTGAAAACTTCAACTTCCTTGCAAGAACCAAAACCCTAGTTTGACTGGCTTAGGAGGATAGTTGACTGTGTAGCCCTTGAGTAGACTTTGAACCATTTGCTTGTCATAACTTTGAAGATTATGGGAGGGCAAATTTTGGGGTACAACAACTATTCTTCAACATCAGCCCAGGATGTGACTTCCCGGCACCCATCAAGGATTTATTTTCCTAAGGCGAAAACATACATTCATAAACAACACATTTTCATACATTACAGCATGCATATACGCATCATGAACATACAATCTCATTTATTCTGAGAACATCTCACATGTCATACATCATTACATTACGCACAACTAACGTTTTGTCTTTTCAGGACAAAGGTCAGTACAAAGATGATCACCATCAATGGTCGCAACTAAGGATCCGATTCCTGTATCTTGCCAGGGTGTATCTGTTGACGACTAATTCCAGACTCGATTCCTGTATCCTTCCAGGGCACGTCTGAAGAGTTCGAAGATCCGATTCCTGTATCTTGCCAGGGTGTATCTGTTGATGACTACATTACCAGACTCGATTCCTGTATCCTGCCAGGGCACGTCTGAAGAGTTCGAAGATCCGATTCCTGTATCTTGCCAGGGTGTATCTGTTGACGACTACATTACCAGACTCGATTCCTGTATCCTGCCAGGGCACGTCTGAAGAGTTCGAAGATCCGATTCCCGTATCTTGCCAGGGTGTATCTGTTGACGACTACATTACCAGACTCGATTCCTGTATCCTGCCAAGGCACGTCTGAAGAGTTCGAAGATCCGATTCCTGTATCTTGCCAGGGTGTATCTGTTGACGACTACATTACTAGACTCGATTCCTGTCTCCTGCCAGGGCACGTCTAAAGAGTTCGAAGATCCGATTCCTGTATCTTGCCAGGGTGTATCTGTTGACGACTACATTACCAGACTCGATTCCTGTATCCTGCCAGGGCACGTTTGAAGAGTTCGAAGATCCGATTCCTGTATCTTGCCAGGGTGTATCTGTTGACGACTACATTACCAGACTCGATTCCTGTATCCTGCCAGGGCACGTCTGAAGAGTTCGAAGATCCGATTCCTGTATCTTGCCAGGGTGTATCTGTTGACGACTACATTACCAGACTCAATTCCTGTATCCTGCCAGGGCACGTCTGAAGAGTTCGAATATCCGATTCCTTTATCTTGCTAGGGTGTATCTGTTGACGACTGATTCTAGACTCGATTCCTGTATCCTGCCAGGGCACGTCTGAAGAGTTTAAAGATTTGATTCCTGTATCCAGCCAGGGCACATCTACCTAAAGAGTTTCAAGATCAACTCCTATAACAGGCCAGGTAATTATTTTCTTTCTCAGGTACGCAAGTTCTCGCTAAGGAATCTCTTACGCGATCGACACCTAGATGGCATCTATAAGCCCATCCACTTGCCAACAGTTCCAAATGGCATCTATAAGCCCATTCCCGACAAGGTTCTGTCACATCTCCAGATGGCATCTATAAGCCCATCCTCCTACCCATCATCTCTCCAAATGGCATCTGTAAGCCCATTCCCTACACCGCACTGCTGATACTCAACTATGTGAGTGCAAATTTCTGGGCACTCTAGTGTTCAATCATCTTCCACCTTCGGATCACGAAAGGCACACACGCCAATCTACATCCTCAGGTCTAAGAAGATTGAACAGGGGCAACTGTTGTACCCCAAAATTTTCCCTCCCATAAATCTTCAAAGTTTTTGACAAGCATCACCTCAAATGGTTCAAAGTCTACTCAAGGGCTACATAGTCGACCATCCTCCTAGGCCAGTCAAACTAGGGTTTTGGTTCTTGTAAGAAAGTTGAGGTTTTCAAGGGCTCAATCAAGTCCCATATGCTCATAAACATTGTCAAGCACCTACATGTCAAGTTTCAAGGATCACAAGGTCAAGTTGCACAGTCAAAAGTCCCATTTGCGCAACAGTCAACTGTAGGGGCAAAATGGTCATTTGGCAGTCAAAAGTCAAAAATTTTGGTCAACATCTTATTTTGAAGCCACAAACATCATTTGATCAATTCTTGATCATAACTCTCAAAGTATGGCTCAAAAAGACTCAAGATGCAAAAAGTTTCTATTTTTGGGCAGCTGAAAAGTCAACTGTAACTTGACCAAGGCATAACTTTTTCATGGTTCATCAGAAAAATCCCATCCAATGCTCATCTTGAAGGGAAGGACATTTCCTACAACTCATCTTCACACTCCAAGTCCAAGAAATGCTCTCACAAAAAGTTATCAATTTCAACATTATAGGTCATTTTCAAAAGTCAACAAAAAGGGACTTTAAGTCAAAGACCATAACTTGAGTTTGGTAAATCAAAATGACATGGGACTAAAGACATTGGTTAGAGGACTTCAAGACCTTTCCAAAATGTCCAAGAACATGATCAAAGCTTTAAATTGAGCAAGATATGCATTGGAGAAGTTGGGAAATTTTTGTGAAATGGCCAAAGTCAACTATCCTTGAAATTTCATTTTTGACAAAAGGGGCCCACTTTTTCCACTTGATTCAGCTTGGCCATGCCTCCCACGTGTCCCACAAATTATTTCAAGATTTAAAGTTAATTTTTTTATTTTTATTTAATTTTATTGGATTTAATTCATTTTAAATCCTTTAAAATCAAATAAAAATCAAAAAGGTTAATTAAGGGAGATATTTGGTTTTGAATTGCTTTGAATCACCATCAAACACATTCCAAATTCGTGCAAAGGGCTAAATGAAGCAAGAATTCAAATTTTGGCTCAAAAATGGAAGGTGTTTTAATGGAGTTCATAGCAAAATCTTATGCATGAATGCATTGCATTATTGGCCATAATTCTTATCAAAACTCATTACATAACCTATATGCAAGCTAACACAAGCAATTTCACGACCTAAGAAGCTCCCAAACTGCAAAACAGACTTCAAAAATTTCAAGCAAAAGAGCAAAACTGTAAACCTCCTTACAGCACGTTTTAAGTCCCCATTCCCATCCAAACACATTCCTGGCATCTCAAGGAAACTTTTGCAATCAAAAACCAATCCAAACGTGCCCAGAATCTTAGCACTCAGGCCCAAACAGTTTGCTTTTTTTCTTGAATTCTATGTGATCACTCATGCGTTTTTTGACATTTTTTTGAATTGATTTATACTCATATTAACATCCTGAAGCTTTTGGTATTACTTAATTGAGCAATAGCATCCCATATCAAAAGTTGCCATTGATGGACATTAGGGTTTCAGAAGTTTGAAATTAGGCGTTTGCACATACTGTAAAATTGGGACATCAAACTGCCATGGTTGAATTCGTGATATCCAAACGAATCGTTTCATAACCTCGCGCTCAATTTATGGTCAAGCATGGCCTAATCGCTATTTTTATTTTTACTGTGTTTTGGGGGGGTTTAAAACCCCCGCTATATGTTTGTTGTTTTGCAGAAAAGGAAGAAGACGACGGACGTGGCAAGCAGGCATTGGTGTATTCGAATCCACGCGCGCAATTTTTTTGTGTTTCAGCATTATTGGCTTTCTTTTCATATAATATTTGTTTTGTACGTTATTAACAAATGTGTCAAAGTGCTTCAGTGGTGGCTAGCGTATCTTGTAATCCTTGGGACCTGGGTTCAAATCCCAGGTCCCCTCAAATAATTTCTATTATTTTGTTTCACATGTTTCCATGCAGTGCACGTTCCAGGGCTCACCATACATCCCAACGCTTAGGCTTGACAAGTGGCTTCAAGGCCAATCTGAAGGCCAGAATATGCAGCCCATGATGCACCCTAGTCAGCAAGCAAGCGCAGGATCAGAAAAGTCAATGAGGCCTTTGCCTCAATGGGCCTGAATTCCAGATTGCACCCTTTCTATTTGGCCCACACCCCCTGGGTTTTCATTTCTTTTCTTTTATTATTTATTTGTTTTTGTTATTTCCTTCATTTTTAACCCTTTTATTTTATTACTAATAATTAATTTTAATTAACCATTTTTCATAAAAAACCAAAAAAAATATAATTAACACTTTTATTTTTATTTTTATTTTGTAAATAAATCATAATTGAACTAGTTTTTAATTAGGCCATTTAAACATTTTAATAATTAAAATAGATTTAGATTTAGGAAAATCTTTAACTTTGTTTCTTTTTATTTCTATTTTATTTCATAAAAAATATAAAAAAACAAAAAATATTTTCTTGTAATTAAAGTAATTAATTAATTTTTAATTTCATTTAATTACCAAAAAAGACAAAAATTAATTCCCTTTTCTTTATTCGCGCGTATTTAATTTGTTCGATTATTATGTAATTGCTCCGGATATGTAATAGTAAATAGGACCTTTTACTGTTTTTTTTTTATTTTCCGCACTTATTTACTTAAAACGGGTCTTTGTAAAGATTTGGCGATGTATAGACCCGCGCCTTGTAATAGCGTAGGATTTACGTTTTCCGTACTTTAATTTCCGCACCCCTTAACTGCTAAATTTTGCATGAAAGAATGAACGGCCCAAATAAAATCAAAGCGTAGATCACCATAATGCATGACAAGATAAAACATTAACTGAATACAACACACAATGCACACACCACTCTTAGGGTACGCCTCACTGTTGCCTTGCCCCTCGAAACGTGGTCGTCGAGTATAGGACGTTTTAGTAAGTCCTTATGTCCATGACCCATGGCATAAGGGTAGCTTCTAAGGTGTCCTACTATCGCTCTGGTGACCACACTGTTGCCTTCCCCCTCGAAACGTGGTCGTCGAGTACAGGACGTTTTAGTAAGTCCTTATGTCCATGATCCAGTTTCCTCGGAAAAAGTTGCCTCGGATTAAAAAAGGATCAATGGCATAAGGGTAGATTCTAAGGTATCCTACTGTTGCTCTGGTGACCACACTGTCCCTACAAACGAATTGACCCGAACACCTCCAACGGTGGTGCTACCTACCTCTCAATGGTGGGATGGCACTACCTTAAGGACATTTATACAGCTTAATTCCTTAGGGTAGGTAGATGACTCATAGATACTTGCTCTTTTCAAAAACAAAACAAAATACTTTTCACACCTTACACTTTCAAAAAGTTTTCAAACAATACTTCATACACTCTTGAGGACTGATACAAGAGTTACTTAGAAGTTTTCAAACAAACTTTTTTTCAAAACCCACACACACTTGAAAAGCAAACAAATCTTTTGAAAACACAATGAGCAAGTATCTAAGAGCCCATGGATAACCATGGATAGAAAGGGTGCTAACACCTTCCCTTTCTATAAATCTACCTCCCGAACCGAGAAATTATCTCAATAAGGAATTTTGCTGTGCTTTTGTCCTTTCCATGTTGGAGAAAATAAAAGACGGTGGCGACTCTTGCTTCCGCGGCATTTCACGAACCAGCGTTAAACAGTCAGTTCCAGATCCACCGATCACAGTATGCATGTCAAGTACTTTGGCAAAACAAAAACAAAACAAAAGATCATAGTCCCTCGATGACGCTATCTGAGTTGCCTAAACAAAATGATCAAGTCCCTTAAGAAAATTGCCAAAAATACTTGACACAATTGCTATCATGGTCTATACGATGGCCCGCGCCTGTCCCGTTTAACATCCTAACACAAGTTTGTTCACCAAATACAATGGTGAAACAACACTGTTAAAAGGGTTAAAAAACATAAGAAAGATCTTTGAGTAAAATAGGGTAGATAGCTGTTAGTTACTTGATCAAAAGCTGGCAAAACATCCTTGCTATCTTCAAAACACACTTCACAACACAATTTCAAAAACAATTTCAAAACAACTTTCAAAACATTGGAAACTTTTCAAAAGACAAAAACACCCTAGTATACATTCAAACAAGAATCATTACAAAGGTTGCCACAACGATGGCCTCTTTTCAAAACATCTTTCAAAATCACACACAAAAGCACCATTTCAAACAATTGAAGAGCACCATTTCAAACAATTGAAAAGCAAAGCAAGTGATCTAAACAAGTAACTAAGAGCCCATGGATAACCATGGATAGAAAGGGTACTAATATCTTCCCTTTCTATAATCTACTCCCCGAACCCAAGAAAACATCTCAAAGGTATTTCCTGTGCTTTTTGACCTTTCCTTAGGATAAAATAAAAAGTCGGTGGCGACTCTTGCTAAACTGAAACATTTGCGAACACAAACGCAAGTCAGTTCTCCCACCGTATCACAATGGTATATGTCAAAATTACAAAATATTGACATGGCACGGTGAGGTGGATAAAAAGGAAAGTAGGGCATCACAAAGTCAAAGACTAGATGAAGATGAATATATGGAAGATCAACTAGAGGATATGTTCTGTGATATTGAGGAATATTATTTTAAGAATGCTCATATTTATGATACTTTATATAGTGATAAAGACACTCATTTATATAAGGGATGCATGGATTTTATACGATTTTCGACGGTGTTAAAGTTGTTTAATCTGAAGGAAAAAAATGGATGATTGGATAAAAGTTTCATGCAATTACTTAAATTTCTAAAGCAAATGTTACCAGAAGATAACAAATTGTCGGATCATTGCTAGGAGGCCAAGAAGATTTCTAATGGGTACGTAGTATATCAAAATACATGATTTCCCTAATGATTGCATATTATACAGGATAGTATATGAAGACTTATATCAATATCTGAAATATGGTGTGCCGCATTACAAGCTGAAGGCCAACAATGGTGAAGGCCAACAACGCTAAATTTTTCCATAACTCAAAAATTGTTGCCACATACAAGTTTTAACCAGGGTTCTCAAATCGTAGACATATGTTTTGAAACATTGAATCCGGAGTGTGAAAATGTGGCTTTTTCTTCAATTACCACAATTACAAAATAACACTTATATTTAAGTAGCGATTAACAAACTGGAGATATTTTAAGCCACAAATAAAAACCGTGACATTATAATTTTCACTTCAAACTGTGGCCCAAGCCCAAAAAAATATACCCCGTCAAAATTTCCCTTTTTTTTTTAGTTTCCATCTCGTTAATTATTTTCTTTTCAATTTTTTTCCTTTTTTTAATCTAAAAAAAATTGAAAATGATTTTTATCCTGGTTTGTTTGAACTCAAACTACTCCAGTCCACCCGCCAAGGTGATTTCGCCTCTCTCCAACGAGGTCTTACTCCACTAATCAATCTTGATTACAAAACTATTTTGACAACTGTCAAAGTCTTCTTGAGTCTAAAACCACAACCCAGTTTTCTCAAGGAATTACAAAATAATATAATTGAGCGTGTACAAATATGTTTTCTAAATAAAATAATATCACAACCGTGATGTATTACGCAATTTAAGATTTTCTAGGTAGAACTGGATAATTGATTTTCGTTTTTGTGCACAAATGTTTGTCACCTGAATTCTTCTTTTCGACTTCTTTATATAGGCCATGCAACAGTGACATAAGAAGATGCTTTTGGAAAGTTTATAACACAAATTAATGATCTTTCCAAACCAGGAGATTCTTGTCTCTTTATAGCTGTTACTTTTGATATGCATTGATAAATTGTAGCGCTTCAGAACTTCTCACGTCAGAGGATGAATGTTACCGTTGGGAGTCCCTTACTGCTTGTATCAGAACTTTATAGATCAGAGTATCAGAGATCCTGTTTGTTGTGCCCCAAAATTTTCCCTCTTATTTTATCAATATTTCTCATCACAAGGCTCTTTGAACTCAAGATCAAGCTAGGGTTTGCTCTGTCCAAGACATCCCCTTGCACTATTGACCTAAATTAGGGTTTGAGTTTGCACAGGAATTATTGGATTTCTAATGCTCAAAATGGCTTTCATACTTCATGTTGGACTTACAAGATTACCTCTACCAAGTTTCAAGCCTTGAATCAAATTTTTGCTCAGTTAATTGGACAGTTGACCTAGAAATCAGCTGTATTGGAGAAAAAGTCAATTGTGGCCCAATTACAGTCAAACCTCATACATTTTGACCCACATCAATATTATGAACTCATATGAACCATTTGATCAAGTTTGGACCACAACTCCACAAGAAATTTGATCAGATCACCAAAAGGGCAAAATGGTCATTTTTAGGGTTTTGACTGCACAAGGGCAATTTCTGATTTTTGACCTAGCCAGTGGCAAATTAGGTTCAATAATGGATTCAAGGACTCAATGGCATCATCTTGACCTATTAACAAGGTTCAAAAGATCTCAAATGCATTGGATTGACAGATGAATTTTTCAGTCAACTGATCAAATTTTGACTGTACACTTAAAAGTCAAACTTTGACTTTTTGGTCAAAACCAAGGGCCAAGGGTCATTTTTCATCAAAATATGTCAAAACATGAAACTTGTTCATCAAGAAACCCATTTTTGCAAATTAGGGTTTAAAGTTGAAAAATTTCATAACAGAATTTTTCTAAGTTATGAAATTTTCTTAATTTTTCCTAACTTTGCCCAACATTTTCACCATGATGCAATTGGATTCAAACAAAACTTCCAACATGAAAGTTGTAGTTCTACACAAAGTCTACAACTTTTAATCATAAAGTTTTCCTAAAAGAAGCTTGGATCTCAAGTTATGATTTTTGGAACGAGGGTCCCTAAAACTTTTAACTTAGTGAAATTTTGTCCTAGTTTTGGCAGGATTTTGACCTATCTTCATGGCCATTTTTCACATAGTTCCACTTGGAATCTCAATTTGCATGTCAAATATGGATTGTAGAGCATGTTGAAATATTTCCAAAATGTCCAAGAACTCTCCAAACTCATTTGTGGTTAGGGATAATCGAAGGCTTGAAGTTGGCAAAAACTCATTTTTCATCCATGGCATGTTCATTGTGATACAAGTTGCAAATTCAAATCAGCTTGCTTTGCACTAGATTACAGGCCTCAAAACCATTCCACACTCAATAATTAAATGCAAAACCATTGGTCTAAGGCATTGTTTTGGTCATTAGGGCATTACATACAAGATTAATCCCTAAATGGTAAAAGGTACATTTCCATTTTTTCCAAATCTTGCTTTATGTCAAAACTAAATCCTTGAGCATAGAGCCAAATCTTGTGCAGCAAAGCATATCCACCAACTTGAGGGGCCAAGATCAGAAGAGGCTGGCTGATAGATAGCCTGTACAGGCTTGTACTACAACATTGTACATTTTGGCTTAAAATACAAGAAACATGTCCAATACACTAGAACTTGAACATCGGCAAAAACCAACTTGTGAAAGCATTTGAGACATCTTTCTCACACCCCTTTGAGCCAGAAACATGACCCTTTGAGCCCTCAAACATCCCATAGCTCAAAATCACCTTCCATTGGCAAAACAGGGCATCATCTACAACTTGAGTTCTATCTCACATTTTGCTCGTGCGTTTTGCCCCAAGTTGGTTCAAACATCTTCCACATAACTCATCCAAGCTATCCTAAACCTTAAACACCAACTGTAACTCCATTTACAGGGTTTTCCATTTTCATTTTGAGCTTGTGCAGGTTGAGTTCTGTAGGTTTGTTCAAGCATATTCAAGGCAAGCAGGGTATTGGAGAAGGTCAAGTGAAGTTCAAGCAAGCTCCCAGACATCTCAAGCCTTGTTGAAAAGCTCCACATTGCCATACACGAAGTCAGCTGAAACAGGTTTTTATCAACTTCCTATCTCTCTATTTAGGAACATTTAGACTTAGGTTTGTGAATAAGAAATGTAGTATTCATAGCCATGAAGCTGTACATATGCTCAGTTTTCATTTTTATTAAGCATGCTAAGAGAATTTGGTCCATGAACATACTGAAAAAATTAGGTTAGATTTTAGGGCCAGAGAAATTCTCTCTGGTCTTTGAGAGTTAGAACACGTTTTTTATATGGTTGAATTCGTCTTGAAGAGCTCTACAACTTTGATGTTATGTGTTTTTGCAATAGAGCTCGTATACAGGTTGTTCATGTTTGGAACCAGGCGCGCGTGTTTTTTTGAAGACAAAGGTTGAAGATGAAGTGTGGTGGACTGGGCTTGGTCCTGGCTCACTATTGACACCCCCTTTTACTGAATGCACCCCCTGGCCCAATTTCTTTACATTTTTATATTTTTATGTTTATTTTCATTTTCTGATTTTGTTTTATATTTTTCAAATATAAAAATATCCAAAAATATTTTCATAAAATTATCACATTTATTTTTATTATTTTTATTATTTTTTAGACATAAAAATAATTATTAGATAATATATACTTTTATTTCATTTAATAAAAACTTATAAATATTAAAGAAATATTATATATTTTATTTTTATTATTCATATCTATAAAAAAAATATTTTTCTCATATACTATTATTTTTTCCTAAATACTTGTATATATTTTATTTTATTTATTGTACATAATTAACATAATTAATACACATATACATACTTTTATTTTATAAATACTTGAGAATAAAAACATAAAAAAATATACTTTTATTTTTATTATTATTTATACTTAAATAATAATTTTTTTCTAAATATTTTCTTTTTTATGCACATTATTTTATTTTATTGTATATGAATAGTATGTTTAATATATTTATTTTCTTAAAGAAAATTAGGGTTTTACCCTTAACCAAAAAATTAATCTTTTTCATTTATTTCTTCCTTTTTTGCATCCAATGTTTTTTTTTACATACATAAAAATAAACAAAAACCTTTTTGCATATTCATATTATCTTGTATATTTATTTAGTTTGTTTATTTAAATATTATTCATTTATTATTTATGCCATTTGATTCAATTTGGATGTAATAGTAAAATTAGGGTTTTAATTTCTTGTCAAATAATCCCCATTCAAAAATTGTATCCCCCATCCCCATAATCATGTTGTAATAGTAAAGATTTATTTTACGCATTTACGCTTTCAATTATGCCATGATTAGAGATTAGGGTTTGTATGCAAAAGTCCAAAATTAACAAGTAGCTTGACTAATACAAAGACAAAATGCATGAAAATTAATACACAATGCACACTTGCACCCCTAAGGGTTTCATCCACTTGTTGCCTTAAAAATGGGCCATGTTATGCATGTTGGGTACTTTGGCAAAACAAAAAACAAAACAAAAGATCATAGTCCCTCGATGACGCTATTTTGGTTGCTTATACAAAAATGATCAAGTCCCTCAAAAATTTGCCAAAGATACTTGACACAATTGTTATCATGGTCTATACGATGACCCGCGCCTGTCCCGTTTAACATCTTAATACAAGGTTGTTTACCAAATGCAATGGTAAAACAACACTGTCAAAAGGGTTAAAAATGTATAGAAAAGACCTTTGAGTAAAATAGGGTAGATCACTCTTAGTTACTTGATCAAAAAACTTGCAAAACATCCTTGCTATTTTCAAACACACTTCACAACATAATTTCAAAACATTTCCCCAAAACAAGCTTTCAAACATTGAAATCTTTTCAAAAGACAATACATCTTTGTATACATTCAAACAAGAATCATTACAAAGGTTGCCACAACTATGGCCTCTTTTCAAAACATTCTTCAAAACCACACACAAAGCACCATTTCAAACATTTGAAAAGCAAAAGATAGTGATCTAAACAAGTAACTAAGATCCCATGGATAACCATGGATGAAAAGGGTGCTTGCACCTTACCTTTTCATAATTTACTCCTCAAACCCAAGAAAACATCTCAAAGGTCTTTCCTGTGCTTTTTGACCTTTCCTTAGGATAAAATAAAAAGTCGGTGGCGACTCTTGCTAAACCGAAACATTTGCAAACACAAACGCAAAACCTCAAGTCAGTTCTCCCACCGTATCACAGAACTGGCAACTCTGTTGGGGAGTACTTTAAAAGTGGAGTAACCTTAGGGTTTTAGACCACCTTTGCATGCTTATCTTGTTTGCTTTGATTGCTTTACATTTGGTCCTATTTTTTGGGTTTGAAATCCTCTACCCGGATTTGGGAAACATTAATAGGTAAATAGTAATACGTTGTGGAAACTGTGAGGGGTATATCGACATGGTTGAAGCAATAGCTATATTAGTGCGACATATTTGTGGGTACCGGTAGCCTTTGAGTCAATCAAAGAGAATACGGGGCCGCTGAGTGATATCATGAAGCACTAATGAACTCTTAGAACCTTACTTGACCATCTTGTCCTTTTTTTAGGGGTAGTGAGATGACCGGCTTTGGTGCAGTCCAAAGTTGGTAGATACTCGACACTGCACTAATTGAGGGTTGTTTTCTTGGAATATTTCAGTCGCCAGTTAAGTGGCTAAACTGAAACAATGAACACAAAAAATAATCCAGTGATATTGAGCTCCTTAGAACCCGGTTACTATTTATAGGACAGGTTGAGCTAACTAGCTTCAAGAGGGTACTTACCTATGAAACCTCATGCAAGCCTGAAACTAGGATCTTGTGTGACTTGCTTGTACATATACTTGTGCATGCATCATGGACATCATAAAGCATCATGTGCATCTACTAACCATTTCAAGGGTTTGGATCTTCATCTTTGTTCTTGTTTTGTAGGTCATGGAATCTCTTCGCAGGAAAACAATTCAAGTCAACCTTGTGAGAATCCCTCCTCAACTCAAGGAGCTTACTTCCAAGATTCCAGAGAATTACCCTTTCAGTGAAAGACATGGTAGACTTCTCAACTTGGTTAACTCCAACATTGAAGAAGACATGGTGAAAGTTCTCTTCCAGTTCTTTGACCCCCTACACCATTGCTTTACATTTCCTGATTACCAACTAGTACCTACTTTGGAGGAATTTTCTCAACTCCTGAGGATTCCTATTCTCCATCAACTACCCTACAACGGTACAGAAAGAGAACCAAAACCTGAAGATGTTGCTCAAGCATTACACTTGCAACCATCTGATATCAAAGGTCATTGGGAAACCATAAGTGGTGTCAAGGGTTTCTTGGCAAAGTTTCTGTTTGAGAAGGCACAAGACTGCTGGAATTCTATAGATCTGCAAGCTTTTGAGGAGATTTTAGCACTTCTCATCTATGGGTTGGTCTTGTTCCCAAACCCTGATCAACTCATAGATGTGAACGCTGTCAAGATTTTCATATCTCGGAATCATGTGCCTACATTACTGGGGGACATCCTACACTCATTTCACATACGAACAATGAGGAAAAGAGGTGTTCTCATGTGCTGTACTCCTCTTCTAGCAAGGTGGTTTATTTCTCACCTTCCCCAGTCAGTCTTGAAGAATGAGCAAGGCTTGAGGTGGTCACAACAGTTGATGACTCTCACACATTCTGATGTTCATTGGTGTTCTTGGTCCAGAGAAAATGTCATCATCATCGATCGTTGTGGGGAATTCCCTAATGTCCCACTACTTGGCATTAGGGGAGGCATTACCTACAACCCCTGTTTAGCTCTGAGATAATTTGGATATGCTCGAAGGGATGGCCCTCACGACATGCTGATTCCTGACTTAGTTTTTGACTTCGACAATGACACTCAAGGACTTCGACAAAGGTTTATCCGAGCATGTAGGATGCCCAACAAAGTGGATAGTAAGACACTGGGACACAAGAATTCCATCCCCCTTGAGCCTTACCTCAAGTGGGTACGAACCCGCGCCCAGAGTCTTACGATGCCTTACCCCTACATTCTACCCGTGATCAAAGAGCCTGTTATGGAAGGAGAGGTTCCATACACCCTCTTACATCCAGACATGCCAACATCATTGGAAGAATTGCAAAAGAGTTAGATACAACTCAAGGAGGAACAAAATACTTTTGAAGCCAGCTTCTATGCCAGTGAGAAGAAGGTTTTGGAACTTACCCGCCGACTTCACGAAGAGGAGACTCTTAACACTTACATTGCGCCAAAAAGGATGTGCAACGTCTTTTTACATTAAGAAGCTTTGTAATATTTTGCCCATAGGGATTTTATGTACTAACAAATTTCTTCTTATTAATATGACGTGTGTTCTTTTTCTTTGCAACAAATTTGAATTTCTGAATTCTTGAATGCATTACATGAATACATATCATTCATCATATGCATAAACAGGTCTTCACACCAGGTTTCCTTATCTTTCTGCTGTTTATTTCAGCAAGATGGATATAGAGCAGACAGTCAAAGATCTGCAAGCACAAAATTCTCAGTTCCAACAACTCCTCATGACCTTGGTGAAGGGTCAAGAGGACCTTAAAGCACTGTTAGATAAAGATAAGGAAAAAGACAAAGAGAAAAAGAAGAAAAGAATTAGTGTGGCCACTATGGGAAGAAGGTTTGAGAACCAGGCTAGAAGGGTCCTCGAGTTCTCCTCGACGTCTGACGAAGGGGTTGGTAAAGGTAAAGGAGTTGCAATGCCTTCCGAGTATGAAGCTGAAGAGGAAGAAGAAGAAGAGGAGGAAGATTACTCTGAGCAGCAGTATCCTCCTGGGGACGATAAGTATAAGAATCTTGAAGATCGGTTGGCAGCCATGGAAGTACAAAGGGTTCCCGGGCTGGATTTCGAAGAACTAGGGTTGGTTGCGGGGATCGTCATTCCCCCCAAGTTCAAAGTGCCTACATTTGCTAAATACGACGGTTTGTCCTGTCCGAAGATGCATCTGCGGTCCTATGTCAGAATGATCCAACCTCACTCTTCTGATAAGGATCTATGGATCCACTTTTTTCAAGATAGTTTGTCGGGTACGCAATTGGACTGGTTCTATCAACTTGAGAGATTTGATGTTCATAACTGGGAAGATTTGGCTGCTGCTTTCTATCGACAATACCAATACAACGCAGATTTAGCGCCTACTAGTACTCAACTATAGAGCATGAGTATGGTTTCTAATGAAGGCTTTAAGGAGTACGCCCAGAAGTCGCGTGATTTGGCTGGAAGGGTGCAGCCACCATTGTCAGATAGAGAGCTGGTTGATATGTTTTTGGGGACCCTGTCAGGTCCATTCTTTAATCACTTAATCGGGAGCTCATCTGCAGGGTTCACCGAATTAATACTGACAGGTGAAAGGGTCGAAGCTGGCATTAAGAGTGGTAAAATTCAGAAGGATGCAGCTGCTTCCACTGCTGTCAAGAAGACCTTCCCAGCCAAGAAAGAAGCTTATGTTGTTTACTCCCAGAGAAATCAAGGAAGAACGGAGCGCCGACCAACAGTGAGGGTTGTGATGATTCAGAACTCTTCAACCGATCAACCTCGAAGCAGTCAACCTAGGGCTAACCAAAATAGGGTGGAAAGGCCACAACGACAATTCACTCGAATCAATATGACACCGGCTCAGGTCCTCCCTCATCTGTTAAAGTTAAACCTTACCAACTTGAAAGAAGCGCCGAAAAACCCAAATACCTCTTCTCCCTATTATCATTCAAATGCAAAATGTGCATATCATTCGGACAGTGTGGGGCATGACACCAACAACTGTTGGGCCCTTAAAAACAAGATCCAAGATTTGATAGATGCCAAGGAGGTAGAGTTTGATGCCCCCGAAAAACCTAATGTGATATCCGCCCCTATGCCAAAACATGGTCATAATGTCCATGCTATTGTGGAAGATCTTTAGGTTACTGCTGTTGATGACTTAATGACTCCATTGCCAATGATCAAGATGAATCTGTTGAAAGCCGGGATTTTCCTGGGCTGTGAAAAAGATTGTTACTTCTGTTCAACCTTGCAATCTGAATGTCCGCTATTGAAATCAGGCATCCAATGCCTGGTGGATACTCAAGAGATCCTCTTTCAGAAAACCCCTGTTGCTACTATTACTCATGTTATTCTTGTTACTCCTGTTACTACAATCAATGATGTTTCTATAATCACCATTTCCGACTATCTTTCCAAGACCTGCAAAAGGCCTGTTAAGATTACACCTGATCCAAAGTTTATACCTTTGAAGATTACCATGCCGGGGCCTATCCCATATAAGTCCAACAAGACAATACCGTGGAATTATAGAGGAGAGATCTTCTACCATGGTGTTAAGCAGATCGAATCAGCCGAAGAGAATTCTGATGAAGAAACTCCTGATGTAGGAAATATCGCAGGGACGAGTAAGATAACTCGTAGCGGAAGAATCTTCTCTCCAGAGATTGCTCCTCCAAGGGCAGTCTTCGGACCCTCAAGTGCTCCTGTGCCGGTCAAGATATATGTGCGAAGTCCAGTGATTGAAGAAATTATTACTCCCGAAGTTGTACCCTCTGCTCTTACTGCTGATAAAGGTAAGGGAATCGAAGAAGCGCCCGTCAGGACGAGGGCTCAGGCTTTGGTTATCCCCGAGACCACCCAAAAGGAGATGAAGGATATTTTAAAGATAATTAAGAAGAGCGACTATGATGTCGTAGAGCAGCTGGGGAAAACCCCTTCAAAAATCTCTATGCTGGCTCTATTACTCTGTTCTGAGGCTCATGCCAAAGCCTTGATCAAATTCCTGAAGACGGCGCACGTGCCTCAAGAAACTTCTGCAGATCAGTTTCAAGAGTGTGTAGCCAGCCTTACAGCCGACAATGGTCTGGGCTTTTCTGATGCCGATCTAACGTCCAAGGGAAGAAAGCATAATGATGTGCTGCATCTTTCGGTAGAATGCAGGGGGACCACACTTGCTCATGTTCGGGTTGATACCGGTTCATCTTTAAATGTCCTACCAAAGAAAGAATTGGACATATTGGATTGTGAAGGTTTGACTTTAAAACCCATTAATATCATTGTTAGAGCCTTCGACGGTTCTAAGAGGATGGTTCACGGAGAAGTGGACATACCAATCAAAGTAGGTACAGAAATTTTCAACTCTACATTTTATGTGATGGACATTCGTCCTTCATATTCATGCTTGTTGGGAAGGCCATGGATCCACAACGCTGGGGCAGTCACTTCTTCTCTACACCAAATGCTCAAATACCCGGTCCATGGTAAGATCATAACAGTTCATGGTGAGGAGGAGTATATGATAAGCCACTTTAACTCTTTCCGCTACGTGGAGTTAGATGGTGAATTCATAGAAACACCTTTCCAACAATTTGAAGAGGTTTCTCCTGAAGTTGCAGTAGCCAAGACAATAACTGATGTGCCCATAATTACCAAGCCTGTGTCCCGGATGTCATCTCTTAAAGATGCGGAGGCTGTGATCAAGGAAGGAGGGAGCATAATATGGGGTCAACTTCCAGATTTGCCTCACAAGACAAATAAGTTCGGATTGGGTTTCACTGCTGCTAGCCAGAAAGTTGTGCGTCACTCCCGGGCTGGAGGACCACCCTTAAAATCACTCATCATGTAATTCATGCTTTAGAAGATGATGAAGAAGGAAGCAATTTTGAAGACTGGATCTTTCCAACCATTGAAGGAGGACTGAACAACTGGGAGGCGAAAGACTCCGTTCCCATTACTTTCATCAATCAGTAATTTATCTTTTGAACATTTATGTTGGTCTGTAATAACTTTTAAATAATTCGTACACTCTTTTGCCTTGTGCCTTTCCTAGGGCCCATAGGTCCATTTGTAAGGGTTTTGATTCTTCATTTTCATATGCCATTTTTAATGAATCATGGACGTTTTCATCTATAAACATTTATGTTCATTTTCTTTCCTTTTACATTTTATTTTGTTTAAGGATGGATATCTGTTGTACCCCAAAATTTGCCCTCCCATTTCTCATTGATTTCTCATCACAAAGCCCTTGAAGCTCAAGATCCAGTTAGGGTTTCATCTGCTCAAAGACTTCTCCTTGCACTGTTGACCCTAATTAGGGTTTGTGTTTGCACAAAGATGTTTTGACCCAAAATGCCTAAGATGACTTTCTTGCTTCATATTAGACTCCCAATTTTATCCTCATCAAGTTTCAAGTCTTGATTCCAAGTTTTGCCCAGTCAATTGGACAGTTGACCTAGAAATCAACTGTATTGGGGAAAAAGTCAACTGTGGCCAATTGACAGTCAAATCTCATGAAAATTGACCCACATCAACATTATGAACTCCTATGAACCATTTGATCAAGTTTGGATCACAATTCCACAAGAAATTTGATCAGATCACCAAAAGGGCAAAATGGTCATTTTTAGGGTTTTGACTGCACAAAGGCAATTTTTGACTGTTTGACCTAGCCAATGGCAAACCAAGCTCACATATGGACTCAAGGACCCCATGTAATTATCTTGACATGCTCAATAAACTCAAAAGATCCCAAGTACACAAGATTGACAGTTGAATTTCCCAGTCAATTGATCAATTTTGACTGTATACTGAAAAGTCAAACTTTGACTTTTTAGTCAAAATCAAGAGTCAAGATTCATTTTTCATCAAAACATGCCAAATCATGAAAATTATTCACCAAGAAATCAAAAAATGCAAATTAGGGTTAGAAATGAGAATTTTTCATAACTTAGAATTTTTCTAAGTTATGAAAAACCCTAATTTTTTCCCAACTTTGCCCCACTTTCTCACCATGATTCATTTGGATTCAAACAAAAGTCAAAACATGAAAGTTGTAGCTTGTTGCATAATCTACAACTTTGATTCACAAAGTTTTCCCAAATGAGGCTTGTATCTCAAGTTACAAATTTTTGAATAAGGGCACTAAACCATTCTTAACTTAGTGAAATTTTAACCTATTTTGACAAGGTTTTCTACCCAACTTCAAGGCCATTTTCCATACACTTCCACTTGGAATTTCAATTTGCATTTCAAAGATGGATTGTAGTACACATTCCAAGCTTTCCAAAATGTCCAAGAACTTCTCAAACAACCTCATAACTTGAGAGAATCGAATTTCACAATATGGCAAAAACTCACTTTTGAATTGGCTATTTTCCATGTTCATAAGTTGTGCAAACTTCTCAAACCAGCATGCCCCTTGATTACAGGTCCTTAAACCATCCAACACTCAATAATTTAATGCATGTTCATTGTGCTAAGACCTTGTTTCATGAGTTCAAGCATTGCCTAAAGGATTAATCCCAAATTGGAAAAAGCATTATATCCATTTTTGCAAAAGTTTCACTTTATGTCATGATGCAAATCCCCAAGTACAGATGAGATCTAATTGGCACAAGATTATGAGCAAAACACTCTGATCAAGGATAGATTATGCAGCACATTAGGGGGCCTCTACTGACCTAGAACACAACTTGGGCATTTGTTGCTTAAAGTGTAAGTAACATTGCATTTTGAAAGACAACTCTCATATCAGCTTACAAACACGTAAGCAAACTTATAAAACACATCCAGGACATCCCAACCAAGCTAGTACACGACCCTAACATCCCTCATACACTCCCAATCCCAGAATCACCTTCAAACTGCAAGAACAGGGCAAGGCCTGCAGTTTGAGTGCCATCTTTCATTCCTCTCAAGCTTTCTTGCCCAAACCAGTTCACACACATTCTCTAGCATCAGTGCAAGCTAACCATGACCTGAAACACGACCTGTAATCCCTCTAACAAGTTCCACCATTTTCACTTTTTCATTTTGCAGTTGAAGTTCCACAGCTCGATTCAAGGTGTCTCAAGGCAAAGTAAATATTGGAACAACATCATCACACCTCAAGGAAGCTATACCAACCATTATCTTGCACTGAAAGCTTCCCCATTACCAGATAGAACTCCAACTGAACAGGTACTTTGGTGAACTTCTAACTCTTAGTATAGGCATCATTAGCTCTAGGTTTGTGAATAAGAAATGTTCTACTCATGCCACTGAACCTGTACATACTTTTACTTTTCATTTCTTTTGCTTGAGCTGTGAGAATTTAAGGTTTGAAAATGGCAGAAAACTTAGGTCAGGATTTGGGAATGTCAAAATTCTCTCTCATTTCTGAGAGTTAGGATGTGTTCTTTATATATTTGGAATCGTGATTCAATGCTTAACATTTTTTGTGTTGAAAGTTTGTGCAAAAGATCAAGGAATCAGGATGTTTGAAATGGAAGAACAGGCGCGCGTTTTGGACAATTTTTTGTCTGAAGGTTGAAGAAGAAGCCACATGGGCTGGGCCTGTGTGGTCTTTTCTTTTCACACCCTATTTCCATTTTCATACCTCCCAAGCCCATTTTGTGTATTTTTATGATTTTTTGATTTTTCCTTTTTTATTCTGACTCATTTATTTTTTCTTATCATATTAAAAACATAAAAAATATTTTTTGCATCATTTTTATATTTTTTAGACATTTATTGGATTATATTGATATTTGTATACAAATAATTAAATAATATATTATTTAGAATAAATAGAGAAAAATAATGTAAACACATTTTATTTTTATTTTTATTTTGTTTTATCTTCTTGAAATATTTTTATACAAAACATACTTTTTTCATAAATATTAATTATTATTATTTTTATATATATAATAGTCATTTTGTAAATAATATAAATAGATGTATATATATATTAATATACTTAGGATAAAATACCAAAAATATACATATTTTATTTTATTAATATTTAACATTAAAAAAATATACATTTTTACAAATATATTTCATTTTTATTTTATTTTTTGTATATAAATGGTAAATATTATATATAGTAAATAACTAATACCATTTTGATTAAAATTAGGGTTTTGCCCTAAATAGGTAAATACTCCAAAAATAATACTTTTTATTTTATTGTTTGACATAAATAATAATTTTTTTTATATACATATAAAAACCCTTTTTGCATTCTTGCATATTTGTTTTATTTTCATTTAATTTATGCTTTTAATTATATTGTAAATATTCAAAGGAAATGATGTAATAGCTAGATTTAATTTCTTGTCTAAATAACCCCCCATTTGAAACATTTGTACCCCCTCCCCATATTATTGTGTTGTAATAGTGTAGGAATTTAAATCTCGCACTTTAATGCTTTCTAAACATACCATGCTAGAATTAGGGTTTGTATGCGAATAAAACGAACAAAATATTTTGATCTAATCTCAAGATAAACAAGCATGAAAATGGACAACACATCTCACACTTGCACCCCTAGGGTATTCCACTTGGTTGCCTTCAAATAATTGGGCCATATTGCATGTTAGGTTTCTTTGGGTAAAACAAACAATCAAATGATCATAAGTCCCTCAATGACGCTTTCAAAAAAAATTGCCTAAAATGATCAAGTCCCTTTCAAAGAAAAATTGCCCAAAGACATTTAACACTATTGCAATTATGGTCTAAACGATGACCCGCACCCGTCCCTTTTACCTCCTAATACAAGATTGTCCACCAAATGCAATGGTGGAACAAAATTGTCAAAAGATTTAAAACATAACAAGAATCTTTGAGAAAACTTTAGGGTAGATAACTCTTAGGTACTTGTCAATTTGCAAAGAAAACACTTTCCTAATTTCAAACCACACTTCACAAATACTTTCAAAAACAAACTTTCAAAAAAACCTTGAAACATCTTTTCAAAAGATAAAACACCTTTTGTAAAACATTCGAGTAAAGAATTGTTACAAGGGTAGCCTATACAAGGCATCTTTTCAAAACATTTTCAAAACCACACACCAAGCACCATTTCAAACAATTGAAAACCAAGGCAAGTTGATCTAAGCAAGTACCTAAGAGCCCATGGATAACCATGGATATAAAGGGTGCTAATACCTTCCCTTTCTATAATCTACTCCCCGAACCCAAGAAAAATCTCAAAGGTTTTTGCTGTGCTTTCTAAACCTTTCCTTAGGATAAAATAAAAAGTCGGTGGTGACTCTTGCTCAACCGAAACATTTGCGAAAACAAACGCAAAATCATAGTCAGTTCTCCCACCGTATCACATAACTGGAGACTCTGCTGGGGATAAGCTTAAAAGTGGAGTAACCTTAGGGATTAGATCACCCTCTTGCATGAAAAATTGTTTGAATTGTTTGCTTTACATTTTTGGCTCTCTTGTTTGGGTTTGCAATCCTACACCCGGATTTTGGGAAACATTCATAGATAGCAATACGTTGTGGAAACTGTGCGGGGTATACCGACACGGTCGAAGCAATAGCTATATTAGTGCGACATATTTGTGAGTACCGGTAACCCTTGAGTTCAATCAAGGAGAGTACGGGGCCGCTGAGTGATGTCACTAAGCACTAATGACCTAGAACCTTACTTGACAATCTTGGCCTTTTATTAGGGGTAGTGAGATGACCGGCTTTGGTGCAGTCCGAAGTTGGTAGATACTCGATACTACACTCATTGAGGGTTGTTTTCTTGGAATATTTTGGTCGCTAGCTAAGTGGCTAAACCAAAACAATGAACAATGAAAACAATCCCGTGATATTGAGCTCCTTAGAACCAGATTACTATTTATAGGACAGGTTTTTAAGCCAACTACACTCAAGAGGGTACTTACCTATAAAACCCCATGCAAGCCTGAAACTAGGGTTTGGTGTGATTTGCTTGTACATATGTTTTGTGCATACATCATAAACATCATAAACATCATAAAACATCATATGCATTCACTAACCATTTCAAGGGTTTGGATCTTCATCTTTGTTCCTGTTTTGTAGGTCATGGAAATTCCTCGCAGAAACACCATTCAAGTCAACCTTGTGAGAATCTCTCCTCAACTCAAGGAGCTCACCTCAAGAATTCCGGAAAATTCATCCTTCAGTGAAAGACATGGTAGACTGCTCAGCCTAGTCAACACCAACATTGAAGAAGACATGATGAAAGTGCTATTCCAGTTCTTTGACCCTCTTCACCACTGTTTCACTTTCCCTGATTATCAGTTGATACCCACTTTGGAGGAGTTTTCTCAACTCCTGAGAATCCCTATCCTTAATCAACTACCATTCAACGGTACGGAAAAGGAACCAAAGCCGGAAGATGTTGCTCGAGCATTACATCTACAACCATCCAACATCAAGGGGCATTGGGAAACCAGAAGCGGCGTCAAGGGATTCTTAGCAAAATTCTTGTTTGAGAAGGCACAAGAATGTTGGAATTCATTGGACCTACAAGCCTTTGAAGAGATTATGGCACTCCTTATCTATGGGTTGGTCTTGTTCCCAAATCCTGACCAATTGGTAGATGTCAACACCGTCAAAATCTTCTTGTCCAGAAATCCAATACCAACTTTGCTTGGGGACATCCTTCACTCATTTTACACACGAACAATGAGAAAGAGGGGTGTTCTCATGTGCTGTACTCCTCTCCTTGCAAGGTGGTTTATTTCGCACCTTCCACAATCTGTCTTGAAAAATGACCAAGGCTCAAGGTGGTCCCAACGGTTGATGACTCTTACTCACTCTGATGTACATTGGTGTTCTCGGTCCAGAGAAAATGTCATCATCGTCGATCGTTGCGGAGAGTTTCCTAATGTTCCTTTACTTGGAATCAGGGGAGGTATCACCTACAACCCTTGCCTAGCTTTGAGGCAATTTGGATATGCACGGAGGGATGGCCCTCATGACATGTTGATTCCTGACCTAGTTTTTGACTTCGACAACGATGCGCAAGGACTTCGCCAAAGGTTCATCAGAGCTTGGGGAAAACTCAACAAGGTTGATAGCAAGACTCTGGGACACAAGAACTCCATCCCTCTTGAGCCCTATCTCAAGTGGGTACGAGCCCGAGCCCAAAGTCTAATGATGCCTTATCCTCATGTACTCTCAGTGATTAAAGATCCCGTCAATGAAGGAGAGGTTCCCTACACCATCCTACATCCAGACATGCCTACATCGTGGGAGGAAATGCAGAAAAGTTGGATTCAGCTCAAGGAGGAACGAAATACTTTTGAAGCTAGCTTCTACGCCAGTGAGAAGAAGTTTCTAGAGCTTACCCGCCGACTCCACGAGCAAGAGGCCCTCAACACCTACATTGCACCAAAGAGGATGCGCAATGTCTTTTTGCCTTGAGAAGTTATTTTGTAATATTTGGCCCATGGGGCATTTATGTACTAACAACTTTCTTCTTATTAATATGACGTGCGTTTTTCTTTGTCTGAAACAATTTTGAATGTCCTAAATCCTTAAATGCATTGCATACATAGGCATACCATTCATCATGTGCATAAGCAGGTCTCACTCCAGGTTTCCTTATCTGTCTGCTGTTTATTTCAGTAGGATGGATCTCGAGCAAACAGTCAAAGACCTGCAAGCTCAGAATGCACAGTTCCAGCAACTCCTGATGACCTTGGCTAAGGGTCAGGAGGATATCAAGACTCAATTGGGGAATAAGGACCCAGTGAAAAAGAAGAAAAAGAGGATTGGGGTGGCTACTTTGGGGAGAAGATTTGACGGAGAAGCTCGGAGAGTGCTTGAATTTTATCCTACTTCTGATGAAGGGACCAGTAAAAGAGATAGAGCTGCGGTGCCTTCCGAGTCTGATGCAGAAGAAGAAGAGGTAGAAGAGGATGAAGATTATTCTGACCAGCAATATCCTCCAGCTGATGATAAATACAAGGGTTTAGAAGACAGATTGGCCGCCATGGAATTACAAAGAGTACCGGGTTTGGATTTTGAAGACTTGGGTTTGGTTGCCGGGATTGTGATTCCCCCAAAATTCAAAGTACCAGTATTTGTGAGGTATGATGGGCTGTCCTGTCCAAAAATGCATCTCAGGTCCTACGTGAGAAAGATTCAACCCTATACGGCAGATAAAAACCTCTGGATTCATTTCTTTCAAGACAGCCTTTCGGGAGCTCAGCTGGAGTGGTTTTATCAGCTAGAAGGAACCAGTGTCAGAAATTGGGAAGATTTGGCCACCGCTTTCTACAAACAATACCAATATAATTCTGACCTTGCTCCTACTCGTACCCAACTTCAGGGTATGTCGCTAGGAACAAGCGAAGGATTCAAAGAATACGCACAAAAATGGAGAGATTTGGCTGGCAGGGTGCAGCCTCCTTTAACCGACCGAGAGCTCGTTGATATGTTTCTAGGGACTCTATCTGGGCCATTTTTCAATCATCTAATTGGTAACTCTTCCGCAGGATTTACCGATTTGATCTTAACAGGCGAAAGAATAGAAGCTGGCATCAAGTCAGGAAAGATTCAGAAGGGTGTTGCTGCAAGTGTTGAGAAGAAGCCTTTTAAGAAGGAAACAGCTGTGGTATATTCTCAGAGAAGAACAGGGAAGACGGAGCGTCGGCCAACTGTGGGGGCCGTAATGATTCAAAATACTCCAAGTGAGCAGCCTCGCTATAACCAGTCTAGACCAAATCAGCAACGAGTGGAACGGCCACAACGGAAGTTCACCCGTATTAATATGACTCCAGCGCAAGTGCTTCCCCATCTGTTGAAGTTGAATCTCGCCACCATCAAGGAGGCACCAAAGAATGTGAATACATCCTCTCCGCATTATCATGCTAATGCTAAATGCGCCTACCATTCAGACAGCGTTGGCCACGACACCAATGATTGTTGGGCACTCAAGCATAAAATCCAAGACCTGATAGAGGCTAAGGAGGTGGAGTTTGACGCTCCAGAGAAGCCTAATGTGATATCCGCACCCATGCCGAAGCACGGCCGAAATGTCAATGCCATTGAGGAAGATTTGTATGTTGCTGATGTCAGTGATCTGACTACTCCACTGCTAACCATTAAGTTGAACCTGTTGAGGGCCGGGATCTTCCCGGGATGTAAGGAAGACTGCTATTGTTGTTACTCTCTGCCGTTTGATTGTCCGCTACTGAAGAAAGGCATCCAAAGCCTTATGGATAGTCGACAAATTTTGTTTGAAAAAGTTTCTGCTGTTCCAGTTCATACTGAAGATGTCTCAATCATAACCATTCACGCCAATCTTTCCAAGGCCGTCAAAAAGCCTGTTAAGATTACACCAGCTACGAAATCTGTTCCTTTGAAGATAACAATGCCAGGCCCTGTTCCCTATGTTTCTGAGAAGTCGATACCTTGGAACTATGGCGGTGACGTCTACTACCATGGTATCAAACAAATCGAAATAATTGAAGAAAGTTTGGATGATGAAGAAGCCAGCATTAGTAACATTGCGGGCACTAGAAAAATCACCAGGAGCGGGAGAATATTTTCTCCAGAGATTGCCCCTCCAAGAGCAATCTTTAGACCCTCATCAGCTGACAAGGTCGTCCCCGCACCAATAAAACTTTCTGCTAGAACTCCTTTGATTGAAGACGTTGTTGTTCCTAGTACTGTCTCTCCTACCGCTGCTGATAAAGGTAAGGGAATCCAAGATGAGCCCGTCAGGACGAGGGCTCAACCCTTGGTAATCCCGGAAACCTCCAAGAAGGAAATGGATGAGATTTTGAGGATAATCAAAAGAAGTGATTACGATGTAGTAGAATAGCTGGGGAAAACCCCCTCCAAGATTTCCATGCTGGCACTACTACTTTGCTCAGAAGTGCACGCTAAAGCCCTGATAAAATTCTTGAAGGCAGCCCATGTGCCCCAGGAAACCTCTGCGGATCAATTTCAAAATTGCGTGGCTAGCCTGACTGCGGACAATGGATTAGGTTTTTCCGACGCCGACCTAACTCCTAAAGGCAGAAACCACAATGATGCTTTGCACATTTCGGTCGAGTGTCGAGGAACTACTCTCGCGCACGTCTTGGTCGACACTGGTTCGTCGCTGAATGTTTTGCCTAAGAAGGCCTTGGACCGACTAGATTGTGAAGGGTTGGAGTTGAAGCCAAGTGATATTGTTGTCAGAGCTTTTGATGGTTCGAAGAGAATGGTCCATGGAGAGGTTGAAATTCCCATCAAAATAGGCACTGAGGTGTTTAAATCTACTTTCTATGTGATGGACATCCGTCCGTCATACTCTTGCTTGCTGGGTAGGCCTTGGATACACCGTGCTGGGACAGTCACCTCCTCCTTGCTTCAGATGTTGAAGTACCCTGTCAAGGGAAAGATCATTACTGTCCATGGCGAAGAAGAGTACATGATTAGCCACTTAAATTCTTTCCGGTATGTGGAGGTTGAAGGAGAGTTCATTGAGACGCCGTTTCAACATTTCGAAGAAGTCCTTCCTGAAATAGGAGTAGCAAAGTCGGCAGCTGAGACACCAAGACAGATGGCCAGGATGGCATCTCTGGAGGACGCAAGGGCCACAATAAAAGAAGGGAAGAGTTCAGCATGGGGGCAGTTACCTGAAATTCCATATAAGACAGACAAATTTGGATTAGGGTTCACAGCCGCTGGCCAAAAAGCTATGCGCCGTGCGAAGATTGAAAGGGCGCCAGTCAAAATTTCTCCCTACGGAATCAACGCTTTGGAAGATGAAGACAAGGAGAGCAACATTGAAGAGTGGATTTATCCAACTATCAAAGGAGGATTGAGCAACTAGGAGGCAAAAGACTTTGTCCCCATCACTTTTATTCATCAGTAATTTATCTGTTAAACATTTCTTATTTGGTCTGTAATATTTACTTTCAAACAATCCGTACACTATCTTTTCACCTCATGCCTTGCCCGGGGCATGTAGGTCCACTTGTAAGGGTTTTGATCATTTTTCATATCCATATGCCATGTTTAATGATTCATTGGACGTTTCTCATTTGATAAACTGCTTGTGTTCATTTTCTTTCCTTTTGTATTTTTTGTTTAAGGATGGCTATCCCTTACACACACCCACACTCACCAATGCAGGTACCCATCCACTCCGGATTCCATGGGTGACTATTCTGCTATATCTTTCAATAACTCTGAAGATCTGATCAATCTAGCCGAGTATGAAGATGACGAAGGTTGTGAAGTACCCGGGGAACTAGCCAGACTTCTGCAACAAGAAGAAAGGGCCATCTTACCGCATGAAGAGCCATTGGAAACTGTTAACTTGGGGACCGAGGAAGACCGGAAGGAGGTGCAAGTGGGTGCCAATCTGGAACCAAGAGTCAAGGAGCGCCTGGTACAGTTGTTGAATGAGTATGTTGAGATCTTCGCTTGGTCTTATGAAGACATGCCGGGTTTAGACACAGACATCGTGGTTCACCGTCTCCCCACAAGAGAGGATTGTCCACCGATCAAGCAAAAAGTTCGCCAAATGAGGCCTGACATGTCCGAAAAGATCAAAGCAGAAGTAATGAAGCAATTCGATGCTGGCTTTCTGGCTGTTACGTCCTATCCTCAATGGGTCGCTAACATCGTGCCAGTACCTAAGAAAGATGGCAAAGTCAGGATGTGTGTGGACTACCGGGATTTGAATAGGGCCAGCCCTAAAGATGATTTCCCGCTACCTCATATTGACATCTTGATCGACAATACAGCTCAGCATAAAGTGTTTTCCTTCATGGATGGATTCTCGGGCTACAATCAAATTAAAATGGCCCCCGAGGATATGGAGAAAACAACTTTTGTCACGCAATGGGGCACTTTCTGTTACAAGGTGATGCCGTTCGGGCTGAAGAACGCAGGGGCAACTTATCAACGCGCCATGGTAGATTTATTTCATGATATGATACATCATGAGATTGAAGTTTACGTAGACGATATGATAGCTCGGTCACAAACAGAGGAAGAGCACCTTGAACATCTAGAAAAGCTGTTTTCCAGGTTAAAAGAATACAAGCTCAGGCTGAATCCAAGTAAATGCACTTTTGGAGTTAGGTCTGGTAAACTCCTGGGATTCATTGTAAGCAACAAAGGCATTGAAGTCGATCCCGCAAAAGTAAAAGCAATACAAGAGATGCCTGCTCCCCGTACTGAGAAGGAAGTTAGAGGATTCTTGGGGCGCTTAAACTATATTGCCAGATTCATCTCACATCTGACTTCTACCTGTGAGCAAATTTTCAAACTCTTGAAAAAAGATCAGGTAGTCGAGTGGAACGACGATTGTCAAGCTGCTTTTGATAGAATCAAGGAGTATTTGCTAGAACCTCCTATTCTGATGCCATCCATCGAAGGAAGACCATTGATCATGTATTTGACCGTCTTGGATAACTCAATGGGGTGTGTTTTGGGCCAGCATGACGAGTCTGGTCGAAAAGAGTATGCTATTTATTACCTTAGTAAAAAGTTTACCGACTGTGAGACTCGCTACTCACTGCTCGAGAAAACTTGCTGCGCTTTGGTATGGGCTGCTCGCCGACTAAGACAGTATATGTTGACTCATACTACCTTGTTGATTTCCAAAATGGACCCCATCAAGTATATTTTCGAAAAGCCCGCTTTATCTGGAAGGATAGCTAGATGGCAAATGATCTTAACTGAGTATGACATCCAGTACACCACCCAAAAAGCTATAAAAGGGAGTGTACTAGCTGACCATCTGGCTCATCAGGCTATCGAAGATTATCAACCCATGAGATTTGATTTCCCGGACGAGGACATCATGAATTTGGACAACATTGAAGGTAACGGACCGTATGACAGACCCAAAAAGGGATCCCGATGGACCCTGTACTTTGATGGTGCTTCAAATGCACTTGGAAACGGTATCGGCGCCGTACTCATTTCCCCGGAAGGTTGTCACACACCTTTCACGGCCCGACTTTGCTTCAGCTGCACAAACAACATGGCTGAGTATGAAGCTTGCATCTTTGGTCTCAAGGATGCTATAGACTTGGGGATCAAATCGTTGATCGTATTCGGGGACTCGGCTTTGGTTATCAGTCAAATCAAAGGAGAGTGGGATACCAAGCATCCTAATCTTATCCCATACAAAGAACATGTCCTGACATTGTTGCCTCATTTCGAGCAAGTCACCTTCGAGCATTTCCCGCGAGAAGAGAATCAGCTAGCAGATGCTCTAGCCACAATGTCCTCCATGTTTAAACTCAGCTGGGATAACGAGGCTCCCCAAATCACCATCGAGCGAATGGATGAACCTGCGCATTATCACGAGATTAATACCGAAGAAGTAGTGGAACAACCCTGGTTCCATGAAATCAAAAGGTATCTCGAGACTAGGGATTATCCTGAAGGAGCTTCCGTAAATGACAAGAAGTTCTTAAGGAAATTCGCTGCTAAATTCTTCCTGAGCAACGACATCCTTTACAAACGAAGCCATGATTGTGTATTACTCCGGTGCGTAGATAAAGCTGAAGCAGAGTTGATCATGACTGATATACACAGCGGCACATTTGGCACTCACTTGAGCGGGCATACAATGGCTAAGAAGATCCTGAGGGCAGGCTATTACTGGTCTAGCATGGAAGCTGACTGCCATTAACATTCCCGTACTTGCCACAAGTGTCAAGTCTATGCTGACAAAGTTCATATCCCTCCGGTTCCTCTCAACGTCCTGACTGCTCCGTGGCCCTTTGCAATGTGGGGAATTGATATGATTGGAGAGATCAAGCCCACAGCTTCCAACGGACATCGCTTCATCCTGGTTTCCATTGACTATTTCACCAAATGGGTCGAAGCAGCTTCCTTCGCCTCCGTTACTAAAAATGTGGTTGCCCGCTTCATCAAGAAGAACCTCATATGCCAGTATGGTGTTCCAGACAGGATCATCACAGACAACGGTACAAACCTGAATAACACTGTGATCACCGCATTGTGCGAACAGTTCAAGATTTAACATCACAATTCATCTCCCTATCGGCCGAAGATGAACGGTGATGTTGAAGCTGCGAACAAAAACATTAAGAAGATCATTCAGAAAATGACAGTCACTTACAAAGACTGGCATGAGATGTTACCGTTTTCTCTGCATGGATATCGTACCACGGCGCGTACTTAAACCGGGGCAACCCCCTTTTCTTTGGTATATGGCATGGAAGTTGTTTTACCTATGGAAGTTCAGATCCCTTCCTTGAGGATTATGTAGGATGTTGGTTTAAGTGAAGATGATTGGATTCAGACCCGGCTTGATCAACTTAATTTGATCGACGAGAAGCGACTTACTGCTATTTGTCATGGTCAGACGTATCAAAAATGGATGATCAACGCTTTCAACAAGAAAGTCAGACGTCAGGTATATCAAGTCGGAGATCTTGTAATCAAGTGTATCATCTTTCCGCAAAGTGATCCTAGGGGCAAGTGGACTCCTACTTATGAAGGACCATTTGTGATCAAAAACATCTTTTCTGGTGGGGCTATGATTCTGACCACCATGGACGGCGACGATTTGCCGCACCCTGCGAACGCAGACATAGTCAAAAGATACTACGCATAAAATGACCCGACAAGTCGAAAACCCGAAAGGGCGGCTTAGGGAAAAATGGGAATCCCGGTGGATCGAAAACCCGAAAGGGCGGTTCAGGCAAAAATTAGGGATAAAAACAAAAAAAATCTGTACACCCGGCAAGTTGAAAACCCGAAAGGGCGACTTGGGTAAAAAGGGGTTTCCCGGTGGATCGAAAACCCGAAAGGGCGATTCAGGCAAAAGTTAGGGAATTAAAGCGTATGATTATGTCTCGTCGGATCACTTCAAAGACAATCTCTTCACGGACAAGCTCCTGGCTTCTGATCAATCCAATCATCTATGGATGAAGCAACAAATAGACAAGATACTCAGAGTTGTGAAGGCTATAGCAGAATGGGAACCCCATAGAATTGTTACACATAGCCATCTTTCTTTGTATAAATTTTTCTCATTTTTTATGACAACATTCTCTTACTAGGATGTCTGTCTCATTTGTACAAAATACTTACACAAAGTTAATATAAAGATGCTTCAAAGTGCAAAAATTTGTTTGCCTTTTCTTTCTTTTTTACACTTGTGTTTTATTTGAAAACGTCCAATGATTTATTAAATGAGCATATGCATTTAAATATAATCACCGCCTACAGGTAAAATGAAATAATAAAGGATAACTACTGATAGGTTGAAAGTATAGGAAGACGTCTTTACGCTATTCCAGAGGAAATCCCCTACAGTATGACATCCAGATTCTCAACAGAGCTAAAACCTTGAAATACACATCCCCGCGAAATTAAGTTTAAAAATCGCCATCAGAGCTAAGTTTCTAAACTCCCGGTCCCCAGCGGAGTTCTCCTCAAACAACAAAACAGGAATCCCCAGTAGACTGGCATACAACCCAAACTCCTGATTTCCCCAGCAGGATAAGCATTCTCCCCACAGAGTTTGTTTCCCAGCAGAACGAAGATTCTTGTTCTCATTTCTCCAGCTGAAGCCTCCCAGATTTTAATCCTCCAGTAGAGATCATCAGAGTTTTCCTTATTCCCCAGGAAAGTCATGAAGGATTCTCAATTCCTCACAGAAGTTGCCAAAATTCTTTTTAATCCCCACAAGTCACCAAGGATTTTCAATCCCCAACAATGTATAAGGATTTCTCATTCTCAACAATCAAAGATTTTGAATCTCCAACAGCAGTCAAGGATTTACTTTCCCCGATGGCAGTCAAGGATTTCATTATCTCCAGTTATCAAGGATTTATTTTCCTCAGCAAGAAAGCTAATCAGCTTACATGCGCATCCATTACATTCATATATCATAAATATTGATATAACATATTTTATTGCATCATACATATCATGCAACATAATTTTATGTTTTGGCTAACATTTTACCCTTTTCAGGATAAGATTAAAAGCTACCTTTAACAAATGTTCAAGGATTTCAGATACAATACAGATACACCCCAGACGTGGCAGTCATTCTACTACTCATTCAGACTTCAGCAATCAGATACAGACTAGATACGCTCCAGACACGAAAGCCGTTCTATTTCTCATTCAGATTCAACTATCAATTTTAGGATCAGATGCATTCCAGGACACGGAAGTCATTCTGTCAGCTGTCCGGATCCCAATTACAGTACAGATACATTCCAAGACACGGAAGTCATTCTGCTACTCATACGGATCTCAACTTCATATACAGTCCAGATACGCTCCAGACACGGTTGCCATTCTATCACTCCTTTAAACCTATTCCCCATCCCAGAGATACTCTAGACACATATGTCTTTCTGCCGCTTATTCAGATTCTAGATTTCGGATACAATAAAGATACACTCCAGACACGACAGTCATTCTGATATTCATTCAAGAATCAAATACAGTTACAGCTCGGATACGCTCTAGACATGGACTCCATTCCTTTGCTCATACGAATCCAATCTCCGGATACAACTCAGATACGTTCCAAATGCGGATACCATTCTGATTATCATGCTTCTGATTTTCAACAAACAAGTTTTGGATGGCATCTTTTAAGCCCATCTCCAGCAAGATTCTATCATCTCCAAATGGCATCTTTAAGCCCATTCCCTCAGTAACATTTTGACGAGTGCAAATTTACGGGCACTCTAGTGTCCAATCCTCTTTTACCTTCGAGTCACGAAAGGCCAAACTCGCCAATCTAACTCTTCAAGTTCAAGAAGATTGAACAGGGGCATATGTTGTACCACAAAATTTTCCCTCTTATTTTGTCATTATTTCTCATCACAAGGCTCTTTGAACTCAAGATCAAGCTAGGGTTTGCTCTGCCCAAGACATCCCTTTGCACTATTGACCTAAATTAGGGTTTGAGTTTGCACAAGGATTTTTGGATTTCTAATGCTAAAAATGGCTTTCATACTTCATGTTGGACTTACAAGATTACCTCTACCAAGTTTCAAGCCTTGAATCAAATTTTTGCTCAATTAATTGGACAGTTGACCTAGAAATCAACTGTATTGGGGAAAAAGTCAACTGTGGCCAAATTACAGTCAAACCTCATAAATTTTGACCCACATCAACATTATGAAATCATATGAACCATTTGATCAAGTTTGGACCACAATTCCACAAGAAATTTGATCAGATCACCAAAAGGGAAAAATGGTCATTTTTAGGGTTTTGACTGCACAAGGGCAATTTCTGATTTTTGACCTAGCCAATGGCAAATTGGGTTCAATCATGGATTCAAGGACTCAATGGAATCATCTTAAACTATTCACAAGTTTCAAAAGATCTCAAATGCATTGGATTGGCAAATAAATTTTTCAGTCAACTGATCAAATTTTGACTGTACACTGAAAAGTCAAACTTTGACTTTTTGGTCAAAACCAAGGGCCAAGGGTAATTTTTCATCAAAATATGTCAAAACATGAAACTTGTTCATCAAGAAACCCATTTTTGCAAATTAGGGTTTAAAGTTGAAAAATTTCATAACTTAGAATTTTTCTAAGTTATGAAATTTTCTTAATTTTTCCTAACTTTGCCCAACATTTTCACCATGATGCAATTGGATTCAAACAAAACTTCCAACATGGAAGTTGTAGTACTCCACAAATTCTACAACTTTTATTCATAAAGTTTTCCCAAAATAAGCTTGGATCTCAAGTTATGATTTTTGGAACAAGGGTCCCTAAAACTTTTAACTTAGTGAAATTTTGTCCTAGTTTTGGCAGGATTTTGACCTATCTTCATGGCCATTTTTCACATAGTTCCACTTGGAATCTCAATTTGCATGTCAAAGATGGATTGTAGAGCATGTTGCAATATTTCCAAAATGTCCAAGAACTCTCCAAACTCATTTGTGGTTAGGGATAATCGAAGGCTTGAAGTTGGCAAAAACTCACTTTTCATCCATGGCATGTTCATTGTGATACAAGTTGCAAATTCAAATCAGCTTGCTTTGCACTAGATTACAGGCCTCAAAACCATTCCACACTCAATAATTAAGTGCAAAACCATTGGTCTAAGGCATTGTTTTGGTCATTAGGGCATTGCATACAAGATTAATCCCTAAATGGTAAAAGGTACATTTCCATTTTTTCCAAATCTTGCTTTATGTCAAAACGAAATCCTTGAGCATAGAGCCAAATCTTGTGCAGCAAAGCATATCCACCAACTTGAGGGGCCAAGATAAGAAGAGGCAGGCTGATAGATAGCCTGTACAGGCTTGTACTACAACATTGTGCATTTTGGCTTAAAATACAAGAAACATGTCCAATACACTAGAACTTGAACATCAGCAAAAACCAACTTGTGAAAGCATTTGAGACATCTTTCTCACACCCCTTTGAGCCAGAAACATGACCCTTTGAGCTCTCAAACATCCCATAGCTCAAAATCACCTTCCATTGGCAAAACAGGGCAGCATCTGCAACTTGAGTTCTATCTCACATTTTGCTCGTGCGTTTTGCCCCAAGTTGGTTCAAACATATTCCACATAACTCATCCAAGCTATCCCAAGCCTTAAACACCAACTGTAACTCCATTTACAGGTTTTTCCATTTTCTTTTTGAGCTTGTGCAGGTTGAGTTTTGTAGGTTTGTTCAAGCATATTCAAGGAAAGCAGGGTATTGGAGAAGGTCAAGTGAAGTTCAAGCAAGCTCCCAGACATCTCAAGCCTTGTTGAAAAGCTCTACATTGCCATACCCGAAGTCAGCTGAAACAGGTTTTTATCAACTTCCTATCTCTCTATTTAGGAACATTTAGACTTAGGTTTATGAATAAGAAATGTAGTATTCATAGCCATGAAGCTGTACATATGCTCAGTTTTCATTTTTATTAAGCATGCTAAGAGAATTTGGTCCATGAACATACTAAAAAAATTAGGTTAGATTTTAGGGCCAGAGAAATTCTCTCTGGTCTTTGAGAGTTAGGACAAGTTTTTTATATGGTTGAATTCGTCTTGAAGAGCTCTACAACTTTGATGTTATGTGTTTTTGCAATAGAGCTCGTATACAAGTTGTTCATGTTTGGAACCAGGCGCGCACGTTTTTTTGAAGACAAAGGTTGAAGATGAAGTATGGTGGACTGGGCTTGGTCCTGGCTCACTATTGACACCCCCCTTTTACTGAATGCACCCCCCTGGCCCAATTTTTTTACATTTTTATATTTTTATGTTTATTTTCATTTTCTGATTTTGTTTTATATTTTTCAAATGTAAAAATATCCAAAAATATTTTCATAAAATTATCACATTTATTTTTATTATTTTTATTATTTTTTAGACATAAAAATAATTATTAGATAATATATACTTTTATTTCATTTAATAAAAACTTATAAATATTATAGAAATATTATATATTTTATTTTTATTATTCATATCTATAAAAATAATATTTTTCTCATATACTATCATTTTTTCCTAAATACTTGTATATATTTTATTTTATTTATTGTACATAATTAACATAATTAATACACATATACATACTTTTATTTTATAAATAATTGAGAATAAAAACATAAAAAAATATACTTTTATTTTTATTATTATTTATACTTAAATAATACTTTTTTTCTAAATATTTTCTTTTTTATGCACATTATTTTATTTTATTGTATATGAATAGTATGTTTAATATATTTATTTTCTTAAAGAAAATTAGGGTTTTACCCTTAACCAAAAAATTAATCTTTTTTATTTATTTCTTCCTTTTTTGCATCCAATATTTTTTTTACATACATAAAAATAAACAAAAACCTTTTTGCATATTCATATTATCTTGTATATTTATTTAGTTTGTTTATTTAAATATTGTTCATTTATTATTTATGCCATTTGATTCAATTTGGATGTAATAGTAAAATTAGGGTTTTAATTTCTTGTCAAATAATCCCCATTCAAAAATTGTATCCTCATCCCCATAATCATGTTGTAATAGTATAGATTTATTTTACGCATTTACGCTTTCAATTATGCCATGATTAGAGATTAGGGTTTGTATGCAAAAGTCCAAAATTAACAAGTAGCTTGACTAATACAAAGACAAAATGCATGAAAATCAATACACAATGCACACTTGCACTCCTAAGGGTTTCATCCACTTGTTGCCTTAAAAATGGGCCATGTTATGCATGTTGGGTACTTTGGCAAAACAAAAAACAAAACAAAAGATCATAGTCCCTCGATGACGCTATTTTAGTTGCCTATACAAAAATGATCAAGTCCCTCAAAAATTTGCCAAAGATACTTGACACAATTGCTATCATGGTCTATACGATGACCCGCGGCTGTCCCGTTTAACATCTTAATACAAGGTTGTTTACCAAATGCAATGGTAAAACAACACTTTCAAAAGGGTTAAAATGTATAGAAAAGACCTTTGAGTAAAATAGGGTAGATCACTCTTAGTTACTTGATCAAAAAGCTTGCAAAACATCCTTGCTATTTTCAAACACACTTCACAACACAATTTCAAAACATTTCCGAAAAACAAGCTTTCAAACATTGAAATCTTTTCAAAAGACAATACATCTTTGTATACATTCAAACAAGAATCATTACAAAGGTTGCCACAACTATGGCCTCTTTTCAAAACATTCTTCAAAACCACACACAAAGCACCATTTCAAACAATTGAAAAGCAAAAGCAAGTGATCTAAACAAGTAAATAAGAGCCCATGGATAACCATGGATGAAAAGGGTGCTTACACCTTCCCTTTTCATAATCTACTCCCGGAACCCAAGAAAACATCTCAAAGGTCTTTCTTGTGCTTTTTGACCTTTCCTTAGGATAAAATAAAAAGTCGGTGACGACTCTTGCTAAACCGAAACATTTGTAAACACAAACACAAAACCTCAAGTCAGTTCTCCCACCGTATCACACTGTTCTACAACGTTGGTGCATTCAGAAGTTGTAACATAACTTCTTCATATAAGTGTGTCACGCAGATTTGCTTCTAAGAAGGATGCGTCTGATTATATCATAATACTCTCATCTCCTATGCTCGCATGATCATAACTTATAGTGATGTTCTAGCAGATATTCTATGCTTCTTACATCAGAACATCTTTTTCACATCATCAAAACTCTTACAGGGATGTAGAATCAAATTATGTTCTAACAATCTCCCCATTTTTTGTGATGACAAATACTTATATATTTTAATGGAATATAAATAATAGAAATAAAAAACTTCCCCTGAGTAGAATACTCAGATAACAAGAAAATAAAATACTTCCCTTAAGATCTTCTTATAGGAGTCAACTTCTGATAGGAGTCAAAACATCTTTCCTTCTCCCCCTTTTTGGCAAGAATCAAAAAGTAGTAGAAACTCTATTTGTCTTGCTTTGATAGAAGTTACTTGAGAAGGTGTGATATCCTCTTCTGGATCCAGTTGAGATTCTTTAGCGAGCTTCTGATACTGTATTCTCATTATTGTTCCCAATAGTTCCAGAGTCAATAACTTTTTCTTTCTGATTGCCTCTAAAACCCACGAATCCTTTAAATTCCCGGCTTTGGAAGATATGCTTTTTTCCCGTCATGTGTAGAGAGCATCCATAATCTAGGTGTTAAAAATGGTGTTTCAATCTTGCTGTTAAAAATATCTGCAAAATAAATGATTTTATCCTTTGGTACCCATATCTTTTTGGGTCCATGATTGTTAGAATTTCCAAAATTTTGTTTGAATTTTGGTTTAGCATAAAACGCCTTACTAGTATATTTTATATCATGTGTTTGCCCAGAAGTGAAGTGAGAATAAAGAGGAGTGCGTTTAATAACCAGATCCTTAACTTTCTTAGGTTGGGATACTTTACCTTTGTATCCTATTCCTTTTATGCCATTTCTGCTAACTCCATAGATCATTGAAGCCATCTTGCTTCTATCTGTGTTTTTAGCAAGGGATTTCTGAAAGCTGTGATCATATTCCTTTATGATTTTATCTGGGTTACTAGAAACTTCTGAGACAGTTTCCTTCTAAGTATTTTGTAAATCATTTTCAAGTTTTAAATTTTTTTCTTTCAGCTCAGAGTTTTTCAATCTCAAAGTCTTAGTTTCTTCAGAGTAAAAAACTAGATCCTTTTTCAGGTTCTTATTTATGACTCAAATTTCTGATATCTTTCTAGAATTTTGGACAGACTCTATTCTAATTGAGATCTAGAAAAGTTAGAAAGTACCTCTTCTGACTCTGCGTCTAATTCTGATTCTGAGGATTCTGAGACATCTGATAAGTTGTCTGTTAGAGATATATTGGCTCTTTCATCTTTTAATTATGTTCCATATTCAGAAGATTCAGAGTCATCCCATGTTGCCATAAGACTTTTCTTCTTTTCCTTAGAGAGCTTCTTTCTAGGTTTCTCTATTTGAAGATTTGGACAATCGCTCCGGTAATGACCTTGTTCATTGCATTCATAGCAGGTAATGTTTCTGTTACTGGATTTTTTTGTATTTAGAAGATGGTTCGGATTTTCTGTATCTAAACGATGATTCAGATTGATTCCCTGTTCTTCTAGAATTTCTGAACTTCCTTTGCCTGTGCTTCCACAGCTGATTGATTCTTCTGGATAGAAGAAACATTTCATCTTCTTCTAACGAGGATTCACCAGAGTTTTTTGCTTCGGCTTTTTCCTGCAAATTCTTGGTTTCATTTTTATTAGATTTCAGAGCGAGATACTCATCTTGTTCTAATTCTATCTCATGACTTTTTAGGGAGCTGACAAGTTCTTCAAGAGAAATTTTATCCATATTTTTGGCTAGTTTTAATGTTGTGACCATGTGTCTCCATTTCTTTGGTAAACTTCTGATGATCTTCTTTACATGATCAGCAGTTGAGTATCCTTTGTCCATAACTTTTAGCCCAGCAACCAGAATTTGAAATCTTGAGAACATTGTTTCAATGGTTTCATCTTCTTCCATTTTGAAGGCTCCATACTTCTGAAGGAGCGCAAGGGCTTTGGTTTCTTTTACTTGTGTGTTGCCTTCATGCGTCATTCTCAAGGAGTCAAACATGTGCTTTGCTATCTCTCTGTTTGTGATCTTGTCATACTCTGAGTATGAGATGGCACTCAAGAGGATAGTTTTGGCCTTGTGATGATTTCTGAAATCTCCCTTTTGATGATATGTCATTCTTTTTTTGTCAATCTTCTGATCGCTTTCATCAACAGGATGTATGTACCCATCAGTCACCATATCCCAAAGATCAGCGTCATAAGCTAGGAAGAAACTTCTGATCATGTCTTTCCAATAATCAAACTTTTCACCGTCAAATATTAGGGGGCAATTGCTGATTCTGTCTTTCTCATCATGATAATCATTGTTGATGTTCTGACTTGGTCCCACCATAGTGTTTTTTCTCCCTTGATATTTTTCTGATACGGTTAAGTGTTTGCACCCAGAACTAGGTGCTCTAATACCAATTGAAGAATGGAAAAACACAAGAAGGGGGGGGGGGGGGGGGTTAATTAGGATCTTAAAACTTAATGAAAAGAACACATTGATTTTAATCCTGATTCGTTTAAACTCAAACTACTTCAGTCCACCCGCCAAGGTGATTTCGCCTCTCTCCAACGAGTTCTTAATCCACTAATTAATCTTGATTACAAAACTACTTTGACAACTTCCAAAGTCTTCTTGAGTCTAAAACCACAACCCGGTTTTCTCAAGGAATTACAAAATAATATAATTGAGTGTGTATAAATATGTTTTCTAAATAAAACAATATCACAACCGTGATGTATTACACAATTTAAGATTGCTAGGTAGAGCTGAATAATTGATTTTCTTTTTCGTGCGCAAATGTTTGTCACCTGAATTCTTCTTTTCGTCTTCTTTATATAGGCCATGCAACAGTGACATAAGACGATGCTTTTGGAAAGTTCATAACACGAATTAATGATCTTTCCAAACCAGGAGATTCTCCTCTCTTTATAGCTGTTACTTTTGATATGCATTGATAAACTGTAACGCTTCATAACATAGGATGAATGTTACTGTTGGGAGTCCCTTACTGCTTGTATCATAACTTTACAGATTAGAGTATCAGAGATCCTGTTCCACAGTGTTGGTGCATTCAGAAGTTATAACAGAACTTCTTCATATAAGTATGTCACGCATATTTGCTTCTAAGAAGGATGCGTCTGATTATATCATAATACTCTCATCTTCTATGCTCGCATGATCAGAACTTCTAGTGATGTTCTAGTAGATCTTCTATGCTTCTTACATCAGAACATCTTTTTCACATCAGAACTTCCTGCATATAAAGATGCTTTTATTAGCGAGAGTATTTGTTCTTTATATATATATATATATATATATATATATATATATATATATATATATATATATATATATATATATATATATATATATATATATATATATATATATATATATATATATATATATATATATATATATATATATATATATATATATATATATATATATATATATATATATATATATATATATATATATATATATCATGTGTTTGTTATCATCAAAACTCTTACAGGGATGTAGAATCAAATTATGTTCTAACATTGACACCCAAGAAAAAATTCCTACCTAACTCAATTTTGTATATACAAGTATTAAGTTCATTAACTTTTTCTTAAACCTCTCGTCTACAAAACATTATTTTTTGAGTCAAGTAATATTATTGTTGTTTTACTTTCTCAAAACAGGATCTTGAAGATTTTGGTTTGAATATTAATGTCAAGTTTCACTTTTTACAGTAATTGGATCTACTTGAAACTTGACATTTTATATTTAAATTCAAAATTTTCAATATAGTAAAAAACTAAGAAGATAATATAATCCGTATAGAAATTGATGAATAGTAAAAATTGAAAAAGAAAACAATGCATGTTATTCCTTCCTTTTCAATTTATTTTCATTCACCTGTTTTTATTTTTGTAATAGAAGTAGTTTGTTACCTCAGTTGGTTTATCCACTAAGGAGAAAAGTCTTTATGTAATTTAATTTTTTATTTATAAATGAAATAACCTATTACCCTGACAGTTATACAAATTCCAGGGGAAAAGTTACATAGTTTTATCTACAAATGAATTTTTTCATGTCGTCCATTTATAAAGTACTATAGGTCAATAAATTCACAACATATCAATCCACAAGTATTAATACAATGGAGAGGAACAGTAACATGTTTTAAGCAAAATAAAAATATTGTTGGGGATCAAATTCATGACCAATTAAATTTTCTCTTCAGTTAATAGCTCAACCGAGGGGTAAAATGACACATTTTCCATAACACTCTTATTTATCTTTTCCAGCAAATCGAGGTAAAACTCTTTTTTCATTCGAGGTAAAACGACTTATTCATAGTAATGGATGAGTTAATTTCTGAATCTATAAAAAAATTTCTATCTAAACCACTTGTTTCAATGAAGATAATGAACCATTTTTATTGTGAGAAAATCTATATAGTTTTAGCAAATGTCAAGAAGAAAAACTACGAGGACATACTTGAAATGGGTCACAATAATGTTGTTGATGAACATGGAGCCTCTACAAAGCAAAAATCATCACGATGAATACTTTCCCCTTTAAGGTATATATCCAAATTTCAAACATATATACTCCCAAGAATATTTATGACTCTTTGATCGGGATTTACGGAGGAGATCAACAAATCAAGAAGGAAAATGTTGTACTTTTTCTAGAACAATATGGATTGTTCAAAATGAAGGAATAAGGAAAGACTAGTAGATCACGACTATTGTTAACTGGAATGTACACTTTGAGTTAAAGGGGTGCAGGTTGTTGGTCCAGGGTTCAACTCTTTTGTTTGCGGGTATGACGCTCATGATTTTGATGATTTACATTTTAGTTTTTTTGATAACGAGAACATTGATTATTCTTAAAGTCAATGGTGACATCTTTACAACTCTTTAATGTTGGTGATTAATTTAAAGACATCCCAAGTCTCATCAAGTAGGAGATTCAAGGTTCCATTGAAGTGGCTATATGATCAGTGTATCTGGCAAAATAACTTGAAAGCTTTAGAGTTTTAAAAGAGGTAAAGTGCAAAAGCTCGTAGGATCGTGACTGTCTGAGTGACCAGAGTCTTGTAAACGTAGGAGAGTAGCTCCTAAGAAACTTAGTCAACTCACACACATACCTAAAATAGTTTTAAGGCCAATCTTGACTTAAAAAAATCCCCTAAAAATAATTTTAAGGCCTAGACAATTTATTAAGGGATTACGTGCTTGATAATGAGACCTTTCTAAGTTGTCTAAATGATCAAGTCATTTGCATAATCTATTAGATAATGCCTAATTGAGTTTATAATCTTTTATACAAATCTCTTAATGATTTGTAACAGTTCTATATCAAAATCTTCCATTTTTGGACATAATAATTGATTATTTAAAGTGCCAAATTTATTATACTCAAAACCTACTTGTTTAGGTGAGTTAATTGGCCCATAGACTATTTTCATTTGGAGCCAAATTTTCTCCTATATAAAGGATGTCTTTCCTTCTTCATTTCACACCATATTTCAGAGTTTTTCCTAATTCTTTACAATTTATCTCTCTTTACTCTCCCTCTCTCCACTCTTTGTTCCATTGTAGAACTAGAAATGGTGATGGTTGCAGAAACTACGGTGGAGTGAAGCTTCAGATGCAATACATCGATGTGAAATTGTGGATCAAATGTTGGAATCATGGTGCTTCTTGAACCAGAAGTATCGATCTTGATGCGATGATGTTAATCGATGTTTTCTATCTCCAATATGGTGGACCTAAGGAAGGGTTCCTGCATGGTTAGCATCCAACACCTAAGTCAGTTTAAGGTTTAAGGTAAAGGTAGTGAAAGTGGAGATTAGAGATTGTGTAACTTAGAATCTGTTATGAAGGTATTTATACACTTGGCCTTATAGAGTAGGATGAATAACGGACATAGTGCTATTGGACCGTTGGGAGGTGTATATCAGTGGGTCTCGGGTATTTAGTTGGCAGATGAAGCAGTGGGTCCCGAGTCATTTAGGTGTCGGCTGCCACGCACCACTCTGGTTTTGCAAAAGCGTAATGCATATGTGAGAAATAAATACAATACCATTATTGAAATGTTTCATCGTTTTTCTTCGACGTGTGACCTGAAAATGTGTGGGTTGATGTGACGCAACTTTCCATGTACTCTAGTGAACTAGAGTACGGTTGTCTTCCCCATATGAAATATGATCGTCGATTTTCCATTATTTCCTAGTTTTAATCTGATTTGTTTAATTGTCTTTGCTTATATAAAGATGGAGAAAGAGATAGTGAAATCTTTTTATCCATCTTGTAGAATAAGTTTCTCTAGTCTCTATTAGTATTTCCCTCTTACTATTGAGACTTGCTTTATAGAGTAATTGTCATCACACATTCATAATTTTAAAGCATTAAAACTTTGACTTTTCAGCTCCCTTCCTTGTTTCAGCGCTATCGCCCTCATACTTCAAGGTACCTTCTCTTCTCCTCAGCTTTCACTAAAGTTTTTAGCGCATTTTCATTACCATGAGTGGTAACCATATTATTGTCGAGAGTGACTAGGAGGATAGTGTTTCTTCGTCCTCAAAAAGGGAATGAAGTCTGAACCGCATTCCTTCCCTTTGGCAGTGGGGGTTTTGAATAATGAATAATCATCATTTTGAGCGATGATTCAAAGATGGGAAAGTATTTATAAATAATCTCTTTCAAACGAAGCCCTCTCTATGAATACTTTAGAATCTATATTTTCTTTGAAATCCGATGGGGTGAAAACCTTGCCGAGAGATTGACGCCTCATCCTATTTTGATTGAGGAAAAAATAGAGGATGCCCGTCAAAGAAGGGAACATGCTGGTCGATTTATCAAAATATATCAGGAGTCAACTGGTGGAGTGACAAGGTCGACATGATGTCGCATCTAGGATTAATCGGTGACCATCATATAGCTGACGTATTGGCTCGTAGGTGTATTTTATTAATAGAGTCGACCAATGCTAATAAGTACCATTGAGTGGCTATCGAAATAGTAGGGATTCCTTTTGTCTTGAGCACTGCACTACGCCAAAAGTAAGTTACGAAAGTGCTTTTTTTGGCCTTTAAAAGCGCTTTCTAAGGTGGCGCTGCTATAGGTTTTAGCAGCGCTTTTTGTTTAATGAAAAGCGCTTTCGTAGGTCTACCTAATACAACACTTTTTCTAAAAAGCGCTCTCTTAAGTAGGCTTTTGGCAGCGCTTTTTTATGAAGAAGCGCTTTCATAGGTCTACCTAAGGCAACACTTTTTTCTGGAAAAGCGCTCTCATAAGTTTTCTTTTAGCAGCGCTTTTTTCTAGAAAAGCGCTGTCTTAGGTGGTCTTTTAACAGCGCTTTTTCCTAGAAAAGCGCTGTCATATGTTTACCTTAGACAGCGCTTTTTGTGAAAAAGCGCTTTCATAGGTTACCTAAGGCAGCGTTTTCCTTGAAAAAGCGCTTTCATATGGTGTTTTTTTTAGAGGTATAATTTATATAATTCATATACCTGCATTGTTTGCAGCATATTATTTATATAAACCAGTTGCCATAACCTGTAATTCATAAACCGCGGTAATGCATTGTATACCATTGTAATCTAAAATATATATACACCATTTTTGTACCTCAAAATATATAAAAACCATTGTTATCAGCATTGTAACTCAAAATCAGTCTTACAAAATCAACCCTAACAACAACTAAACCAGTCCTAATGTATGAAAGAAACACGGTCAATTATGTATTAAGGTCCTGGTCCTGCGAGGTTTGAACATAATAACACGGTCAATATGGTATTCCATGTACACATGTAACGTATTCATAACACTTTTCACATAATAATGTATTCATACCTTATATGATTCTCTGCTCAATAAAATATTGACACAATTCCTCTTTGATTTCTTCCAACTGAAGTTTCGTGTAATATGCACATTTGTATTCATCGAAGTACTACATAACAAAACATAATATGCATGATTTAGTTAAAAGTAAAAAATTATATGAAATATCCGAGAAATAATAAAACAAATCCTAAGTTATAAATCCATACCGTGACTGGAATCTCTATTTGATTCAGTTGAAGGATTTCTTTGATAAACCGCATAACGAAGTATCCGCAATCTATACCGTTTTGCTGTTGAGGACACTACATAGAAAAACAAATAAGAATATATAGTTGTATTGTTTTATCAAATAGCATAAATATTATAAGCAAAATAGTGGAAATTAATATACCTGCACTTTGATCCAATTAATATTGTTTGATTTAGACCGTCGTACCCGAGCTTCTCTTTGACACCAGAATACTTGTATCACTCTAACAAAATAAAAATATATATTTAGAACAATGTCACAGAAATAATTAAATATATAAATACACACAAATATTTAGAATAATCTCACTTACGTATCAATCATTAACTTCATATCCGGATAATTTGCACTGATGTGATAAGTATACTGATAGAAAAAATATAACACGGTGATAGTATCGTAAATAAAATTTTGATATTACTGGAGAATGAATGAAACTTGCCTTATGATATTACTGGTGTAATAAAGTACAATGTCCTGTCTTATTTAGATGTTTCACCAAATGCTATTTGGAAAGACTACACATTGCCTTATCATTGTCAATGATGAATGATCAAGAGCTTTTTGTTCAAAGTCTTGACGAGAGCTGAAAAATCAAGGTCTCCTAACCCGGTGCTTTTGGCTTTCTCGAATGCCTACAATAACAACCCAAAAAAATGGAACAAAAATGAAAAGATGAAAACCGAAATTTATGTAGATAACTTTAGTATTACCTCATTTGCTGCAGCTACAACAGACATGGGTACAACATTTTCATCGGCAAGGGCAAGAGCAAATCTCATGTCTTTCTGTATATGTTTAAGTGGAAAACCTGGGTTGTAACTATTCTTGAGCATTGTCGGTCCTTTCGATTTAAACAAGCTGTTACTCATAGCACAGTAATCCTACAAAAAGAAATTTCACATATATTCTCAAAATAATAATAAAACGGCATCAACAAAAATCCTTTTCATCACAGTAACTTACCAACACATTAAGAAGTGTGACAGAGTTCAAGCCACTTTTTTCAACAAGTCTCAGTCCCTCACAGAAAGCATTCATCATACTATAACAGAACAAGACATAAAATAAGTACATGCACTTGCTGAAATAAGGGTATGTTTGGATTGACTAACTTAAGCTTATCTACTAGTATAAGCACTTATATGAGATTGTTTGTGAGAATTTACAGAGGCAACTTATGACATGTTTATCAACTATTTTTAGTTTAGTTTCCATAAACTCTACAAGTTATAGCTTATAAGAAAACATTTTGACTTTATTTTATCTTTTTTTACAAATAACTTATATGCAAGCAATTATGCTATAAGTGCTTATTTATACTTTCGAATTTAGAAGAATATAAGAGAAAAAAAGGGATGAAAAGTACCTTTCCATTACCGCATTGACTGTCGATTTAACACAAACAAAACATAACACCATCAAAACTTCATTGTTCAGATTCAACTCAAAAACAAGGTACTGACATGATAATTTCTACATTCAGATTTAACACCAATAATAACAATGCTAGCATAACATCATCATTTAATTTAATACAAACAAATACAATATCCCCATAAAAAATTAAGTGCTCAGTTTATCACAAACAACCCAATATCAACACAAATTCATTCACAATTAGTAAACAAAATACATAAATTAAACTACCCAAAGATGGTCATAATGAAATGAAATTTCTTACCAAATCACGAGAGGTGCAGAGATGAAGACAAACGGTACACGGAGGGATGCGGCTGGACGAAAGAGAGAGTTGAGTTACTTTCGATGGTTTTGTAACGGAAATAAATCACAAGAGGAGAATCTGACTTCTGCTGCGGACGCTGATGAATTCCGGTGCCGTAGATTTTGTTTGTTTCGGCATTGATTCACGTGGAGAGAAGACGAGAATGAGTGAGGCTTCAAAGCACAACCGCATTCATGGTGGTTAGTTCCCGGGTGGATTCTGAGGTTGGAAAAGAATGAATAAGAGGTTGAGAGGAAGCACAAATGAGGTGAAGGAACCAGAGAGAGACGAAGGGAGTACATGAAACGATGAAATGGGTTTGAAAGGGAGAATAGGGTTTTACATTAAAAAGCGCTTTCGTAGCATATCCTATAGCAGCGCTTTTAAAAGCGCTTTCTAAAGGCCAGCTTTAGCAGCGCTTTGGAAAAGCGCTTTCTAAGGCTGACCTTTAACAGCGCTTTTGAAAAGCGCTTTCTTAAGGTACCCTCTGAAAGGCCAGCTTTAGCAGCGCTTTCCAAAAAGCGCTTTCTAAGGGTGACCTATAGAAGCGCTTTTGAAAAGCGCTTTCTTAAGGCACCCTTTGAAAGCGCTTTTTTAAGCGATTTTTTTAAAAACCTACAGCAGCGCTTTTTTCCAAAAGCGCTTTCTTTTATGTGCTGCTAAAACTTATTTTTGGCGTAGTGCTGTCAAAGTTGTAACCCATGCCAAAATCACGATTGGCAATTCCCCGGATCGGGAGATTCTACCGATAGGTTCGAATGAGAGGATATGTAACTCTTTCGAAGATTGTTCGGTTCCTTTGTACGAGTGTCTCTTCATCGGGTTGAGATATGCCCCCCTTCTCCAATTTTGAAGTGGTCGTGATGAATCATCTAAAAGTTTCTCCCTCACAGCTTTATTTTGAGTTTGGACTTACCTGACGACATCTCGTATTTCTAAAAATCGTTAAAATTTGAAGCTAGGTTGAAAATTTTAAAGATAATTTTATGATTTAAAAAAAAATCAATTTTCTTATTGTCACTCTATTTAATTATGAATATTTAAATTACTAGATCTAGAATTATGCTTTTAATCTATTAAAAAAGAAATTTCAGAAACATATTGTTTTTTAATAAAATCTCATAATAAAACACTTACTTTTTATAATTATTAATCTTAATATTATCCATTATTTAAGGGTTCCCCAACATTTAAAGGTCTGTTTGGGCATATCTTAAAGTATTTTTTGGGTCAACGGAACCTAGCAGGCGAGCACATATAACTTGATGGCACATTATCATTATTTGAAATATGATATAAGTTGACAACTCTAACAAGTAAATAAACTATACCCTAGTTGCTATATTTTCATTCATCAAAAAATAACAAGTCGCTAAGTTTTCATTCTATATAACTCTTTCCTATAGATCTTAGATACTCACAAAAACAACATACTTTGCCTCAAATTTAAGTGTCATACAAGCATATAGTAAAATGTCTCATATCCAATTTTATCTTATGGTTTTTATGGTCACTATGGCAACAGTTTTGAGTCCTACCGTTGCAAAGCTGACTCCTAATTATTATGACAGAATTTGTCCTAAGGCATTGCCAATCATAAAGTTAGCTGTTAAGCAAGCAATTTATCGTGAGCCACGCATTGGAGCTTCATTATTGCGTTTGCATTTCCACGATTGCTTTGTTAACGTAAGTTACTTCATATCAATTCATGATACATTTTTCTAGTGCCATTAAATAGTATCAAGATATATTCATGTTACACTACAGGGTTGTGATGGATCAGTTCTTCTAGATGACACTCCTACCTTCCGTGGTGAGAAGACTGCATTTCCAAATATCAATTCAATTAGAGGTTTTGAAGTTGTTGATCAAATTAAAGCTGCAGTTACCAAAGCTTGCAGACGCGATGTCGTCTCATGCGCAGATATTTTAGCTATAGCTGCTCGAGATTCTGTAGCCATAGTAAGACTTTTCAATAATTTTTGGTTTGTAATTCAACTTTTTTTCTGGTAGTATGTAACTCACTAGTTTTGCATCAATTTACAGTTGGGTGGTAACCAATATTGGTACCAAGTGTTACTAGGGAGAAGAGATGCAAGAACTGCAAGCTGGGATGCTGCAAATGCAAATCTTCCACCTCCATTTTTCAATTTCTCACAACTCATCACAAATTTCAATTCTCATGGCCTAAACCTTAAAGACTTAGTTGTTCTATCTGGTGGCCACACAATTGGACTTGCCAGATGCACTACTTTTAGAGACAGAATCTTCAATGACACCAACATAGACGCCACTTTTGCAGCCAATTTACAGAAAACATGTCCTCGAATAGGAGGCGACAACAGCTTAGCACCATTTGATTCTACTCCAAAAAAAGTTGACACAGCATACTATAAGGGTTTGTTGTACAAAAAGGGTCTCCTTCATTCTGATCAAGAGCTTTTCAAAGGTGATGGTTCTCAAAGTGATAAATTGGTGCTGAAATATAGCGAAGACTCTTACTCTTTTGCTAAGGATTTTGGAGTTTCTATGATCAAGATGGGTAACTTGAAGCCTCTTACTGGGAAAAAGGGTGAGATAAGGTGCAATTGCAGAAAAGTCAACTACTCCTGAATATTACAATGATGGATGGACAAGAAGGACAAAGATTGATTTATTATTTAATTTATAAGTGTGCCAAATTTTTATATTTTTTATTATTATCTAAACATATTGAGTAAAAACAAAATTAATTTTACCTACTATCTCAATTTAGTCTGAGTAAATTTTACCCAAAATCCATGTATTAAAATGAGTGAAGCATTTATGTATAAATACATTTACCTATGTTTTTTTTCTTCCTGTATTGATTTTTAGTCACAGCAAAAATGAGTAAATAAATGTTTACGTAAATACATATAGCTACGAAAATAATTTAATGAATTTACGGACTTTTTCATCACTATTGGCAATAGTTACGGATTTTTGGTATAAAACATTAAAGATCTTACTAAGAGCTTACGGTTTGTTTTAGCTACGGTTATCTTTCGTCACTACAATACTAAATATTATTGTTGGTTTATCAATATCAAATATAAGAAGTTGTGTCATCTCAACAAAAGCAACAATAAGAATAATAAGAATAAAAACACAAAATTAATAGAATAATTAAATATTAAATCTCGACAAACACCAACGTTAAATATTTTACATAACACAACGACAAAAAGAACTAATATTGCTATGTTGAATCCACTTTCGTTGTCTCGTTAGAGTTTGAGAAGAAATAAGGGAGATACAAAACTTGTTAATGGATGAAATGATGTTTTTGAGTTTCTTTTATGGAATATATTTTGAGTTTGTTTTAGTGCAGAAATAGTGTTTGATTAATGGAAGATGAAGTACAGAGGTTGATGAAAGCAGGTTCATATAGGGTTTCGTTAACGAAAATAAAAAACTGAATAAACATAGAGTGTTATATATATCTTGGATAAACAATCAGGGTGACTTTACTCCTCAGTTAAGAGTTCCAACCGAGGGAACATGTAACATATTTTTCAATTAAAATTTTAAAGCAAAAGGAAGGTTCCACTAATTTATAAACAAAACATAAAATTGAGGTCGGTGGGAGTCGAACTCGCAACATAATTAGATTTTCCCCTCGAGTGAAAGTTGAAACTAAGGTGAAATGTTATGTATTTTAAATTAAAATTAAAAATAAAAGCGTTGAGAGTCGAACCCCATACTTTTTAGCTTTTCCCTTCTATTTCAATATAAATACAAAAGAAAGGCGCTCAATTTTAAAGGTTTTACTTCAGGTCTATGTACAACTGAGGTAAAACCTTTATTAGAAAATGTATATTTTGTTGTAGTGAAATAGTTTATGAGCACAAAAATTCCCAAAACCAACTTCATCGTCTTTATAGTCTCAATCCTTTTTAGGTTTCACAAATTCAAAATTATCATTATCTTGGATCATGAGAGGTGAAAAACAACCAATAGTGAAAAACAAATTAAAAATCCTAAGGAGAGTGATAATGAGGTTAAAGAGAGTAATAATGAGGTTGAGAAGAGTTCTGGTGAGAAAAGAGTAGAGATTGAGAAAAATACACTGACGCCATCAGAAAGAGACGTTGTCGAGGAGGTAGAGAAGGAAACATCTATTATTGTTCCTCCTCCCTATACCCAGCCAATTCATTTCCCTCAAAGGTTTGTGGATGCCAAGATAGATTCCCAATCCAAAACGTATGTGGAGGCATTGAAAAATATCCATACCAATGCATCTCTGACTGAGGTCCTACATAAAAAGAGAAAATTTGAGGACCATGAAACTAGGGAAATCAACAGTTTTAAGAGGGGAAGGTTAACCTTTGAGGTGGTGGATGAAATAACTAAGCCCAAACTTGAAAAGTTGATACTCATGATAGATCTAGAACCACTGTCACATGTTCAAAAGAATGAACCACCCAACAGAAGAAAGAAAATAAAAGGTGAGGGATATGTGAGATGGCTTGATAAGTGGCCATGGAAACCAAAGACGATTAAAAATTTGATCGAGGAGTCATTCTCGACAGAATCACCATAAATGCCAACACTCTTGAGTCGTTGAGCTACCGACGTTAAAAGAAGTGTTGTGTGGGAGGCAACTCATGAGTTTTTTATTTAATGTTCTTGCTTTTGTTTGAGTTTGCAGAAAATAAAGATATCGATCATTTGGCACCAATCAGTTGCATGTAGGCAACTATCGAGGTGAGCATTGATCAGGTTCTTATTCCTTTTCCTACTTTTTACTGAAACATTTAGGACAATGTTTAGTTTAAGTGTGGGGGAGGAACTTTACCGTTTTCTATTTATCACTTCTTATTTTAATGTATTGTTTTCTAGTTTATTTTATGTTTTTAAGATTTTATTTGTTTTCTGTATTTGGTCGATTCATTGCATGTGATGTCAAGTCTATATGCCTATTTTTCAGTTGTTATTGAATTTCCTAGAAATTTTAAAATTTTAACTTCCAAATAAAAAAATTTCTATTCTAATGCATGGCACACGCTCTGAAAGTATATAGTTAGTCAAAATTTAGGCTGCGTTAGAGAGACTTGGGAAAGTCTCAATAACATTGATACTATTATGACACCTTAAACCCCCTCGTTATTTGATAATGAATTTAGATACCCATTATGCCGAAACCTTAGCCTCAATTTTTCAAAGTAGCTCTTAAGTAGTTTATATTAGCAGTCAACACCATCTTAACCACAAACTACTTAGGGAGTTGATGAATATAAGTGAATGATCCTGTTTTTAATAAATAAATGATTTAATAGAAAAATAACCTTCTAAGTTAGGTGACCCTCACCCGGTCATTTAGCCCAACAGTTGTTAAGCCTGTAAGAATTTAATAATAAGCACCCATTGTTGGTTGGTCTGTAGGTCTCTGGTACTGGACTTGGTAGGGCGGATTACGGTCTGATTTCGCGCAACCGCAGTTGGGAAAATTGGGTTGTGCCGCTTAAATACTAGAACCTCGGGCTAATGAAAAGAAAAAGGATCATAGTCGCTAATTAATTTCCCCTACTATGTGCATGTACGGATAACAGGCTTAATATGATTGCGCTTGAATGAAAAGAGTGAAAGAAAAATGAGAGATATAGGTTGAGCTATAATGGCATGATTCAATTTGGTTTGCATAAAGAGGAAGTCTTTGAATATTGTGTAGTTACGGTATCCTTGGTATTGAATAATTAGTACCAATCAATCTAACATTAGTCTAGCAGCCGCGTATAATTAGGAGTTGTATCGTGCCTTTGTTTCAAACCGCGCTTAATCATTTCCTTTATTGTGTTGGTTGATTGTTTGAGGACAAACAATGGTTTAAGTGTGAGGGAATTTGATAATACGAAATTATATCGTTTATTCGATTTGACTCGCATGTATTTTTAGTACCGTTTTTCGTTTATTTATGTCATTTTATGTCGGTATTTCTATTCCATTTTAGGTATTTCTGGTACATGCTAAGAAAGAGCTCCCATGCGAAAAAGAGTAGGAAACGAGCGAGAAACTTAGAAGATAGAGCAAAAGAAAAGAAAAAAAAATACAAACTTGGACCTATGACCATCTCCATACAACTTGTGGCCCTCACCACAACTTACCAAGAAGCGTGGCCCTCGCCACATCATGTGTGGCCCTCGTCGCAACTATAATATTGCAGCCACATATTTTTTTTCTTGCAGCCTTCTCCATGCCCACCATCTCATCCACTCACCACATGATTTTCTCAACTTCTCCGACCACGATCTCTGTTATCTCCACTACCTCTCACATGATAAATTCCAACAGTTCTCCATATATAAAGGACCTAGCATTCATTGTTTGGGGATCCAAGTTTGTGCACGGAAGCGCTGTTCATAGTTTTAGGTAGAAATCACTTTGTAATAGTGGTAGTTTCTCACATCGGGGAACTACCACACCATTAGTTTTAGACCTACAATTTATGTACTCTTGAATCACAATCTTGTCAACATTATTTCAAAGCTTTATTCAAGTTTAAAGATTTTTTTTGTTCATTGTTTTATTCATGTTTATTTCGTCTGCTTTACTTACAGGTTTATTTATTTATAATTATTTTAGTTTCTTATTCTTATAATATTATTTTATCATTATAAATCTAAATAGGCCCATGCTCATGGTTAATAATTAAAATTGCATGTTTATTTCTTTAAGTATGTCCGACTAAATTGTTTCGAGTCCGATATTTGAGGACTGTCGTTTCTGACGGGACTCGGTAACAATGTTGGCTTAATATTTATATGAAAGTCCTATTTTTGGTTCTTGTTTTAAAACTTAATTTAAATAGCCTTGTCACGAAAGTCCTAGGACAAAGATTAATTTATTGTTTAATTTATAAGTGTGCCAAATTTTTATATTTTTTTTATTACTATCTAAACGTATTGAGTAAAACCAAAATTAATTTTACCTACTATCTCAGTTTAGTCTGAGTAAATTTTACCCAAAATCCATGTATTAAAATGAGTAAAGCATTTATGTATAAATACTTTTACCTATGTTTTTTTCTTCTATATGGATTTTTAGTGACAACAAAAATGAGTAAATAAATGTTTACGTAAATACATATACCTACGAAAAATAATTTAATGAAATTATGGACTTTTTCGTCACTATTAGCTATAGTTACCGATTTTTGGTATAAAACATCAAAGATTTTTGGTTTGTTTTAGCTACAGTTATCTTCCGTCACTACAATACTAAATATTATTGTTGGTTTATCAATATCAAATATAAGAAGTTCAGTCATCTCAACAAAAGCAACAATAAGAACAATAAGAATAAAAACATAAAATCCATAGAATAATTAAACATTAAATTTCGATAAACAACAACATTAAACATTTTACTTGACACAACGACAAAAAGAACTAACATTGTTAAGTTGATTCCATTTTCATTGTCTCCTTAGAATTTGAGAAGAAATAAGGGGGATACAAAACTTGTTAATGGAAGAAATGATATTTTTGAGTTTTTTTTATGGAATATATTTTAAGTTGGTTTTAGTGGAAAAATAGTGTTTGATTAATGCACTATGCCAAACAAGGGATTAGACAACGCTTTTTTAGGCCTTTAACAGCGCTTAAAAGCGCTGCTAAAACCCCCGTTGCTAAAGGTATAGACAGCGCTTATGTAATTTCAAAAGCGCTGCTATAGATATCCCCTTTAGCAGCCCCATTAGCAGCGCTTACACTTTAGACAACACTTTTAATGTGGAACTTTAGACAGCGCTTGGTAAAAGCGATGTCTATTCCCCCCCTTTAGCAGCGTTTTTCCTTATTATTTTTTAATATATATTTTTTTCAATCACTTTAGACAGCGCTTTCATTAAAAGCATTGTCTATTCCCCCTCCCCCCCTTTAGCAACGCTTTTCCTTTTTATTTTTTTAATATAATTTTTTTCTAACACTTTAGACAGCGCTTCTCATTAAAAGCGTTGTTTATTCCCCCCCTTTAGCAGCGCTTTTCCTTATTATTTTTTTAAATATAATTTTTTTTTTCATTTAAAACAAAACGCTGCCTATCAAATTTAATCTCACCATTTTTGCACCAGAATTTATAGCTTTATTATAATATTTTAAACAACAACCACATCAATATACCACAATGAAACAATATTATAACAACATCAATATTCATCTCTTCAATCATTTTTATACAATATACACAACAACAACATTAGTATATACAACAATGAAACAAAATCAACAATGAATTATAAAATAACTCTATCTTCTACATTGAGCTGCACCTATATAACCTAAAACAAAATAAAAAAATCAAAATTCATACAAGTTACCAAATAACAACAACAAAAACAATAATATTGTAACACAACTATAACGACATATATTATATTCTCAAAACTCAAAGTTATACCTTATAATAAAACTCTCAACTCCATAACAAATTGGCATCAATCCTCCATAAGCTCATCCAATTGATCTTTTAAGTATGAAGCACACTTGAATTCATCAAAGTACTACATAATAATATAACATAGTATGATTTAATTAAAATACTAAGTCATTTTATGAGAAATATGAAAATAATTCCTAAGTTAGAAATTCATACCGTGGATGGAATCTTTAATCGGTCCAAAAGAATAGTTTCTTTCATAAACCTCAACATAAAATAACCGCAATGTACACCATTGCGCTGACAAGGACACTACACATGGAAAGAAAATACGGATATACATCAAGATATACACCTTAACTTGTTTTATCAAGTATCATCACTATATAATCAAAATTATGAAAATCTATACCTCCACTTTGATCCAAGAAATATTGTTGACTCTACTCCTTGGTACTTGAATATCTCTTTGTGCTCGGAAACTTTATAGAATGCTATAATAAAATAATAACGAATATTTAGAACTATCGTACATAAATAATTAAATATACACAGTAATATTTTGGAACAATCTCACTTACGTGTCAATCGTCTTCTTCATATCTGGGTATGTTGTCCAATCATTGCCCAATGAATCCAGATAATATATAATTTCTCTCACAAGATTAATTGCAACCAATAACCAGTGTCCACTGGAATATTAAACAAATGTTAGATGGAAATTTTCTGCACAACATTAAAAAACGAAAAATTATAATAGAGGAAATTTAGAATGAAAATCTTACTTGAGGCCAGTATTATATGGTAAAAAGAACAATTTTTCTGTATCTTTGCTGACCATAAATAAACTGAGCACAAATGCTATTACTTCATCTAGTTTTGATATGATTGACCCTGCGTGGACAACGTTGGGATTTATGAAAGCGAATCTGGACTCCAATCCACGCGGGCGAATCAACTTGTCATACAGAAACCTTAAATAAAAACATCATTAACATTAATTATTCATTGAAATGAGTAAATAAATTCTGCAATTAGTTAAACAAAGTTGATTGGAGTATACCTGATGTATGTATTGATAACAGTGATGCCTAATGTCAAGTGTCCAAAAACTTCTTCCAAATCCTCCTTACCAATTGTTGTCATGCCTTCAGAACCATAAATCCCTTCATCCAGGGGTATAAGAGAAGTACCACCTTGCGAAATAGTTGTGAAGCTTATAAATGTCTGAAGGCATGACCTATATTGTGAAGTAGTTTTCTTTCTAGCCCCGGTCCTCTTAGCAACACTCTTTGTTTCTGTGGGAATGTTTCTAATTACAGGCTCCTTACCCCTACTTACAGCTTCAATCTCTTTAGCAGGAATAATCTAAATATCATAAAATTAGAGTGGTCAAGTATAGGATGACAAATTAACATTATCTAAGCATAAATATCATATAATTGTGTTGTACCTATTTTTTGCTATCACTGACTCCTTTGGCCGCGTAATCCCTTTATCTTTTGGTTTGGGTTTTGTAGGAGTCTAACATTACCATGCAAAAAAAATGTAAGTAAAACGAACGTAAAAAATTTGAGTACTAAAAGGTTCATAACAGTTTTAATTATACCTCATCATCTATGCGAACGAGTCTTGACAGCCATGCAACAAACGCTCCTATTGCCTCTCCCACCAATGTTGCATCTGAAACTTCATCTGGGATTGGTAATAACGCACCCTCCTCTAAAGCAATATCAATAGACACTTTTAAATATCCAGAAGGGAGCGGTTTATGATGAAGTACTTCTCCCAGAGTGTTATGGACTTTTCCCTTGCCAACCATGCGATAAGTTGGTGTCTCTAAAAAGAGTTGACAAGGTGAAATGCCCTAAAATCAATAATAAATATGACATTGTTAATGTGTATATATGTCAGTTAAATAAATTACACTAATTTAATTTCATAATAATATATGTAAGTACCTCGGGAATACTTGGTTGAGCTGCACAATTGACACTAGCTATGTCACTAGTTTCTTTAACACCCGAAGCTTCCCTTTCTGATTGGTACTGTCTTGCTTTTTCCTTCCTCAATTCAAGAACTTAAGCTTCTAATGCATCCAACCTTGCCTGCAGTTCTTTATTGCTAGCAGATTTTGTCTTTGGGTTGTTCTTTTTCAAGGAGCTTGGAGTAACCCCATGTCCTTTACCCCTCACCCGACCAGAATACTCACGAACGTCTAATGCTCGACTAAGTATGCTCCTGCAATCATCTGGTGGAGATGTAGACTGAGACAGACTCTTCTGAAATTCATATGAATATTGGAAAAACATGAATACTATATGTTAATAAAATTTTGATTTAATTAGAATTAATGTTATACTTACGCATTTTTCAAAAATTTGTTGTACATCTTCTTTAAGAACTCCATCCTTACCCACACGGGAAGCCTTCTACAAAACATGCTCCGGAAGAGATGTTTTAGAACTACTCTCCTCTTTTAACTACACATTAACACAAAAAACAAGCTCAGTTATAACTCTTAATGAACAAGTATATCATTGCAATTTGTAAATACTTACTATTTTTTGTTCTAATCGTGCATATCCCAAACGCCCTTTTTTGTATGGATATGCGGGAGATGATGCTCTTTGAAGATTTACGTCACTTACACTCTGAAATTTTGGGGTTTTCCGTTTGTCTTTAAAAACATCCCATTCTTTAACTGAAATCACATCTGCATATTCTGCTGGACGCTCTGCATCAACCAATTTTTTCCCGGCATCTCTAAGATATTTTCTGTTTAAATATGTTCTAAACCCTCTTAGTATTTTGCCAGCCAATCCAAGACAATAATCTTTTCTTCTGTCATCAATGTTGAAAGACCTCTACAAAAAACATACACAAAGTGCATTAGTATAAGTAATTTAAAGACATAATTTAAAGTACATAATCGTAATGTAAAGACATAATTTAAAGTACATGTATATCACTCCAGATTTTGTTTTTAGCATCATCCAGCTTATCATCTCTCCACTCATCACAAGTTATTGGAATTTCTCTCCTTACAAGTGTACCAATGTAACTTGTCAATTTAGAACCGTTAGGCTCAATTAATTGGTCATTTGGACTCCAATGCACATCGTATTTTATACCTCTATCTCTATCACGGATGATATTCTTCATAATAGTTTTTCCTCTTTTAATTTCTTTTCCCACTCCCTTACTGGATTTTCCTCCATCATTGTCTCCATCATTAATAGAATTATCGTGTGGGTGCTCCTCGTTACTAGCCATCTAACCTATAATAAAGAAAAACATTAGTATCTAATGACAAATATTTAATTCCAAATATATAATTCCAAATATCTATTCAATATATAAAATGACAAATATCAATTGAGTATATAAAATGAAAAATATATAATTTATTAGAAGTTTGCTAAGTGTTAACAGGTATGGATGAATATATATTACCTCTTTCACTAACATCTCTTTCTTTTCTTGGTTGGATACCGAATTACTTGTCTCTTAAGAACGCGGACGGAGGGATTGATCCAAATTCCCTCATCATGATCTTTTTTGATATATGATTCACCCTGTGATCGGTGGATCTGGAACTGACTGTTTAACGCTGGTTCGCGAAATGTCGCGGAAGCAAGAGTCGCCACCGTCTTTTATTTTCTCCAAATGGAAAGGACAAAAGCACAGAAAAATTCCTTAAAGAGATTGCTCTCGGTTCGGGAGGTAGATTATAGAAAGGGAAGGTGTTAGCACCCTTTCTATCCATGGTTATCCATGGGCTCTTAGATACTTGCTCAATGTGTTTTCAAAATTGTTTGCTTGCTTTTCAATTGTGGGTTTTAAAAAGTTTCTTTGAAAAATTTCAGTTCGACTCGTACGTCAGAGTGTTTGAAAAATTTGTTTTGAAAGCTTTTGAAAAGTGTTGGTGTGAAAAGATTTCAGTTTGTTTTGAAGAGAGCAAGTATCCAGGAGTCGTCTACCTACCCTAAGGAATTCGTCTGTGTAAATGTCCTTTAAAGTAGTGCCATCCCACCATTGAGAGGTAGGTAGCACCACCGTTGGAGGTGTTCGGGTCAATTCGAGTTTGTAGGGACATGGTGATCACCGGAGTAATGGGAAGACACCTTAGAAGCTACCCTCATGCCAGGTTCCCGGATCATGAGGACTTACTAAGACATCCTCTACTCGACGATCACCTTTCGAGGGCAAGGCAACAGTGAGGCGTACCCTAGGGGTGGTGTGTGATTTGTGTGTCGTTTTCAGATATTTTGTCTTGTCATGTTCATTGGTGTTCTACGCTTGATTTTATTTTAAGTCCATACATTCTTTCATGCTTTTGTTAACAGTTAAAAGTTACGGGAAAAGTAAATCTAAGACTATTACAAATGGCGCGGGTCCACATCGCCAAAATTAAACCGGACCCGATTTGAAGGAAAGTAAATAAAGCGAAAGAAATAAAAGTGCGAGCAATCGTTTACACGGCTTTGGGAGAGATACATAATTATTTAAATGAAATAAACAAATGTGCGAATAAAATAAATTACGAACGAGGGCGTTGGACCCTTTTGCAAAATATTATTAATAAGGAATTAAAATTAAGAATGAAAAGAAAATGTTTTTTAGTATTTTTGTGTTTTTTGAGATTTAATAAAAAAAGAATTAATTAAGAAAAACAAAATGAAATGTTAAACCTAGTTCTAATTATTTTTAAGTTTATTATGAAAGTATTAAAAGTTAACCTAAAAGCAACCCTAATTAGTTTACAAGTTCAATTATGAGAATAAATAAATCACTAATATTATGGCAAAAAACAAGGAAAATTAAAAGGAATAAAAAGTCATTAAACCTAATGCTATATTTTTGGATTTTTAGTTATTAAGAAAGTATTAAAATCTAACCTAAATGCAACCCTAATTAGTTTACAAGTTTAATTATGAAAATAAATAAATCACTAATATTATGGCAAAAAAAAAAGGAAAATTAAAAGGAATAAAAAGTCATTAAACCTAATGCTATATTTTTGGATTTTTTTATGGAAAAAAGAACTAATATTGCCAACCCTAATTTAAATTGAATTTATTTACATGCTAATTTATGTATAAGGAAATAATTAAAATAAAAATTATTTATCACATTTTTGTCTTTTCTGATTTTTAGGCATTTTTGTATATTTGTAAAAAAAAAAATAATTAATTTAATGAGAACAATAAAGAAAATAAAATAAAATAAAAAAATGAAATGTAATGAAAAGTGCAAACTAGGGGGTTTCAGTCCCAAATTAGGAGGTGTAGGCCTTAGCAATCTGGCCCAACAAGTCCTTGATCTTTTTGACTTTCCTGATTAGCCTGTGGTGTGTTGACTGGGGTTTATGGGTGTCCTTTAATCCCTGCCCTTGATTTGAACGTGCTAGACGCGTGGACGGCTTGAGATGGCAAGCGTATGGTGATCCACAATGTTGTGCCTGCATAGGAATTAATGTGGAAAAATAATATTGAAATTATTCAGACCTGGGACTCGAACCCAGGTCACTAGCATTGCTAACCACTTCCTGCGCCACTGAACCACTTCAACTTCTTTTAATATATAATAACTATTAATCAATATAAAAGAAAATTGGTTAGTCATTCTGAAAAACGCGCGTAATTTTAAAAGACCCAACCAATGCTTGCCACGAGTTCGTCTTCTTCCTTTTTCTGAAAACATAAACATGAGACAACGGTTTTGCAAACGTTGCCTAAGACTACTTTCCGGAAAATAGCGATTGGCCCCTCGACGCTCATAAATTGAGCGCGAGGGTTGGAATCTCTTCGTCTGGACTTGCTGAGTCTAATGGCAATAGTCTTGAGTTCTAATTTTGCTTAGTTTCAAAAACCCCAAATTAGCAAACCTGTAAACCCTAGGATTCAAGCATGGTATCATCGCGTATATAGCACAAAAACTTAATTAAACATGATGGTTAGTTTCAAAACTTGACAAGGAACATGAATGTACAATTAAAATGCAATGGAGATGCCTAAAAATCAAAAGACGATCATGGATTTTTCTTGGTTCAGTTGGAATCCGTTTTACCAATTCTTTGTGTTTGAGTTGATGTTAGGGATTGGAATGTACTCAGGAGACCACAAGGAAACTTTTGGAATGAATTTCGTGCCTTGAATCCACCTAGAACAAGGATTTCAGTTTTTGAGTTTTATGGCTATTTTTTCAAGTTTGTAAAGTGTTCTTGGGCGCAGCATTCAGTGTGTTGTGGTTCTTAGGTTTTGACTCAGTACTTATGAGGGAAGGGAATTAGGTCATTAGCTGGCCTTTATCCATGCCCATGAGAGAATTAGTCTTAGGTCTTTTCACCATTAACAAACTTTCCCTTTTTTTAGCAAAACCAAGACTTGGTGTACAACCTAACCCTAGCATGAGTTTGGGAGCTGGCACATGATATATGGAAGCTATTCAAATTCACATGGCACTATTCTGTTGATTTTTAAATTTTATTTGAATTTTTAAAGATTTAAAATGAATTAAATTATCAAAAATTAAATAAAATAGAAAAATCAATGTTTGATCTTGAAATTAATCATGGGACACGTGTGTGGCATGACAAGGCTGAATCAAGTGGAAGAAAGTGGGCCCTTTTGTCAAAAATTGAAGTTTCAAGGATAGTTGACTTTTGCCATTTCACAAAAATTTCCCAACTTCTCCAATGCATAACTTGCTCAATTTTTAAGCTTTTCTCATGTTCTTGGACATTTTGGAAAGGTCTTTGAGTCCTTTAACCAATGCTTTTGGTCCCATGTCATTTTGATTTTCCAATCTCAAGTTATGGCCTTTGACTTAAAGTCCCTTTTTGTTGACTTTTGAAAATGACCTATAGTGTTGAAATTGATAACTTTTTGTGAGAGCATTTCTTGGACTTGAAGTATGAAGATGAGTTGTAGGAAATGTCTTTCTCTTCAAAATGAGCCTTGGATGGGATTTTTCTGATAATCCATGTGAAAGTTATGCTTTGGTCAATTTCAGTTGACTTTTTCAGCTGTCCAAATATAGCAACTTTTGCATCTTTGATGATTTCTGAGCCAAATTTTGAGAATCATGATCAAGCATTGATCAAATGATGTTTGTGGCTTCAAAATGATATGTTGACCAAAAATTTGAACTTTTGACTGTCAAATGACCATTTTGCCCCTACAGTTGACTGTAGTGCAATTTAGGGTTTTGACTGTGCAATTTTGAACTGAATGCCTTGAAACTTGATATGAGGATGCTTGACCATGTTTGTAAGCATATGAGACTTGATTGAGCCTTTGAACACTTCCTTTTCTTGATCAGACTCAAAACCTTAATTTTGACTGTTTGGGAGACTGTTGAGCTGTGCAATCCTTGGGGAATTTTGTGACTTGGCTTGGCAATTTCTTGAAGAATATGGGAGGGCAAATTTTGGGGTGCAACACACCCGCTGTAGTATTTTCATCTTGATCGTTTCTAATATACGACTCATTCTCAACATCAACATCACCTTGATCCACACTTTTATCATCAATCACTTTGTTAGATAAAAGCACTATAGACTATTTCGTACTCTTCGGGTCTGTGACATAGAACACTTGTTTAGCTTGAGAGGCTAGAATAAAAGGCTCATCTTTGTACCCCACCCTACTAAGATCCACTTGCAAAAACCCTGACTTATCCATTCATATGCCACTAGTATGTACCCACTTGCAACCAAAGATAGGAATCTGAAACTTCTCGTAATCAAACACCCAGATGTGATTGATAACCCTAAAATATGACAAATTTTCATATTTGGGGTTTAAGTCCTTCATACTAGAAATGTGCATTGCTTCACATACCACCGTGACACCACTACTTTGCATAGTACTTTTCTCATCTTGTTCTTTGGTATAAAATGTGTATCTATTAATTCTGTATCCTCTATAAGAGAACACAATCGAACTTGGACCATATGCCAAACATCTCAACCTGCCTGATAATGAAGCAGGATCTGAATGACACTTTGAATATATATGATCCTTAAACCACTGTATAAAACTTTGATTGTGCTCTCGTACTATCCAATTTTCATTTCTACTTTGATTCTCACCTCGGAGTATAGCCTTGTGCATTTCAACAAACGGCTCAACCTCAGTGTCATTATACAGAACATACAAATGCACTTGATCCCGTTCATCCCTTGATACTGTCACAATTTCATTTCCAATTAATTTTTTACCTTCTTTTTTTTTGAAAAAATGAGATTTGGGGAGTCCAATGGATTGCACATTGGACAAAAAATCAGTACAAAACTCAATCGCTTCTTCAACAACGTATCGCTCAACGATACAACCCTCTGGACGACTTCGGTTTTTCACGTACCCTTTTAATATTTTCATATAACGTTCAACAGGGTACATCCATCTCATATAAGTTGGTCCACACAATTGTGTCTCTTTCACAAGATGAATAACAAGATGTACCATAATGTCAAAAATGATGGAGGAAAATACATTTCAAGGTCACACAGAGTAATAACGATTTCTTTTTGTAATACTGGTAAGATCTCAGGATCGATCACCTTACTACAAATTGACCTGTAAAAAAACACAATTTAGTTATAGCGCTTCTTACTTTTTCTGGCAAAATAGAACGTATACCTATTGGTAGAAAATGTTCCATTATGACATGGCAATCATGTGTCTTCAGACTCTTTAACTTGAGGTCTTTCATGGACACGAGTCTTCTAATGTCTGAGGAGTAACCTTCTGGAACTCTAACTTCACTCAGAAACTTACACAATATTTTATTTTCCTTTCTAGATAGAGTATAAGCAGCAGGTGGTAGATATGTTTGTCTTCCTTTCTTCACGGGTCCTAATTCAGTTCTTATTCCCATCTCTACCATGTCCTCTCTTGCTTTAAGGGCATCCTTAGACTTTCCTTTTATATTGAGTAACGTACCAATAACACTTTCAAATACATTTTTTTCAATATGCATAACATCAAGAAAATGTCTTACGTACAAAGATTTCCAATATGGCAATTCAAAAAAAAATTGACCTCTTCTTCCACCCACCTGTGACAACTTTATGTGCAAAAGGCTTGCCAAACTGAATACTCACATCTTTCACCTTTTCATAAATTTGATCACCTGTCAATCTAGGTGGAGCTCTACGTTGTTCGGTATTTCCATTGAACGCTTTTCTCCATCCACGATATTGATGTTTTGAATTTAAGAATCTACGATGACCGAGAAAGACATTCTTCTGACAAAGTTTCAATCGTGTCGTATCAGTTCCATCTTCACAGACAGGACACGCTTTTTCACCTTTAATGCTATACCCGAATAGATTTCCATATGCTGGAAAATCGTTAATTGTGCCAAACAACATCGCCCTCAAATTGAAACTTTCTTTCCTATATCCATCATAAACCTCCACACCGTTCTCCCACAAAATCTTCAAATCTTCGATTAAAGGTTTCAAGTATACATCTATGTCATTCCCTGGTTGTTTAGGCCCATAAATTAACATAGATAACATCATGTACTTGCGCTTCATACATAGCCATGGAGGTAGGTTATAAATCACAAGAATCACAGACCATGTGGAATGTGAGATACTTTGAAGACCATGCGGGTTCATTCCATCTGTAGATAATGCCAAGCGAAGGTTTCTTGTTTCTCCTCCAAAATCAGGATAATCATTATCAATTTTCTTCCATTGTGGTGCATCTGCCGGATGTCGAAACTTTCCATCGATAATTCTTTCATCTGCATGCCAAGTCAAGTGTCTAGCATCGGTTTCACTATGAAACATGCGTCTAAATCTCAGAATAATAGGAAAATACCATAAGACTCTCGCTGGAGATAATTTTTTCTTATGTCGAGATAAACCGCACTTTGGGCACTCATTCAACGATGCATATTCGTTTCGAAACAAAATACAATCATTTAGACATGCATGTATCTTATCATAGCTCATGCCAATAGAGCACAACATTTTTTTGGCCTCATAGGTTCGATTAGGAAGAACATTATCCTCAGGAAGCATATCTCTCAAAAGGGCTAATAACTGTGTGAAACTTTTATCCGACCATCCATTGCGCGCCTTTAAGTTGTACAATTTTAATACCGCAGACAATCTTGTGAATTTGGGGCAATCTTTATACAAAGGTTTCTCCGCATCGCTTACCAACCTCTCAAACATTTTGGGACAATCTTGAAGATCTTCTTCAAGTGCTTCTGCAATCTCTTCGACTCGATCACAATCATATGTATCCGTGGCATTGTCGTACGAAATATAGGTCGCATTACTTTTCACCCTCGGTTCAACATTCTCGATGCTTTTCTCACCATGAAATATCCAACACGTATAACTTCGATAAATTCCACGCATTAGTAAATGCAATTTCAATCCATATGCGTCAACCCGACCCACATAACAACAACCCAAGCAAGGACATTTCATTCTATTCGAGTCTTCAACGTGTTCAACAGCAAACTTAACGAACTCTAATACCCCATTCTCGTACTCTTTTGACAATCGATCGGCACACATCCATTTTTTATCCATGGTTTTAACTATTATCTAAGTTAAACAAAAACACTAATTAGGGCACAAAACTGTATAATGTGTTTCTGTCAAAACACAAAGTATACACGGATTTAAAATAAATTTGAGTTCTAAAAAATCAATTTGGAGAAAATATAAAAATTGATCTAAAGTTCCAACATAACTAAGGAATACCATATCATAAGTAAGGGTAGTTAATTATGGTTCGATTCAGCAAGTTATGGTTTGGTTAACTATGGTTTCAGTTCGGTTATTGAACTGTTTGATGACATGTGGTTCGATTCATAAACCATGAATGACGGTTCGGTTATTTAAAAACAGTTCAGTTCAGTTCTATGTTTCAGTTCAGTTCCATGGATTTTTTGAACACCCCTAATTATGATTTATTTTATCTTCACATTATCAATACCATAACCACAAGTTCACGAATCTCACTACACATTAGATTTTCATTTTAATCTATAGTGTATGCTTTTATTATTCAAGTGAATATGTCATTGTTACGTGAACCTCTTGTGTTGATTATTACTAACTTGGATTATAAGCAATGTGGTGGGAGTATAATGAATTTAAAGAGTGTGTGTTGTCAACAAAAATCAAACATGTGATTAGAATAATTCTAGAAATGAGGATTGTAACGTGTGAGTGAAAGGAGCATAGCCACGAATGTGGTCCAACCTTAGAGGCCTAGTTCATGTTACTGTTGTGGTCCTATAACATATTCAATCAATGATCGTCAACGTTACAATTTTAGAGACATTAGCTTAGTTGTGAACTCATTCGAAGATTCATGATTTGTGTTATTTTTTACTATTACTAAGTTGAATACTAGATTGAACAAACGGAAACCTATGATCCAAACTCAAGTAAACCGGAAAAAGTCCTCTCGTCGCGATAAACTCATTGAAAGGACCATTAACATTAAGAGTACTAGTAATCACGGTAACATTCCTCTCATCCATAACCGCCACAAAAGAACCTGAACCAATTCCAATATCAAAACCTATTCTAATCCCAACATTTCCTAATTGCAAAACATCATCAACAAGAAAATAATTCTTAATCTTAGAGTTAACAAATATTTGATTCTCATATCCATTAACCAAATCAAAGCAATGAACACAATCTCTATTCAGTTTCCTACCATTCAAACACTCGAAACTCTTGCAGTTAAAACCATTCCAATTCACTGTTTTATTACTAACAGGCTTCCATAGTGAAACCGGAAAAGGATGAAGAAATTTTACCTTAGATGAAACCAATTTTGCGAAACTTCTTCTTCTAGGTAAAGGCTCACATTGTTTTTGAATCAGTTTCTCTGTAACGAGACAACAAATTAGAAGCTTTCTGGCATGAACCACGGTTGGACGGTGAGGAGACGAGTTAGAGAAGAGTTGGAGGAAGAACCACGATTGGACGGTGAATGGGAGGAGACGAGTTGGAGAAGAAGATGAACATGAGCGTTTTCTGGGTGTGGGGTTTCGTTTGTACAATGTGGGATTTCTGGAAATCTGATAACCAATTTAGGGATTAAGACACTATTTAATTACCTTAGACAGCGCTTTCAAGAAGCGCTGCTAAAGGTATTACCTTTAGCAGCGCTTTTAGAGTAATGCCTTTAGCAGCGCTTCTGGAAAGCTCTGTCTAAGGTATACCCTTTAGCAGCGCTTCTGGAAAGCGCTGTCTAAGGTATACCCTTTAGCAGCGCTTCTGGAAAGCGTTGTCTAAGGTATACCCTTTAGCAGCGCTTTAGGCTTTAGCAACGCTTCCTAGAATAACACCTTTAGCAGCGCTTTTAGTAAGCGTTGTCTAAAGTATAACCTTTAGCAGCGCTTATTCTAATTTTTTTTTTTTTTTTTACTGAAAACCTATAGCAACGCTTAGGGAAAGAAAGTGTTGTCTATGGTAAGGCCTATAGCAGCGCTTATAATAAGCGTTGTCTATAGTATACCTTTAGCAGCGCTTATTCTATTTAAAATTTTTTTATTACTGAAAACCTATAGCAGCGCTTAGGGCATAAGCGCTGTCTATGTGGCGCTGTCTAAAGTCAATTTTGGCATAGTGATGGAAGATGAAATACAGAGGTAGATGAAAGCAGGTTCTTATAGGGTTTCGTTAACGAAAATGAAAAACTGAATAAACATAGAGTGTTATATATATCTTGGATAAACAAACAGGGTGACTTTACTCCTCAGTTAACAGTTCCAACCGAGGGGAGATGTAACATATTTTTCATTTAAAAATTTAAAGAAAAAGGAAGGTTCCACTAATTTATAAACAAAACACAAAATTGAGGCCGATGGGAGTCAAACTCGCAACATAATTAGATTTTCCCCTCGAGTGAAAGATGCAACTAAGGTGAAATGTTATGTATTTTAAATTAAAAATTAAAATAAAAGCGTTGAGAGTCAAACCCCATACTTTTTAACTTTTCCCTTCAATTTGTTGTTCCAACTGATGTGAAATATAATATATTTTTAATTTCAAAATAAATACAAAAGGAAAGCACTAAATTTTAAAGGTTTTACTGTAATTGCAAGCTTCTCAAGTCATATTTAAAGCATGTGTTTTGATGAAGACAACATGGACATCAACATTTCAAAGGATGTGCAAAAAGCTTATCAACATCAAATAAAAGTCTTGAAGATTATTGAAGAATTATTGAAGAATCATCAAATGTCAATATGGTATAAATAATTCTTAAAATCTTGAATATAGATGTTCACAATATGCATTCATCAACATATACATATTCCATAATTTTAACATCAAGAAAAACTTTGTTTGAAATATCTTTCAAAAATTATTTTTGAAAATAACCCTTTAGGAACCGGTTCCTCCCTAACAGGGAACCGGGTTCCAGCTTTTCTCAAAAAACATGTCCCTGGATTTTGTACCAGGAACCGGGTTGTACCAATAGGGGAACCGGTTCTTGCATGATATTTTTAAATTCCAACTTATAACGTTCACTAAGAACCGGGTTCTGTCAGTGTCGGAACCGGTTCCTAGCGAACCAGTGCAGCTTTTACTTTGTTTTTTGAACATTTTTCAAGTGGTATCTTTTCATGAATGCATTGCAACTTTTCATATGAATTGGCATGAATGAAGAGGTTCTTACAACTTTATAAAATGCAGATTTTCTTATTTCAAAAAAAAAGAAGAATGCTTCAATTTTCATATTAACAAAAACCTTCTTCATATTAACAATTTTCTCTTTCATTCTTTTTGAACATAAACTTTCATGTGTTCATAATTTTGTGAAACTTGCCATATACACTTTCATTATCATTACAAGTTTCATTCATACATTGTGAACATTTATATACATTGTTGAGAATTGTTTTTATCTTGAAGAAGAAGATCAATTGAAGATTGATAAAGCTCTCCATATACTTCAAACTAAATCATTGTATTACTTAAAGGTTTTCCCTTACTATCCAAGATTGTTGGAAGTAAGTGTTGTGATTTGAAGAGGATTGTTCTTCATTCAGATTAGTGTTTGTTTGGTCTTAAAGGTGTTAAGAACCTTTGATCACCCTATAGGTTAGATAGTAAGCATAGGCTGTACAATCATTCTAACTATAGTGAAATCTCTTTCATGTTGGAAAGGGGACTGGAGTACTCTCGGATTGTAAGGGGAACCAGGATATATCACCGTGTTCTTTACTTTTCCGCATTTATCGCTTTCATCACCATAATCAGGAAAAGATAAAGATATAATAAAAACCTTCAAACACTTAACCAAAATAACTACCAAGCATTCTCATAAAACCGAATAAATTTTTATAAGACCTAATTCACCCCCCCCCCCCTCTTAGGCACTCTGAGACTTACATTTACTTCATGTCTATGTACAACTGAGGTAAAACATTTATTAGAAAATATATATTTTGTTGTAGTGAAATAGTTTATCAAAGTCTTGTTGTCCATGGACTTGAGAAAAATGACCATGCAAATCTTATAGTTTTCATAATTAGTTCCATCAAAAATAGGTGGATGGTTAACAAATCCTTTTCCATCATATTGTACATCTAAAACATAAAAGGTTAATCACACTTTAACACACCCAAACAGAGAAGAGTGTCCACTTTGATGGCAATTGGAATTCAATTTGATTAGAGACTAGATGTCACACACAATATTGAAAAAAATGTGTGAGACAAAATATTCTAAATTAACTAATGAAAAATTAAGCAAAATAAAAAATAAAAGACACAAGAAATTATTAACATAGTTCAATGCAATTTTCACCTACATTTAAAGGGCAATAACCTAGTGGAAATGAAATTCACTAATGAAAAGTAGTAAATAGTATACGATGATTGATAACGCAAAATTATATTATTTATTCGACTCGACTCACATGCATTTTTAGTACTGTTTTTAGTTTATTTATGTCATTTTTTGTCGGTATTTCTATTCCACTTCACATATTTCAGATACATGCTAAGAAAGAGCTCCCATGAAAAAAGAGTAAGAAACAGGCGAGAAACTGAGAAGACAGAGCAAAAGAAAAGAAAAAAAAATCCAAACTTTGACCTGTGGCCCTCACCACATATTTTGTGGCCTTCGCCACAGCTTGCCAAAAAGCATGGCCCTCACCACAACTCTAATATTGCAGCCACGTATTTGTTTTATTGTCATGATAAACTTTTAATTTTTAAATTATATATATTAGACAGCGCTTTGGAAAAAAGCGCTTCCTAAAGTTAAGAAAAAACACTGCCTAAGGTCAATTAAAATTGAAATAAAAAAATAAATTCTAGAAGCGTTGCCTAAACTAAAAGCGCTGCTATAGGCCCAACAGTAGAAAGCATTGTCATAGGCCCAAAGTGCTGCTAAAGGCTTACTTTAGAAAGCGCTACTATATCCTTAAAAGAAATTTGAGAAAAAGCGCTGCTAAAGACCTACTTTAGAAAGCGCTTTTAAGAAGCGCTGCTTAAGGCCATATCTACCCACAAAGCGCTGCTAAAGGATGTGTTTAGAAAGCGCATCATATAAGCGTTGCTATACGGCATACATCAGAAAGCATTTTTTAGGGAGAAAGTGTTGCTAAAGGTAAGACATCAGAAATCACTTTTTGAAAAGCGTTGCATAAGGTCATTAATGTCTTATTTCTAAATTAAAAAGACAAAAACCCTAAAACTCAAAGGTTTTCTTTATCTCTCAAAACATATTTCTCTGCAACGCGATTTCGAACATTCTCTCAAACAGATTTCAAACATTTCTCTACAACGCGATTTCGAACAGATTTCTCCAACAACGATTCTCCAACAACGATTTCTCCAACAATTCTTCAACACGATTTCTCCAACAATGATTCATAAAAGTCGAAAGCGATTCATAATTGTAAGCTTTGTTTTCTTTTCCTCGATTCATCAACGCGATTCATCTTTGTTTTCATATATTATTGTAGTTGTTGTTATTGAAATCGTGAGTTATAGAGATTCAAAGAGTTTGTTGTTATTTTAATGCATCTATATAGTTTACACAACATTTTCCATTTGTTTTCTGGTATTAGTTCAATTTTTGTTTGTTTAAGTTTTGTTAACTCAACCTTCCAAACTTGCTTTACTTGATAAAAAATTGTAAATAAAATAACTCATATATGAAGTTGTCTTTGTTTTGTACTGTTAGAAAGAATTTTTAATTTGATTTAGTTTAGTTATTTTTCTAATGCATTCAATATGCAGGGTTTACTTGTTTTTCTCAAACACACCTCACGTTTCTCCCAAGGAGTAACACTTTTGTTAGGGCTACTTTGGTTGAAATCATCAACCAACACAGAAGCTCAACTTAGATACCAAGTACTAGGTATTTTAGTATAAATTATAAGTTATACTTCTTGATAAAAGAAAGAAAATAGAACTTAGACATAAGAATGTGTTTAAGTTATTTTAATGCATCATCATCTTTTCTTATGTCTAAGTTATTTCAATGCATCTATTTTGTTTGGTTGATTAAAAATATCAACTTTTTTATTATGTAAAAGGTTCCTTTGTTTTCTGAAGTTGAAAAAATATTTTCTAAGAAAGGATGTTGGTTTTGTTTTTCTTTTGTTATTAGGCCAGAGATAAAGTTGTGAGTTGTGATATCCAACAACTTGGATTTCTAAAAGATCAACATCTCAGGTTAGGAGTTTACAAAGTGAGGTTCATGAATATATTACAAGATACATTCAAAACTAGTTTTGTTTTAAACATGTTTGAAATGGAATTAATGAACCTAATTGTTTATGTGTAGTTGCTGCCCGATTTCATAGCCGCTTTCACAATTTTTGATTTCTCTCATGAAGAGTGAAATTCTGATTGTTCTAAGAATCTTACACTGTGTGGTTCCAGAAGTTGTTGACTTCTCTACAGATAATTAATTGTTCTTTTGTTATAGCTACGTGATTAATTATAGTATTTTTGTTTAGCTTACTTAGTAACAAAACCATGGATAAAAAATGGATGTCTTCCAATCAATTTTCAAAAGAGTACGATAATGGGGTATTAGAATTTGTTAAGTTTGCCGTTGAACATGCCGAAAACCCCATTCAAATGAAATGTCCTTGATTGGGTTGTTGTTATGGGGGTCGAGTTGACGCAGTTGGGTTGAAATTGCATTTACTGAGAAATGAAATTGATCAAAGTTATACATGTTGGATATTTCATGGTGAGAAAAGTAATGAGAATGTTGAACTGGGGGATAGTACAACATATGCTTTAGACGACAATGGCAAAGATACATACAATTCTGATCGTGTAGAAGACATTGTAGAAGCACTTGAAGAAGATCTTCAGGATTATCCCAAAATGTTTGAGAGGATGGTAAGCGATGTAGAGAAACCGTTGTATAAAGGTTGCACTCAATTCACAAGATTGTCTGCAGTATTAAAGTTGTACAACATAAAGGTAGGCAATGGATGGTCGGATAAAAGTTTCACAAAGTTATTAGTCCTTATGAAAGATATGCTTCCGGAGGATAGTGTTCTTCCTAATCAAACAAATGAGGCCAAAAAATGTTGTGCTCTATTGGCATGAGCTATGATAAGATACATGCTTGTCCAAATGATTGCATTTTGTTTCGAAACGAATATGCATCGTTAAATGATAAAATGGACTAAATTGAACAACATTCACTTGTAACTATAGAGTTTATGTTATTTATCACAAATACAGAGTATTATCTATGATATCGTTCTATAGAAGTTTATGTACCAGAGCTTATATCAAACTTACATGCAGGTATATCTTATGTTGAGTCCTTGCACCCCACGTAGAGAAATCACTTGGGCTTGTCAATACCATCCAATAAAAGGCATCTATTGTTATCCTCTTTATTTCCTTTCTCTCATAAGAAATTAATACAACATCTTTCCTTACATGGGATAGAGCGGAGAGATTGCATCCATTACTTAACTGCGGTAAATGTGAAGATAAATGATCAAAATAATTCAAAACATACAAACTAAATTTGAATAATAACACAATCTAATTTCACATTTCAATTCAAATGCTAACGACTCAATAACATAACATCAAAATATAAACTCATAGTTCAAGTCAAACCCTAATTGGTTGAATGTATAAGGTGTTATCCAATATTTTGGCGAACAAGCTGAGATGTGTGATGGGGAATATTATTTCAAAAATCAAACCGCTTTCATCAAAGGTAGACAAATTTTATACGGAGTCCTAATATCCAATGAATTAGTGGAATTGGAAAAAAGAAAATGTAGGAAAACCATGTTGTTTAAGGTGGACTTCGAAAAGGCATTTGATTTGGTAAATTGGAATTATCTACAAGAAATGCTAGAAAGTATGGGTTTTTGCTCACAATGGAGAAGATGGATGGGTGGATGTCTTAGATCAACATCAATCTCAGTCCTTGTTAACGGTAATCCTACTGGTGAATTTCAGGTTGAGAAATTGTTGTGACAAGGAGACCCTTTATCTCCCTTCTTGTTTCTTATCGCCGCAAAAGGTTTAGGTATGCTCCTGAATAAAGCTTCTGAATTTGTTCAATTTATGGGATATTCATTCTGTAACTAATATGAATGTCTCGCACATTGACAATTCGCAGATGATACCTTCATTATGAGATCAAGCAACTTAGAGAATGTGGACAACATTAAGGCAATTCTACATCTGTTTGAATTGAGTTCTAGTATGAATGTCAATTTCATAAAAGTCACCTAATTGGAATTAAGACCCCACTATGCCAAACAAACGCATAGGCAACACTTTTTTTGGCCATAGACAGTGCTTTAAAGCACTTCCTAAACTAGCGCTGCTATAAGAAAAGGCAACGCTTTGGATTAATCTAAAAGCGCTGCTATATGTCCCCTTTAGAAGCACTTTTACTTTAAGAGCGCTTTCTTATGAACACCTTTAGCAGCACTTTTACTTCAGAGAGCGCTTTGATAAGTACACCTTTAGCAGCGCTTTCTCATTTTAGAAATCACTTTAGACAACGCTTCTTGCATCTCTTTAGACAACGCTTTTATTTAAAAGCACTGTCTATTCCCCATCTTAGGCAGCGCTTTCCCATTTTAGGTAGCGCTTTCTCCCTACTTTAGACAACGCTTCTGAAAAGCACTGTTTGTTCCCCACCTCAGGCAGTGCTTTCTCCCTACATTAGACAATGCTTTTCTCCTTAAGCGTTGTCTAATGTTAACAATTTTTTAAAAAAATTTAGACATATTTTCTCCTTAAGCGCTGCCAAATATTTTCTCCATTTTTTGCACCAGGTTTGCACCACATTTTCCACCAAGTTTTCACCATATTTTGTACCAGATTTGGTAGCTTCAATCCAATATATATGCATCAAATTTGTATATATAAAAAATCTACATATATATAAATGATGATATATCTAACAACTTGAAAATTGATGATACAACTTGAAAATTCTAAAAATTCTAAATTGATGTTTAATCTACATATTACTATCTTCGAGAATTTCTAAAAAACAACAACAAAGAACTTGTTAGCTCTATCTTCCGCACCTATAACCTGAAACAAAATCAAAAGATCGAAATTCATACCATGATAAAACAAAACTTTATTCCAATTTATACTTAAAACTCAAAAGTTGTACTCAAAATTCTCATCAATGAAAGAAAGACAATATACCTTATAAAATTCTCAACTCCATAATGAATTGACACCATTCCTCCATAAGTTCATCCAATTGATCTTTTGAGTAATGAGCACAATTGAACTCGTCAAAGTACTACATAGTAAAATAACATAGTATGTTATTTAGTTAAAACACTATGCCATTTTATGAGAAATATTAAAATAATTCATAAGTTACACTACGCCAAAAATAAGCTTTAGCATCACACATACGAAAGCGCTTTTAGGAAAAAGCGCTGCTATAGGTATTAAAAAAAATTCGCTTAAAAAAAGCGCTTTCAAAGGGTACCTTAAGAAAGCGCTTTTCAAAAGCGCTGCTAAAGGTCACCCTTAGAAAGTGCTTTTTGAGAAGCGCTGCTAAAGGGTGCCTTTTAGAGGGAACCTAAGAAAGCGCTTTTCAAAAGCGCTGCTATAGGTCAGCCTTAGAAAGCTCTTTTCAAAAGCGCTGCTAAATCTGGCCTTTAGAAAGCGCTTTTAAAAGCGCTGCTATAGGGTATGCTACGAAAGCGCTTTTTTATGAAAAAGCGCTGTTATACATGACCATTAGAAAGCGCTTTTAAAAGCGCTTTCGTAGGTTGTTTTATAATTAATTTTAATATTTTTGATTAAAGTTGTGTGTTCGTACTGTACGTGGCTCTTGTGTTTCCTCCTCTCTTCCAACGTCCCAAACCCTTTCGCTCCTGTTCCTTCTTCGTCCAAAGCGATTTTTCATGGTAGCCACCATCGTCAACTCTCATCGCCGCCGCACGAGTCGTCCCTCTCTTCACAAGATTCGTTGATTATTATTTTCTTCTCATTTACAGTGTATTGGTTGTTGTTGTTGTTTGATGATTTTTGAAAGTTTCCTAAAACCCTTTGATGATTTTCTAATGATGTTATTAATATTTTATTTCATTTTGAGTTAATCTTGAATGAATTAAACTTGGTGTTGATTTTGATTGTTCCTAATTTTATTTTAAAACATGTTGGCTTTGAATTTGTGATGACATTGTGTGATTTGGTTTTGAATGACGAACTCGGTTATGGTATTGTTGTTTATCGTGTGCACATGGAACACTTGTTTGAGATGAGTTTTATTGAGCATTATTAGGATTACATAGTTGTTTCCCGGAATTTGGTTCGGTTGATTTTAGCTTACTTTGAGCTTGATTTTTCATATCATGAACTTGAATTGGATAAGAGCTTGAATTTTTGGTTCCCGTTAGGTGATTATGTTTTAAAAGTTATTGAGCGTTTATTGAATAATCGGGCACAGAATATATTCTTGGAAGCCATAGTGACATACAAAATTCTTGTTTCATTGATTAGCAGGCACAGTTAGTGTTTCTCATTCACACTAGTTGGACGGCAGGTAATTGTGATTCCCGATTAAGGCTCTCTGTCTTTTGATGTTTGTTTAATGTGTTTTGGAAATTAATCGGTTTCTTTAACTTCTTCAGGACCTTCCGATTCAGAGCAACATATCTCACCGGAGAACTCAAACGTGTCAAATCGTCAGAAAACAAGAGAACCGTCAGGTGATTGTTTCTTCTTTTCAATCTATACAATCTTTTTACCTTGTCAATGAATTAATATAATAAAGTTGCATCTTTTTACCTTCACTGAATTTCTTTGTACATGAGATGTGAGAGAAAAATGATTCTGCAGATTTGATATTATTAGATAGATCAAGAAATTTTTGCAATTTTAGGTTAGGAAAATGGAATACGGTTCAGTTTGGATGGAAAAAGTACAAGGGTTTACGATTCTGAAAGAAAATGAAAACGCGATAGAATTTGGAAAACATAGCCGCGTAAATTGGAAAATGGGTATATAGGAACATGGTGGCTGGTGGAGAACGGTCGTGGAATTTGAGCGAGGTCGGTTCTTATGACCGCCGTAAGACATGAAATGTGACTTATACCTTCCACCAAAGGGATTCTATATATTTTGCCTTTACATAACCAAAAAATTGACGACGGTTGGGTCTTACGGCCGCAAAAATCGTCGTAGAAAATGGATTAGGGCACTTTTTCAATAAATGTCGCAAATTATGTGTAAATTCAATTTTTTTTCTTTTAAGTTAATTTTTATTATCTCAATTTCATTGAAATTAATGGAAGGTGTGCCCTTAGATCGATAGGAGAACTCCTTAAACAAATTTATCTCTCCTTCTCTTTCACTCATTTTTATTGTAAATTGTGAATTCATTGATTGTGCAATCAACATATTGAGATAATTTTCTTATCAATAATATTTTAAACAATTTTTTGTTGAGTTGATTATAATCTATAAAATTGCAATTGATTTTTCATATCAACAAAACCAAAGAAAAATCTGATTAAAATTGATTTCACACCAAGTGTTCGACAAATTGATTAAGTTAAGTTTTTGTTTAGCTCAGATTGACTCAGAAACCGTAAACCATGGATAAGACATGGATGTATTCCAATCGATTGTCGAAAGAGTATGAGAATGGGGTATAGGAATTCGTTAAGTTTGCTGTTGCGCACGCCGAAGACCCCGGTCGAATGACATGTCCTTGTTTGTGTTGCTGTTATGGGAATCGGGTTGACGCGGTTCAGTTGGCATCGCATCTAATACGGTATGGAATTGATAGAAGTTATACATGTTGGAATATGCATGGTGAGAAAAGTGACGGGAATGATGAATCGGGGGATAATAGGACCTATGCTTCAAACGACAATGGCACAGATACATACGATTATGATCGAGTTGAAGAGATTGCAGAAGCGCTTGAAGAAGATCTTAATGATTGTCCCAAAATGTTCGAGAGGTTGGTAAGCGATGCAGAGAAACCGTTGTATAATGGTTGTACAAAATTCACAAGATTGTCTGCGGTATTAAAGTTGTACAACTTAAAGGCGGGCAATGGATGGTCGGATAAAAGTTTCACAGAGTTATTAGCCCTTATGAAAGATATGCTACCAGAGGATAATGTTCTCCCCAATCGAACGTATGAGGCCAAAAAGATGTTGTACTCTATTGGCATGAGCTATGATAAGATACATGCCTGTCCAAAAGATTGCGTTTTGTTTCGAAATGAGTATGCATCGTTAAATGAGTGTCCTAAATGCGGTGCCCCTCGATATAAGAAAAAGTTGTCTCCGGCAAAAGTCTTATGGTATTTTCCTATAATTCCGAGATTTAGACGGATGTATCATAGTGAAACCGATTCAAGACATTTAACTTGGCATGCAGATGAAAGAATTGTTGATGGAAAGTTTCGACATCCGGCAGATTCACTACAGTGGATGAAAATTGATAATGATTATCCTGAATTTGGAAAAGACGCAAGAAACCTTCGCTTGGCATTGTATACTGATGGAATGAACCCACACGGTATTCAAAGTATCTCGCATAGCACATGGCCTGTAATTCTTATGATTTATAACCTACCTCTGTGGCTATGTATGAAGCGTAAGTAGATGATGTTATCTATGTTAATTTCTGGGCCTAAACAACCAGGAAATGACATAGACGTATATTTGGAACCTTTAATCGAAGATTTGAAGATTTTGTGGGAGAACGGTGTGGAGGTTTATGATGGGTATAGAAAACAAAGTTTCAACTTGAGGGCGATGTTGTTTGGAACAATTAACGATTTTCTAGCCTACGGAAATCTATCCGGGTATAGCATTAAAGGTGAAAAAGCGTGTCCTATCTGTGAAGATGGAACCGATACGATGCGATTGAAACTTTGTCAGAAGAATGTCTTTCTCGGTCATCGTAGATTCTTAAATTCTAAACATCAATATCGTGGATGGAGAAAAGCGTTCAACGGAGATACCGAACAACGTAGAGCTCCGCCTGGATTGACAGGTGATCAATTATTTGAAAAGGTGAAAGATGTGAGTATTCAGTTTGGCAAGCCTTTTGCACATAAAGTTGTTACAGGTGGGTGGAAGAAGAGGTCGATTTTTTTTGAATTTCCATATTGGAAATCTTTGTACGTAAGACATTTTCTTGATGTTATGCATATTGAAAAAAATGTATTTGACAGTGTTATTGGTACGTTACTCAATATAAAAGGGAAGTCTAAGGATGGTCTTAAAGCAAGGGAGGACATGGTAGAGATGGGAATAAGAACTGAATTGGGACCCGTGAAAAAAGGAACACGAACATATCTACCACCTGCTGTTTACACTCTATCCAGAAAGGAGAAAAAAATATTGTGTAAGTTCCTAACTGAGGTTAAAGTTCCAGAAGGCTACTCATCAGATATTAGAAGACTTGTGTCTATGCAAGACCTCAAGTTAAAGAGTTTAAAGACGCATGATTGCCATGTTATAATGGAACATTTTCTACCGATAGGTATACGTTCTATTCTTCCAGAAAAAGTAAGAAGCGCAATAACTAAACTGTGTTTTTTCTTCAAGTCAATTTGCAACAAGGTGATCGATCCTGAGATCTTACCAACATTGCAAAAAGAAATAGTTGTTACTTTGTGTGATCTTGAAATGTATTTCCCTCCCTCGTTTTTTGACATAATGGTTCATCTTGTCGTTCATCTTGTCAAAGAGACACAACTGTGCAGACCAGCTTATATGAGATGGATGTACCCTACTGAACGTTATATGAAAATATTAAAAGGGTATGTGAAAAACCGAAGTCGACCAGAGGGTTGTATTGCTGAACGATATATTGTTGAAGAAGCGATTGAGTTTTGTACTGAATATCTGTCAAATGTTCAATCAATTGGACTCCCCAAATCTCACATTGTTGAAAAAAAAGAAGGTAAGAAGCTAATTGGAAATAAAGTTGTGACAGTATCAATGGTCGAACGGGATCAAGTGCATTTGTATGTTCTGCATAATGAGCTTGAAGTTGAGCCGTATGTTGAAATTCACAAGGGTGTTCTTCGAGGTTTAAATCCGAATAGAAATGAGAATTGGATTGTACGAGAGCACAATCGAAGTTTCATACCATGGTTTAAGGAACATATTTATTCAAAGTATCGTTCAGATCATGCTTCAGTAACAGAAAGATTGAGATGTTTAGCATACGGTCCAAGTTTAATTGTGTTTTCTTATAGCGCATATGCAATTAATGGATACACATTTTATACCAAAGAACAGGATGACAAAAGTACTATGCAAAATAGTGGTGTCACCTTGATCGCTGAAGCAATGCATATATCAAGTGTGAAGGACTTAAACCCAAAATTTTCAAACCTATCATATTTTGGGGTTATCGAGCGCATTTGGATGTTTGATTACGAGAAGTTTCAGATTCCTATATTTGGTTGCAAGTGGGTTGAAAATAATAATGGCATACGAATGGATAAGTCAGGTTTTTTGCAAGTGGATCTTAATAGGGTGGGGTACAAAGATGAGCCTTTCATTCTAGCCTCTCAAGCTAAACAAGTGTTCTATGTCAATGATCCGACAAGTACGAAATGGTCTATAGTGCTACTATCTAACAAAGTAATTGATGAAAGCATTGGAGATCAAAGTGATATTGGTGTTGACATTGAATCTTTAACCATAACTGATCAAAATGATAATGAATCATGTATTAGAAACGATCATAATGAGGGTATTTGGATCAATCCAACTGTCCGCGTTGTTAAGAGACGAGTAGAACACATTCCTACAAAGAAAAGAAAGAGACCTTAGTGAAAAGGGTAATAGTATATATAACTTGCCATTTCATTTTTATATTTGTCATTTCATTTTAATTTGCCATTTCATTTTTATTTGTTATTTCATTTTTATATTTGTCATTTCATTTTTATTTGCTATTTCATTTATATTTGTCATTTCATTTTAATTTTCCATTTCATTTTTATTTGTCATTTCATTTTTATATTTGTCATTTCATTTTAATTTGCCATTTCATTTTTATTTGTCATTTCATTTTTATATTTGTCATTTCATTTTTATTTGACATTTCATGTTTATTTTTTTTTCATTATTACAGGTCAAATGGCTAGTAATCAAGATAATGCAAATGCTCCTGAAAATGCTCCTGAAAATACTCAAGAAAATACTTCAGAAAAAGATATTACACGAGGTATTACTATTATGAGGGGAATCATACGTGATAGAGATAGAGGAGTAACATATAATGTAGAATGGAATGATAATGACCAATTAATTGGGTCTAATGCTGCAAAGTTGACAAGCTACATTGGTACGCTTGTTCGTATACACATTCCGATCACCACTCCTAGATGTAAAAGAGGAGAGTTGGATGAGGCTAAGGAGAAAGTTTGGACTGAGATAAAGGTACATATATGGTTTTTGTTATTTGCTTTATCTTGACGATAATATGTGTTTAAATTTCTTTTACTAACACACTTTATGCGTATGTTTTTTTGTAGAGGTCTTTTAACATTGAAGATACCCGTAAAAAGTATATAATGGGTTTGGCTGGAAAAAGACACAGAGGGTGGAGAACATTTTTAACCAACAAGTATCTTAAAGATGATGAAGGAAATTTTCTTGAAGAGGATCCGGAACGTCCAAAGAAATATGAGAACTTCATTACACCTGAAGAATGGGTTGGTTTTGTAGGCCAAAGAAGAGATGAGAATTTCAAGAAAGTGAGTGCTATAAATCGCGAGAGAGCGTCAAAACCCGCATATCCATACAAAAAAGGGCGTTTGGGATATGCTCGCTTAGAGGAAAAAAATTGTAAGTAAATATAAACTCTACGATCTTATTAATTATCTCAATGTGTTATATAGTTGATGATCTTAAGACCTTTGTTATTGCGTAGTTAGAAGAGACGAAAAGTGACGCAACATCACTACCGACACATTTGTTGTGGAAGGAAGCCCGTGTGGGCAAGGATCAAGCTGTTAATCCCGATATTCAACATGTGTATGATGAATGTGTAAGTATAAGATTGTGTCTTTAGTTAAATCACCACTAATAATTTTTATCTCCACTAATAATTTTTTATATGTAATTGAATTACAGGAGACCTTGTCCCAATCAGTATCCCCAGGTGAGGATCCTCACGATACCAGGAGCGTACTTAGTCGAGCACTAAATATTGCTGAGTATCCGGGTCGGGTGAGGGGTAAAGGTCATGGTGTGACTCCAACCTCTTTGTATAAGCATCCAAGGAGAAGAAATCCTAGCAATGCAGAAGTGATGCAAACATTGCAGGATTTACAAGCTCAAGTTCGTGAATTGCAGAAGGATAAAGAGAGATATGTGGCGGAAAAGAGCAGTTCACACTTGAAAGAAACTAGTGACAAAGCTAGTATCAACTTTCAGCATAAATTTCCCGAGGTAATTTTCAATATATATCCGTTATTACTATAGAACATTTTTAGTCACTTCTAACGGTTATTATTGGTTTAGGGCATTTCATCTTGCCAGCTATACCTATCGTCACCGACTTATCGACTAGTTGGCAAGGGAAAAGTCCATAACAGTTCGGGAGATTTACTTCATAATAGACCGCTTCCGGATGGTCACATGAAAGTATCGGTTGACATTGCTTTAGATATGGATGCATTGCTGCCGATACCTGACATTGTTGCTGAGACCACATTGCTGCGAAATGCAATTGGATCTTTTGTTGCATGGCCATCCGACCTCATTTTCATAGATGATCAGGTATGTTGAAAAAAATTATGAATCTTTAAGTCTTCAACTGTCAGTTCTGACCTCAGTTATTTCCACGGTAATTATAGACTCCTACAACACCCGCATCTAAGGGTAAAGGGATTTTGCGGCACGACGAGTCTGACGTATCACCAAAAGAGGTACGTTTAAAGTGTTAATTATATGATCCGAATAAAAAACTGCATAATTTTATAATTTAACCGAGTTTATATGATTTTTAGGTACCTTTTCATGGGTCACAACAAGTGAGCAAGAAAATCGTTGGCGTACCACCCAAGAAAAGGGTGCCTACTAGATTTTTCCCTCGATACCGCCAGTGTCTTGAAACAATAGTGGGAACAACAAATTTGATGGATGGTGGTATTCGTCAAATTGATATGGATCGAGGTATTTTTGGTTTTCCTTGCACAGAAATAATTGGACATGAGGACGTGGAACAGATTTTCCGTCATAAAGAATTGGGCGTCAGTATTATGCACGCATACATCCGGTAACCCCATCTTTATATTATGTAATTAGCTGAAATCTTTTTTAAACATTTTCAATGAATATACTCTAATATTAATTATGTTTCTATTTAAGGATGTTATATGACAAATTGATGCGCGGGAATCAATTGTCAAACAAATTCCATTTTGTGTCTTCCTCCCGTGTCAGCGGAGCGACAATTGGTAGGGAACCAGATTCAGTAAGAGAGCACTTAGTCGAAAGATTCATGGCAACTGGCAGTACAGAAAGCTTATATCTTTGGGCGTATAATACTATTCCTACAGGGTTAGATTTTCATTCTAAATTCATTTTAATATTTGTAATTTTTGCGTAGAAAAATTTCTTCTAAACTGTTGTTTTAATTTATAGACGTCACTGGTTGTTGGTTGCTATCGATCCTATAAAAGAAGTGGTCTATTATCTGAATTCGGTTGACGGTGATTGGACAAATTATCCGGATATGAAGTTAATGATTGATACGTAAGTGAGATTATTCTAAATATTTATGTGTATTTATGTATTTAATTATTTCTGTGACATTGTTCTAAATATATATTTTTAATTTTGTTAGAGCGATACAAGTATTCCGGTGTCAAAGAGAAGCTCGGGTACGACGGTCTAAATCAAACAACATTAATTGGATCAAAGTGCAGGTATATTAATTTCCACTATTTTGCTTATAATATTTACGCTATTTGATAAAACAATACAACTATATATTCTTATTTGTTTTTCTATGTAGTGTCCTCAACAGCGAAACGGTATAGATTGCGGATACTTCGTTATGCGGTTTATCAAAGAAATCATTCAACTGAATCAAATAGAGATTCCAGTCACGGTATGAATTTATAACTTAGAATTTGTTTTATTATTTCTCGGATATTCCATATAATTTTTTACTTTTAACTAAATCATGCATATTATGTTTTCTTATGTAGTACTTCGATGAGTACAAATGTGCATATTACACGAAACTTCAGTTGGAAGAAACCAAAGAGGAGTTGTGCCAATATTTTATTGAGCAGAGAATAATATAAGGACTGGTTTAGTTGTTGTTAGAGTTGATTTTGTAAGACTGACTTTGAGTTAGAATACAGGTAACAATGGTTTATATATAATTTGAGATACAAACATAATTTATGATTGATTTTGAGCAATGATAGTTTCTTGTTTATGGTTTCTTGTGTTATACTTGTGTACTAAAGTAGTTGATAGAATAAAATGAATTTAGTGAAAAGTATTGAGTATTGGTTTTGTTATATTGAGTATTGGTTTTGACTCAGAAACCGTAAACCATGGATAAGACATGGTTGTATTCCAATCGATTGTCGAAAGAGTACGAGAACGGGGTATCGGAATTACAATGCATTATCCCTATTTATGAATTACAGGTTATGGCAAACAATGCAGGTATATGAATGATATAAATAATACCTCTAAAAAAAACCACCCTATGAAAGCGCTTTTTGGAGAAAAGCGCTTTCATAGGTAGACCTATGAAAGCGCTTTTTCACATAAAGCGCTTTCATAGGTAGACCTATGACAGCGCTTTTCCAAGAAAAAGCGCTACTAAAAGACAACCTATGAAAGTTTTTTTCCAAAAAAAACGCCACCAATGAAAGCGCTTTTTCATAAAAAAGTGCTGCCAAAAGCCTACTTAAGAGAGCGCTTTTTAGAAAAAGCGCTGCCATAAGGGTACTAAAGAGAGCGCTTTTTAGAAAAAGCGCTGCCATAAGGGTACTAAAGAGAGCGCTTTTTAGAAAAAGCGCTGTCATAAGTAGACCTATGAGAGCGCTTTTCATTAAACAAAAAGCGCTGCTAAAACCTTTAGCAGCGCCACCTTAGAAAGCGCTTTTAAGCGCTTTTAAAGGCCAAAAAAAGCGCTTTCGTAGGTCTTTTTTGGCGTAGTGTTGGTATAAAACGTGTATCCATTAATTGTGTATGCGCTATAAGAAAACACGAGCAAACTCGTACCATATGCTAAACATCTCAACCTTTTTGTTATTGAAGCGGGATCTAAATCAAACTTTGAATAAATATGATCTTTGAACCATTGTAAAAAACTTTGACTGTGCTCTCATACAACCCAATTTTCATTTCCATTCGGATTTAAACCCCGAAGTACATCCTTGTGCATTTCAACATACGGCTCAACCTCATTGTCAATGTGTAGAACATATAAATGCACTTGATCCCGTTCAACCCTTGATATTGTCACGATTTTATTTCCGATTAAATTTATTCCTTCCTTCCTCTCTAAAATATGAGATTTTGGTAGTCTAATAGATTGAATATTAGTCAAATATTCAGTACAAAACTCAACTTCTTCTTCAACAATGTATCATTCAACCATACAACCTTCTGACCGACTTTGATTTTTCACGTACCCTTTTAATATTTTTATATAACGCTCAACAGGGTACATCCATCTCATATAAGCCGGTCCACACAATTGTGTCTCTTTCACAAGATGAACAAAAAGATGTACCATAATGTCAAAAAATGAGGGAGGAAAATATATTTCAAGCTCGCACAAAGTAATAACTATTTCTTTTTGCAATATTAGTAAGATCTCAGGATCGATCACCTTACTACAAATTGACCGGAAGAAAAAACACAATTTAGTTATGGCGCTTCTTATTTTTTCTGGAAAAATAGAACATATACCTATTGGTAGAAAATGCTCCATTATAAGATGGAAATCATGTGTCTTTAAACTCTTTAACTTGAGGTCTTTTAAAGACACGAGTCTTCTAATATCTGAAGAGTAACCTTCTGGAACTTTAACTTCACTTAGAAACTTACATAATATTTTTTCTCCTTTTTAGATAAAGTATAAGCAGCAGGTGGCATATATGTTTGTGTTCCTTTCTTCATGGGTCCTAATTCAGTTCTTATTCCCATCTCTATCAAGTTCTTTCTTGCTTTAAGGCCATCCTTAAACTTTCCTTGTATATTAGTAACGTACCAATACATAAAGGATGAACAAAAACAAAACAAAAAATATAGTAAACATGTGCTTAGTTTTACTTTTAGTTTTAAAAATAATTGATTTATAAATATCAACAATGTTAATACATAAATATAAAAATATTGTTGCTAGGAATTGAATCCTAGATCAATGTTTTAGATCTATTTAACTCAACTAGCACCCAAATGAACTGGTAAATATGTGTTTAGTAATATTTAGAAAAAACTGTTTTATGAATGTTATTAAAATGACTAAATATATGTAATACTGATTATATAAATTGAGAATGATACAGAAGCATACAGGTATATAAACATATACCATTACTCACAAGCCAAACAGTCACACAAATCAAACTTAATACTCTTCTAATAAAAAAATTCTCAATAAACAATCAACATATTTAGAAATTTTTTAGAAAATATAAAATATTTGGCACACTTATATATTAAACAATAAATCTGTCTTTATCCTTCTTGTCCATCCATCATTGTAATATTCAGGAGTTGTTGACTTTTCTGCAATTGCACCTTATCTCACCCTTTTTCCCAGTAAGAGGCTTCAAGTTACCCATCTTGATCATAGAAACTCCAAAATCTTTAGCAAAAGCATAAGAGTCTTTGCTATATTTCAGCACCAATCTATCACTTTGAGAACCATCACCTTTGAAAAGCTCTTGATCAGAATGAAGGAGACCCTTTTTGTACAACAAAGCCTTATAGTATGCTGTGTCAACTTTTTTTGGAGTAGAATCAAATGGTGCTAAGCTGTTGTCGCCTCCTATTCGAGGACATGTTTTCTGTAAATTGGCTGCAAAAGTGGCGTCTATGTTGGTGTCATTGAAGATCCTGTCTCTAAAAGTAGTGCATCTGGCAAGTCCAATTGTGTGGCCACCAGATAGAACAACTAAGTCTTTAAGGTTTAGGCCATGAGAATTGAAATTTGTGATGAGTTGTGAGAAATTGAAAAATGGAGGTGGAAGATTTGCATTTGCAGCATCCCAGCTTGCAGTTCTTGCATCTCTTCTTCCTAGCAACACTTGGTACCAATATTGGTTACCACCCAACTGTTAATAGATACAAAATATGTTATCTGTAGAGTTACATACTAGTATTCTACTAGAAAAAGTTGAATTAAAAACCAAAAATTATAGAAAAGAGTAAAGACTTACTATGGCTACAGAATCTCGAGCCGCTATGGCTAAAATATCTGCGCATGATACAACATCACGTGTGCAAGCTTTGGTAACTGCAGCTTTAATTTGATCAACAAGTTCAAAACCTCTAATTGAATTGATATTTGGAAATGCAGTCTTCTCACCACGGAAGGTAGGAGTGTCATCTAGAAGAACTGATCCATCACAACCCTGTAGTGTAACATGAATATATCTTGATACTATTTAATGGCACTAGAAAAATGTATCATGAATTGATATGAAGTAACTTACGTTAACAAAGCAATCGTGGAAATGCAAACGCAATAATGAAGCTCCAATGCGTGGCTCACGATAAATTGCTTGCTTAACAGCTAACTTTATGATTGGCAATGCCTTAGGACAAATTCTGTCATAATAATTAGGAGTCAGCTTTGCAACGGTAGGGCTCAAAACTGTTGCCAAAGTGACCATGAAAGTCACAAGATAAAATTGGATACGAGAATCCATTTTACTATATGCTTGTATGACACTTAAATTTGAGGCAAAATATGTTGTTTTTGTGAGTATCTAGGTATAGAGGAAGGATTTATATAGAATGAAAATTTAGCAATGATGAATAGAAATATAGCAACCAGGGTATAGTTTATTAACTTGTTAGAGTTGTCAACATATATAATATATTAATTAATTCATAATGTGCAAGCAACTTATATGTGCTCGCCAGCTAGATACCGTTGACCCAAAAAAATCATCTAAGAATTGCTCAAACATTGCAACCTTTCTAGCCACCTCTTTCATTGTATATAGAAATGATATACATATGTTGATTTTTGTTTTGTTTTGTTTTTGTACTTGAGTTAATCCTACTAGAGGTGTGGATTTTGTTCTATTCTTAAAGATTGCATCTTGACAAGACATTTTGTTACTCTTGCCTTTGTTTATGATGGTTCTTTCCATTACTTAATAAATAGAGATTCAAGGGTTTGTCACTACAAAAAAAAATAATTGTTATTTTGCCAAGGGTTTATGCAAGTGGCAAAACCTTCTTGGATAAAAACAGTTACAAAGGAAACCACCAAAATATGAAGAAAAAAATGTCAGGGTTTACCCTTCGAAAAAGTTTGAGGAGTAAATTCCAAATTTGAAATGGTCATTGTGTGAGAGATAATCCTTCGGAACTTATCAAATTTAAAAATTAAAATTTTCACATACGAGGAGACATCCGTCATACATAGAAAACGAAAAATTAAAAAAAATATATATAAAAAATAATTCTTAGGATTCCATGATAAATGTTTTAAAAATTGGATCGAATCGGTCAGTTCAATTGGTTGGACCGTGAATCAGAGATGAATTCAATTGAGTTAATCTTTCAAAATAGTCAGTGGGTCAAAACCGGAGTAGAATTGAAAAAATCGGATTGAACCGTCTAAAATTATTTGAACCATAGAATCGGAGCCGATTTTCTAAAACCGCCTGGTTCAAAAAAATGCATCAAATTGATCATTTTTTATTTTTTTTTGAAAATTTAATATGAAAATATCAAAAGTTAACATAATTCCTCAATCACAAAAAACGAATTTCGTGTTTTTTTTACAAACATACAAATTTTTAAGTTTTATCATTCCGTTATAATTTTTCTTTCAACCACATTCCATCATATGTTTGTCGTAGTTCAACTCGAATTTGTTTGTTGTTCTGTAATTAAGTATATTGTATTATTTATTTTTTTGTATTCTATCTTTTAATTTAGGTATTTTTAATTATTTGAACTTTATTTTTATTATTATCTTCTATTATTTTACTTTTGAATTAGTTTAACTTATTTTAGTGTAATTCTTTAATTTGTTAAAATTATACTTAAATGAAGGTTGAAATAAAGTGTACAACTAAATTATACTTAAATGAAGGTTGAAATAAAGTGTACAAGTTAAATGAAGGTTAACCATATTTTATACGTTGAGGGAGAATCGATGACTAAATATCTTACTTTGACTAGTTTGGTGTTTTCTTCCGCTCCAAAGGTGGTCTACGGTGTTATGTAGTCCTTAACCTATACTAGCTCGCCAGAAAAATCCACCAATGATCCCTAGACGGGTTTTAGGTCATCCCAATCTAGGCGGAGTCTCTCAATTGCATCCCACTAGACAAAATCTAAGGAGCTTTATTGATCACTCAAGACTCTTTTAATTTCTCAATTATCGCATCAAATAGTGATAACCATGGGATTATTTTTGTGCGAGTGAATTTCATTTGCATCCTTCTCGAAAAAGGTTATCTTGGCTTTTGGAGCTTGTAATTTTCCTACCATAGAATAAGGGGGAGAACCATCAACAATTAGGATTTGGTAGGCATATCTCTTCCGAACAGAAATGATCTCTCTGCCTCTAGTGAATCTTCGTATGATGGCGTTAAGGGTATGTCGAATGGATTTGTCCCCGCCTCCCTTAGTTGGATTTTTCCCTTTCTTATTTCCTGGACTATCCAATGAATCTAACCCTTTAGATTTGGACTCGCCAAATCCTCTAGCTGAGTTTCCCTTGACGTATTTATTTAGGTTCCCCTGTTGGATGAAACACTTTATCTTCCTCTTGAATTGGTTGCAGTCTTCCATTTCATGCCCCTTTACCTTATGGAACTTGCACCAAATGTCAGGATCAGGTCCCAAGACGCCCATCTTGGGAGTTGGCAGCTAAGGTGTGGTATGCATGTGTAAAAATTCTTGTCATATGTTCTCTCGGTGGGCCTTTAGGGGAGTGAAGCCTCCGGTGGATTTTCCACTTTGTTTGAACGATTTTCTTCCCTTCATAGGTGATTTGTATAGGTTCCCTTGTGATATGTTTGTATTAGAAGTGTGTTCTTTTGCATCCTGAACCTTCTTTTCAGCATTACTTTCCTCGCCTTTGATGTAACATTCTACTCGTGTTACTACTTTAGCCAAGGACATTACTGCCCATCTTATGATCTTGAAATTTATCAAAAATTGTAGCCAAGTCCACGGATGACAAATCCCTAGATTCGAAAATTGTAGCGAATTTGGGTTTCCACCTTCAGTTTAAGCATCTAAGGACTTATAACGCTTTTCTTGATGAAACTTACACCTCGAACAATGAAAAACAAGGGTATAGCTCCTGGGAGCAGCATGTTTTATTATTATTATTATTATTATTTTAACAAAAAAACATTAGACCTAGGATATTTAATAAAAATGAGGGAAAGTAGCAATAAGGGAACTCGCTTCGACACCCAGTTGCTGCATTTTATGTGTTTTTTCAATTATGTGATCTAGGATTCAAGGTCAACTTCACCAAGTCTGAATGTCTTGTAACTAATGAAAAACAAGAAGTTGTAATGAGAGGAGTCAGATCAAAAGACAACTGTTACTTATGGGAGTCTGAGAACACTAACTACTCTTCTGTGTGCTCTATAGCCAAAGAAGAAAAGGAAGTGGAACTGTGGCACCAAAAACTTACTCATTTACATCTTAGAGGGATGAAAAAGATCATATCCATGGAGGTTGTCAGAGGGATTCCAAGGCTTCAGATTGATGAAGGGAGAGTCTGTGGTGAATGTCAGGTTGGAAAGAAAACTAGAATGTCACATCCAAAGACAAGACATCTGACCACCTCTAAGGTGCTAGAACTTCTACATATGGATCTGATGGGTCCCATGCAGGTGGAAAGTCTTGGTGGAAAGAGATATGCCTATGTTGTTGTGGATGTTTTTTCCAGATTCACCTGGATAAACTTCATTAGGGAAAAGTCTGATGTATTTGATGTATTTAAGGAATTGTGCAAAAGAATTCAAAGAGAAAAAGAAGGATGCATTGTCAGAATCAGAAGTGATCATGGTAAGGAATTTGAAAATAGTAAGTTTGATGAGTTATGTTCCTCAGAAGGAATCAATCTTGAGTTCTATTCACCTATAACTCCTCAACAAAATGGAGTTGTGGAAAGGAAAAACAGGACTATACAGGAATCTGCCAGAGCAATGATACTTGCCAAGAAGCTTCCTATTCATTCTTGGGCTGAAGCTATGAATACAGCCTGTTATGTCCACAACAGGGTCACCTTGAGAAAGGGAACATCATCCACCCTTTATGAACTATGGAAAGGAAGAAAGCCTACAGTGAAGTACTTCCATGTCTTTGGGAGCAAATGCTATATTCTGACAGATCGTGAACAAAGGAGAAAGATGGACCCTAAAAGTGATGAAGGAATATTCCTAGGATACTCTACCAACAGCAGAGCATATAGGGTGTTCAATTCCAGGACCAAAGTTATGATGGAGTCTATAAATGTCATAGTTGATGATCACCATGAGGAAACAAATGTCCCATATGATGTTGAGACATTCTTTGAGACTTCAACACAAGTGTCTAAAAAGGATGATGTGCCTAATCCTACTCCATCAGAGTCTGAATCAAAGGAAGCTAACAAAGATCCTTCCATCAGAATTCAGAAAGATCATCCTAAGGAACTCATCATAGGAGATCCTAACAGTGGAGTCACTACAAGATCTAGAGAAATCATCACAAACTCTTGCTTTGTATCTAAGATTGAACCAAAAAATGTTAAAGAGGCTTTGACTGATGAATACTGGATTGGAGCAATGCAAGATGAATTGAACCAATTCAAGCAACATGAAGTATGGGAGTTAGTTCCTAGACCAGAAGGAACAAACATCATTGGCACAAAGTGGATCTACAAGAACAAGTCATATGTTGAAGGAGTTGTCACCAGGAATAAGGCAAGGCTTATTGCTCAAGGATACACTCAAGTTGAAGGGGTTGATTTTGATGAGACTTTTGCTCCTGTAGCCATACTGGAATCAATCAGACTTCTATTGGGAGTTGCTTGTCTCCTTAAGTTCAAGCTATTTCAGATGGATATGAAGAGTGTCTTCCTAAATGAGTACTTAAATGAGGAAGTGTATGTGGAACAGCCTAAAGGATTTGTGGATCCAAACTATCCTGATCATGTCTAAAAATTGAGGAAAGCATTATATGGTCTGAAACAAGCTCCTAGAGCTTGGTATGAAAGGTTTACAAAGTTCCTCACTGACCAAGGATACAAGAAAGGAGGGTTGGATAAAACTCTTTTTGTCAAAAATGAAGGAGGAAAGATAATGGTAGCTCAAATTTATGTTGATGACATAGTGTTTGGAGGAATGTCAGATAAAATGGTTAAACATTTTGCTAACCAGATGCAAGCTGAATTTGAAATGAGCCTCATGGGAGAATTGACCTACTTTCTTGGACTACAAGTCACACAGATGGAAGAATCAATTTTTCTGTCTCAAAGCAAGTATGCAAAGAATATTGTCAAGAAGTTTGGGATGGAGAATGGCATTCATAAAAGGACTCCTGCACCTACTCATTTAAAGTTTTCCAAAGACACAAGTGGGGTAAATATGGATCAAAGCTTGTACAGAAGCATGATAGGAAGTCTGTTATACTTAACAGCCAGCAGACTTGACATTGCCTTTGCAGTTGGAGTATGTGCAAGATACCAGGCTGAACCCAAAGTAAGTCACATCAACCAGGTGAAAAGAATTCTGAAGTATGTGAGTGGAACTTACAATTATGGCATGTTGTACTCTCATGGATGTGAACCAATTTTGTCTGGTTATTGTGATGCTGATTGGGCTGGTAGTGCTGATGATAGAAAGAGCACCTCTGGAGGATGCTTCTTTTTGGGAAATAATCTTGTTTCTTGGTTAAGCAAGAAATAAAACTGTGTGTCTCTATCTACTGCTGAAGCTGAATACATAGCAGCTGGTAGCAGTTGTTCTCAAATGATCTGGATGAAACAGAACCTGACTGAGTATAATGTCACACAAGATGTCATGACATTTTACTGTGACAATTTGAGTACTATTAACATATCCAAGAATCATATACAGCACAGCAGGACTAAGCATATTGACATTAGACATCACTTCATCAGAGATCTTGTGGAGGAGAAGGTGATTAAGCTGGAACATGTTGCCACTGAACTACAACTGGCTGATATTTTTACCAAGGCACTTGATGCTAGTCAGTTTGAGAATTTAAGGGGCAAGCTGGGTATTTGCCAATATGAAGAGATGTAGAAATTAATTTTGCTTAATACAAGTTTTGAAAGAGATATTTTAATCAAGTTTATTCTGATTGGGCTAATCATTTGTTTCCCTCTTTCTTTCCAAAAGTTTAAGAAGAGGAATAGACATATTTATATCTCCCTCTTCTCAGTTTGCTGCATCACTCTCCATTCCCTCAAAAGAAAATTTCACACTCGCTGTCACTTGTATTCTCAATCTCTCAAGATGTCTCAACAATCTGTGTCATCATCTTCATCAAAGGCAACTACATCTTCCTCACCCACTGACACCGAACCTAGGGCAAACGTAAACCCCATGGATGCTGATGAAGAACAGCATGATGGTTCTGCAATAAGCTCACCAGAAGATGCTGCTGAAAATAGTGCTTCTTCATGGGATGACAGTACCTGAAGGTCTGTGTTTGCTTAGTTGTAAAGATTGATGCTGGAACTTACTGTTGCTATTTGATACCTTCTCTCTGTTTCTGTGTATTTTGGATTTCCTTTTGATGACTGTATAACTTGAAGTACTAGATCCTTTGGCCTCTTTATGGCTAAAAAGGGGGAGAAGTAATTGTGGTTCTACTGCATGTTGCTTTTGCATTCTAATCTCTGATTGTTTAGGGGTTTTAGCCAAAAATTTGCCAAAGGGGGAGTTTGTAAGTGTTTGCTTGTTGGCATTAATTTTTGGTAAAACCAGATTTGCGAATGTCATGACTGATGTCATAACATTCTGGGATAAAGACAAATTCTGCAGAAGGAATGTTCTACAGGAATAACTCAGTATGAGTGAATATCATGATGATTAAGCTATGATCATATGTACTGAATTCTACCAAAATCAGTGAGCAGGATACATGATGTCATAACCAATGTTAATACATCCTGTACTGATCAACTTGTTGTGCAGATTTATTGTTCCTGAGAATTTTCAGGAATCTGGTGTGCTATTCTGAGTTGAAGTATATTGACTAGATCAGATGCTCACGTGGATATTAGGTTAACCTTGCTTAACCCTAATCTGTTATGATGAAAGCCCAAGATCAAGTCTTTAGGTTAACTTTGGTTAACCCTAGCTATTTTTATGGAAGCCCAAAATGAAGAATAGACTGCATATATATTTCTCACGAATCCTAATGGTATGCAGCGCTTTTTAGAGAAGATCAATAAGGCATTTTGTAGTTGTGATAGTTTTAGTAATTACTGTGAGCCAAGCAATTATCACTTGATAAGTGACTTGGAGTAGGATTTAGTTGTAAGGGTTGTTTATCACTCAAAGCTTTGAAGCACGAGTGTTGTGTCTCTTGATTAAAGCTTTGAAGCAAAATCAAGCGTGTGTATTGAAGAATGTCTTCATAATCTTATTAATCAGTAGATTAGTATCACTGCTGATATTGAGGGGGAGTGAGTAGGAACTCAGGTTTAAGTAGGACTTAGATTGAAGTTGCATTGGGTAAGTCTTAAGTGAAGGAGATAAACTGGTTGGTTTATTCCTAAATTAATACCTCTTATAGTGAATTTCCTCCCTGGCTTGGTAGCCCCCAGATGTAGGTGTTGTTATACATTGAACTGGGTTAACAATTGATTGTGTTCTTTACTGTCTTTTAAATTATTGTTTGGTTTGTGTACAATTTGTCAGATACAGTGTCATAACATTCACTGTGACATTAAGTATTTGTTGCCAGAATTTCATTAGTATTTACCTCGGCTACAGAATCCAACTGAGAGATAATATATTTTTCATTAACAATGTTATAATACTAATTTTAAAATCTTATTTTAATACTTTATTTGATATATTTTAACCCCTCGGTTTTCTACAAAAAGTGACGTGATATATCTTTTAAATGAATTCTCAAAATATGGCGCTATGAAGTTTTTTTTATATTTTATATTTTTGATTAATACAATCATGTCGGTTTTTGTGTAAAAACGACATGGCACTTATTTTTCATGAAAAACTTCATACTACTATCTAGTTTCTAACTTGTCATTTACCTATCAACACTTAAACATCAGTTTGTCACTCTCATTTCACCAAAAACCCTAGGAGATTTTAAAGATGATATTCATCAAAACTCTTCCAACAGATATTCATCATAGCAACATGTTTTTTCTTCACTTAAGCGTTAGTTTGTATATTCATCAACATTATTTTTTCACTGAAATATTCTCTTGATCATTTTGTTTAGGGTTTCTTCATTTTTTGTTTATTGATCCTTTTGTTTCTATGATTTTCCATTTGTTTTGACTGAAGTGTTATTGTTTGATTCATCTTGATAGTCATGTACGATTCGACAAACACCTCCCATTCAACATCTGTTGCAAACCCTGTTAATACAAAATGTAAAAAGAAAAACTAGAGGTGCTATGATGTATACAAAGGTGAAAAAAGCCAATGAAACTGGTATACACTACCCAGTTAGAGTTGATGCAGAAACCGACAAGGTTTCTGGTGAACATGCTGATGACTTTTTGGGTTATATTGCGTTACAAGGTAGAAGTAAAGTGAGTATTTTGATAGGTAGTTGGAACGCCATTGAGGATGAATTGAAAGATGACACATGGACCGATATTACGGTATTTATTTTTATTTTTATTATTTGTTTTACAAGTATATTATTTGTTTAATATTAATAACAACTCTATTGTATAAGCATAGGATGTGTTCATTGTTACTCCAAATGATAAGTACGTCAAAAAGAAAATGCTAGCTTATTGTGGTAAGAGATGCAGGGGGTTTAAGACACGACTCACCCATGATTATATTAAACATGGAGAAGATAAAGAACTGCCTCCATACAAGGTGTATTCATTATTGATCTAGCTACTTGGGAGAAATTTATAGAGTCTCGTACCACTCCTGAATTCTTGGCAAAGAGCCAAAAAGTAAATCAAGCTAAAAATATCTATCCATATAGGTTTTCTCGTGGAGGATATGAAAGACTTGAAAAAAATTTGATGGACGAAAAAAGAAAAAAAAGGATGAAGAGCTGGGAGATTTTATAAGTCTTAATCGCAGTCCATCTCCACTATCACGCCACGAGAAATAGAAGAGGGCACGCTGAAGAAAAGACGACGAGTACACATCAGATGCTACATGCGAAGTGGCTCAAAGGATTGTAAGTAGATACTTTTTTCAACAATATTTATTTTAGTTAAATTAATTTGGTATAGATGAAATTACATGTGTTGTGGGATGATCTTGTTGAACAAACCAAGGTCGACCTCTTAACTTCACAAGGTCGTCATGACATCTTGGTAGAAGCGATTGGAACCAAGAAGTATCCTGGGCGTGTCGGTAGTCTTGGTAGAGGCGTTGGATTCAAGGTATATTTTGGATGCTCTACATCATCTAGAGAGAAAATTAGTAAGAGAGAGGCTGAGGAGATTGTTGTTGTTGAGTTAGGGAAGGAAAGGGAGAAGTGGAAGGAAGAGCAAAATAGATTCTTGGAGGAGGAGAGGGATATCTGGTTGCATACGATATGTGAGAAATTCTTGGAAGATAAGAATGAGAGATGGTTGCAGATAGTGCGAGAGAAGTTCTTGGAGGAGGAGAGGGAGAGGTTATTGCAGACGGTGCAGGAGAAGTTCTTGGAGGAGGGGAGGGAGAATTTGTTGTATACGGTGCGAGAGAGTTTCCAGAAGGAGCAAGAGGAGTGAGAGAGGATGAATGAGAAGAAGGTGTCTGAGAAGTGTACTCAAGATGTTCTTGAGGTATAAGTTGTATGTTGTTATTATTATTTTTGTATTTCAATTTTGGATTATATTTATTTTGTTTTTATGATACAGAAATTAAGTTTGTTGGGTATATTCATCCACACAAATTCAAATCAGTTGGAAATTCGAGAGAATGTAGTTGAGAAAGTTATGGGTGGTACAAGCGTTAGTTTTTCTTCCAACAAGGGAAGTGTTGAACCCTCACGACCATAAAATCAAGATATATTTCAGAGACTAGAGATGATGACGAGTATTGAAACCACAATTATGGTTATTAAATTAAGTCATGATCCACAACTATTATTCTTTCATAACAAGACTTATATTCATGAATTTTTGAAAGGAGATTAGGAACTAGACAATTCCATATTTCAAATCTGGAGCTTGTAAGTATAATTTTCTATGTTGATTTCTATTTATATTCATATATTCTTGTAGTCTAACATAAAGATTTGACCTTGCAGGTACATCCATGAGGTTTGTGTTAAAATGAAGCTTCTAAACAAGTACTGTAGCTTAGATGCTGCGAGGATTGCTTTTACTCGCGGTTCTCCAGGACAAGAAATTAAAATTTACTTACAAGATAAGTTGATGGAGAAAGGGAGCATCAAAGATTGTTATATTGCCCCGTTTTTACCGCGAGTAAGTATATATTAATTTTTGTTTTCATTTATAAATCAATTTTATCCATATTAATGATTATTCTGAATGTTTATGCAGCATACATTAGTAACTACTTATTATATGTCTAGAGAGACATACTATAATTGTGTTTTAGTCAGTGCACTCGACACTGCCTGACATTGTGGTTAAATCTTTGAGTGGATAAGTGGTATTATTTATTATACTCAAATTTCAATTTAGAGTTGAATATTTTTTATTCATGTTTAATTTTAACCGACATGTATAGAGCGATGGAGAAATTTAATGCGCGAAAATGAAATCTTACGGGTACAAAGCTAGCCTATGTTTATCCAAAAGTAATTACAATAATTGTGTTTTTTGACATTATATAATTTGTGTGTATTAGTGTGACATTAATAAATCGATGAAGAATAAATCGACGACCATTCTTGTAAATATTATGTTATGAGATATATGCTACATATTGTCTCTGGAGGCATTACACATGGATAGATGAAGAATAATATATTAGCTTAATCCATATATATATATATATATATATATATATATATATATATATATATATATATATATATATATATATATATATAATATATATATATATATATATATATATATATATATATATATATATGAGAATGAGTAAGTTATATGAGAATGTGAGAATGTAATAACAACCATTGGATTTATATTTAACGGTTGAGATTAAAAGATATTTTTAAAATTTGATTAATGATTTCTCTTTCCTATTAATGACACATGATTTAGTGAAAATCTCAATTTAATCTCAATCTTTCCTTTTTAAATTTGATGGTTCTTATTCATTCACGTATTCTCATATAACTTACTCATTCTCATATGATATGTCCTCATATATATGACATATAATATGAGAATGAATATGTTATATGAGAATGTGAGAATGTAATAACAACCATTGGATTTATATTTAATGGTTGAGATTAAAATATATTTTTAAAATTTGATTAATGATTTCTCTTTCCTATTAATGACACAGGATTTAGTGAAAATCTCAATTTAATCTCAATCATTCCTTTTTAAATCTGATAGTTCTTATTCATTCTCACATTCTCATATAACTTACTCATTCAAATATAATATGCCATCTCTCTCTCTCTCTCTCTCTCTCTCTCTCTCTCTCTCTCTCTCTCTCTCTCTCTCCTCTCTCTCTCCTCTCTCTCTCTCTCTCTCTCTCTCTCTCTCTCTCTCTCTCTCTTTATATATATATATATATATATATATATATATATATATATATATATATATATATATATATATATATATATATATATATATATATATATATATATATATATATATATATATATATATATATATATATATATATATATATATATATATATATATATATATATATATATATATATATATATATATATATATATATATATATATATATATCTTAAACTAATGTTGTTGTTTTTAGCTTACCATTGTTTAAATTTTGTTCTAATTGTAGGAGCTTAGCATCCAAAAACCATACTCAATAGAAGATATTGATGACATCCAATCACGGTTGGCCAGTGTCTTTTTATCTTATTCTGAAGCTCGACAACCACAACAATAGTTTTTTATTGGTTGCTATAATCTTATTTTGTATATGAAGAAAGGTTTTGTCATTTTGATGTGCATATATGATCATGTCAAACGAGTGTATTTTGTCTTGATGTGTAGATATGAGGTTTTGTTTCTTGATTGATTGACATATCTTATAAGATGTTGGGACATTTGTCACGACTTTAAACTATTAAGTTTTATATCAGTATGCTTTGTCTTGTCCTTGTGTTGTTAAACAGAGATCAATGTCTTCAACATGTGTTAGGACATTTGTTATTTGTACACCAGAATTTCAATTGGTATCAAAGCAGGCATCTTGTTTTGTTCTAGATGAGATCTAGGGAAGATACTTTCTGGTGCGTTGAACTTGAAGGAACAAAGTGGTAGTTATGGCTATTGATATGGTTTATTGTTAATTGTGAGACGATTTTTTGCTACATGTGCCTCTTACGTTTGAACCTGTGGTATTCCGGTTTGTTTGTCTTCTGGTCATCTTCTCTTTAGAAAGAGTATGATTTTGATATGACAAAGGGAGTTATGTTTAATCAGATCTGCTGGCTGATTCTGGGGATGTCTCTTTTGCATGATGTCCTATAAGATGTTTTTGACATCCAGGATGGTGGCTATGGAGGATGTGATTTGTGTTGCTGCATATGTATCTGGTGTGTTTTCTTTAAGTTATGGTCCAAGAAATATCTACTCTTGGAATAACTTTAGATTAATAATGCAAGATGGTGTCCGTGTTTATAAAAGTACAAGACCTGCTGGGAGTAAGACAAAGAGAATATGTTGTATAGATTCTTTCACATTTTGATCCATAAGCACTCTTATCATGTATAAAGTAGGCAAAGATACTTGAAATGTTATTCAAGTCCACCCATAAAGGTACTTCTATCTGTGAAAGGAGCTTAGAAGAGAAAGTAATCATGATGAGGACACTCTAGGAAGACAAGAGAAATTTATTTTTGCCCTTGAAGAGCTTATTTTTGGATTTTTGATGAAGGAAATCCTAGAGCTTAATATGTTTTGTTAGGATGTGCTTCTTCTCAATGAAATTTTGATAGGGTTTTGTCAACTAAGTCGGCAAGAGAAAGTATTGATAGTTTATGGCAAGTTTAGTCAAAGTGAGAGTTATGGAAGTCTGTTACATATGTCTTCTGATGCTGAAGATGTATGATCAGTTTGTTGGATATTCTCTGGATATAAAGGACAATGGAAAAAGTCAAGGACATTCTCACTAACACCTGGAAGATTGTTCTGAAGGGGTGAAAAACACAAGAAGGGGGGGTTGAATTGTAAAACTGGAAACTTAAAGCAATTGACAAGATATTTTTATCCTGGTTCGTTTGATCTCAAACTACTCCAGTCCACCCGTCAAGGTGATTTCGCCTCTCTCCAACGAGGTCTTAATTCACTATATTCAACTGAATACAAATCTGCTTTAACAACTGCTAAAGCCTTCTTGATTCAAACCACAATCCGGTTTGTCAAGGCAACACTTTCTTACAAAGGTATAAAATAAAGTGTGTGAATGTTTTCTACAAAACTATATCACAACTGTGATGTTTACACAAATGAAGCTTAGAAACTTAGAATGCTAAACACTAATGGAGTATCAGAGTTTGTTGGTTTAGCAAAACTGGTAGATGAAGATTATTGTTCAGCTTTGTGCGTGTAGAGAGTTTGGAAGCATTAGCCATTATAATCTTCGAAGCTTGGTTTATATAGCACTTGAGAAGATGAACGTTGATGCAAATATTCTTGATTCAATGCTATTAACAAGCTTTCCTTTTTGAGCAGATCTTGTCTGGAATGAAGCCGTTGGAATTGATTAGCGTTCAATGCACAGTACCGTTGCTTCTTCAATGCACGTTCTGGCTTGGCTCATTCTGATTCTGCTTAGCTGCTGATGAACTATTGATTCTGTATCAGAGTGTTTTACGCGCAGTTCTGTTCATCAAGCTTCAGCGTGTTCGTGAGTTGATCATCTGATCTTCACGTTCTGATTCAGCAACTTCTGATGCTGGTGTATCAAATCAAGTTCTGACGCTGATGAAGTGATCTTGCATATTTTAATCATCATATCTGCAAGTCAGAGCATAGTGTTTTTAGGCAGCATATAATTCAATCATGAAACATTTAAATACTATATCTTTTCACTTTGTTATCATCAAAACTTAAATATAGGGTACTAGATTCAAACATTGTTCTAACAATCTCCCCCTTTTTGATGATGACAAAAACTAGATATTTTAAATGAAAAAATAACTTGAAAAGGTATCAGAGCTATGTTTCAGAGTTAAGAAGTAAAGAGAAATCAGAGTTAAGAGATACTCCCCCTGAGTTTGTTACTTCCCTTTGATATGCGTGTTCTTCAGGATCAGATCTTTATCTATCTTTGAACATCAGAATAAGAGTCTTTGACTTATCAGAGAGCAGAGCTTCAGAGCTTTTCCTGTCAGAGCTTTGCTTCGGATCAGAGTGTTAGGACGATCAGAGCTTCATATATCAGAACTTCATATTTGATCAGAGCAACATGAGCTTCTACATTTTGGTCAGAGCATCTAGCTTCTAGTTTTCATGAGCTTCCTTGTGCCTGTAGACTTAAAAACAAAACAGAAAAACATTTCAAGTAATAGAGTTAGAATGTTTGAGAATTTCTGTCTAGTTAGCCGTTATTGATTTTAAATATCATTCTTGTTCTCCCCCTTTTTGTCAGCAATCAAAAAGTGCTTGTGATGTGTAAAAACACTTAAGATCAGAAAAACAAATTATATAAAAATAGTTCATGATCAGAGCAAAATAGAGTTACAAAACATAGTCAAAACAATACATCAGAAAATGAAGAAAACATAGAGAATGTCATGCATGAAAAAAAATTTTAAGGTTGTGGGGGCATGCGTGAGAACAGGCTTTCCAGCATTGCTTGAATCTTTTCAGAAGTTTCATTCTGCTTCTGAACCATGGTGACAACAGTGTCAATCTTGCTGTCCTGAACATTCATTCTTGCTTCCATCTTCTGATCATTCTCTTCCATCCGCTGCTTTAGACGCAAGTCATTCAGCCTTAATTCTTCCAGAGCCTGCCTATCCAAGGCAGCTTGAGAACTTTCAGCAGGAGGAAGCTTCTCAGAACTTTCAGCTACATCTTCTGCTGGATTTTCTTCCTGAAGGGTCTTGTCTTCTTCTGATGGTTGCACCTGTGCAGCTTGCTCTTTCTCAGACCAGGATTCACTGTCCAGAGGGAGCACAACTTCTTGAGGCAGCTGACTCTCAACTTCCTTCAGCAGCTTGCTAAAGTTCTGTTGAGCCTGCTCATAGTTGACGTCCTGCAGCTGGAGGGCTTCAGCACGAACCCATACTCTGAACTGTGACCAGAGCTGATCAGAAGCAGCTGGGTCGATCATCCCCGGACAGACTTGCTTCAACGAAGCAATCCATTGCAGCATACCTGTTTCAAAATTCAAGATACCAGAGCCAACATCTGGTTGCTTTGGTTTGGGTATGGCAATTTTGTGTCTAAGATCAGCAAGACGTTCAAGACTTGTTAAGTCAATGAAAGTTCTGCTGGGGTTTTCAGCGGATTGGTTTTCAGATGTTGTTTGTTTTGGAGGAGGGTTATCAGAATCAGAGGATATTTCTATTGGAGTGGTTGGAGTTTTTGGAGGTGTTGATTCCTCTGATGATGGCAACTGGGGCCTGACAATGGTGGTTCCACATGGCAACTGGATTGCCAGCGGTGAAGGTTGAGGTGAGTGGGGATCAGAATGATGAGGAGAAGGGGTTTCATAGCGTTGAAACTCTGGTTGTGGTGAGGGTGGATTATTTTCTGGTTGAGGAGGTGGAATCTCTGATTGCTCATGGATCAGAGGTTCTTCTGTATGTGGTTGATGTTGTGGTTCTGATTCTGGTTCTGGTTGTTGTTGTATTTCTGGTTCAGGTTGAATTTCTGGTTCAGGTTGTGGAGGAGGAATATTTGGTAGTTCAGAATTTGGTTGAGCAGAAACATGTTCACGCTCAATATCAGCTAGCACTCTATCAAGTGCTGGTGTTGTTGACACAGTTGGTTGTTTGGTAATTTTGATTCTGGGTCTTCTGAGTAGTAAGGCCTCAGAAGGGTCTTCTGGTATGGTTTCATCAATAGTAGGGATTTGGATGGATATTCTGTGAGAGGTTTTAGGAGGGGCAGCAGATGTTGGAATAGTAGATGAAATTGAAATAGGAGCAGCAGATGAATTACCTCGTTTCTTTGGAGTCTGATGAGATGATCCTTCTGCTTTCCTCTTCTTTGTCTTCTTCTGAGTCACTTCAGGTTGAACTTGACTCAGATCTTTGATCTTCAGCTTTGAACCTGCATCTTCTTCCTTGTATGAATCTGGATACTTGAGAAACATATCAGGTTGGGATTCCATTTCAGAAAATCTTGGGAAATTACTCAGAGGCACTCTTCTTCTGGAGATGTCAGCAGTTGAAGAAGCTCTGGGTTCCTTCCTGATATTTTCTATCAGCTTCATCTTTTTCAGGTTCTTAGCGTTCAGCGGTTTTCCAACAGTTGGTTCCATAGTGCCCAGCACTTTAGCTTCGCTCAGATAATCTATCAGATTATTCTCTGTCAGAATATCTGATATGAGCCTTCCAAACGGTATCCAGTCCCTTTTGGTCCTTTCTTCTTCTCTAGTCTCTTTCACACTAGTCTTCAGATGGTTGAACAGGAAGTGTGCCAGATTGATCTTCACCCTCTGATCAATAAAGTAGATCAGAAATTGCTGATCCACGTTTATATAATCAGGAGAGCTTGTTGGCTTCCTGTGATTGAAACAGCCCAGAACAATCTTGGCCCATACTCTGCAGTGATCCTTCAGATCCTTAATTTTGCTGCTGGGAAAACCAAGAGTGAAAATGCAGTTTGCTACCACACCTATATCAGGGCATCTGTCAGCCATGTCCACACAACGGACTCCACCACCACTTTGACCAATTAACCTAGCAATGAGGTCTTCAGAAATTATTATCTTCTTTCCCATGACAGAAGAGATGACTAGATGTTTATGAATCTTGGCGTGAATCCAAAATTCCTTGACAAGCTCTGGGAAAGTTGGTCCAACCAACCTATCGAAATACCTCTCCCACTTTTGAGCCCTAACTTCTTCAGTTAGGTCAAATCCATTTTCCTTCAAACTTTCGAAATCGATGATTAACTCAGAGAGAACCTCAAGATTCTTTACCGGTGTGAGAAGGGTTCTGGTAGGCACCTGATATTGCTCAGAAGTTTCTTTCTTCTGATTCCCTGCAGAAATGCTGGAGGATGCCATTGTTCTCACACAACAAAGATTTTAGAGTGATTTGAGAGAAAAAGGTTTTGAAGGAGATAAACTCAGAAATATGCAGAAAGTTCTTGAGAGATTATGAGAAAGCGTAAAGAGTAAGAATGAAGAATAATGTGCTTAAATAAAGTTTTCAAAAATTATTTTGAAAAATTAAACGTTTTTAAGAGAGAGAAAAAAAATAATGATTGCCATTAACAAGCGTGATTACTCTGCATTAAATGCTTGCTGATTTTGGGGGATTTGAAAAAGATACTTAAAACGGTTACCAGACATGTGTCTCAATGCACCCAATCAGCGCTTTCCTTTCTCAGAGGCGTGCACGCGTTCTGCTTCAGGGATTTGCTGATGATTGGATGACACTTGTTTGATGTAGTGATCAGCACGTCTGTATTTGAGATTAGACTCTCAGATCTTTAGACTTGCATCTGATACAATCTGCATGTTCTATCTTTCTGAAAGAAGATTGATCAGAAGTTCACAGTAATATAATTACATTCTGAAGATAAATATATGGAATTAAAACATTTTCATTCTGGGCATACTTTCATGCTGAGATGTTTCAGAATGAAATTAAACCTATCTTCTGAAAGGGGTTTAGTAAAGATATCAGCCCATTGATGGTCTGTATCTATAAATTTCAAGTTTAAAATACCTTTCTGAATATAGTCCCTAATGAAATGATGTTTTATTTCTATATGCTTAGCTCTAGAATGTAAAATAGGATTCTTACTTAAGCAAATAGCAGAAGTATTATCACAAAGAATAGGAATGTTACTCTCAAAAATCTGGAAGTCTTCAAGCTGACTTTTCATCCAGAGCATTTGTGTGCTACATCCTGCTGCTGCTATGTACTCAGCTTCTGCTGTTGACAAAGCAATTGTTGATTGCCTTTTGCTGGACCACGAGATCAGATTTTCTCCCAGAAACTGGCAGCTTCCAGAAGTACTTTTACGTTCCACTCTGTCTCCAGCAAAATCAGCATCACAGTAGCCTACTAAGCTGTAATCACTAGATTTTCTATAAAACAAACCCAGATTAGTAGTACCTTTCAGATACTTGAAAATTCGCTTAACAGCTGTTAAGTGAGATTCTCTAGGATCTGATTGGAATCTAGCACAAATACATACGCTGAATAGAATATCAGGTCTTAAAGCTGTCAGATAAAGGAGAGAACCAATCATACCTCTGTAGACTTTCTGTTCTATGCTTTTGCTTACCTCTTCTCTTTCCAGAATGCACGTGGGATGCATTGGAATCTTTGATGGCTTACATTCTGAGAGGTCAAATTTCTTCAGAAGATCTCTGATGTATTTGCTCTGATGAATGTAAGTTCCCTCTGGAGTTTGATTAATCTGAATTCCTAGAAAGAACTTCAGTTCCCCCATGAGGCTCATCTCAAATTCTGCCTGCATACACTTAGCAAATTTTCTTCCAAGAGAAGGATTAGTAGAGCCAAAAATAATATCATCAACATAAATTTGACAGACTAAAATGTCACTCTTAACTGTTTTACAGAATAGAGTAGTGTCCACTTTCCCTCTGGTGAATTCATTTTCAAGCAGAACGTTACTTAGCCTTTCATACCAAGCTCTGGGAGCTTGTTTCAGACCATACAGTGACTTTTTCAGTTTGAAAACATGTTCTGGATGTTTTGTATTTTCAAAACCTGGGGGTTGGTGAACATAAACTTCTTCTTCTATATAACCATTTAAGAATGCACTTTTGACATCCATCTGATACAGAGTGATGCCTCTATTAACAGCAAATGAGATTAAAAGTCTGATAGATTCTAACCTGGCGACTGGGGCAAAGGTTTCTGTATAGTCTATCCCCTCTTGCTGACTATAACCTTGTGCAACCAGTCGTGCCTTGTTTCTGACGACTTCACCTTGTTCATTGAGCTTGTTTCTGAACACCCATCTTGTTCCAATGACGTTGAATCCTTTTGGTCTTGGAACGAGATCCCATACGTCGTTTCTAGTGAATTGATTCAGCTCTTCTTGCATTGCCAGAATCCAGTCATTGTCCAGAAGTGCTTCATCAATAGAAGAAGGTTCAATCAGAGACACAAGTCCCATAAGAGTTTCTTCAGAGTTTCTGAAGCTTGCTCTTGTTCTGATTGGATCTTCCTTTCTTCCTAGAATAGTCTCTTCTGGGTGATCCAAACTGCTTCTGGGTACTCTCTTCTGAGGTTGATCAGCAGCAGTTGTAGGATTTCTAGCATTGCTTCTTTCAGACGTTGAAGGAATGTCTGTGTTGAGAGCTTCTGATGACTTGTCTTCAGAACCTGCAAATTCAATTTCTACACCTGCAAGATTTTCATTCTGCTTTGACTTTTCAGAGTCAAGCTTGTCATCAAAACGAACACTGATTGATTCTTCCACAATCTGTGTTTCTGTATTGTATACTCTGTACCCTCTTGAGCGTTCAGAGTATCCTAACATAATACACTTATGTGCCTTAGAATCAAACTTGTTCAAATAATTCTTAGTATTTAACATATAGCAAGTACATCCAAATGGATGAAAATACGAAATGTTGGGCTTTCTGTTCTTCCACAATTCATATGGAGTCTTTTCCAGAATAGGTCTTATTGAGATTCTATTCTGAATGTAGCACGCTGTGTTTATTGCCTCTGCCCAGAAAGTCTTAGTAACGTCTGTCTCATTGATCATGGTTCTGGCCATTTCTTGCAATGTTCTGTTCTTTCGTTCTACAACTCCATTTTGTTGGGGAGTTCTAGGACAAGAGAAATCATGCAGAATGCCTTTGTCATTAAAGAATGACTCAAAATCTTTATTTTCAAATTCTCCACCATGATCACTTCTGACTTTAACGATTCTAAGATCTTTTTCATTCTGAACTTGGTTACAGAAGGTAACAAACACAGAGTGTGACTCGTCCTTGTGTCTTAAGAACTTTACCCATGTCCATCTGCTATAGTCATCTACGATTACTAACCCATACTTCTTGCCACTGACTGAAGCAGTTTTAACTGGTCCAAATAAGTCAATGTGCAGAAGTTCTAATGGCTTAGAGGTAGAAACAACATTTTTGGATTTAAAAGAAGGTTTTGCAAATTTGCCTTTCTGACATGCTTCACACAGAGCATCTGAATTGAACTTCAAATTTGGAAGTCCTCTGACCAGATTGAGTTTGTTAATCTGAGATATTCTTCTCATACTAACATGCCCCAATCTTCTGTGCCAGATCCACTGCTCGTTGTTAACAGACAGAAGACATTTTACGTTCTGACTCTTTAGTTCAGAAAGTTTGATTTTGTAAATGTTGTTTTTCCTCTTTCCATTAAATAGGATAGTCCCATCTTTCTGACTAACAGCTTTACATGATTTTTGATTAAAGATTATATCATAACCGTTATCACTTAATTGACTTATGGATAACAGGTTATGCATCAATCCATCTACAAGCAGAACATTATTAATAGAGGGAAGATTTCCGTTACCTACAGTTCCAGAGCCAATAATCTTTCCCCTCTGATTGCCTCCAAAACCAACGTGGCCTCCAGGCTTAAGTTCCAGGCTTTGGAACATATGCCTTCTTCCCGTCATGTGTCGTGAGCAGCCAGAGTCCAGGTACCATGATTGGTGTTTCTGACTTGCTGCTAAAGATATCTGCAACATGTATTATTTTGTCCTTAGGTACCCAGATCTTCTTGGGTCCTGATTTGTTAGTTTTACCAAAACTCTGGTTGAATTTTGGTTTCACAGAGTGCTTACTACTAGTATATTTGATGTCATGTGTGTGACCATACACAAAGTGTGAATTTAGAGGAGTGTGTTTAATAACTAAATCCATGACATTCTTAGGTGTAGGAACCTTACCTTGGTATCCTATTCCTTTCCTGCCGTTTCCGCTAACTCCATAGATCATTGAAGCCATTCTGCTTCTATCTATGCTTTTAGCAAGGAACTTCTGGAAACTATGATCATACTCCTTGATGATCTCATCAGCGTTGCTGGGAGTTTCAGAAATTGGTACCTTCTGAGAGTTTTGTAAAGAGTTTTCTAATTTTAAAATTTTATCTCTCAGCTCAGAGTTTTCCAATTTGAGACTCTCAGACTTATTAGAGTCAGATTCAAGAGTCCTTTTCAGGTCTCTGAATTTAGTTCTAATCTGCTGATAACGTTCCAGAATTTCATTGAGGCTTTCAGCAAGTTCAGCCTTTGTAAAATTAACAGCGAAGTTAGGGAATACCTCTTCTGTGTCTGATTCTGAGTCTGAGTCAGAAGCTTCACTGTCATCTGGAATGCTAGCCATGAGCGCTATGTTCGCCCTTTCATCATCTGATTCTGAGTCAGCTTCAGACGAGTCAGAGTCATCCCATGTGGCCATGAGACTTTTCTTCTTCTCTCTTCCAAACTTCTTTTTGGGCTTTTCCCTCTGAAGCTTTGGACAGTCACTCTTGTAGTGTCCTTGCTCATTGCACTCGTAGCAGATGATGTCTTTTGTATTTGGCTTCTTGCTACCAGAGGAGCCTTCAGATCTTCTGTATCCAGAGGAAGAATCTGTCCTTCTGTATCTTGAAGAAGACTCGTTCTGATCAGATCTTCTGGGATTCCTGAACTTCCTTTGTCTTTGCTTCCACAGTTGATTTACTCTTCTGGAGAGAAGGGAAAGTTCGTCTTCTTCTGATGAGGATCCATCAGATGTTTCTTCAACTGCCTGCAAAACTTTAGATTCAGATTTTCTGTTAGATTTTAAAGCTATAGGCTTACCTTGCTTCTGAGGCTCATCAGCTTCTAGCTCTATCTCATGACTTCTGAGGGAGCTTATAAGTTCCTCCAGAGTGATTTTGTTGAGATCCTTCGCTAGCTTCAGAGCAGTAACCATAGGCCTCCACTGCTTGGGTAAACTTCTGATTATCTTCTTGACATGGTCAGCAGTAGAGTATCCTTTGTCCAGAACTTTGAGACCAGCTACCAGAATCTGGAATCTAGAGAACATAGTTTCAATGGATTCAGATTCTTCCATTTTAAACGCCTCATACTTCTGAATGAGCGCCAGAGCTTTTGTTTCTTTGACTTGAACGTTGCCCTCATGCGTCATTCTGAGAGAATCAAAGATGTTCTTAGCTGTGTCTCTGTTGGAGATCTTCTCATACTCAGTATATGAGATGGCACTGAGGAGGATGGTTCTGGCCTTATGGTGATTCTTGAAATCACGCTTTTGTTGATCAGTCATTGATTTTCTTTCAATCTTCTGACCAGTTGCATTCACAGGGTGTGTGTATCCATCTGTCACCATATCCCACAGATCAGCATCATGTGCTAGAAAGAAGCTTTCAATTCTGTCCTTCCAGTAGTCAAAGTTTTCTCCATCAAAGACTGGAGGTTTGCCGCTGAATCTGTCTCTATCCTCATTGTTGTCATTGCTGAAATGAGAGTTGTTTCCTGCCATTGTGTTTTTCTGACGCTGGATCTTGTACTGACACGGTTAAGTGTTTTAGCTCAGAACCAGGCGCTCTGATGCCAATTGAAGGGGTGAAAAACACAAGAAGGGGGGGTTGAATTGTAAAACTGGAAACTTAAAGCAATTGACAAGATATTTTTATCCTGGTTCGTTTGATCTCAAACTACTCCAGTCCACCCGTCAAGGTGATTTCGCCTCTCTCCAACGAGGTCTTAATTCACTATATTCAACTGAATACAAATCTGCTTTAACAACTGCTAAAGCCTTCTTGATTCAAACCACAATCCGGTTTGTCAAGGCAACACTTTCTTACAAAGGTATAAAATAAAGTGTGTGAATGTTTTCTACAAAACTATATCACAACTGTGATGTTTACACAAATGAAGCTTAGAAACTTAGAATGCTAAACGCTAATGGAGTATCAGAGTTTGTTGGTTTAGCAAAACTGGTAGATGAAGATTATTGTTCAGCTTTGTGCGTGTAGAGAGTTTGGAAGCATTAGCCATTATAATCTTCGAAGCTTGGTTTATATAGCACTTGAGAAGATGAACGTTGATGCAAATATTCTTGATTCAATGCTATTAACAAGCTTTCCTTTTTGAGCAGATCTTGTCTGGAATGAAGCCGTTGGAATTGATTAGCATTCAATGCACAGTACCGTTGCTTCTTCAATGCACGTTCTGGCTTGGCTCATTCTGATTCTGCTTAGCTGCTGATGAACTATTGATTCTGTATCAGAGTGTTTTACGCGCAGTTCTGTTCATCAAGCTTCAGCGTGTTCGTGAGTTGATCATCTGATCTTCACGTTCTGATTCAGCAACTTCTGATGCTGGTGTATCAAATCAAGTTCTGACGCTGATGAAGTGATCTTGCATATTTTAATCATCATATCTGCAAGTCAGAGCATAGTGTTTTTAGGCAGCATATAATTCAATCATGAAACATTTAAATACTATATCTTTTCACTTTGTTATCATCAAAACTTAAATATAGGGTACTAGATTCAAACATTGTTCTAACATGTTCTACTCTAAGTAGCCAGAACTGTGTGACAGGTTCTAATATGGAGTTGGAAGGCGTTGAAGAAATGTCAGAAATAATGTCGACATCTTTTTATTGAGAAATTATTTTTCTAAATATGTTTGGTTGGTGCTTCTAATAAACAGGATGAATGTTATTTACTCAAACTTGATATTATTATCAATTCTATGAGAGCATGGAACTCTTGTTCTATTGTAGTGGAAAAGGAATCCAAGGGGTTGTATGCAATGGAGATGCATCAACCTGAGTTAAGTTAATATTCTTCTGGGAGATTCACTCACGGTTGTGGTGTGTATCATTCATTTGGTTGAGTGATGTCTGCATTTTTGGAGTGTCATCTAAACTTCATAGGACGATCTTTCCAGTTTTGCGTCTTGAAGAATTGAAAGAAGCAGACTTATTCTAAACAATCTATTTATGGTATGATGATCATTCAATACTCTGTTTATTGTGGTTTATCCTAAATGTCTGGTAGAGGGAATCTCCTCTATTGATGCAAAAGGATGTCATCTAACACCTCAATGTCAAACAAATTATCTGGGCGTTGTGCTTATGAGAAGAAGGCTCTTGAGGTATATAATATGCAGGTAACTGCATGTATTAATGATCTTGTCTTGAAGGTTGATCAGTTGTGGATAGGTACAAGTGTGGTTCTCTTGTGTTTCCTGTAAGAGTTTTGTTTGGATTACTATGGATGTTGTCTACAAAGCCATAGTAAATGATTAAATCCATGATGTATGAACTGATGTTGGAACATCATTTCAGATGGTTGCTTCTCCAGTTAAGGAAGTTTGTTTTGATCTCATGGTGGAGTCATGTCACTGGCCTAATCTAGCTTAGTGTGTGGTGTGAATATCTGTCATGATTGTCCGTGGTGTGCAGAAAGAGTATGTCAGGCCAAATGTTCTACCACTTGAGAAGAGGTAGCCTTATCAGCTGTTTGGACCTCTAAGAGAAACTATGATGCAAGTGTGCATGTTATTGATGGTAAATACATTAATGGGATTTGTGTATTTTACTGGCGTTTTGATGCAAGTCTTCAATATGAACACTAATTTAGAAAGTGTATGAGAGTTTATTTGTGTCCATGGTACTCTAGTGTGTGCTAGCTGCTGAAGTTGTGTTTCTTATTGAGAGCTTCTTGTATAGCTTGAAAGAAGGACATCCAAGCATGATGAGTCCTTTGGATGGTGTATCAAGAACCATAGTGATTGTGTTATATGATGTTAAGCTGGTGTACTAAATGATGTTGTAACATCGTGTTTTTGGTTGCTCATTGGAAGTTGTCTGGTACTATGGATGTAGAGATTAATGCTCAACATTATTATCTAAAGAGGCATTTCTGACTATAATGAGAAGGTTCTAGTCTTGTCTAAAGTAGTATGCTTGTTTAATGCATGACTACTATCCAGAAATTGCAAGTAAGGGTAGAGGAACAATATCAGATAGTGTGATCTGATCATAAAGCTTATGATGAAGTGGGTTTCTTCTGATGCAAAAGAACGTGTCATTCTAGAGCATGTGAAGCAAGTAAACTAATTTTTTTGTATGTCCTTGTAAAAGTGAATAAGTCAGAGGGATTGGTTGTGCTCTTAAGAAGCTAGAGTATCTAGTTCAAGTTCATATTAACAAGGGTGTAAATGTATTCAGCTGGTGTGTGAAGTTATTGTCCTTCACTTTGAGAGTGTGAAGCCTTTCATGTTCTCGAGTGTTCATTTTCAGCAAGAGTATTATTTATCTATGATAGGGGGAGTTAAGTACTTGTCTATAATATTTTGCTGCAATGGTGCAGGCCTTATGAAGCTTGCATGATGTTCAAGCTTGTGGTGATTATTTACTTCTTATGAGGACGTGATGCCAGGAAAGATATTCATACATCTTGTTACAGGTAATGTTCATAAAGTACTTGGCAGTTAGAGTTTGATTATGTCATTAGGAAGTCAGTTGGATAAGTCAAACTATGGTCATGCTTTTTAGGAGTGATCTGAATATCCTTTTTGATAATTTATTTTTCTTTGCATTTTGAAGACAGGATAAATGGAAGTTATATGTTGATAATATAAGTGTTCATGCTCAAATCTCACTAACTCTAGCTAAAATGGGTACATGTTGAATTCAGTGGAAGGCATTATGATAATGCTTCAAAATATGAATGTCTATGAGTATTTCCTAGAATCGCATTGTAGCCCTAGTTTGAACAATCTCTAGTTGAAGGCTGAAACATGTGTTGGTTCTTTTGAAGACAAGAGAAACAAGACAATGTCCGATTGGATGTTAGGACATTGTTCCGGACTTGGCTCTATGAATATCAATAAGTGGTGCTTGTGGATGGTGTAATCAAGTACACATCAGGTGGAAGTGTGACATGTTTGTTTGACCATGCATGTGTATTCATTGGAAATTTAAGTTCCAAGCAAAATAGTCTAGAATGAATTAAGGCATGAAGATTTCTTTGTGGACGATGCACACTTAATTTTTGGTGCAGTTATTTTCCTCGAATAACGCTCTTTTTGACCAAGATCGTTGCTACAGTAAATAGTATTTAATCCCTAAGTAACAATTTGGGTATTTAAAAAATTCATCCCTTCACTTCCATTCATCATATGTTAGTCTATTTTCATCAAAGCTTTTATGACTGAGTCTGGGTGAGTACCATCTGGGTATGGTTTTGTTGGGGATATCTTTGTCATTTTTGGTTAAAAAGGGGGAGAAAAGGTACTAGTCACCAAATGAGTATTTCATTTGTTCTTGTAGTTGTTTTGCGAGGATGTTTAACAAGTTATCTCAACATCATGCCCAACGTCATGTCCCAGTTTCTGTTTTAGTGTCTTGTGATCTGAGTTATGAACACATTTGTGTCCTCTATTCTGAGTTATTCGGATGGTCTTTAGTTGCTTAGGGTAAAATATTTGTTTTTTCTTTAGGGTTCTCTTATGCCTCCAAAGAGGAATATTTATCCCTTCGTGATGAGAATCAGTTCCTGGATTAAGGGGGAGTAACAGGATGATTAGATGTGTGTTCTGGTTATCTTCTTCCTCATGTGCAGGAAGAACAAAGGCTTCCGGCTAAAATGACTTTAGGACTTTTGCCCTTCAGGATTTGTGTTCCTGGATTCATTGTACCAAAGGAGTGTGAGGACTCTTATTCCTTGATTTATTGTACAAAAGGAGTTTTAGCCAAAATTTGCCAAAAGGGGGAGATTAAAAGCTCTAAAGATTTGACTAATTTTGGTAAAACTAGTTACTGAATAAGACGTTATAATTTGATGAGAACCACATGTCAAACAAAGAATTTCTATCATCAGAAAAAACATGTCGAATAAAGATGTCCTTTGCAGAGTTATTCGGCATCATGTCTTTGTTGGGCTTAGTTATTGAATCGATTTAAAATTTAACAAATGCAGAATATTCTGGGAATATTATGCTATCCTATGTGGAGCTCAAGTTTAAGATTGAAGATATAAAGTTGATTTCAAGGAGGTTTATCAGTTTCTATTTGTGAAGACAAGTTAGGAAACAAATGATTGTAGCTCTATTTTTATGTAGAAGATTCTGCAGATTTTTAGCGACTGATATGTTCTTGTTTCGAAGCCCATGGAAAGCTAAAGATTATAAAAGGAATAATTTGACTTAGAGCTTTGTAACTAATCCTTGTGCAAAACTTTTGAAAAAAAATATATAAGGGTTTAGGGTTTTAAGAGTAGTGTTCTTTCTTGTGTTGTAAGTCACCCTTTGAATCGATTTGATGTATTATGGTAGATATAGTTGTTTATGCAAATTCAGAAGCCTTTAGGTAATGAATTGTATATTGTTCTTGGATGAAGCTCTGAAGAAAATCCAAGTGTGTTTGTTACTCAAGAGTTTTGGTTGAACTTTATATAAGAGGGGTATCTTTCTAGTAGTTTGATACGGTCACCAGAGGTTGTGGTTATTAGATATCACTTAGGTGATTTAAGGAGTGAGACGGGTTTCTCTTATCTTGGATGGGTTTCTGAGATAATGATTGCATTGGGTAGTGATTAGGTAAAATGGAGGTTGTTTACCTGTAAACCTGGAGTTGTTTATAAAAAAATACTATTGATAAGGTAATCTGCTTCCTGTCTTGGTAGCCCCCAAAGTAGGTGTTGTTATACACTGAACTGGGTCATCATATCTTTGTGTTATTATCATTCTTCATTATTTAGTTTAGTTTCTTAATTGATTGACATGTCTTATAAGATGTTGGTACATTTGTCACGACTTTAGGCTGATAAGTTTTATATCAATATGCTTTGTCTTATCCTTGTGTTGTTAAACAGAGATCAATGTCTTAAACATGTGTTAGCACATTTGTTATCTGTAAACCAGAATTTCAATATATGTTTTATATTTTACTGACCTCTAACCAAAATCCAAAAATGTTTCTTGTTTACTTTGTTTCTTTTAGAAGACAGGGCTTTCGATCAAGAAATTCAGGTGATGGTTTCCCAATTAGCGTTATGGGTTTCTCAGGCCAAATACTGGTTCTCAAATTCCTATTTTTCAATGTTGTTATCTATAATCTTAGGTCACACTATCCTCAAGCTTCATCCAACATGGAAATGCGAGTTTAGCTGCTTAATGCTCAAGACTCTTCGAGATAGGTTCATGTGTTTATTTCCATGCCTTCTCTGACGAGTAATCTCAAGTTATGACAAGTGTGAGCATGGTTTAATCAATATTTTATCATCTCAAGTTCAAATGTTCATCAAGGTGTTTTTAAATTCAAGAAAAAGATCAAGTTTACAAGTTAGTTCAAAGTTGGTTTGACCAAAAGTCAACATTTTCCAGTTCGAGTTCGAACGATCATAATTTCTTCATTATTCAATATTTTTGAGTGGTTCCTTTTGCATATAATTCATTTTGACATCATCTCCAACTTCTCTTTACAAGTCGAGAGCTAATTATATGTAGAAGACCGTCGAAAGTTTGACTACATTAAAGGCCGCTTTGTGGACTTTGACCTATTTTCAAGTGATATTCGTCCAACTTTCGAGGCTCATAATTCTGTCAATTCTCAACAATTTGAGACGATTATTTTTGCACAGTATCACAAATGGCTTTATCTACAAGATTTCTTCAAGGAGCGAGAGCAAAGTGTGCTTAGAAGGTCATCAATTTTATTGAAATGTTATAGGTCATTTTTTTAACTTGTTAGGTTCTTAACCTCTAAATGCCTATTCATGTTACCAACATCCTAATGCCATAAATTTGGCCTCAAGGCCTTATGTTTATGTTGATATTGTTTATCATCATCAAGTTAAGATCCATGGAACGAGATGGATGAGTTTGAGGAATCATTGACCATTATATCAATGTTTGAAGATTCAAAACTTCATGGATTCTAATTTAATCAAAGCTTTGATTTGGGATTCAAAAGATGGAAATAAATTTTCTTGAAAATCATGAGGAAAAACTTATTTTGAGTATTTATTTTCAAATGCAAGTTTCCAATCTTTCTTTCAAACCAATTACAAGTTCAACATCAATTCCAATTCCAAATTCAAATCTCAAGACATCCATTTCAAGTTTTCAAGAATTTATGATTCAATCCTACAAGGAAAATACAAAGCACTATTTGTAAGTTTTTTTAGTGCGCCTAAGACGGGGCTGAATAAAGTAGATTTCAAATTTTTATTCTTTTATGTGATGATGTTCTTATTTTTCTAGTTTATGTATTAATATGAAAGCGGTAAATGCAGAAAAATAAATAACACCGGATATATCCTGGTTCCCCTCACAGTCTGAGAGTACTTCCCCTTTCAACATAAAAGAGATTTCACTGTAGATAGAATTATTGTACATCCTATCCACATCAAGTGTGATGCTTACTATCTAACCTATAGGGAGATCAAAGGCTCTTAAAACCTTTAAGTATTAAACACTAAGTGCAAGAAGAACAATCATCTTCATTACACACACTTGTTTCCAAAAATCCTGAAAATAAGGTAACCAATACAAAATAAAAAGAGAACAATCATCCCTTAATACTCTCTTGCTTCTAAGAATCCTGGATAGCAAGGTTACACCACTATCACTTTGGAAAAATGATTAGAAACAAATTCTTGAAGTAGATATGAAAGTTTATAATCAATGTCAATACCAAGTATTGATCTCTTCTCTTTCAAGACAATAATTCAATGAATATATTACACAAGTGCTCAATGCATATGATGAAACTTTTCTAATGATTTATTTAAAAATGTAAGAGTAAAAGTTTCATGTAAGATCAAAATATTAATCAATGCACTTGTTTGAAAATAAGATGCAAAACATTGTATTGTATGTCGTGATCGTTGTTGTTGTTGTCTTAATTTGCATTAGAAATGAAAATGAAATTTATACATGTAATGCACCCTTTCAAAAGGTTTTAAATGCATGGAAGAGTGCAATTGTTCATGCCCAAAAGTTTCAATCCAACAGCCATTATAAAAGAATTATTTTTCAAAAATGTTTCAACGATAGTCGGTTACAGGTATGTAGTAACCGGTTACCCAATCTTTGTAACTTTCAGAAATTTCAAAAACATGGAGTTGTAGACGGTTACCAAAAGACAGTAATCGGTTACCACTAAACGGAAATTGTTTTCTAGAAATATTTTAAAGCTTGTAGCCGGTTACCCATAACTTGTAACCGATTACCACTGTTATGGAAAGTGAAAAAAACATTTCAAAAGACTTGGAAATGCAATGTTAGTGATCTTAAAGCCATGAAACATGTATGCAAGATATTTAGACATATTTTGAGCACTATAGTAACATACTATATTGAATTGGAGTCTTGTACCATATTGAAGATCAAATACCAAAGTCTTCTTTAGAAGTAACTTAACATGCAAGCCAAAACTCCATTTCGAGTAGATACTTTTTGTTCTTCTTTTTGATAATGCCTTTTGCCTTGATCATGATATTTGTAATCATCAAAGCATAAACTTGTTTATGCATGACTTTACAATCTCCATCTTTTTAATCATGACAAACACTTGTTATGTGAAACGCTTTTGATCGCTTTGAAAATGCAATATGCTCCCCCTGTCAATGATAACTCCCCCTTGATCAATGATTCTCCTTGATCAATACAGTATGTTGACAATTTCTACAAGAGATAGAGACAAAGCATACACATATATCTTCTCCCCTTTTTTTGTTATAAAAAAGGAAGGGAAAAAAGAAACAAAATAATATCATAATCCAAAATAGAAGAATGGCATGATATTAGTTGACTTATTTTTTAGAAGATTTTGTCTTAAACCTTAATCATGGAGTGTTTTCTTCATTGGGTATGAAATTTAGTGCTTATCTTTTCCCTGTCAAAAATCTTTCATTTAATGTTGTCCTCATATGTGACACATCTCTTGGCTTATTAGATTTGAAAATTTGCTTATACCTCCCATCATATGCTTGGATCAACACTTATTAAGATATCAAAGATTTTGAAGTGGCCTTCAAACAAACCTATAAAATAAGTTAAGTTTTGCTAGGTACCCAATGTGATTTGGGTCCTTCATGGTTAGTTCCTTTCTTGACCCACACATAATTATCACAAGTAGCATTAATTTTTCTTGTATAACAAGCATTATATGTGTGATCAATAATACCATAATATAAACAAGTAGGAAGAAAGTTGTTTGTAACAAGAGTTTTATTTTTAGAAACTTATTTCTTAGGATAAAAGTTAGTAACATTTTCTTCCTCCTTACCATCAGAATGTTGTAATGCCATAGGCGCAAGATTTTTCATATTCGTTGCTTTTCGAATCAGATGAAGTTGTATTACTTCTATGTAATCCTTCTTGGATTTTAAGAATTTTCTTCCCTTGTAAGAATTTTTCTAGGAGAGATTTGGGCACTTCATCTTTGTGTGTCCCCCTTTTCCACATTCATAGCATTTGATATTGTGTTGTGATGAAGAGCCTTCTTTCTTTCTGAAAAGTTTCTCACATTTTGCAAAGTTGAAAGATTTATCATTATAGGAGAAAAACTTACAGAGCCTTTTTACAAGATTCATGAACTCCTCTGAATCATCTTCGTCAAGTTTTTCCCTTGATTTAACTTTCAACGCAACGCTTTTTGGAATCCTCATCTTGAATCTCATGTTATTCTAGGTTTCCAAGTCTGATTTCGTGTTTTTGAAGTTTGTCGAACAATTTCGTGGATGTCATTTTTTAAAGTCTTTTATTTTGCGATATAGCTATTATTTTATCCCAAAATTTTCCCTCTCATTTTCAAATTAAATTATTTCAATAGGTCTCCTCATCGTTCTAGGGTTCTCAATTGCTCAAGATTACTCAAGGAATTGATCAGACAAGTCTTCTCCTAAGCAATTAGCCTACAACTAGGGTTTTGCTTTTCTAAAAGGAAATTGGACTTATAATTTCTCAAATTATTTTCATGACTCTTCATATGTCCCTAAGAATTCTCATGTCAGGTTTCAAGCCTTGCACCACAAGTTTGCTCAGTCAATTGCTCAAATGATGGAAAATCAACCGTATAGGGTAAAAAGTCAATTGTGGTCAACATGCAGTCAAACTTCAAGATTTTTGGTCAACATCCATATTTTGGAGTGATATCCATCATTTGATCAGGAGTTGATCATGATTCCTCAAGAAAATCCCTCGAATTATCAAAAGTCAAAAGTTATCAAATTAGGGTTTCCTTATGACAAGTCAACTGAACTTTGACCAAGCATAACTTTCACATGCTTCATCAGTTTTTCCTAAAAATAGTCTAATTTTGAAGGAAATCCAATTCTCTACAACTTTGTCTCTCTAAGCTCAAATCCAAAAGTGCATCATTTGCGAGATATGAGCTAATACATTACAGGTCGTTTCAAAAGTCAACAAAAAGACACTTTTTGTCATGGCAACTTACATCAAGATAACATCTTCAAATGCAAAAACGATCAAAATATTGAATGTAGAGGACATCTTGATATTTCCAAAAACTCCAAGATCAACTTCAAAAGATAAAATTGAGTGAGATATGGTTTGTGCAAATTGGGTTTTTTTATTTAGAAAATGCATGAAACTTCATTTGAGCAATTTTTAACTTTTGGAATAGTGGGCCTAACTTTTGAGGTTTAAACATGTTTATAACATGTTAGAGGACCTCTAAGTCCATTTATACATTACTTTTATTTTTCATTTTATTTATTTTTATTTTATTCAAATTAATTCAAAATAAAACAAATAAAATATGAGTTGATGGATCGAATGGCGTGTGGGCTTCATTTGGGTATCTTCTAGAAGGCCCAAGGCCTCTTAAGGGCTTGCCAAAACCGTGAAAATATGTTGGGAACAAAAATATTCAAGTTTGGAAGGTTTTTAAAACAAATTTGGAAAAAATTCAATATATTTTATTTGCAATGAATTGTGACATAATGATACAAGATTCTTGTCTTGTTTTGATCCATTTCATTCCTCTATAAATACATATAACACTCAAGTTCAACAAAAAAACACAAAGTGGCTGCCATAGAAGCAAGGTTTCAAATCACAATTTTTCAAAGAAAGGTGCAAACTCGTATCAAAATCTCCATCCACTCTCAATCAAAATCAAGCCTCAAATCGTGTAAATGAAGTTCCCAGGAATCTCACCAAGTCCAAAAACAAATATATTCACATTTGGAATAGCTTACACAAGCCCACCAGTTTTGGTAATATTCTTGAATTCGAATATTTTAATCTATGCATATTTAACTAATTTCGTGTGCACATATGAGTTCATCATGGTGTTTAGAACATGTTTGAATAAGAAAATGCAAGCTTTAACGCAGGGATGATGAGTTACCATGGCTAGGACACTATCAGATTCTCTCTTTGAAACTCCATTTCCACTAATTTATTTCTTTTATTACAATTAAAATCAAAACATATAAAAATCAGAATATTACATAAAATCAAAAAAAATAGTCTTTTAAGTTTTCTTAATTAAATTTTTTCACTTAATTGTATATTAGGTCTTATTTTTTAATTTATAAAATTAATTAGAATAATTAGGTTTTTATTAATTATTAACTTAAATTATTTTCTACAAAAATACACAAAAAAAATTTAATTTCTAACGTTTTAGATTTTAGGACTTTAAAACTTCTTTTTCTAACATTTTCTTATTTATTTTCCCATTTTCTTTCTTAGAGAAATTGTATAGGTCGCACAATTTTTTTGTAATAACTGTATCTTTATTTCTCGCAAATTTATACTATTATATCTTCCCCAAAGCCATGTAATAGCTTAATTAGGGTTTACTTTTTCTGCACTTTACTTTCTGCACCTATATTATGCTTTCTTGTATATATATATCTAACTGTTAGTAATAGGCTTGTATGGAAAGATTTAAAATCAATTGTTAGATAACTCTAATCAAGATAAATAACTGAACTGAATCGCTCTTGCACACATGCACCTCTAGGATAGCCTCACTTGTTGCCTTCAGAAATAGTGGGCATGTCCCTCAAACATAGGGATACCATTAGACAAGACCCTCGGTTAAAGTCATCATAAAGATCATAGTCCCTCGATGTCCCTCACAGTCCCTTCGAATTGCTAAGGTATACCTACGTGTTGCCTTCTATGACCATAACGACGACCCTACGTCTGTCCCTTCATAAAAAATAGATGGGGCTACCTACCAACTAATGGTATGGATAGAACCATCCCTAAAGGAGAAGGAAAAGAATAATGAAAGACCTTTTAGTAGGTAAGATACCATTAATTGCTTGCTCACAAACTAAAACAATTTTCACACCTCACACTTTCGAAATAACTACTTTAAAAATGCTTTATAAACACTCTTGAGGACTGATATAAGGGTTATTATAAAGCAGACTACCTTACATTGGCATTTTCAAAACATTTTCGAAGCACACACAAAGCACATTAAAGTGAGCTAAGCAATTAAGAGCCCGTAGATAACTACAAATGAAAAGGGTGTTAACACCTTCCCTTTTCATAACTTACCCCCAGAAATAAACATCTTAAAAGGTATTTCATGTTCTTTTCACCTTTCCTTATTGGATAAAAGAAAAGTCGTGGCAACTATTGCTAACTGCAACATTTGCGATAAAATGCAAAACCAAGTCAGTTCTCCCACCATGTTATAGAACTAGGGACTCTGCTGGGGAGAAATCCTAAAAAAGAGGGGTTACCTTAGAGATAAATCACTTTTACTTGCATTTTTTGTTTATTTGCTTTATATTTGAGGTTTTGATCGGGTTTAATTTCTTACAAAGATCATATACCCAGATCTAGGGACATTTTAGGCAAGCAGCAATAAATCATGGAAACTGTACGGTGTAGACCGATATGGTTGAAGTGATGGCTACATTAGTGTGACATATTGGTTTGTATCGGTGTTCCTTGAGTTGGTCGAGAATAACACTAGGCTGCCGCGTGGTGTCATAAGCACTAGCTGACCTTTAGAACCTTAATTGACCTAACTTAGCCATTAGAAAGTAGTAAGATGGTTAGCTTTGGTGCAGTCCAAAGTTGGTAGATACTCGATGCTACACTCATTGAGATTCGACTATCGGGATATTTTGGTGGCAAGTCATTTTCTCTGGTGAAACAATGCCTGAGAGAAAGATCGGTGATATGAGACTCCTAGAACCCGGTTACTATTCTTAGGACAGGTTGAGTCAACTAAACTTCAAGAGGGTACTTACCTATGAACCTTATACAAGCCTTTAACCTAAGGCCTTTTGTGTGATTTGCTCATGCTTTCTATCTTGTTTAAACAAAACATCATAACATCATAACATCATAACATCATAACATCATAAACATAGCATTTTCAATGACCATTTCAAGGACGAAGAGATTTATCTTTGTTCTATTTTGCAGGCTATGACCTCCGCTCGCAGAAATACTATCTGAATCAACTTCATGGGAATACCTTCCAAGCTCAAAGAATTGGTCTCAAAGGTTCCCGAAATCTCTCAGTTCAAAAAAATACATGGTCATTTTCTCAGTTTGGTTATCTCTGGTTTTGAAGAAGGTATGATGAGCATTTTATTCCAGTTCTTTGACCCTAAACACTATTACTTTACTTTCCCCAATTATCAGTTAGTGCCCACAATGGAAGAGTTCTCTAAGTTACTTGGGGTGCCTATACCGGATCAGATACCCTTCACTTGTTTAGAGAAAGATCCAAGACCTGAAAATATTGCCACAACCTTGCACCTGAAATTGTCTAATATTGAATCTAATTGGGAAACCAGTAGTGGGGTTAAAGGTCTCTTTGCAAAATTTTAGATGGAGAAAGCTCAGTTGTTTCTAGATGCCATAAGTTTTCATGCTTTCGAATATGTTTTGGCTTTACTAATATAAGGTTTGGTACTATTACTTAATTCGGACCAACTTATAGATGTAAACGCCATCAAGATATTCCTCACTCATAATCTTGTGCTTACTTTTCTCGGAGATATTCTACATTCTCTTCACACTCGTACAATGAGGAAGCGAAGAACACTAATGTGTTGTATACCTTTGCTATCCAATTGGTTTATATCTCACCTTCCCCGTTTGATAATGAATAATGAACAAGGTTTAAGGTGGTCTCAAAGGATAATGTCACTCTCTCATTCAGACATTTATTGGTGTTCCCAATCCCAGGAAGATATCATTATTATTGACCGTTGTGGACAGTTCCCTAATGTGCCACTCTTAGGCATAAGGGGGGCATTACTTACAAACCTTCTCTAGCTTTACATTAGTTCGATTATGCTCGAAGGGACGGTCCTCATGATATGCTTATTCGGGGTGTTGTATTCGACTATGACAATGATCTTCAAGGTTATCGATAAAGATTTATCCTTGCTTGGGGTATGGTCAATAAGATTGATAAAAGGATTCTGAGGCATAAGAACACCATCCCTCTGGAGCCGTATCTCAAATGGGTATGAGCTCATGCTCAAAACCTTATGATGCATATCCTGCTATCCTACCAGTAATCATGGAGCCTGTTGTCGAAAGAGACGTCTCTCACACCATCCTTCATCCAGACATGTCTACTGACCCTGAAGAATTGCAGAAGTCCTGGATTCGACTCAAGGAAGAACGAGATACCTTTGAGACTCAATTCTATGCAAGTGAGAAGAAAGTATTGGAGCTGACGAAGCAACTTCACAATGAGTAGAGTCTTAACGCATATGTCAACACAAAGAGGAGGCGTCCATGAGAAACTTAAAGCTTTAGAAGTTTTTAATTTATTTCTTTATAAATCTATTGTATTCGCATGAAATTACTAATAAAAATCTTGTTTCTGTTTCCTTTTGGTTAACAAATTTAAATCTCATAAGGTCCTTGAAAACATTACATTTACATATCATGCATGTAATACATAACAGGTTTTCCTCACGGACATGTTTTCTCATCTTCTTACTGTTTATTTCAGTAAAAGATGGCTTTGGAATAGATTGTGAAAGCTTATAACAATCATTTCAGCAAATGTTCCTGAATCTAGCCAAGGGGCAGGAAGAGCTGAAGGCCCTCATCACTAAAAAGAGGGAGGAGAAAATCAAGAGACCAACTGGAATCCTCAACATGGGTATGAGGCTCAAAGGTCCGGTCAAGCGAGATTTGGAGTTTGAATAAGAAAATGATGACCAAGAGGAAGATGATAAAAGTATGAAGGCTGACAACCAGGGTTTTGATGAAGAAGAAGCGGAATATTCAGATGAACAATATCCTCTGGCTGACGACAAATAAAAACAACTGGAAGATCGTCTCAATTCCATGGAGATCAAGAGAGTTCCTAGGTTGGATTTCGAAGAGCTGGGTCTTATCTCAGGGGTTGTTATCCCTCACAAGTTCAAGGTTTCCGTCTTTGCCAAATATGATGGTGTGTCTTGCCCTAAGCTTCATATGCAGTCTTATGTCCGAAAAATCAAACCCCATTCTGCTGATAGAAAATTATGGGTGCATTTCTTTCAATAAAGCTTGTCGGGGATGTATTTAGAATGGTTCTATCAACTGGAAGGAACCAACATTCGCACTTGGGAAGACCTGGTTGCTGCCTTCTACAAACAATACCAATACAATGTTGACCTTGCACCAAATCACGTGCAATTACAGAGTATGACTATAAGCTCTAACAATGGCTTTAAGGAGGATGATCAGAAGTGGAGAGATTTGACTGGAAGAGTGCAACCTCCTTTGTCTGATAGGGAGCCGTTTGATATGTTCTCGAGAACTCTGACAAGGCCTTTCTTTAATCATCTGATCGAAAGCTCTTCATCCAGATTCACCGAGCTGATATTAACTGGAGAACAAATTGAAAGTGGAATTAGAAGTTGTAAAATCCAAGTGACTACATCTTCTGATACTCATAAGAAGCCAAATAATTGGAAGAAAAAGTTCAATGCCATGTACGATCAGAAGGGTCGTAATAAGAGATACCACAACCAATCTGTGGGGGTAGTACTGATTTTTAATTCTGCACCAAAGCGACAACAACAATGAGGTAATTGTTGTACCCCAAAATTTTCCCTCCCATGTTTGTCAATACATTTCAAGTGAGGTCCACAAATTTCTCAAGGAAGTCCAAGGGTTGACCAGACAAACTCTCTCCTAAAGAAGTCTACCTCAAATTAGGGTTTCATTTCGCATCAAGATGTTTGATTCCAAACGATCCCAAATGCTCAGTATTGTCCTAACATGTTCTCAATATCATCCATGTCAAGTTTCAAGCCTTGCAGAGGAAGTTTGCTCAGGCAAAAGTCAACTATAGCCCACATACAGTCAAACTTCAAGATTTTTGGTCAACATATTCATTTTGAAGTATTATTCATCATTTCATCAAGGATTGATCATGATTCCTCAAGGATTGCTCACAATTCATCAAAACCCAAAAGTTGCTAAATTAGGGTTTTGTAGGAAAAGTCAACTCAACTTTGACCAAGCATAACTTTCTCATACTTTATCAAACATGACCCATCCAAAGCTCATTTTTAAGAGGATTCCATTCCCTGCAATTCATCTTCAACTCCCAAGTTCGAAATGTGTACTCACAAGAAGATATGAATTTGGACATTATAGGTCATTTTGAAAAGTCAACAAAAACACCTTTTGGGTCAAAGCTTCATACATGAACATGGAAGACTCAATTGAGATGAGACCAAAAGGGTTGCTTAGAGGACATCTTAAGCTTTCAAAAAAGTCCAAGAACACCTCTATAGGGTCAAAATTGAGAGAGTTATGCATTGGCCAAGTTGACATTTTTTTGCAAAATTGCCAAAAGTCAAAAGTGTCCAAAATTGCATTTTTTGTCAAATGGGCCCAACTTTTTATGCTTGCACCGAGTTTGTAATGTGACCCACGACCCATGAGCCTTTCCACTTGTCATTCTTTTATTTTTGTCATTTATTTTGATTTTATTTCATTTAAATCAAATAAAATCAAAATAAAATAATGAAAATATCAAAAACTAATTAAATCTTGAGATTTTGTGCATGTTTAGGTTCATTACATAGCTGGAGACAAGATAAAAACGTGCAAGACTCATATGGACACAAAAAGATTGGATTTGCTTGATTTGGAAAGATTTTTCACAAGGAGCAAATCATGAATCAATATTCATAATTGTAAGACATTTGATACAAAAATGTAACCCTAATGCATTCTATTATACATAAGGAACAAGTGCAGACCAAAAACAAGGAGGTTGGAGGCGTGCAAAAGAGAACGATTTTCAAAAAATTCAAGAAAAGTTGCAAACTGATTTCCAGGTTTGAAATCATCTCAAGCAATTCTAATCATTCCAATCAATTGTTGGACATCCTAGGATCGTGTTTCAATTGCTAGCAAGCCTCCCCACACTCAGAATCACACTGTAAGAGTCACACGGTTTATCTCTTTTTTTTAATTCGAATATCTTAATTCTGGCATCTTTAACATGATTAATTGATATATTCAAAATCCTTGAGTTTTTTGCAAGCTAATGGTTATGATTAATTGCATTTTTGTTGACTGTATATCAAGTTGCCATGGCTAGGGTTCATGCTTCGTTTTTAGGGATTTTTCATATAAGGACAATTAGCCAGTGATAATGGTACCATGATGCTCGTGAGGTTGCAACGAGTTGATTGGTACCATTGGTTTTCATTTATCATGCTTGTATGAGATTTTGGAAATGCACAAGGTTATACCTACGCCTGGTGTCCGTAGGTAAAGGTCTTTTGTCTAAAACGAAGGATGCAACAAGGAAGATGATGGCGTGGCAATATGTGAGTGGATCATTTGAATCTGCACGCGTTTTGGGAAGCGTCGCACATGATTTGTATTATATTTTATTTGCTTTGTTATTATTACAACTAAACAAGCCAGCGCAGGTGGTAAAGTTGTTGCTCTTTGATGCACACGTCTTGGGTTCGATCCCAGGCGTGTGCATTTTATTATTTTCTCAATAGTTTCAAGTTAATCCAGTGCTTCCCAGTCTCAAGCGTGTTCCGTGTACTCTCAACATCAACCATATGATGTACTCCTGGCCAGATCTAATACGCCCACAAAGAAGGTTCACCATGTGCCATAGTCAAGCATGCGCACAGGGTTGAAAAAGTCAAAGGGGCCAGGAGGTTGTTGGGCCCAGAATTGCAAATCATACCCCCTTTCCGCTAAACAACATCAGGCCCATCTTTCTTTCTTTCATATTTATTTATTTTATTTTATTTAATTACCTTAATTGTTTTTAACAAAATTAATTTCTTTTTTTCAAAAAAATCATAAAATCAAGTTTCACAAAATTTAGAATTAGTTTTTTTTAATTTTATTTAATATTAGTTTAATTTAATTTAGGATAATTCTAACTTTTTTTTACAATTAAAGTCAATTAGAAAAATTAGGGTTAAATTGTGATTTAATTTTTATTTCTTTCTCAAAACAATAAAAATACAAAAATAGGTTAATTTAATTATTTTTCTTAAATTTCAATTAACTAGAAATTAGGTTTTTTTATTTATTCAATTAAACTTTATTTTCTCAAAATAGCACAAAAAGCACAAAAAAATGATTTTTCTTTTGAATTGCAATTAGGTAGTTGGGGTCAAAACCCTAAATCTCTCGTTTTCGATTCATCGCGCGCGTTTATTATTTTTGCAATATTAATGTAACTGCTCACGGTGTGTAATAGTTTAAATTAGGATTTTATTTATTTATCGTCTTTTACGGGTTTTTTGGCTATGTAATTAATCCCTACCCTGAAGCCTTGTAATAGCGTAGGTTTTATTTCTCGCATTTTAATTCTTGCAAATATTAACTGTTTAGATGTATGTTAATAGGATTGTATGACAAGACTGCATGTTAATTTAAAATGGATAGAAAACCCTAATGTGCAAAGATAATATCTGAAATCAAATCACTCGCACATGCGCACTCTTAGGGTATACTCTCACTTTGGTTGCCTTCAATAAACGATCATTAAGTATAGGGTGCCTTAGTGGTTTCCCTTCTGTCTAAATAAAGATCAAATGTCCCGTTCGGAAAGGTTGCCTCAGAAATGTTGCCTCGAATATGATCTCAAGACATTAGGGTTATTACTAAGACGTCCTAACATTGCTTTAGCGATCGTACGTCCCTTTCGAATTGACCCTTACAACTCCAACGATGATGCTTCCTATTTCTCAATAGTAGGATAACACTGTCTAAAGGAAACAAGAATAGAAACAATCTTTTTTCGAGAAGGTAGATGCTAGTAGGTACTTGCTCAAACAAACAAACTTTTTCACACCAAACACTTTTCAAACAAAGTTTTCAAAAACAGCATCGTAACACTCTTGAAGACTAAGCAAGGGTTAAAATGAACTAAAACAAAAAAATTTCAAAACAAACACACACAAGCAATTTTAAAAGATGAGCAAGTACCTAAGAGCCCATGGAAAACCATGGATAGAAAGGGTGCTAACACCTTCCCTTTTTATAATCTACCCCCCATACTCAGAATATCTCAAAAAAGTAATTTTTCTGTGCTTTTTTCCTTTCCGGTTGGATAAAATAAAAGTCGGTGGCGGCTCTTACTTACCGCGACATTTTGCGAATACAAAACGCAAAACGCAAACCAGCATTTTCAAAACAGTCAGTTCTGCCACCGTATCACAGAACCGGTGACTCTGCTGGGGAATTAATAAGTGGGGTATACCTTAGGATCTAGTTCATCATATTTGCTTCTCTTGTTTGTTTGGTTGCTTTACTTTTAAGGGTTTTTATTTGGGAGTTACTATAGATCCTAACCCGGATCTGGGGACACCTTTTAGGTAAGTAGCAATAAACTGTAAGGGAACTGTATAGCGTAGACCGATACAGTAGAAGCAGTAACTACGTTTATGTGGTACATTGGTTGGTACTGGTATCCCTTGTGGAGAAACGAGGAGAATACGGGGCCACTACGTGTGTTGTTAAGCATCAACTGACCTTAGAACCTTTAATCGACCAACTTGGCCATTAGAAATTAGTGAGATAGTCGGCCTCGGTGTAAAGCTGAGAACTGGTTGATACTCGATGCTACACTCATTGAGACCATACTCTCGAGATAGTTTCGGCCGTAAGAAAAGATTGCGTGAGCTGAAACCATGACCGATGGAGGATGGTCAGTGATATTGAGAACCTCTAGAACCCGGTTTACTTTTTCTAGGACAGGTTGAAACCAACTGAACTTCAAGAGGGTAATACCTTTGACCTCATGCAAGCCTTAAACTTAAGGGCTTTTGTGTGACTTGTTTGCCTTTGCCATGCCTGTTATCTTTTATACCTGTTGTTTGTTTTATCATGACATCATGCATCATAACATAGCATGCATACTTCATTATACTAACCATTTCAAAGACCAAGAGAATTTATCTTTGTTTTGTTTTTCATATTATGGCTTCCGTGCGCAGAAATACCATCCGAGTTAACTTTGTGAAAATACCGGCTCAACTCAAAGATTTAGCCTCGAGAGTTTCTGAGACTTCTATGTTCATTAAGAGACATGGTCAGCTTCTTATTTTGGTTACCTCAAAGTTTGATGAGCAGATGATGAGTGTGCTTTTCCAGTTCTTCGATCATGTGCATCATTGCTTCACCTTTCCAGATTACCAGCTGGTTCCCACTTTGGAAGAGTTCTCTCACTTATTGGGCATATTCATCCTTGAGAAGATACCCTTCACAGGTATGGAAGAGACTCCTAGACTAAAAGACATTGCTTCAGCTCTGCATCTTAAACGGGCTGATGTAATATCCAATTGGGAAACACCAAGCGGGGTCGAAGGTTTCCTAGCCAAATTTCTGATAGACCAGGCTCAGCTATTCTGGGATAATTTAGATTTTCAGGCTTTTGAAGATGTCTTGGCTCTCCTTATATACTGTTTGGTTCTCTTCCCGAATCCGGATTCCTTTGTAGATGTGAATGCGGTCAAGATTTTCCTTTCTCGCAATCCTGTGCCTACTCTATTGGGTGATATTTTGCATGCCCTCTACACTCATATTGTGCGAAGAAGATGGACTCTTATGTGTTGCATATCGTTGCTGGCGAGGTGGTTTATTTCGCACCTCCCCAAGTCCGTGCTGAAGAACGAGGAAGGTTTGGGATGGTCTTACAGGATAATGTCACTTGCCCATACAGACATTCTTTGGTCTTCCCGGGCTATGGAAGACACTGCTGTCATTTATCGTTGTGGGGGATACCCTAATGTCCCGTTGCTTGGAATCATAGGAGGGATAACCTATAATCCTTGTCTAGCTTTGCGACAATTTGGTCGTGCTCGGAGAGATGGTCCCCATGAGCTACTTCTTGCGGATATTGCATTTGACTACAAGGAAGACGTAGACGAGCACCGCCAGAGGTTTATACGAGCTTGGAGCATGGTAAATAGATCTGACCCCCAAGAGCTGGGACCAAGGACTTCCCTTCCTATGTAAACTTATCTCCAGTGGGTCCGAGCTCGAGCCCAGAAGCTTGGTGTGATACGGTGGCCAGAACCGGGACGTGTTTCCCTTTTTTAAGGAATTTGCTGGTTTGCGTTTTGCATTTTGTGTTTGCAAAATGTCGCGGTAAGCAAGAGTGTCCACCGACTTTTATTTTATCCAACAAGGAAAGGAAAAAAGCACATAAAAATTTCCTTTTTTGAGATATTTTTGAGTACGGGGAGTAGATTATAGAAAGGGAAGGTATTAGTACCCTTTCTATCTGTAGTTATCTACGGGCTCTTAGGTACTTGTTCATCATTTTCAAAATTGTTTTCTTTGTGTTTGTGTGCTTTGAAAAGTTTTTGTTTTGACTTCGATTTAACTCTTGCTTCTGTCTTCAAGAGTGTAATGAAGTGTTTTGAAAACTTTGTTTGTAAAGGAGTGTAAGTGTGAAAAAAGTTTATTTTGTTTGAGCAAGTACTTAAGAACTAATCTACCTACTCGAAAAAAGAATCGTTCTATGTTCGTTTCCTTTAGACAATGGTATCCCACTATTAGTGAGTAGGTAGCATCGTCGTTGGAGTTTTAGAGTCAATTTGAAAAGGACGTACAGTCACTAAAGCAATGTTAGGACGTCTTAGTAGTAACCCTAATGTCTTAGATCAATTATCCGAGGCAACCTTTCTGAGGCAACTTTGATCTTTGGACAAAAGGACGACCACTAAAGCATCCTATACTCAATGACCGTTTACCGAAGGTGTGATCTGTGGAAATAGAACTGACTGTTTTTTAGCTGGTTCGCGAAATGTCGCGGTAAGCAAGAGTCGCCACCGTCTTTTATGTTCTCCAACATGGAATGGACAAAAGCACAGCAAAATTCCTTCTTTGAGATGTCTCTCGGTTCGGGAGGTAGATTATAGAAAGGGAAGGTGTTAGCACCCTTTCTATCCATGGTTATCCACGGGCTCTTAGGTACTTGCTCACTATGTTTTCAAAAATGTTTGCTTTTCTTGTGTTTGTGGGTTTTGAAAAAGTTTAGTTTGAAAACTTCTACGTAACTCTTGTATCAGTCCTCAAGAGTGTATGAAGTATTTGTTTGAAAACTTTTTGAAAGTGTGAGTGCGAAAAGTTTTTGTTTTTTGTTTTTTGAAAGAGCAAGTACCCAGGAGAAATCTACCTACTCTAAGGAATTAGACTGTGTAAGAGTCCTTTAGACAGTACTATCCCACTATTGAGAAGTAGGTAGCACCATCGTTGGAGTTATTCGGGTCGATTCGATTATAGGGACAATGTGTGGTCACCAAAGCAATAATAGGACGCCTTAGCAGTAACCCTAATGTCCTAGATCCTTTTTATTCGAGGCAACCGTTTCGAGACAACTGGATCTTAGACAGGAGGGCGACCTCTAAAACACCCTATACTTGACAACCACGTTCGAGGCAACCAGTGAGGCGTACCCTAGGAGTGGCATGTGCATGTGTGTTGTTTCAGTTTATGTTTATCTTTGATCATGCATTTGTGAGCTACGGATTGGTTTTATTATTCATACAAGTCTTTCATGCATTTTTAACAGTTAAGAGTGCGGAAAATAAATTGCGGAAATATGAATCTATGTTATTACAAGGCGCGGGTCTATACATCGCCAAAAACATAAACCTGTTTTGGAAAATAAATGCGGAAAGTAAAGAAAGCAATAAAATCCTAATTAACTATTACATCCTTGGAAACAGTTACATAAATAATCAAAAGGAATTAAAGCGTGAAATAATCGAATCGGGATGTCCTTAGGGTTTTGACCCTTTTGAGAAATAAAGAAAGTAGTTTGTCCTCTTTTTTGCAATTAATTAAATATTAAAACCTAATTTACTAATTAATTAATTATTTACAAGAAAAGTTTTTTTTTGTGTTTTATGTTTTTTTTTTAAAATAAAATAAAAGGAATTAAAAAGTTAGTAAACAAAACCCTAATTCTAAACTTATTTTATTTGTTGTAAAAAAGATTAAAGTGAGCCTAATTTAACTAAATTAATTAATTTACATTTATTTACAAAAATAATAATAATTAGTAAAAATAATGAATAATAAAAATATTATAAATATTTATGTTTCTGAATTTAATATGAAAAATAATTTGTTTATGAATTAATAATAATAATTATAATAATTAAAAGAATTAAAAGGAAAAGAAAATAAGAAAAAGAATAGTAAACCAGGGGGGGTGTTGATGGACCCAATGGAGGTTTAGTTCTGGAAATATAGGCCCAATAGCACAAAGCCCTTGTTGACTTCTGGAATCAGGTGCGCAAGCATTGACTGGGAACACCATAGTCCATGCCTCATGGCCATCAGATTGGCGTTAGTGGCCACTTGGCAGGCTGATTGCTTGAGATGTATGATGGATGCTTTGAGGATGCCTGCACAGGATTAGGTTAGAAAAAAATATTAACAAGCGTTTGGGGGACCTGGGAATCGAACCCAGGTCCCAATGATCATTTGCCAGCACGTCCTTCCACTGAGCCAGTTGAGTGCTTTTGTTATTATAGTGGCAATTAAATATATTATATAAAACAACAACATATGCTGGAAACATAAAAAAGTGCGCGTCATATTTGAATTGTCCAATCACGTGTAGACAACGCAGTCATCTTCTTCCTTTTGCCTGTAAAAACAAAACAAATAGCGGGGGTTTTTAACCCCCACAAAATGCAACACAAAAAATAGTGAATAGCTCTATGGTTAGTATAAATTGTTCGCGAGCATTGCACTGGGTTCGTCTTGATCAGACGGTTTCAACCATATGCATTAGGGGTCCTGATTTTACTGTATGTGGAAAGCCCTAATCTGAGATCTCTGAAACCCTAGATTTCATTAATGGTGTTTTGCAATTCTGGGCATTATAATGCAATTATTTTGTACCAAAAGCTTCGTCCAATCCCTATGAATACAAAACAATCAACAAAACACGTTAATGATGCATGAATCAGGATATGCGATTATGAAAAAATTTCCAAACTGTGAGACTGTTATCTTTGGATTCTTTGAGTGTTAGCGCTTGATTTTGATTGCAACGTGTTCCTGGGGACTTATGCAAGGTATTAGAATCCTCAAATTGGTTTGAAAGGGCCTGGAATGTGAAAAACTATTTTCAAATTTTCTTGAGTTTTTTGGAATCGGCTATGGCTTCTGCAGCAGCTTTTTCATGTTTCAGGCATTAGGGTTGAGTTATGCACTTATATTAGAATGGTTTTAGGTTACAATCTTGTCCAAGAATCCATGGAATAATGTTTTGCATCTTTGATTTCCAATCAAATATTTTTGCATCTTTTTTATTGATAAAACTTGCCAATTTTGGATATTCTTGTCTCTTTGATTGGCAAACGAAATCTCCAGCATGTGTTGAGTTTATTTGCTCCACAAAAGATTTGAAAAACATATCTTGGCATTTTCCTACAATTAAATCAATTAAATGAATTAATAATCAATTAAAAATCCAAATAATTAATTAAAAATAAGAAAATAAATCAATTTAAGCTCAATGGGTCGTGCATAGGCCTTGGACAAAGTTTCAAGAAGGAATTTGAGGCCCATTAGCAAAAACAAGGTGTTTTAGGCAAAGTTGACTTTTGTAAATTCCCAAAAATTTCCCAACTTCTCCAATGCATATCTTGCTCAATTTTGATCATATGAACATGTTCTTGGACATTTTGGAAAGGTCTTGAAGTCCTCTAATCAATGCATTTAGTCCCATGTCATTTTGATTTATCAATCTCAAGTTATGGTCTTTGACTTAAAGTGCCTTTTTGTTGACTTTTGAAAATGACCTATAATGTAGAAATTGATAACTTTTTGTGAGAGCATTTATTGGACTTGGAATGTGAAGATGAGTTGTAGGAAATGTCATCCCCTTCAAAATGAGCATTGGATGGGATTTTTCTGATGAACCATGCAAACGTTATGCCCTGGTCAAATTACAGTTGACTTTTCAACTGTCCAAAAATAGAAACTTTTGCATCCTTGATTATTTCTGAGCCATTCTTGTGGAATCATGATCAAGACTTGATCAAATGATGATTGTGGCTTCAAAATAAGATGTTGACCAACAATTTTGACTTTTGACTGTCAAATGACCATTTTACCCCTACAGTTGATTGTGAAGCAAATGGGACTTTTGACTGTGCAATTTGATGCTGTGAGCCTTGAAACTTGGCATGTAGATGCTTGACAATATATGTAGGCCTATGGGATGTGATTGGACCATTGAAAACCTCAAATTCACTGAAGGAACCAAAACCCTAATTTTGACTGGCTTAGGAGGCAGTTAGGCTGTGCAATCCCTTGAGAGATCTTGAACCATTTGAAGATGATTCTTGACAGACCTTGAAGAATATGGGAGGGCAATATTTGGAGTACAACAGTTGCCCCTGTTCAATCTTCTTAGACCTGAGGATGTAGATTGGCTTGCGTGCCTTTCGTGATTCGAAGGTGGAAGATGATTGAACACTAGAGTGCCCAGAAATTTGCACTCACATAGTGTGGTATCAGCAATGTGATGTCGGGAATGGGCTTATAGATGCCATTTGGAAAGATGGTGGATATGAGGATGGGCTTATAGATGCCATCTGGAGATGTGACAGAAGCTTGTCGGGAATGGGCTTATAGATGCCATTTGGAGATGTGATGAATAGTTGTGGAGATGTGCTTATAGATGCCATCTAAAGGTGTCGATCGCGTACTTTGAGAAAGGAAGATGGTTTCCTGGCCTGTTACAGGGGTTGATCTTTAAACTCTCCATGCAGATATGCCCTGGCTAGATACAGGTATCGAATATACAATCGATTGCTCACAGATATGCCCTGGCTAGATACAGGAATCGAATCTGGAACTTCAAAAGGTTGCTTACAGACATGCCCTGGCTGGGTACAGGTATCGAATCTGGAATTGGTCGTCTACAGATATGCCATGGCCGGATACAGGTATCGAATCTGGAACAAAAAGTTGATGGGTTGTCTCTACTGACAAATTATCTAAGAAAAATCCTTAGGGATCAATTTAACTGAACCAGGAGGTGTTGTCTTCTTTGACGAGTTGTGTCTTTTGGACGGGTGTCTATAATGATGGGTGTCTATAACGACGGGTGTCTATGACGACGGGTGTCTATAACGACGGGAATCTATAACGACGAGTGTCTATAACGACGAGTGTCTATAACGACGAGTGTCTATAACGACGAGTGTCTATAACGACGAGTGTCTATAACGACGAGTGTCTATAACGACGAGTGTCTATAACGACGAGTGTCTATAACAACGAGTGTCTATGACGACGAGTGTCTATAATGACGAGTATCTATGACGAGTGTCTATAACGACGAGTGTCTATAACAACGGGTGTCTATAACGACGGGTGTCTATAATGACGGGTGTCTATAATGACGGGTGTCTATGACGACGAGTGTCTATAACGACGGGTGTCTATAACGATGGGTGTCTATAACGACGGGTGTCTATAATGACGGGTGTCTATAATGACAGGTGTCTATGACGACGAGTGTCTATAACAATGGGTGTCTATAACGACGGGTGTCTATAATGACAAGTGTCTATGACGACGAGTGTCTATAACGACGAGTGTCTATAATGACGGGTGTCTATGACGAAGGGTGTCTATAATGACAGGCTGTCTTCCTTGACTTTAGGAATTAGTTTAACTGAACTTGTCTTCTTTGACTGGATTTTTCTTCTTTGACTGGATTGGTCTCTTTTGACATAGTTGATCATTTAACTGTATCCTTCCTGAAAGGTAGAGGTCAGTCATATGCAATGCATGATATGGATCAAGCAATGATGTTCTCGACATAAATGAGATTGTATGATACGATGCATATATGCATGTATCATGATGTATGACAATGTGATGTTTATGAATGTATCTTCGTCTAGGAAAATAAATCCTTGACGAATGTCGAGAGCTTGTTGAATCCTGGGCTGATGTTGAAGAGTAGAGTTCTTCGCTTCCGCTGGGGAGGATGAACAAAGATGTTTGCAAGAATAAACCGGTAGGAGAAGATGACTCCGTTGGTGAAATTACTCTGCGGGGAATTACTCTGTGGGAAGAGATGCTTCGCTGAGATTTTGATGAGAACTCCGCTGGGGATTCCACTGATAAGTTATGTTGAGGAATTTGATGAACTCCGCTGGGGGTAGGAAGAACTTCACCGAGGACGATCCTTCCGTGATGATTAGCTGAGGATAACCCAGTTATAAGCTCTGGTGGGGAATAACCTTCTGAATAAAGTCGGGGACAGGCGTTCGTACTTTGCAGGGGATAAGCTTCCAGAATCTACTGGGGATAAGCTTCCAGAATCTACCAGGGATAAGCTTCCAGAATCTACCGGGGAGACTAATTCAACTCTCCTGGGGAAACTTTGGACTGCACTGGGGAATGGTTCCACTGGGGTGCCTGGTATTCCGCCGGGGAACAATCTTATATTAAGACTGCCGGGGATGCTTGCTTAGGAACATCTGTATACTCCGCTGGGGAATATTGAGATCTTCTGGGGGTACCCAAATTCCTTAAGGCTGATAGTAGACTAACTCTGCTTGGGGAGAGTATTGCTGACTTGCTGGAGATACTGTGCCTTGTTAGGGCTGCTGGGAAAACAACTCTGCTTGGGGAGAGTATTGTTGATTTGTCTTACTCTCGGGGAGTGAAGATATCTTGGTCATGTTCTTCAGCTGAACTTACCTTGGTACCTTGGTGGACAGAGCAACCAGATCGCTTAGACAATTCTTATTGCCCCAGTTTCTGCGGGGAGAAGATACCTGTGAGGTGTTTGATACCTGCCGATTGACAAATCTTCTTCTAGTAGGCAAGTGACGAGATGCCGGGACATAGTCGTACGCTTTTGATCCCTAACTTTTGCCTGGACCGCCCTTTCGGGTTTTCAATCCACCGGGATACCCATTTTTGCCCAAGCCGCCTTTTTAGGTTTTCGACTTGCCGGGTGTACAAATTTTTTCTTTTTCATCCCTTATTTTTGCCCGAACCCTTTTGGTTCGCCGGGAAGCCCTTATTTTTGCCTAGGTGTGTCAACCTAGCAGGTCTTTGATTATGCGCAGTATTTTTTTCCAACTATGTCCACATTCTCAGAATGCAGGGAGTTATCATTGTCAGTAGTGTTGTGTCGTCATGCTACCAGAAGATATCTGACCGTGCAAGATTCGTTGCTGGAATTCATGTCCAATGCCCCAAGTGACTCAGGCGGAGATCTGCCCCAAGCTGTTTGGCATTTTGAGAGATTCCTTGAATCTTGACTTAACAGCCCCAGATGATGGACAATAATCACGCCTGCCCCTTGGTTGGAAGTGTTTTTCCACTTGAGGTGATCCTTTTATTGAGAAGGTATTTTGTTCACTAGATATTCATCGTGCGAATTTCTCTGCTGTTCGAACAAATAATCATATGCAAACAATGTTATTTTAAGAATGCAAAGCTTATGTCTGTCTTGAAATTTTTGAAAAATGAAGTTTTCAATAAAACAAGTAAATTTTGTAAAATGTGATGTCAACTCGTTATTTTACTGCAAGTCTTAAGGAGTCAGGATACCTTTCGTAACAGTATGCTTCCGAACTAACCCGTGCTTCAGCTAGGACTTTTAAGGGTTATAACGTGGCCTGGTTCACGGTTCAAGAAACAAAGGATAAAGGCTCAAAGTATATTTGTACCCACCCGTTCTTCGTGATGTTCTTCAAACCTAAACTCAGCTAATCGTGCGTTAGACCTTGTTTGAGTCTTTGCTCTGATATTCCAGTGATGGTTCGGATATTGACAATTTATTTTGAACAGGCAGTCATTTTTATAAGGGTTTGCAGGACCTCTTTCTTTTTTGATTTCGTTATCCCTGTTTTTTTTGCCTGAACTGTTCCTTTTTGTGATTACAGTCAGCGGGATGCCCCAGTTTTGTAAGTCTCCTTCATAGGTTTTGACTTATTGGGCTTTTATTTTGAAAGATAATGACTGCATGTCTTTTGGTTATTTGGAACCATCACTGTCTTTCGTTTTGGAAGGACTCCTTTGATGCCATTCGTTGTGCACCTGGACCAACTGAGAGAACTACCCTGCCCCAGGTTATGATTAAGGGTTTTAATTTTCGAAAAGAAAAACTCCGACTTCTTTGGCTCAAAGGGGTTGACGAGGGATTATCTTCCTTATAACTCCAGTGTTTAGGATTTGAAACAATGCCTGCACCTCGTCAGCGGGGTCTGTTCAAAAGCATACTGTAAAGATCGTGGTATCGTTTTCGTCATCCTCCCTCAAAAGGCTTAGAGTTTTTCAATCAAGAGTTGATCATCACAAAAATATGAAAACAGTTTGCATATAGTGAATACGAAATAATTACTTCAAAACAGACATGTGTAATGCATTAATGAAATAACAACGTTTGACATGAATAAAATGTTTGAACAATCAAAGAAAAATACAACTTGAACATTAGAATGAACAAAAGTTTCCTTTAGCTTGAACCAGTCATCTCAAATGGAGAATTCTCAGCAGAAGATTTTCATTTGGCCACCCGGCATGAACTCCATCACCCTTCTGTCGATTAAGTCCTGGATCTTGTTCCTCGAGCTCCAACAGTCGTTGGTGTCATGTCCAGGACTGTTAGAATGGTAGGCACACCTTTCATCAGGATTGTACTTTAGGGAAGTTATGTTGAGAGTCTTAGGAGGGTCCTTTAGAGCAATCAGCTTGACCTCCAACAACCGTCTCAGTATCAGTGATGACAGTATACCAGTCTCCGAGAAATGTCTTCCAGACGTATTCCGCTTATGCTGATTACCCTGTTGACGCTGGTGAGGTTGATGCTGGGCTTGTGACCCTGAAGCAAACTGAGGAGCTTTTCCCTTGTCTTCTTGCCCCACAGGTGGTTGAATGATGGCTTGCTCTTCAACCTTAGATGTTTGCCCCAGTTGGTTATCCCGAATCAATTGGCTGACGAGAACCCTGAGCTCTCCTTGTCTTTGAGATAAGTCTTGAATAAGAGCCATTTTCCCCAGCATCTGGGTTCTCATCGTATCCACCTCAACTTGTAGACGTTTCAGCCGTTCGTCCTTATCGTCTTCAGGATTGCTCTTGACCAAATTCCCCATGAGGAGTGTTCTCAACTCTTCCTGCCCCTTGGATAGGCTTAGGAAGATTTCCCTGAACTGAGTCTCTTGAGTAGGAAGATCCTGGTTATCTTGTTGGAAAGTCATTGCTGAAATAAACAGCGAGAACATGAGAAACCTGTATCGGATGACCTTTTATGCAATGATATGTATGATATATGTATGTAATGTTTTCAAGGATCTCGCGGGGTAAACAAAGAAACTTGTTAGAATTTGAATCTGGTAGCTTGATTGAAGGAACTTCATGTTGTTGAGAGTCCTTCTTCTAGAGTCAAAGCTCACCATATCGAGTGGGTCATAGCCCCTGACTCAAGTTATCATGTTTGGCTAGAGGAAAATAAATCCCCTTTTCCCCTTGCTAGACCATTGGTTCATCATGTCCTGCATCACAAACCCTTGAAATGGATTAGTCCTTATGTAGGATGCATGCAATGGTATGATGTTATGCTATGCATGGAGTGATGTAGGTAAACCCTGTTATGAGTCCAGATTAAGGACTGTAAACAAAACCTGCAAGAAACTCAAGTGTCAGATAACAAGCATGCAAGTAGTCAAGTTTGAAGGCACACAAGTCACACAAGACAGCCCTTAGAGTTTAGGCCAGCATGAGGTTTGGGGTACTACCCTCTTGAAGTTGGTGGGCTCAAAACCTGTCCTATCAAAAGCAACCGGGTTCTAAGGAGCTCAATATCATTGGGTTGTTTTCTATGTTCATTGTTTTGATTTAGCCACTGAACTGGCGATCAAAATATTCCAAGAAAACAACCCTCAATGAGTGTAGTATCGAGTATCTACCAACTTCGGACTGCACCAAAGTCGGTCATCTCACTACCCCTAAAGAGGCCAGGATGGTCAAGTAAGGTTCCTAAGGTCAGTTGATGCTGCACGACACCATGCGGCGGACCCGTACTCTCCTTGACTTGACTCAAGGGTTACCGGTACTCACCAAAGTGCCACATCAACGTAGAAACTGCTTTAACCGTGTCGGTATACCCCGCACAGTTCCCTCACAGTTTGTTGCTACCTAAAAGGTATCCCCCAGATCCGGGTTAGGATCTATGAAACTCCCAAAACAGGCCCACAATATTAAAGCAATCAAAAAAGGCAATTGAAAACATAAGAGTGGTCTAATCCTAAGGTACACCTCACTTTATAAGTGTCTCCAACAGAGTCGCCAGTTTTGTGATCGGTGGAAATAGAACTGACTGTTTTTTAGCTGGTTCGCGAAATGTCATGGTAAGCAAGAGTCGCCACCGTCTTTTATGTTCTCCAACATGGAAAGGACAAAAGCACAGCAAAATTCCTTCTTTGAGATGTCTCTCGGTTCGGGAGGTAGATTATAGAAAGGGAAGGTGTTAGCACCCTTTCTATCTGTGGTTATCCACGGGCTCTTAGGTACTTGCTCACTATGTTTTCAAAAATGTTTGCTTTTCTTGTGTTTGTGGGTTTTGAAAAAGTTTAGTTTGAAAACTTCTAGGTAACTCTTGTATCAGTCCTCAAGAGTGTATGAAGTATTTGTTTGAAAACTTTTTGAAAGTGTGAGTGCGAAAAGTTGTTTTTTTTTTTTGAAAGAGCAAGTACCCAGGAGAAATCTACCTACTCTAAGGAATTAGGCTGTGTAAGAGTCCTTTAGACAGTACTATCCCACTATTGAGAAGTAGGTAGCACCGTCGTTGGAGTTATTCGGGTCGATTCGATTATAGGGATAATGTGTGGTCACCAAAGCAATAATAAGACGCCTTAGCGGTAACCCTAATGTCGTAGATCCTTTTTATTCGAGGCAACCGTTTCGAGGCAACTGGATCTTAGACAGGAGGGCGACCTCTAAAACACCCTATACTTGACGACCACGTTCGAGGCAACCAGTGAGGCGTAACCTAGGAGTGGCATGTGCATGTGTGTTGTTTCAGTTTATGTTTATCTTTGATCATGCATTTGTGAGTTACGGATGGTTTTATTATTCATACAAGTCTTTCATGCATTTTTAATAGTTAAGAGTGCGGAAAATAAAATGCGGAAATATGAATCTACGCTAGTACAAGGCGCGGGTCTATACATCGCCAAAAACATAAACCCGTTTTGGAAAATAAATGCGGAAAGTAAAGAAAGCAATAAAATCCTAATTAACTATTACATCCTTGGAAACAGTTACAAAAATAATCAAAAGGAATTAAAGCGTGAAATAATCGAATCGGGATATCCTTAGGGTTTTGACCCTTTTGAGAAATAAAGAAAGTAGTTTGTCCTCTTTTTTGCAATTGATTAAATATTAAAACCTAATTTACTAATTAATTAATTATTTACAAGAAAAGTTTTTTTTGTGTTTTATGTTTTTTTTTTAAAATAAAATAAAAGGAATTAAAAAGTTAGTAAACAAAACCCTAATTCTAAACTTATTTTATTTGTTGTAAAAAAGATTAAAGTGAGCCTAATTTAACTAAATTAATTAATTTACATTTATTTACAAAAATAATAATAATTAGTAAAAATAATGAATAATAAAAATATTATAAATATTTAAGTTTCTGAATTTAATATGAAAAATAATTTGTTTATGAATTAATAATAATAATTATAATAATTAAAAGAATTAAAAGGAAAAGAAAATAAGAAAAAGAATAGTAAACCAGGGGGGGTGTTGATGGACCCAATGGAGGTTTAGTTCTGGAAATATAGGCCCAATAGCACAAAGCCCTTGTTGACTTCTGGAATCAGGTGCTCAAGCATTGACTGGGAACACCATAGTCCATGCCTCATGGCCATCAGATTGGCGTTAGTGGCCACTTGGCAGGCTGATTGCTTGAGATGTATGATGGATGCTTTGAGGATGCCTGCACAGGATTAGGTTAGAAAAAATATTAACAAGCGTTTGGGGGACCTGGGAATCGAACCCAGGTCCCAATGATCATTTGCCAGCACGTCCTTCCACTGAGCCAGTTGAGCGCTTTTGTTATTATAGTGGCAATTAAATATATTATATAAAACAACAACATATGCTGGAAACATAAAAAAGTGCGCGTCATATTTGAATTGTCCAATCACGTGTAGACAACGCAGTCATCTTCTTCCTTTTGCCTGTAAAAACAAAACAAATAGCGGGGGTTTTTAACCCCCACAAAATGCAAACACAAAAAATAGTGAATAGCTCTATGGTTAGTATAAATTGTTCGCGAGCATTGCACTGGGTTCGTCTTGATCAGACGGTTTCAACCATATGCATTAGGGGTCCTGATTTTACTGTATGTGGAAAGCCCTAATCTGAGATCTCTGAAACCCTAGATTTCATTAATGGTGTTTTGCAATTCTGGGCATTATAATGCAATTATTTTGTACCAAAAGCTTCGTCCAATCCCTATGAATACAAAACAATCAACAAAACACGTTAATGATGCATGAATCAGGATATGCGATTATGAAAAAATTTCCAAACCGTGAGACTGTTATCTTTGGATTCTTTGAGTGTTAGCGCTTGATTTTGATTGCAACGTGTTCCTGGGGACTTATGCAAGGTATTAGAATCCTCAAATTGGTTTGAAAGGGCCTGGAATGTGAAAAACTGTTTTCAAATTTTCTTGAGTTTTTTGGAATTGGCTATGGCTTCTGCAGCAGCTTTTTCATGTTTCAGGCATTAGGGTTGAGTTATGCACTTATATTAGAATGGTTTTAGGTTACAATCTTGTCCAAGAATCCATGGAATAATGTTTTGCATCTTTGATTTCCAATCAAATATTTTTGCATCTTTTTTATTGATAAAACTTGCCAATTTTGGATATTCTTGTCTCTTTGATTGGCAAATGAAATCTCCAGCATGTGTTGAGTTTATTTGCTCCACAAAAGATTTGAAAAACATATCTTGGCATTTTCCTACAATTAAATCAATTATATGAATTAATAATCAATTAAAAATCCAAATAATTAATTAAAAATAAGAAAATAAATCAATTTAAGCTCAATGGGTCGTGCATAGGCCTTGGACAAAGTTTCAAGAAGGAATTTGAGGCCCATTAGCAAAAACAAGGTGTTTTAGGCAAAGTTGACTTTTGTAAATTCCCAAAAATTTCCCAACTTCTCCAATGCATATCTTGCTCAATTTTGATCATATGAACATGTTCTTGGACATTTTGGAAAGGTATTGAAGTCCTCTAACCAATGAATTTAGTCCCATGTAATTTTGATTTATCAATCTCAAGTTATGGTCTTTGACTTAAAGTGCCTTTTTGTTGACTTTTGAAAATGACCTATAATGTAGAAATTGATAACTTTTTGTGAGAGCATTTCTTGGACTTGGAATGTGAAGATGAGTTATAGGAAATGTCATCCCCTTCAAAATGAGCATTGGATGGGATTTTTCTGATGAACCATGCAAACGTTATGCCCTGGTCAAATTACAGTTGACTTTTCAACTGTCCAAAAATAGAAACTTTTGCATCCTTGATTATTTCTGAGCCATTCTTGTGGAATCATGATCAAGACTTGATCAAATGATGATTGTGGCTTCAAAATAAGATGTTGACCAACAATTTTGACTTTTGACTGTCAAATGACCATTTTACCCCTACAGTTGATTGTGAAGCAAATGGGACTTTTGACTGTGCAATTTGATGCTGTGAGCCTTGAAACTTGGCATGTAGATGCTTGACAATATATGTAGGCCTATGGGACTTGATTGGACCATTGAAAACCTCAAATTCACTGAAGGAACCAAAACCCTAATTTTGACTGGCTTAGGAGGCAGTTAGGCTGTGCAATCCCTTGAGAGATCTTGAACCATTTGAAGATGATTCTTGACAGACCTTGAAGAATATGGGAGGGCAAATTTTGGGGTACAACAGAAGGCAACCAAGTGGGAGTGTACCCTAGGAGTGCGCATATGCGAGTGATTCAGTTTCAAATTTATTATCTTTGCATATTTTAGGGTTATCTAACTGTTTTAAAGTTTAACATACATTCTTGTCATGCATCCCTATATCATACATCTAACAGTTTATATTTTGCGGAATTTTTAAAGTGCGGAAATTAAAGCTAAGCTATTATAAGGCTTCGGGTATTTACATAGCCGAAAACAAACCCTTTGAAAATAAAGCAATAAATGGAAATAAACGTCCTAATTAAACTATTACAAATTGTAGGCAGTTACATCAATATGATAAATAATAAAAATAAAGTGTGCGAGAAAAATTAAGATCGGGAAGAAATTAGGGTTTTGACCCTTCTAACCTAATCAAAAGAAAAATATTTTTATTGTTTTTAATATTTTTTAAAGAAAAGAACTTAGGTTTTAAAAATAAAATACAAAAAAATTAATTAGTTAATTAAATTAATTAGTGAAAATAATTATATAGCCTATTTTTGTGGTTTTTGTTATTTTTTAGGAAAAAGAAAATATAACTAAATTTGGACAAAACCCTAACTTTCTAATTATTTTTAATTATTTACAAAATAATTAAAGTTTTACCTAAAATTAAAATCTAATTAAATTAATGAATTTTTTGATAAAAAAAAATAAAATCTAAACCTAATTTGTGAAAAGTATCATTTTTATGAATTTTGATTGCTTAAAAAAAAGAAATTATTTTTAGTATTGAAAGAGTATAATAAAAAAAAGAGTAAAAGAAATAACCCAAGGGCCCACTGCCAGCGGCTCAGATCAGAAGATGATGTTCCAGAGGATGAAGGTCCAGAAGATGATGGTCCAAAGGATGGTGGTAATGGGCCTACTCCTGGCTAGTAGACTCAGTAAATTGTGACCGTCAGAAGATGATGTGCGCTGGATCTGGTTGGGACTGATAGATCCAGAGGATAATGCCCCGGAGGCGCTTGATCTGGTCCTGCTTGATGAAATCAGAAGATAATCTTCAGCAGACGTAAACGCTGGATCTGGTGAAAACAAAGGGGAAAGGTGCCAGAGAGTCACGCCTGGGATCAACACCCAAAATCATGAATTTCTGACTTCCTCCTTCTGAATTACTGGATTGGGTGTTAGTTTAATAATACAGCAAAACAAACAAACATATCAGAACTATGGGTTTTTGGCCAGAACAAGCACGCCAGAATTTAAACCGGCCAATAGAGTGGGGACACGTTATCATCTTCTTCCTATGGATCTGTCGTTTAAAACTCATAACTTTTACCTACAGACATGGCGTTGTAGCTGTAAACCTGTACATCTCAGAAATCACATACAAGCAAAGTAAATGAAATTCAAGACCATGCATCAGCTGGGTTCGATCTGCTGATCACGGTGGTCTCTTCCATTTAGGCCAATTTCACCTGCACGAGAAAACCCTAAAACGAACCAAGAAAACCTAACAATGGCAGATCTTGATATGGTCCATAAAAATGCAATTGAATATTACATATAGTTTGCAAATGTCTAAAGGATCAAGAATATATGACTGTTTCATGTTGTCAATGCCAAATTCATGCAATTCAATTTCAAAAATTCATCAAAGTCGTGGCTGACTTACAGTGGGCTTCAAGGCCTGAAATTGCTTGTTCTTGATTGGTTCTGCTTGCTGGTGATCCCAGGAAGCGATTAGGATAGTCAAAGGATCTTGAAATTGCTTCTAACTAAGAATTTGATTCACCACTTTTCTTCTTTTTTCCAAGTTTGGTTATGGTTGCTGCGCCCCCTTCTAACCTAGTTTTTGGTCTGCCTTCGTTCTATATGTATCAAGGACTGAATTAGGGTTGAAAGAATGCACTCAATCTTCCTCCATCAATGAGTTTGATCTTGACTTGATTCACCTTAAAATCTTTCCAAAAATGGCCTAAATCCAATCTTTTATGCACACCAAGCCTTTACAAGAATTTGAATATTTGCTAGCTGTAATTTAAAACATGAAACAAGCATAAAATCTTTTGTTTTCAATATTTTGGATTTTCTCATGATTTATTTTGATTAAAATTGATTTAAATTAAATAAAAATCAAAATAAATAATAAAAACATGATAATGACAAGTAGCAAGGGATAGAGCTAGTGGACTATGTTGCCAACTCAAAACAAGTGAAAAAGATTGGGCCCATTTGGCAAAATTTGAAGTTTTAGGCATTGTTGACTTTTGGCAATTTTGCAAAAAAGGTCAACTTCACCAATGCATAACTTCCTCAATTTTGACTCTTTGGAGGTGTTCTTGGACTCAATTGAGATGATATCTCAATTTTAGAAAGCTTGAGATATCATCTAATAAAACCTTTTGGTCTCATATCAATTTGATATTCCATGCTCAAGTATGAAGCTTTGACAAAAAAGGTGTTTTTGTTGACTTTTCAAAATGACCTATAATGTCCAAATTGATAACTTCTTGTGAGTGCATATTTTGAACTTTGGAGATGAATATGGATTGTAGGGAATTTCATCCTATTCAAAATGAGATTTTTATGGGTCATTTCTCATAAAGTATGAGAAAGTTATGCTTGGTCAAAGTTGAGTTGACTTTTCCTACAAAACCCTAATTTAGCAACTTTTGAGTCTTGATGAATTATGAGCAATCCTTGATGAATCATGATCAACCCTTGATAAAATGGTGAAATATCCTTCAAAATGATAATGTTGACTAAAAATCTTGAAGTTTGACTGTATGTGGGCCACAATTGACTTTTGCCCTAGCACAGTCGATTTTCAGGCCTTTGAGCAATTGACTGAGCAAATTTCCTCTGTAGGGCTTGAAACTTGACATGGATGATCTTGAGAAAAAATTAGGACATTGGTGAGCATTTGGGATCCCTTGGGCTCAAGTATATTGATGCAACATGAAACCCTAGTTTGAGGTAGACTGCCTTAGGAGAGAGCTTGTCTGATCAACCCTTGGGCTTCTTTGAGCAACTTGTGGATCTTTCTTGAAATGTTTTGAGAAATTTGGGAGGGAAAATTTTGGGGTACAACACTTGGGATACCTTATGAAGCTCTATTGCCAGTAATTATGGATCCCACCAATGAAGAAGGCATTCCTTATACAGTTCTTTATCCTTACATGCCCACTGATCCTGGGGAATTGCAGAGGTCTTAAATTCAGCTGAAAGAAGAAAGGGATACTTATCGGGAGAAGTACCTTGATAAAGAAAGGAAGATTTTGAAGCTCACCGGGCAGCTCGAGGAAGAAAGAGTGATCAATGACTATGTCAGCACCAAGAGGAAGCGTCAATGGGACTTTTGATTTTGCTTTTCTAGTTTTAGATTTGTTTTCCATTTATTTCTTTGTAACGCCTTAAAGGCATTGTTGAACCTTTTACAAGATTAATCTAATAAAGTTTGTTTATCTTTGGTTTGAAAATTTAAATTTCCCAAAGTATTTGAAATCATTACATACGCATCCCATTATCATGCACACCATTACAGGTTTCTCATCTTCTTCGCTGTTTATTTCAGCAGAAATGTCTTCTGATCAAGCCATCAAAGATCTTCAGGCACAAAACATCCAATTCCAACAGATGTTCCTAAGTCTAGCTAAAGGGCAAGAAGATCTAAAAACTCTCATCCTGAAAGAGAAAAAGAAGAATAAGAAGAAGGTCGTTCTTCTGAATATGGGCAAAAGGTTTTGGGATAGGTTGAAACAACAAGTTGATCTGACCTCTTCATCCAAGGAAGGGGAGAACCAAGAAGAAGAAAAGGGCCCCAGTCCTGCAGTTTCTGATAATGATACTGATTATGATGATGAGCAATATCCTCCTGCTGAGGATATGTACAAGCAACTAGAAGACCGTCTGAGTGCTATGGAGATTCAAAATATCCCTGGTTTGGATTTCGGAGAACTGGGAATGGTATCAGGAGTGGTGATCTCTCATAAGTTCAAAGCTCCGGTTTTTTCCAAGTACGATGGAGTATCCTGTCCAAAACTCCATCTCCGCTCGTATTTCAGGAAAATCTAACCTCACACTGCTGATAGAAACTTGTGGGTGCATTTCTTTCAAGATAGTCTATCAGGGACTCAGCTTGAAAGGTTCTATTAATTGGAAGGAGCCAATGTCCAAAACTGGGAAGTCCTTGCTGCTGCTTTTTACAGGCAGTATCAGTATAACACCGACTTGCTCCCACTCGTACTCAGCTTCAGGGTATGTCTATGGGTGCAAGTGAAGGTTTTAAGGACTATGCTCAAAAGTGGAGAGATTTGGCTGGAAGAGTCCAACCCCCTTTGTCTGATAGGGAGTTGGTGGACATGTTTCTAGGGACGTTATCTGGTCCATTTTTCAATCATCTGATCGGCAGTTCATCATCTGGGTTTACTGAGTTGATCTTGACTAGAGAGAGAGTAGAAGCTGATATTGAAAGTGGTAAAATATAGAAGGATACTTCATCAAGTGCAGTAAAGAAGCCTTTCACCGGTAAGAAAGAAGTTAGTGCAGTCTACGGCCCGAGGGGCCAAAGTAAACCTGAACACCGTTAAGCAGTAAATGCAGTAGTAATATCAAGACCCACAGTTGCTCCACAATGCAACAATCAACAAAGGGTGGAAAGACCACAAAGGCAGTACACTTGGCTGAATATGACCTTGTCTCAAATTCTACCACAATTATTAAAGACCAATCTGGTAACTCTGAGGGAGGCCCCGAAGAACCCCAACACCACATCTCCTCACTATAACCCAAATGCCCGTTGTTCCTATCACTCCGAAAGTCCAGGTCATGATACAAACAACTGTTGGGCCTTGAAAAACAAGGTGCAAGACTTGATCGAAGCCAAAGAGATTGAGTTTGATGCTCCAGAGAAGCCCAACGTCATAACTGCTCCCATGCCCAAGCATGGTCATGGAGTAAATGTTGTGAACGATGATTTATTTATAACCTCTATGGAAGAAATCTCTACTCCTTTGATGACAGTAAAGAAGAATTTTTTGTTGGCCGGTTTATTTCTGGGTTGTGGTGAAGGTTGCCACACGTGCTCAATTCTACCTGCTGGTTGCCACTTACTGAAATCAAGTGTTCAGCGCCTGATGGATAATAAAGAGATCTTGTTCGAAAAATCTATGATTCCTTTTGAAGATGTTTCCATCATAACCATTTCCGCCAATCCTTCCAAGGTTTCCTTGATAAAGCCTGCTGGGATTACACCCGTCCCAAGAATTGCACCGTTAATAATTACTGTCCCTGGTTCTATCCCATACACTTCAGATAAGGTTGTCCCTTGGCATTATGGGGATGATGTGTATTACCATGGAGTTAAGCAAGACTTAAAGAGTGAGGAAGCTGATGTTGATGTCAGCAATATTGTCGGGGCTAACAAGGTCACCATCAGAGGAAGACTCTTTTCTCCCGAGATTTCCCCTCTGACTGTCCACAAACCTGTTGTCATTCAATCTGATAATACACCAACTACTGTCCCAGTTCCTATTCTAGTTACCACCCCTGTTGCTGAGCCATTTGGGACTCGAGGCAAAGAAATCATAAGTGAGCCTGCCCGGACGGAGGCACCTAAGAAGATCATTGTAGAAACCTCTAAACAAGAGATAGAAGAAATTTTGAAGATTATCAAGAAGAGCGACTACAACATAGTCGAGCAGCTGGGGAAGACCCCATCAAAAATCTCCATGTTGTCCTTGTTATTATGTTCTGAAGCCTATGCAAAGGCTTTAATTGCATTCCTCAAGACTGCACATGTGCCGCAGGAAACTCCAACCGATCAATTCAAAGATTGTGTAGCTAGCTTGACTGCCGATAATAGGTTGGGTTTCTCAGATGCAGATTTGACTGCTAAAGGAAGAAATCATAATGATGCTTTGCACGTCTCAATCGAGTGTAGGGGCACTACTATGGCCCATGTACTGGTGGATACCGGGTCCTCAATGAATGTGCTGCCAAAAAAAAGCATTAGACCGCCTGGACTGTGAAGGTTTGTGTGATACGGTGGAAGAACTGACTGTTTTTGGAATGCTGGTTTGCGTTTTGCGTTTTTTTTTGCAAAATGTCGCGGTAAGAAAGAGTTGCCACCGACTTTTATGTTATCCAACAATGAAAGGAAAAACGCACAGAAAAATTCCTTTTTCGATATTTTCTGAGTACATGGGGTAGATTATAAAAAGGGAAGGTATTAGCACCCTTTCTATCCGTAGTTACATACGGGCTCTTAGGTATTTGCTCATCATTTTCAAAATTGTTTTCTTTGTGCTTGTGGATTTTGAAAAGTTTTTGTTTTAAACTTCGATTTAACTCTTGCTTCTGTCCTCAAGAGTGTAATGAAGTGTTTTTGAAAACTTTGTTTGAAAAAGGTGTAAGTGTGAAAAGTTTTGTTTTGGATGAGCAAGTATCTAAGAACTATCTACCTACTCGAAAAAGGAATCGTTCTATGCTAATTTCCTTTAGACAATGCTATCCCACTATTAATGAGTAGGTAGCACCGTCGTTGGAGTTTGAGGGTCAATTCGAATGAGGGACATACGATCACCAAAGCAATGTTAGGACGCCTTAGCGGTAACCCTAATGTCTTAGATCATTTATTTGAGGCAACAATATCTGAGGTGACCATTTTGAGGCAACTATAATCTTTTAGACAAGAGGACAACCTCTAAAGCGACCTATACTCAATGACCGCGTACGGAGGCAACCAAGTGGGGTGTACCCTAAGAGTGCGCATGTGCGAGTGTGTCGTTTTCAGTTATCTTTATCTTTGCACATGTTAAGGGTGATCTAATTTGATTTTAAGATTAAACATTCATTCTTGTCATGCAAACCCTATTATCAAACATCTAGTAGTTATAATTTGCAGAAATTAAAGTGCGGAAATTAAATTACAAGGCATCGGGTATTTACATCGCCAAAAGCAACCCTTTGAAAATAAAGCGGTAAATAAATAAAATGTCCTAATTATCTATTACATACCGGAAACAGATACATCAATATGGATAAAGAAAAGTAAATCGCGACGCGAAATTAAATCGGATGCACAATTAGGGTTTTGACCCTTTTAAAAGAAAATGCCATTTTTGTTGTTTTTATTATTTTAAGAAAGAAATTAAATTCTAAAATTAAAAGTTAAGTTAATTATTAAATTAATTAAATGAAAAAAATAATAAATGACATATTTTTGGAGTTTTGATTATTTTAAGAAAGAAAAATAAAAATAATTAAACTAAGGTTAAAACCTAATTAATTCTAATTGATTTGATTTATTTACAAAATAAATTAATGTTACCTAATTAATGTCCTAACTAATTAATTAGTATTTATTAATAAAAAAATAAAATTTTGAACTTTAATTGGAGTAAAAGTATTTTTGATGATTTTTTGATAAAAAAGAAAAATTGTTGTTGGTTAGAAATTAATTAAAATAAAATAACTAAATTAGTAAAAAGAAAATATAAAGAAAAGGAGGGAATTAGGCCTTTTTGGAGGTGTTAATAGCATTTTTTGTTGGCCCATTAGCAGCTGGTCCGTTTAGACTTTCTTGATCCAGTGTTCCTGCGTTGACTGAGTCCATCATGTGCCCTCAAGGCTTGGCCACCAGATCTGGCCATCTGGCGTGTGGATTGGTGAGGGAGTATAGTGATCCCTTGGCTTGAAAACACACTAGATCTCCTGAAAATAATTGAGAAAAGGCAAATTGCTAGAGGCAGGGATCGAACCCCTGACCTCTAGCCTTGGAACGCTTTAAGGCTTATGTGGCTACCACCAGACCAAATTGCTTTGTTTGTTATTATAACACAAATTAACAATAATATAATAAAACAAGGCTTAAGGGTCAGGAAAAAAATAAAAACGCGCGCTATTTGAATAATCCAATGGGAACGTGACACGCATCGTCCCTGACCTCCCAACCGTGGCTAAAAATACAACCACCTACACCAACAGACAGAGGTCCGTCTCTACAACCTTGCTCATCTCCAAAATCTTGCACATGCCATAAAAATGGACTCTAAGTCCATGGTTGGATTCGTGACAAACTCCTGATCACAACCATGTCCTTCATGTGGACCAATTGTACCTAAAACGAAAAAGCCCAAAAAATTCCAAGAAACCCTAACTATGGTGATTCTTGTTACAGATCAGATAAATGAAATTCGTTAATACCAAAAGCTTGCAAATGTTATTGTGATCACAGATATGCAATTATTTTACTCAATGGATGCCATAATAACACAAATCGAATTCAAGAATGGGGCGGATTTGTGGACCACTTACAGCGCTCTAGAAGGTCTGAAAATGCGTGATTTGGATTGTATTAGCTTCTGGAGATGGCCAACAATCGATTGAGACAACTCTCAAGTCCTGAAAATGTCTCTAACCTTGATTTTAATCTCCCATTTTTTTGTGATTTTGCAAGTTTTTGTTCTGCCTCTACCAGTGATTTCCAACCCTGATTCTTGTATGCTACGCTTGCTTATGTATTGCGCATTGTATCAGGGTTTAAACTTTTGTCCAAATCTCCCTCTATCAATGATTTTGATATGGATTTGATTTGCCTTTACAATCTTGCCAAATTTGATCCAAATCATATCTTCTTGTGCATAATGACCTTGACACGAATTTGATTGCAATGCTAGCTGTAGTTGGAACCTGAAATAACCAAAAAATCATGTGTTATCAATGCTTTAGATTTTATGTGATTTTATTTGATTTAAAATGACTTAATTCAAATAAAAATCAAATTAAATAATAAAAATGTGATATGGACACATGGCCAAAGCTGGATCACGTGGGAAATAAGGCAAACTCAAAACAAGTGAAAAAGAATGGGCCCATTTGGCAAATTTTGATGTTTTGGTGATAGTTGACTTTTGGCAATTTTGCAAAAAAGTCCAACTTCAACAATGCATAACTCCTTCAGTTTTGAACTTTTTGAGGTGTTATTAGACTTTTTAGAAAGCTTGACATGTCCTCTAATCAACCCTTTTGGTCTCCTCGCATTTTGATATTCCATGCTCAAGTTAGAAGCTTTGACAAAGAAGTTGTTTTTGTTGACTTTCAAAAATGACCTATAATGTCAAATTTGATAACTTCTTGTGAGTGCATTTTTTGATCTTGGGATATGAAGGTGGATTGTAGGCAATTGCATCCTCTTAAAAAGGAGCTTTGGATGGGTCATTTATCATAAAGTATGAGAAAGTTATGCTTGGTCAAAGTTGGGTTGACTTTTCCTACAAAACCCTAATTTAGAAAATTTTGAATCTTGATGAATTTTGAGCAATCCTCGATGAATCATGATCAACCCTTGATCAAATAATGAAATATACTTCAAAATGAGAATGTTGACAAAAAATCTTGAAGTTTGACTATTTGTAGGTCACAGTTGACTTTTGCCCTAGCAAAGTCGATTTTTGGACCTTTGAGCAATTGACTGAGCAAACTTCCTATGCAAGGCTTGAAATTTGACATGAATGACCTTGAGAAAATATTAGGACATTGGTGAGAACTTGGGGTCACTTGGACTCAAGGATCTTGATGCAACACAAAACCCTAATTTGGGGTAGACTGCCTTAGGAGATAGCTTGTCTGACCAACTCTTGGGCTATCTTGAGCAACTTGGAGATTTTTCTTGCAATGTTTTAAGAAATATGGGAGGGAAAATTTTGGGGTACAACATCTGCCCCTGTTCAATCTTCTTAAACCCGAGGATGTAGTTTGGCTTTTATGCCTTTCGTGATCCGAAGGTGGAAGATGATTGAACACTAGAGTGCCCAGAAATTTGCACTCGCATGAAGTGGTAATCAACCTTGTGGTGTCGGGACTGGGCTTACGGATGCCATCTGGAGATTGCTGACGAGGGGATGGGCTTAACGATTCCATCTGAAGGAGTGTCGATCACATAAGAGATTCCTTAGCGAGAGCTTGTATACCTGTTTGTTGTGGAAGATTCCGCTGGGGAAGTCTGATCTTTATTGAGATTTAGGAACTTGCCTATACTTCAACTGAGAGAACATCTTTGTTGAGTTTTAAGAACTTGTCCATAATTCAACTGGGGGGGGGGGGAAACATCTTCGTCGAGATTTAAGAACCCACTCGTAATTCAACTGAGAAAACTTTGCTGATATTTAGGAACTCGTCTGTAATTCGACGGAGGAACTTTGTCGAGATTTAGGACCTTGTCTGTAATTCAACTGAGGATAACTCTGTTGAGATTTAAGAACTTGTCAGTAATTTGACTTTGGGGAAACATCTTCATCGAGATTTAAGAACTCGCCCGTAATTCAACTGAGAAAACTCTGTTGAGATTTAGGAACCTGTCTGTAATTCAATGGAGGAACTTTGTCGAGATTTAGGACCTTGTCTGTAATTCAACTGAGAAAAACTCTGTTGAGATTTAAGAACTTGTCAGTAATTCGACTGGAGGGAAACATCTTCATCAAGATTTAAGAACTCGCCCGTAATTCAACTGAGAAAACTCTGCTGAGATTTAGGAACCTGTCTATAATTCAACGGAGGAACTTTGTCGAGATTTAGGACCTTGTCTGTAATTCAACTAAGAAAAACTCTATTGAGATTTAAGAACTTGTCAGTAATTCGACTTGAGGGAAACATCTTCATCTAGATTTAAGAACTTGCCCGTAATTCAACTGAGAAAACTCTATTGAGATTTAGGAACTCGTCTGTAATTCGACGGAGGAACTTTGTCAAGATTTAGGACCTTGTCTGTAATTCAACTGAGAAAACTCCGTTGAGATTTAAGAACTTGTCAGTAATTCGACTTGGGGAAACATCTTCATCGAGATTTAAGAACTCGCCCGTAATTCAACTGAGAAAACTCTACTGAGATTTAGGAACCTGTCTGTAATTCGACGGAGGAACTTTGTCGAGATTTAGGACCTTGTCTATAATTCAACTGAGATAAACTCTATTGAGATTTAAGAACTTGTTAGTAATTCGACTGGAGTAAAAGCTTCATAGCTTTGAATTTTGTGAGAATTTAACCGCATCCTTCCTGAAAGGTAAAGGTTAGTTGTATGTAATGCATGATATGTATCAAGCAATGATGTTCTCAAAATAAATGAGATTGTGTTGTATGATGCGTATATGCATGTGTCATGATGTATGGAAATGTAATGTTTTTAGCTGGGGAAAATAAATCTCGGATAGCTGCTGGAGAAAAGAGTTGAATTCTTCGTTTCCGTTGGGGATGAAGATGTTTGTGAGGATAAACCTGCAGGAAAGGATAACTCCGCTGGGGAATAAACTGATGAGGAGATTACTCTGTGGGGAAGAGATGCTCTGTAGAGGATTCCTGTTGATAAATTCCGCTGGGGATGAATTACCATTGCTGTTGATACTGAGTCCTGTTGGGGATTAAATCCTTGTTTGTGAAAGGAAAGAACTCCACTAGGGATGATTTTTTCAATGGCGACCTTACTGGGGATAACCTTTTAGGCTCTACTGGGGACAATCCTCCAAAGTCTACTAGGGATGATTCTCTACACTCCGCTGGCGATGCTTTTTCAGACTGCGCTGGGGAAAATTTCCAAACTCCACTGGGGATATTTTATACTCCACCAGGGATAATGAGACTTTTCAGTGCTGATGGTAGATAAACTCTGCTTGGGGAGAATATTACCGATTCATTCACAGTTGCAAGTCTCAGTTGGGGAGAGTAAACATTGATGTCTTTTCTTACTCTATGGGGAGTGAAAGTATTTCAGCCACATTCTTCAACTGAATCTACCCTTGTACCTGGTGGATAGAGCAATTGTAAAGCTTAGACAAATCTTATTTTCCCCTGTTTCTGATGTTACAAGTAATCGTCTTTTGTTTCGCATGTAAATATTCATGAGCAGCAATTAATGTCAAGTGCATATATCAAAAATGAACATTGGACGTTCTTTGTAAAACAAAACAGAAAAGGGAAAAATAGTTTTAAATTTCTCTGAAAATGAATTGTATTGATTTTGAAGTTTGGCCTGTAAATAGGCGTTCATGTACAAGAAGCTAGGGTCATAGTAAGATAACGCCTCCGAACAATAGAGTTTATACAATTTGCGAAAAACAAAGAAAAACAGCTATGTGAACAATCCCACTGGGTTCTAACTCTGCTATTGCCTTTATGTCCTCGAGCATCTCATCACTTTGCTACTTGGTTGAAGGTAGATCGGATTGATTAGTGTCGTCCGAGCTTGATAGTCGATACCGAAGTTTGGTTGTAAGGTGATCCAATGAGACATAGTGTTACGCTTTGATCCCTAATTTTTGCCTGGACCGCCCTTTCGGGTTTTTAGTCCACCGGGATACCCTTTTTTGCCCAAGCTGCCTTTTCAGGTTTTCGACTTGTTGGGTGTACAGATTTTTTCATTTTTATCCCTTATTTATGCCCGAACCCTTTTGGTTCGCTGGGAAACCCTTATTTTTGCCTAGGCCAGTCAACCTAGCGGGTCTTTATTCATGCGTAGTATCTTTTCACTATATCTGCATTGACAGGGTGAGGAAGGTCGTCACCATCCATGGTGGTTAGAATCATAGCTCCCCCTGAGAAGATGTTCTTAACCACAAATGGCCCTTCGTAAGTAGGGGTCCATTTGCCCTTGGGATCACCTTGAGGTAAGATAATGCGCTTGATTACCAGATCCCCAACTTGATACTCTTGTCGTCTAACTTTCTTGTTAAATGCCTTGATCATCCGCTTTTGATACGTCTGACCATGGCAAATAGCAGTAAGCCTCTTTTCGTCGATTAAGTTTAGCTGATCAAGCCGGGTCTGAATCCAGTCATCTTCGCTCAAACCTGCATCCTTCATAATCCGAAAAGAGGGTATCTGAACTTCAATGGGCAAGACTGCCTCCATGCCATAAACTAAGGAATAGGGGGTTGCCCCTGTTGACGTCCGCGCTGAGGTACGGTACCCATGAAGAGAAAAAGGTAACATCTCGTGCCAATCTTTGTACGTCACCGTCATCTTCTGCACAATCTTCTTGATATTTTTATTAGCCGCTTCTACAGCCCCATTCATCTTCGGCCGGTAGGGAGAAGAGTTGTGATGTTGTATCTTGAACTGCTTGCAGAGCTCGGTGATCATCTTATTATTGAGATTTGTACCATTGTCCGTAATGATCCTCTCTGGTACACCATATCGACAGATCAGATTGTGCCGAATGAAACGTGCCACGACGTTCTTGGTTACAGTAGCAAAAGAAGTTGCTTCAACCCACTTCGTAAAGTAATCAATAACTACCAGGATGAAACGATGCCCGTTAGATGTCGTAGGTCTGATCTCTCCGATCATGTCAATGCCCCACATTGCAAAAGGCCAAGGTGCCGTCAACACGTTCGCATCTTTGATATTAATAGGGTAGTGTGAGCCAGCATATACTGTCTCAGCCGGCGAACAGCCCATGCCAAAGCGTAGCAAGTTCTCTCGAGCAATGAGTATCGGATCTCACAGTCGGTAAACTTTTCGCTAAGGTAGTAAATAGCATGCTCTTTTCGGCCAGACTCGTCATGCTTCCCCAGCATACACCCCATTGAATTGTCGAGTACTGTCAAGTATAAGATCGAGGGTCTCCCTTCAACTAGAGTCATCAGAATCAGTGGCTTTTGTAAGTGGTATGACTCTTTCTTCTTGTAGTACCAGTCTAGCAAGCTCCTCAGGCACTTCACAATCATCCTCACCTCCGTCCTTGGCTTGGTTGATCGGACTTTCAAAGTCATAATTGGCAGTAGCAGAGTCGTTATCAGTGGGATCCAGAGTGGATGTGAATCATGATATGTGAGTGTGTGTAAAATAGCTGTTTTGCAAGATAAAAAAGAAAAACAAGGAGCACAAAATTTAAAGTGCAAGAAAACATCCAATGCTTTCATTAATGATATATGAAAATGACACACATAAAGCCCTAACAAACAAAGCCACGGTGTCTCGGGTAAGGCATCGGGCCGTAAATTTTAAAAATTGTTTCTTACAAATTCAAAACAAAAGTCTTATTACTGTGCGATATAAGAAACAGGCATGGAATCCCTTGTCGTCCAATTGCTTAGTCCGCCATCAGTATTTGGGTAAATCTAGCTATCAATATCAAACTATTCATCATCATCATCCCCAATAGCATTTACTCCTGCATCATGTTTCGGCATAGGAGCTGTTATGACATTAGGCTTTCCCGAAGCTTCAAATTCAATCTCCTTAGCTTAAATCAAATCCTGTACCTTATTCTTCAAGACCCAACAATCATTCGTATTATGCCCCGGGCTATCAGAATGAAAAGCACAACGGGCGTTCGGATTATACATTGGTGATGTGGTGTTGGGATTCTTCGGGGCCTCCTTCGGAATCACCAGATTGGTCTTTAACAACTGCGGAAGAATCTGAGACAGTGTCATATGGAGTTGAGTGAATTGTCTTTGCGGCCTCTCGGCTCTTGGCTGATTGTTGCGTTATGTGGCAACAGTTGGTCTTGATATAACAACCGCATTGACTGCTTGGCGGTGCTCAGGTCTATTATGGCTCTTTGAACTGTAAACTGCACTGGACTCCTTCTTAAAAGGCTTCTTTTCGGTACTTGATGAAGCACCCTTCTGTATTTTACCTCTCTTGATACCGGCTTCAATTCTTTCCCCGGTCATAATCAGCTCAGTAAACCCAGACGATGAACTTCCAATCAGATGGTTGAAATACGGACCAAACAAGGTCCCTAGAAACATATCCACTAACTACCTGTCAGCCAGCGGGGGTTGCACTCTTCCAGCAAGGTCCCTCTATTTCTGAGCATAGTCTTTGAAACCTTCGCTCGCACCCATAGACATACCCTGAAGTTGGGTACGCGTGGGAGCGAGGTCGGCATTGTATTGGTACTGCTTGTAGAAAGCAGCATCAAGGTCTTCCTAATTACGGATACTAGCTCCTTCCAGCTGGTAAAACCATTCAAGTTGAGTCCCTGAGAGACTATCTTGAAAGAAGTGGATCCAGAGGTTCTTATCAGCAGTGTATGGCTGGATCTTTCTAACATACGAGCGAAGGTGCAGCTTTGGACAAGAAACCCCATCGTATTTAGCAAAGATTGGTGCTTTAAACTTGTGGGGAATCACCATCCCAGATGACAAACCCAGATCACCAAAGTCTAATCCAGGGACCTTCTGGATCTCCATCGCACTTAACCAATCTTCAAGCTGTTTATACCTATCCTCAGCCGGAGGATACTGGTCTTCGTCAAAGTCAGTCTCGTTGTTTGAAACCACAGGGCTAGGAGCCCTCCTTTCTTCTTGGTTTTCTCCCCCTCCAGATGAGTGGGATAAATTGACGTCATCTCACAAATTGTTACCAAACCTACGACCCATGTTCAGGAGGACCGTCTTCTTCTTCTTCTTCTTCTTCTTCTTCTTCTTATCTTTCAAGATAAGAGTCTTCAGATCTTGCTGACCCTTAGCCAAATTCATGAACATTTCCTGGAATTGAGCGTTTTGAGCTTGTAGAGCCTTGATGGCTTGTTCAGTTGATGCTTCAGAAGACATGATGCTGAAATAAAAAACGAAGAGGATAAGAGACCTGTAATGGGTACCTGTGATGAGGTGCATGGAATGAGATGCGTATGATATGATTTCAAAGACGTCGAGAGATTCAAATTCGTAAACCAAAATGAAACACACTTTTATTAGATAAACTTGAAATAATGTTTGATAAATGCCCTTAAGGCGTTACAAGAAAGAAAAACTTAAAAGTGAATCAAAACTAGAAATAATCAAAAGACATCAGCGCTCCTATGGTCGTTTCCCTTTGGTGCTGACATAGTCGTTGAGGATCTTCTCATTCTCCAACTGTCTTGTAAGCTTTAGAATCTTCCGCTCCTGCTCATGATACTTTTCTCTGTAAGTATCCCTCTCTTCTCTTAGCTGCATCCAAGACCTCTTTAATGTCCCAATGTCAGTAGGCATGTATGGATGGAGGATGGTAGGAGGAACCCCTTCTTCATCAGCAATCTCAACAATCACAGGCAAGACAGCTTCGTACGGCATTCCCAGCTTTTGAGCACGTATACGAACCCATCGGAGATACGGTTCAATTGGAAGAGAGGTCTTCATCCCTAACTCATGTGGATCAGACCGGTGCACCCTATCCCAAGCTCGTATGAACCTGCGGCGATGCTCGTCACTATCCCCTTGGAAGTCAAAGACAATGCTTAGCATCAGTAACTCATGAGGTCCTTCCCTCCTAGCTCGCCCAAACTGACATAAGGGCAAACAAGGGTTATAGGTAATCCCTCCTCGAACTCCAAGTAGTGGAACATTGAGGTATTCCCCACAGCGATCAATAATATCCACTTCTTCCATGTCCTTAGTACTCTAGATGATGTCATTATGAGAGAGAGACATAATCCTGTAGGCCCAACCCATGCCTTCCTTGTTCTTCAAAACTGATTTGGGGAGGTGAGAAATAAACCACCTCGCCAGCAATGGTGCACAACACATAAGGGTTCCCCGTTTCCGAGTAGTACGGGTATAAAGAGAGTGCAAAATGTCAGCTAAGAGAGTGGGCACAGGATTACGGGAAATGAAGATCTTCACCGCATTCACGTCAACAAAGGAATCCGAGTTAGGAAACAACACCAAACCATAAATGAGAAGAGCCAGGATGTCTTCAAATGCCTGAAAGTCTAGACTGTCCCAGAACTGATTAGCCCGATCAACCAAGAATTTAGCCAAGAAGCCTTTTGTCCCACTTCGAGTCTCCCAGTTTGACATTACCTCAGACTTTGTCAGGTGGAGGGCTGAAGCAATATCTTCCGGCCTAATGACTTTCTCCCAACCTATAAACGGGGTCTGCTCTAAAATAGAGATACCAAGTAGATCAGAGAACTCCTCCAGAGTAGGGACTAACTGATAGTCCGGGAAAGTGAAGCAGTGGTATAATGGATCAAAGAACTGGCACAAAACACTCATCATCTGCTCGTCTAATTTGGAAGTGACCAAACCAAGGAGGTGCCCATGTCTTCTGATAAAGGAGGTAGTATCTGGGACCTTTGCAACCAAATCTCTAAGCTGAGTAGGAATCTGTACAAAGCTGATCCGAATGATGTTTCTACGCATAGGTGCCATGACCTACAAAACAAAACAAAGATGAATCCCCTCTGTCTTTGAAATAGGTTAGTCTTGATGCAAGATGCATGCAATTTCATGATGCATGATGTCATGATAGTAACACACCACAAGTATTCACAGATAGCAAACATGGTAAGGGCAAACAAGTCACACAGATAGCCCTTAGATTTCAGGCTGGCAAGGAGTTTAGGTATTACCCTCTTTCAGTTTAGTTGGTTCAAACCCGTCCTAGTAATAGTAACCGGGTTCTAGAGGATCTCAATATCACTGACCACCCTCGATCGGTTATAATTCCAATTTGGCAACCTTTTCTTGCGGCCGTAATCATCGCGAGAGTTTGGTCTCAATGAGTGTAGCATGTTGCTACTGTTCTATGGCCAAGTCGGTCAATTATAGGTGCTAAGGTCAGTTGGTTCTTAATGACCCCTTATAAGACCCATATTCTCCTCGTTGCGCCCCAAGGGATATCGGTACAAACTAAAGTGCCACACCAACGTAGCTACTACTTCAACCATATCGGTCTACGCCGTACAGTTCCCTCACAGTTTATTGCTACTTTACCTAAAAGGTATGCTCCAGATCCGGGTTAGGATCTATAGTAACTCCAATTCAAACCCACAAAGATAAAGCATACAAATCAAGCAATTGAAAACATTATGATGAACTATTCCTAAGGTACACCCCACTTAAAGATATCCCCAGCAGAGTCGCCAGTTCTGTGATACGGTGGAAGAACTGACTGTTTTTGGAATGCTGGTTTGCGTTTTGCGTTTGTTTTTGCAAAATGTCGCGGTAAGAAAGAGTCGCCACCGACTTTTATTTTATCCAACAAGGAAAGGAAAAAAGCACAGAAAAATTCCTTTTTCGAGATTTTCTGAGTACGGGGGTAGATTATAAAAAGGGAAGGTATTAGCACCCTTTCTATCCGTAGTTATCTACGGGCTCTTAGGTATTTGCTCATCGTTTTCAAAATTGTTTTCTTTGTGCTTGTAGGTTTTGAAAAGTTTTTGTTTTAAACTTCGATTTAACTCTTGCTTCTGTCCTCAAGAGTGTAATGAAGTGTTTTTGAAAACTTTGTTTGAAAAAGGTGTAAGTGTGAAAAAGTTTTGTTTTGGATGAGCAAGTATCTAAGAACTATCTACCTACACGAAAAAGGAATCGTTCTATGTTAATTTCCTTTAGACAATGTTATCCCACTATTAATGAGTAGGTAGCACCGTCGTTGGAGTTTGAGGGTCAATTCGAATGAGGGACATATGGTCACCAAAGCAATGTTAGGACGCCTTAGCGGTAACCCTAATATCTTAGATCATTTGTTTGAGGCAACAATATCCGAGGCAACCGTTTCGAGGCAACTATGATCTTTTAGACAAGAGGACGACCTGTAAAGTGACCTATACTCAATGACCGTGTACAAAGGCAACCAAGTGGGGTGTACCATAAGAGTGCGCATGTGCGAGTGTGTCGTTTTCAGTTATCTTTATCTTTGCACATGTTAAGGGTGATCTAATTTGATTTTAAGATTAAACATTCATTCTTGTCATGCAAACCCTATTATCAAACATCTAGCAGTTATAATTTGCAGAAATTAAAGTGCGGAAATTAAATTACAAGGCGTCGGGTATTTACATCGCCAAAAGCAACCCTTTGAAAATAAAGCGATAAATAAATAAAATGTCCTAATTATCTATTACATACCGGAAACAGATACATCAATATGGATAAAGAAAAGTAAATCGCGACGCGAAATTAAATCGGATGCACAATTAGGGTTTTGACCCTCTTAAAAGAAAATGTCATTTTTGTTGTTTTTATTATTTTAAGAAAGAAATTAAATTCTAAAATTAAAAGCTAAGTTAATTATTAAATTAATTAAATGAAAAAAATAATAAATGACATATTTTTGGAGTTTTGATTATTTTAAGAAAGAAAAATAAAAATAATTAAACTAAGGTTAAAACCTAATTAATTCTAATTGATTTTATTTATTTACAAAATAAATTAATGTTACCTAATTAATGTCCTAACTATTTAATTAGTATTTATCAATAAAAAATAAAATTATGAATTTTAATTGGAATAAAAGTATTTTTGATGATTTTTTGATAAAAAAGAAAAATTGTTGTTGGTTAGAAATTAATTAAAATAAAATAAAATAACTAAATTAATAAAAAGAAAATATAAAGAAAAGGAGAGAATTGGGCCATTTTTGGAGGTGCTAATAGCATTTTTTGTTGGCCCATTAGCAGCTGGTCCGTTTAGATTTTCTTGATCCAGTGTTCCTGCGTTGACTGAGTCCATCATGTGCCCTCAAGGCTTGGCCACCAGATCTGGCCATCTGGCCATCTGGCGTGTGGATTGGTGAGGGAGTATAGTGATCCCTTGGCTTGAACACGCACTAGATCTCATGAAAACAATTGAGAACAGGCAAATTGATGGAGGCAGGGATCGAACCCCTGACCTCCAGCCTTGGAATGCTTTAAGGCTTATGTGGCTACCACCAGACCAAATTGCTTCGTTTGTTATTATAACACAAATTAACAATAATATAATAAAACAAGGCTTAATGGTCAGAAAAAAAAACGCGTGCTATTTGAATAATCCAATGGGAACGTGACACGCATCGTCCCTGACCACCCAACCGTGGCTAAAAATACAACCACCTATACCAACGGACAGAGGTCCGTCTCTACAACCTTACTCATCTTCAAAATCTTGCACAGGCCACAAAAATGGACTCTAAGACCATGGTTGGATTCGTGACAAACTCCTGATCACAACCATGTCCTTCATGTGGACCAATTGTACCTGAAACGAAAAAGCCCAAAAAATTCCAAGAAACCCTAACTATGGTGATTCTTGTTACAGATCAGATAAATGAAATTCGTTAATATCAAAAGCTTGCAAATGTTATTGTGATCACAAATATGCAATTATTTTACTCAATGGATGTCAGAATAACACAAATCGAATTCAAGAATGGGGCGGATTCGTGGACCACTTACAGCGCTCTAGGAGGTCTGAAAATGCGTGATTTGGATTGTATTAGCTTCTGGAGATGGCCAACAATCGATTGAGACAACTCCCAAGTCCTAAAAATGTCTCTAACCTTGATTTTGATCTCCCACTTTTTTGTGATTTTGCAAGTTTTTGTTCTGCCTCTACCAGTGATTTCCAACCCTGATTCTTGTATGTTGCGCTTGCTTATGTATTATGCATTGTATTAGGGTTCAAAATTTTGTCCAAATCTCCCTCTATCAATGATTTTGATATGGATTTGATTTGCCTTTACAATCTTGCCAAATTTGATCTAAATCATATCTTCTTGTGCATAATAACCTTGACACGAATTTGATTGCAATGCTAGCTGTAGTTGGAACCTGAAATAACCAAAAAAACATGTGTTATCAATGCTTTAGATTTTATGTGATTTTATTTTATTTAAAATGACTTAATTTAAATAAAAATCAAATTAAATAATAAAAATGTGATATGGACACATGGCCAAAGCTGGAGCACGTGGGAAATAAGGAAAACTCAAAACAAGTGAAAAAGAATGGGCCCATTTGGCAAATTTTGAAGTTTTGGGGATAGTTGACTTTTAGCAATTTTGCAAAAAAGTCCAACTTCAACAATGCATAACTCCTTCAATTTTGAACTTTTGGAGGTGTTATTAGACTTTTTAGAAAGCTTGAGATATCCTATAATAAACCATTTTGGTCTCATCTCATTTTTATATTTCATGCTCAAGTTAGAAGCTTTGACAAAAAAGGTGTTTTTGTTGAATTTCAAAAATGACCTATAATGTCAAAATTTATAACTTCTCATGAGTGAATTTTTTGATCTTGGGATATGAATATGGATTGTAGGGAATTTCATCCTATTCACAATGAGCTTTGGATGGTTCATTTCTCATAAAGTATGAGAAAGTTATGCTTGGTCAAAGTTGGGTTGACTTTTCCTATAAAACCCTAATTTAGAAACTTTTGAATCTTGATGAATTTTGAGCAATCCTCGATGAATCATGATCAATACTTGATCAAATGATGAAATATACTTCAAAATGAGAATTTTGACAAAAAATCTTGAAGTTTGACTGTTTGTAGGTCACAGTTGACTTTTGCCCTAACACAGTCGATTTTTTGACCTTTGAGCAATTGACTGAGCAAACTTCCTATGCAAGGCTTGAAATTTGACATGAATGACCTTGAGAAAATATTAGGACATTGGTGAGCACTTGGGGTCACTTGGACTCAAGGATCTTGATGCAACACAAAACCCTAATTTGGGGTAGACTGCCTTAGGAGATAGCTTGTCTGACCAACTCTTGGGCTATCTTGAGCAACTTGGAGATTTTTCTTGCAATGTTTTGAGAAATATGGGAGGGAAAATTTTGGGGGTACAACAGTTTGATTCTAAAACCAATCAATATTTTGGTCAGGGCTTTCGACGGGTCAAAAAGGATGGTGCACGGGGAGGTGGACATCCCTGTTAAAGTTTGCTCTCAGACTTTTGCATCCACCTTTTATGTGATGGATATCTGGCCATCATATTCTTGCTTGCTGGGTCGCCCTTGGATTCATAAGGCTGGGGCAGTAACTTCCACGCTCCATCAAATTTTGAAATATCCGGTAAAGGGGAAGATTGTAACGGTACAAGGTGAAGAGGAGTATATCGTGAGTCATCTCAATTCCTTCCGCTACGTGGAGATGGATGGGGAATTCATTGAAACCCCTTATCAGAACTTTGAGGGGGTCCCCCATACTTTGGCGTCAACTGAAGTTGCTACCGACAAACCTCCGATGAAGATGGCTTCTTTCAAGGATGCCAGGGTTGTAATTGAAAAAGGTGGGTGTGCAAATTAGGGTCAGCTCCCTGATTTCACACACAAAACTGACAAATTTGGTTTGGGATTTACTACAGGGGCTCAAAGGGCTTTTAGGCGTGCACGTATTGGGAGACCTCCTCTGCGTATCAACAATCGGGGAGTTAATGCGGTTGAAGATGGTGAAGAAGATTCAGATATCGACATCTGGATCTACCCTACAACCAATGGTGGATTAAACAACTGGACGACGAAGGACTTCATACCTGTTTCTTTTATTCCACAATAATTGACTTTTGTTTTACGAGTTGTAATAGACAGTTTGAAACTTTACGGCCCGGTGCCTTGTCCGAGGCACCTTGGGTTTGCTTGTGAGGGCTTATTATTTGTCATTTCATATATCATTAATAAAACATTGGACGTTTCTTGCATTACAAATTTTGTGCTCCTTGTTTTTCTTTTTATGTATCTCGCTTTATCAAAGCAGCTATTCTCTTACACACACTCACGTATCATAATGCAGATCCATATCTGTTGTACCCCAAAATTTGCCCTCCCATATTCCTCAAGATTTGTCAAAAATGATCTTCAAATTGCTCAAAATGGCTCAAGGGTTGTACAGTCAAGTCACCTCCTAAGACAGTCAAACCATTTCCTAAGCAACAGACAGCTGAAATTAGGGGTTTGGTTTTTTCAAGGAATTTGGGGTTCTCAATGGTTCAATCAAGTCTCATAGGCCTATATACATTCTCAAGCACCTACATGCCAAGTTTCAAGACTCACAGTGCCAGTTTGCACAGTCAAAAGCCCCATTTGACCTACAATCAACTGCAAGGGCAAAATGGTCATTTTGCAGTCAAAAGTAAGAACTCTTGGTCAACATATTATTTTGAGTTCACAATCATCATTTGATCAAGTCTTGATCATGATCCCACAAGAATAGCTCAAAAATCATCAAGGTGCAAAAGTTACTATTTTTGGACAGTAGAAAAGTCAACTGTACTTTGACCAGGGCATAACTTTTTCATGGTTTATCAGAAAAATTCCATCCAAAGCTCATTTTGAAGAGGGTGAAATTTCCTACAATCCATCTTCACACTCCAAGATCAAGAAATGCTCTCACAAAAAGTTACCAATTTTTACATTATAGGTCAATTTCAAAAGTCAACAAAAGTATACTTTGAGTCAAAGGCCATAACTTGAGATTGGTAAATCCAAATGACATGGGACCAAAATAATTGGTTAGAGGACTTCAAGGGGTTTCCAAAATGTCCAAGAACATGGTCATATGATCAAAATTGAGCAAGTTGGGCATTGGAGAAGTTGGGAAATTTTCATGAATTTGCAAAAGTCAGCTTTGCTCAAAACACCTTCTTTTTGCTAATGGGCCTCAAATCTATTCTTGAAACTTCACCCATGACCTATGCACGACCCACCAAGTTAAATTGGATTTATTTTCTTAAATTTATTGATTAAATGGATTTTTAATATATATTAATTCATTTAATTAATTTAAATCATAAGAAAATACAAGATTTGATTTTTAAATCAATTTGTGAACCAAATATGATCCAAATATGCTGACCAATTCGTGCACAAGCTAAAAGATACAAAAAATCCAATTTTGGCAACTTGTTCAATCATGGAAAATCAAGAATATTTGATTTATCAATCAAGGATTTAATCTTCAATGCATAAGGATTATGGCCCAGCTTTTGACCTAATTTGATTTCCTTATACATAAGCAAGCCAACCATACCCTAGGACACGACTGAAAGCTGTAGAAACGACCATATCAAATTCAAGAAATTTCAAGAAAACTCAAAACTGGTTCTTGCATTCTAGGCCAATTCAAGGCGTTTTGTCCATCCAAACACATTGCAGGAGGCACTAGGATTGATTTGCAATCAAATTCAAGCATCAAAGCTCAAGGAATCGCTACATACCATCTCACGGTTTGCATTTATAATTCAAAACTGTATCTCTTAATTCATGCGCATTTAACATGTTTTTTTGACTGATTTTCCTTGCTAGAGATCATACAAAGCTAATGGAATGATTGAATTGAACCATAGTGCCCTGAATCGAGAGATGCCATGATTGGATTTCTAGGGTTTTCAAGATTTCAAATAGGGCTTTTCAATCCAGGAAAAATTAAGACCAATGGGATACATGGTTGAAATCGTGAGACCAAGACGATTGGAACCCATACCTCACGAAATATTTATGTTTGTTGTGTGTCTATTCGCTATTTTTCGTGCAGGGAGGTTGTGGAGGTTAAAAACCCCCGCTATCTGATTTTATTTACGCAGAACCAAGGTTGAAGATGATGATGTGTTGACATCTGGTTGGTCTATTTGAAAAGCGCGCGCGTTATTTTTTATTTACAGCATATTGATTTATTTTCATATATAATAATTGCCTCTTATTTCAATAACAATTGAATCAGCTTGGTTGAGTGGTTGGGACGTTGGCCTGGAAGCATTGGGACCTGGGTTCGAATCCCAGGTCCCCCAAACGTTTATTTGATTTTTCTCTTCAGGTGTTCCCATGCAATGCCCAGAAGGTGGTCTACCGTGTGTGTCCAATTTCCAAGCGCCAGATGGCCAGCAAACTAAATCCAATGGCCAAAGCTGAGTATCCACCATACTCTACAGTCAACGCATACACATGGAAGTGGAGAAATCAACAAAGGCCATGACGTTTTGGGCTTCAGAATTGTCAAATACACCTCTAAACTGGGCCCAGACCCCCTGAGTTTGCCTTTTATTTTTTCCTTTCATTATATTTTTTATTTTACTTATTTAATTTTATCATTTAATTAATTACTAACAAATTAATATTTATTTTCATAATAAAAATCAGAAAACATAAAAAAATATAATATTTTTATTTATTAAATTTAATTAGTTTATTTTGTAAATAAATGTTAATATAATTTGTTTAGTTTTAATTAGGCATAATAATAATATTTTTGCAATAAATAAAAATTGGTGTAGGATTAGGTTTTAGTATATTTAATCATTTTATTATTATTTTTTTCCTTAAACATTCAAAAACCCAAAAAATATATTTCTTTTTTTCTTTAATTAATTAATTAGTCTAGGTTTAATTTAATTAAATGCACAAATAGCATAAATCTCCTTCTTTCTAAAAAAGGGTCAAAACCCTAAAAACTCTCCGATTCAATTTCCCTCGCGCGCATTATTTTTTATTCATATTTTTTATCCATATAATTGTAATTGCTCCGAGGATGTAATAGTTTTAATTAGGACCTTTTTATCGATTTTATTTACTTTTCCGCAATTTACTTTTTCAAGGGTTTGTTTTTTGGCGATGTAAATACCCGACGCCTTGTAATAGCTTAGTTTTATTTTCCGCAACCATTAACTGCTAGATGTATGCTAACTAGGCTATGCATGACAAGATCTCTCTTAAATTAAAATCAACCGTAGCTCACCATAACATGTACAAAGATAACATAACTGAAACTTGACACACTCGCGCAGGCCACTTCTAGGGTACGCCTCACTTGGTTGCCTCAACGTGGTCATTGAGTATAGGAAGTTTTAGAGGTCGCCCTTCTGTCTAAAGATCAAAGTTGCCTCGAAACGGTTGCCTCGATAAAAAATGATCTAAGACATTAGGGTTACCGCTAAGGTGTCCTAACATTGCTTTAGTGACCACCTGTCCCTTAATCGAATTGACCCAAAAACTCCAACGACGGTGATACCTACTTCTCATTAGTGGGATAACACTGTCTAAAGGACATTTACACAGCTTAATTCCTTTTGAGTAGGTAGAGGTTCTCAGGTACTTGCTCTTTCAAAACAAAAATACTTTTCGCACTTACACTTTTCAAACAAAAGTTTTCAAACAACACTTCATACACTCTTGAGGACAGAAACAAGAGTTAAATCGAAGTTTTCAAACAAAAATCTTTTCAAAACCCACAAACACAAGAAAAGCAAAACTTTTTGAAAACATAGTGAGCAAGTACCTAAGAGCCCGTGGATAACCACAAATAGAAAGGGTGCTAATACCTTCCCTTTCTATAATCTACCTCCCGAACCCGAGAAACATCTCGAAAAGGAATTTTGTTGTGCTTTTGTCCTTTCCTTGTTGGATTAAATAAAATACGGTGGCGACTCTTGCTTACCGCGACATTTTGCAAAAACAAACGCAAACGCGAACCAGCATTCCAAAACAGTCAGTTTTATTCCCACCGATCACAGAACTGGCGACTCTGCTGGGGAATTATATAAGTGAGGTGTACCTTAGGATTAGATCACTTGAGTTTTCAATTGTATGCTTTGTATGTTTTAAATTTTGTGGGCTTGCATTGGAGTTCTATAGATCCTAACCCGGATCTGCGGGTACCCTTTTTAGGTAAGTAGCAATAAACTGTGAGGGATCTGTCCGACGTAGACCGACACGGATGAAGCAGTAGCTACGTTGGTGTGACACCTTGGTCTGTACCGATATCCCTTGTGTTGGAACGAGGAGAATATGGGTCTTTTGAGGAGTCATTAAGCACCAACTGACCTTAGAACCTTAAATTGACCAACTTGGCCATAGAACAGTAGCAGTATGCTACACTCATTGAGACTAAACTCTCGCGATGGTTCCGGCCGCAAGAAAAGGTTGCCAAACTGGAATTATGACCGATTGAGGGTAGTCAGTGATATTGAGATCCTCTAGAACCCGATTACTATTTTTAGGACAGGTCTTAACCAACTGAAACTGAAAGAGGGTAGTACCTAAACTCCATGCCAGCCTAAAACTTAAGGTTGTATGTGTGACTTGTGTGCCTTCAAACTTGAACTACTTGCACATCCTTGTTATCTGACAACATGAGTTCCTTGCAGGTTTTGTTTACAGTCCTTATTCATTGCAGAGCTTACTTACATCACCTCACACCTTGCTTCAACGCATAGCATACACATCATAACATCATACCATAACATGTCCTTAACCATTTCAAGGATTTCAAGGGTTTGTGATGCAGGTCATGATGAACCAAACATCTAACAAGGGGCAAGGGGATTTATTTTCCTCTAGCCAATGCCATCTAGAGATCAAAAATGATAACTTGAGTCAGGGGCTATGATCCACTCGATATGGTGAGCCTGACTCTTGAAGAAGGACTCTCAGCAACATGAAGTTCCTTCAATCAAGCTGCAAAATTCAAATTCTAACAAGTTTCTTTGTCTACCCCACGAGATCCTTGAAAACATTGCATACATATATCATACATATCATTGCATTACAGGTACCATTACAGGTCTCTTATCTTCTTCGCTGTTTATTTCAGCAATCATCATGTCTACCGAACCTTCCACTGAGCAAGCTATCAAGGCCCTCCAGGCCCAGAATGCCCAGTTCCAAGAGTTGGTTATGAGCCTAGCCAAGGGTCAACAGGATTTGAAGACCCTGTTTCTGAAAGAGAGGAAGAAGAAGAAGAAGAGGACCGTCCTGTTCAACACTGGACGCAGGTTTGGAAATGGGCTGCAAGATGAAGTTGAGCTAACCACCTCATCTGGAGGGAAAGACAGTCCACAAGAGAGAAGGGTTCATAGCCCCATAGTCTCCGACAACGAGACGGATTATGATGAAGAACAGTATCCTCCTGCTGAGGACAGGTACAAACAGTTGGAGGACCGCCTGAGCGCCATGGAGATACAGAACGTGCCCGAGCTGAACTTCGGAGACCTAGGTTTATCCTCTGGGGTGGTGATTCCCCATAAGTTTAAGGCACATGCCTTTGCCAAATATGACGGAGCTTCCTGTCCAAAGTTGCACCTCCGGTCATATGTAAGGAAGATCCAGCCTTACACAGCTGATAAGAATTTGTGGATCCATTTCTTTCAGGACAGTCTTTCAGGGACTCAACTTGAGTGGTTCTATCAGTTGGATGGAGCCAGTATCCGTAACTGGGAAGATTTGGCTACTGCGTTCTATAAGCAGTATTAGTATAATTCTGACCTCGCTCCTACGCGTACCCAACTCTAGGGTATGTCAATAGGGACGGGTGAAGGATTTAAAGAGTATGCTCAAAAGTGGAGAGACCTTGCCGGAAGGGTGCAGCCACCTTTAACTGATCGTGAACTGGTCGATATATTTTTGGGGACCCTGTCTGGTCCATTCTTTAACCATTTGATTGGAAACTCTTCAGCCGGGTTTACAGACCTTATCTTGACTGGTGAGAGGATTGAAGCTGGCATCAAAAGTGGGAAGATTCAAGAAGCTACACCTTCTGATGCTCATAAAAAGCCTTACAGTGGGAAGAAAGAGTCCAATGCTGTGTACAGTCAAAAGAGTCGTCGTGACCAACACGTAGGGGCAGTCTTGATCTCTGGTTCTGCGTCACACTGACAACAGCAAAAGGGAAATCAGCAAAGGCCGGACGAGCCTAAAAGACAGTTCACCAACATCAACATGCCATTGTCACAAGCATTGCAGCACATGTTGAAGATGAATCTGATTAAGGCGATAAACCCTCCTCTGAACCCAAAGACTTCTTCTCCTAATTACAACCCAGAGGCAAGGTGTGCTTATCATTCCGGTAGTCCGGGGCACGATACTGACAATTGTTGGGCGCTGAAATACAAGATTCAGAATATGATTGACACTAAGGAGATCGAATTCGAGCCTCCTGAGACTCCCAATGTGATCACTGCTCCCTTGCCAAAACATGGCTAGGATTGAGAGACTTTTGTTCATTTGAATTCTGAAGTTGTATTTTTCTTTGCTTATTCAAACAATTACCATGTCAAACTCTTTTATTTCATTAATGCATTACACGTGTCTGTTTTGAATTAATTGTTTTCACTATGCTTAAAATTGCTTCATATTTCCTTTTTGTGATGTTCAAACTCTCGATTAAAAAACTCTAAGCCTTTTGAGGGAGGATGACGAAAACGATACCACGATCTTTACAGTATACTTTTGAATAGACCCCGCTGACGATGTACAAGAATTGTTTCAAATCCTAAACAGTGGAGTTATAAGGAAGATAATCCCACGTCAACCCCTTTGAGCCAAAGAAGTTGGAGTTTTTCTTTTCACAAATTAAAACCCTTAATTATAACCCGGGGCAGGGTAGTTTTCTCAGTTGATCCAGGTGCACAATGAATGGCATCAAAGAAGTCCTCCCAAAACAAGAGACAGTGATGGTTCCGAATAATCGTAAGGGCAGCCAGTCATTATCTCTCAGAAGTAAAAGCCCATTAAGTCAAAACCTATGAAGGAGACTTACAAAAACTGGGGCATCCCGCTGGCTGTAATCACAAAAAGAAACAGTTCATGCAAAAAAAAAAAGACAGGGATAATAAAATAAAAAAGAAAGAGGTCCTACAAACCCTCAACAAAAAAAAAGGAATGACTTCCTATTCAAAATAAACTATCAGTATCCGAACCATCACCGGAATATCAGAGCAAAGACCCAGACAAAATCAAATGCACGATCAACTGAGTTTAGGATTGAAGAACATCACGAAGAGCGGGTGGGTACAAATAAATTTTAAGCCTTTATCCTTTGTTTCTTAAACCGTGAACCAGACCACATTATAACCCTTAAAAAGTCCTAGCTGAAGCACGGGTTGGTTCGAAAGTATACTGTTACAAAAGGTATCCTGACTCCTGTAGGGCTCGCTGTAAAATCCTGAGTTGACATCACATTTTACAGAAAAATTCACTTGTTTTATTGAAAACTGCATTTTCAACAAACTTCAAGACAGACATAAGCTTTGCATTCTTGAAATAACATTGTTTACATATGACTATTTGTTCGAACAGCAGAGAAATTCGCACCATGAATATCTTGTGAACAAAAACCTTTTCAATAAAAAAGATCACCTCAAGTGGAACAACACTTCCAACCAAGGGGCAGACATGACCATTGTTCATCATCTGTGGCAGTCAAGTCAAGATTCAAGGAATCTCTCGAAATTCCAAATAGCCAGGGGCAAATCTCCGCCTGAGTCACTTGGGGCATTGGACATGAATTCCAGCAACGAATCTTGCATGATCAAACATCTTCTGGTAGTATGGCGACACAACACTACTGACAGTGACAACTCTTTACACTCTGAGAACGTGGACATAGTCAAAAAATACTACGCATAATCAAAGACCCGCTAGGTCGACTGGCCTAGGCAAAAATAAGGGCTTCTCGGCGAACCAAAAGGGTTCGAGCAAAAATAAGGGATGAAAATGAGAATACACCCGGCAAGTCGAAAACCTGAAAAGGCGGCTTGGGCAAAAATGGGTATCCCGGTGGACTGAAAACCCAAAAGGGAGGTCCAGGAAAAAATTAGGGATCAAAGCGTACGACTATGTCCCGTCATCTCGTCACTTGCCTACCAGAAGAAGATTTGTCAATCGGCAGCTATCAAGCACTTCATAGGCACTTTCTCCCGCAGAAACTGGGGCAATAAGAATTGTCCGAACTGTACAAGCTGCTATGTCCTCCAGGTACAAGGTAGATTCAGCTGAAGAATATGACCAAGATACCTTCACTCCCCGCAGAGTAAGACAGTAATGGAAGCTCTCCCCACTGAGACCTGCAACCATGGAAGAATCGGCAATACCCTCCCCCAAGCAGAGTTAGTCTACCGTCAGCCCTCAAAAGGCTTAGTATTCCCAGAAGGTCTTAATATTCCCTAGCGGAGTATAAGGATATTCCCCAAAGGAGTATAAAGACATTCTCCAGCAAGCGAAAGAGTATCCATGGCAGTCTTAATTTTCCTCGACAGAGTATAAGAAGATACCCCCAGTGGAGCCATTTCCCAACGCAGTCTAAAAAAGCTTCCCCGCCAGAGTTGAATCATCTTCCCCAGTAGATTCTGGAAGCTTGTCCCCTGCAGAATACAAATGCATCTCCTCAGCCAAATTCAGAGGTTATCCCCACAAGAGTCTAACCGGGTTATCCTCAGCAAGTTGCAACTGAAAGATCATCCCCAGCGAAGTTTTTTCTATCCCCCAGCGGAGTTCATCATCAAAATCCCCAACAGAGCTTATCAACGGAATCCCCAGCAGAGTTATCATTAAAATCTCAGCAAAGCATCGCTTCCCACAGAGTAATTCCCCGCAGAGTAATATCTTCACCAGTTTATTCCCCAACGAAGTTCTTTTCTCCTGCAGGTTTATTCTCACAATCATCTTCGTTCATCATCCCCAGCGGAAACGAAGAACTCAACTCTATTCTCCAGCAGCTCCGGGATTTATTTTCCCAGACGAAATACATTCATAGACATTCCACATTTCATACCTCCTATTTACATACATGATAAAGTGCATACGACATGATCTCATTTATTTGGAGAACATCATGCATTTCATACATTATGACATTGCATATAACTAATGTTTTGCCCTTTTTAGGAAAAGGTCAATCCAAAGATGGCTACCATTAACCTTTCTTAAGTTCCAGATGAATACCTGTAACAAGCCAGGAAAATTCTGTGGACGACTGATTGTAGATTAATACATGTAACAAGCCAGGAAAGTTATCTACACGAAGAGATTGAAGATCAATACCTGTAACAAGCCAGGAAGACCATCTTTCTTTCTTAGGTAAGAGATTAATACCTGTAACCAGCCAGGACAACTATCTCATCGGCCAACCTTTTTAAGTTCCAGATTAATACATGTAACAAGCCAGGAAAACTATCTGTGGACGACTGATACCTGTAACCAGCCAGGAAAACCATCTACACGAAGAGATTGAAGATCAATACCTGTAACAAGCCAGGAAGACCATCTTTCTTTCTCAGGTCAGAGATCAATACCTGTAACCAGCCAGGACAATTATCTACTTGACCATCATGAAGCAACTCTACACTGGTTCCTTCTCTTTCAGATGCAGTTTTACACGGACTCATCATCAAGCGACCCTACACCGGTTCCTTCTCAATTTCAGATGAAGTTTTACACAGACTCATCATCAAGCGACCCTACACAGGTTCCTTCTCCTTCCAAAATGAAGTTTTACACGGACTTATCACCTTACCCAGGTTCCTCCAGAAGTTTCACACGAACTTATCACAAAGTAACCTTACTCAGGTTCCTCAAGAAGTTTCACACAAACTTATCCCGAAGTAACCTTACCCAGGTTCCTCCAGAAGTTTTACATGGACTTATCACAAGGTAACCTTACCCAGGTTCCTTCTTACAATTTCCCGACTTAGTTTTTACCCAAACTCCTTGCAAAGCAACCTTACCCAGGTTTCTTCCCAGTTCAGATGCAGTTTCACACGGACTCATCATCAGTCAACCTTACACAGGTTTCCTTCTCTTTCAGATGCAGTTTTACATGGACTCATCATTAGGCAACCCTACACCGGTTCCTTCTCTTTCAGATGCAGTTTTACACGGACTCATCATCAGGCAACCCTACACAGGTTCCTTCTTTCAACTTTCAAAATTACAATTCAACAAACAATCTCCAGATGGCATCTATAAGCCCATCCTTCTACCAACAATCTCCAAATGGCATCTGTAAGCCCATTCCCGACATCACATTGCTGATACTACACCATGCGAGTGCAAATTTCTGGGCACTTTAGTGTTCAATCATCTTCAACCTTCGGATCACGAAAGGCACACAAGCCAATCTACATCCTCAGGTTTAAGAAGATTGAACAGGGGCAACTGTTGTACCCCAAAATTTGCCCTCCCATATTCCTCAAGATTTGTCAAAAATGATCTTCAAATTTCTCAAAATGGCTCAAGGGTTGTACAGTCAAGTCACCTCCTAAGACAGTCAAACCATTTCCTAAGCAACAGACAGCTGAAATTAGGGTTTTGGTTCTTTCAAGGAATTTGGGGTTCTCAATGGTTCAATCAAGTCTCATAGGCCTATATACATTCTCAAGCACCTACATGCCAAGTTTTAAGACTCACAGTGCCAGTTTGCACAGTCAAAAGCCCCATTTGACCTACAATCAACTGCAAGGGCAAAATGGTTATTTTGCAGTCAAAAGTCAGAACTTTTAGTCAACATATTATTTTGAGTTCACGATCATCATTTGATCAAGTCTTGATCATGATCCCACAAGAATAGCTCAAAAATCATCAAGGTGCAAAAGTTACTATTTTTGGACATTAGAAAAGTCAACTGTACTTTGACCAGGGCATAACTTTTTCATGGTTTATCAGAAAAATTCCATCCAAAGCTCATTTTGAAGAGGGTGAAATTTCCTACAATCCATCTTCACACTCCAAGATCAAGAAATGCTCTCACAAAAAGTTACCAATTTTTACATTATAGGTCAATTTCAAAAGTCAACAAAAGTACACTTTGAGTCAAACGCCATAACTTGAGATTGGTAAATCCAAATGACATGGGACCAAAATAATTGGTTAGAGGACTTCAAGGGCTTTCCGAAATGTCCAAGAACATGGTCATATGATCAAAATTGAGCAAGTTGGGCATTGGAGAAGTTGGGAAATTTTCATGAATTTGCAAAAGTCAACTTTGCTCAAAACACCTTCTTTTTGCTAATGGGCCTCAAATCTCTTCTTGAAACTTCACCCATGACCTATGCACGACCCACCAAGTTAAATTGGATTTATTTTCTTAAATTTATTGATTAAATGGATTTTTAATATATATTAATTCATTTAATTAATTTAAATCATAAGAAAATACAAGATTTGATTTTTAAATCAATTTGTGAACCAAATATGATCCAAATATGCTGACCAATTCGTGCACAAGCTAAAAGATACAAAAAATCCAATTTTGGAAACTTGTTCAATCATGGAAAATCAAGAATATTTGATTTATCAATCAAGGATTTAATCTTCAATGCATAAGGATTATGGCCCAGCTTTTGACCTAATTTGATTGCCTTATACATAAGCAAGCCAACCATACCCTAGGACACGACTGAAAGCTGCAGAAACGACCATATCAAATTCAAGAAATTTCAAGAAAACTCAAAACTGGTTCTTGCATTCTAGGCCAATTCAAGGCGTTTTGTCCATCCAAACACATTGCAGGAGGCACTAGGATTGATTTGCAATCAAATTCAAGCATCAAAGCTCAAGGAATCGCTACATACCATATCACGGTTTGCATTTATAATTCAAAACTGTATCTCTTAATTCATGCACATTTAACATGTTTTTGTGACTGATTTGCCTTGCTAGAGATCATACAAAGCTAATGGAATGATTTAATTGAACCATAGTGCCCTGAATCAAGAGATGCCATGATTGGATTTCTAGGGTTTTCAAGCTTTCAAATAGGGCTTTTCAATCCAGGAAAAATTAAGACCAATGGGATACATGGTTGAAATCGTGAGACCAAGACGATTGGAACCCATACCTCGCGAAATATTTATGTTTGTTGTGTGTCTATTCGCTATTTTTCGTGCAGGGAGGTTGTGGAGGTTAAAATCCCCCGCTATCTGATTTTATTTATGCAGAACCAAGGTTGAAGATGATGATGTGTTGACATCTGGTTGGTCTATTTAAAAAGCGCGCGCGTTATTTTTTATTTACAGCATATTGATTTGTTTTCATATATAATAATTGCCTCTTATTTCAATAACAATTGAATCAGTTTGGTTGAGTGGTTGGGACGTTGGCCTGGAAGCATTGGGACCTGGGTTCGAATCCCAGGTCCCCCAAACGTTTATTTGATTTTTCTCTTCAGGTGTTCCCATGCAATGCCCAGAAGGTGGTCTACCGTGTGCGTCCAATTTCCAAGCGCCAGATGGCCAGCAAACTAAATCCAATGGCCAAAGCTGAGTATCCACCATACTCTACAGTCAACGCATACACATGGAAGTGGAGAAATCAACAAAGGCCATGACGTTTTGGGCTTCAGAATTGTCAAATACACCTCCAAACTGGGCCCAGACCCCCTGAGTTTGCCTTTTATTTTTTCCTTTCATTATATTTTTTATTTTACTTATTTAATTTTATCATTTAATTAATTACTAACAAATTAATATTTATTTTCATAATAAAAATCAGAAAACATAAAAAAAATATAATATTTTTATTTATTAAATTTAATTATTTAATTTTGTAAATAAATGTTAATATAATTTGTTTAGTTTTAATTAGGCATAATAATAATATTTTTGCAATAAATAAAAATTGGTGTAGGATTAGGTTTTAGTATATTTAATCATTTTATTATTTTTATTTTTTTTCCTTAAACATTCAAAAACCCAAAAAATATATTTCTTTTTTATTTAATTAATTAATTAGTCTAGGTTTAATTTAATTAAATGCACAAATAGCATAAATCTCCTTCTTTCTAAAAAAGGGTCAAAACCCTAAAAACTCTCTGATTCAATTTCCCTCGCGCGCATTATTTTTTATTCATATCTTTTATCCATATAATTGTAATTGCTCCGAGGATGTAATAGTTTTAATTAGGACATTTTTATCGCTTTTATTTACTTTTCCGCAATTTATTTTTTCAAGGGTTTGTTTTTGGGCGATGTAAATACCCGACGCCTTGTAATAGCTTAGTTTTATTTTCCGCAACCATTAACTGCTAGATGTATGCTAACTAGGCTATGCATGACAAGATCTCTCTTAAATTAAAATCAATCGTAGCTCACCATAACATATACAAAGATAACATAACTGAAACTTGACACACTCGCACATGCCACTTCTAGGGTACGCCTCACTTGGTTGCCTCAACGTGGTCATTGAGTATAGGAAGTTTTAGAGGTCGCCCTTCTGTCTAAAGATCAAAGTTGCCTCGAAACGGTTGCCTCGATAAAAAATGATCTAAGACATTAGGGTTACCGCTAAGGCGTCCTAACATTGCTTTAGTGACCACCTGTCCCTTAATCGAATTGACCCAAAAAATCCAACGACGGTGCTACCTACTTCTCAATAGTGGGATAGCATTGTCTAAAGGACATTTACACAGCTTAATTCCTTTTGAGTAGGTAGAGGTTCTCAGGTACTTGCTCTTTCAAAACAAAAATACTTTTCTCACTTACACTTTTCCAACAAAAGTTTTCAAATAACACTTCATACACTCTTGAGGAGAGAAACAAGAGTTAAATCGAAGTTTTCAAACAAAACTCTTTTCAAAACCCACAAACACAAGAAAAGAAAAACTTTTTGAAAATATAGTGAGCAAGTACCTAAGAGCTCGTGGATAACCACGGATAGAAAGGGTGCTAATACCTTCCCTTTCTATAATCTACCTCCCGAACCCGAGAAACATCTCGAAAAGGAATTTTGCTGTGCTTTTGTCCTTTCCTTGTTGGATTAAATAAAAGACGGTGGTGACTCTTGCTTACCGCGACATTTTACGAAAACAAACGCAAACGCGAACCAGCATTCCAAAACCGTCAGTTCTATTCCCACCGATCACAATATCCACTCTGGATCCCATTGATAACGACTCTGTTACTTCCAGTTATAACTTCTAAAATCCGATCAACCAAGTCGAGGACGAAGGTGAGGATGATTGTGAGGTGTCCGAAGAACTTGCTAGACTGTTACTACAGGAAGAAAGGGCATACAACCTCATGAAGAGCCAGTTGAATCAGTGAATTTGGGTACAGAAGAAGACAGGAAAGAAGTTAAGATAGGTGCGAATCTGGAGTCTAGTGTCAAACAATGGTTGATACAGATGCTACGCGACTATGTTGAGATATTCGCTTGGTCTTATGAAGATATGCCTGGTTTGGACACTGACATTGTGGTACACCGCCTGCCAACCAAAGAAGACTGTCCTCTGATAAAGAAGAAGGTTCGTCGTATGCGCCCTGAAATGTATGAGAAAATTAAAGCCGAGGTCATGAAACAGTTCGACGCGGGATTTTTAGCTGTCACTTCTTAACCGCAGTGGGTTGCCAACGTTGTTCCGGTGCCTAAGAAGGATGGTAAGGTATGGATGTGTGTGGATTATAGAGATTTGAACAGGGCAAGTCCCAAGGATGATTTCCCACTTCCTCACATCGATGTTCTGGTCGACAACACCGTGCAACATAAGATCTTCTCCTTTATGGATGGTTTTTCTGGTTACAATCAGATCAAGATGGCTCCCGAGGACATGGAGAATACAACCTTCGTTACACAGTGGGGCACCTTTTGTTACAAGGTAATGCCCTTCGGGTTGAAGAATGTTGGGGCAACTTATCAGCGCGCCATGATCGCTTTGTTCCACGACATGATTCATCATGAGGTTGAGGTTTATGTTGATGACATGATAGAAAGGTCCCAGACTGAGGAAGAGCACCTTGACCATCTCCAGAAACTATTCGATAGGTTGAAGATGTATAAGCTAAGGTTGAACCTGAACAAGTGCACCTTCGGGGTAAGGTCTAGTAAGCTGCTGGGTTTCGTCGTCAGTGATAAGGGTATTCAGGTGGACCATGCCAAGGTAAAAGCCATATAGGAGATGTCGGCTCCCCGCACAGAAAAGGAAGTTAGAGGCTTTTTGGGACGTCTGAACTACATTGCCTGATTCAGTTCACACCTGACCGCTACTTGTGAGTCAATCTTCAAGCTGTTGAAGAAAGATCAAGTGGTAAAATGGAATGATGAATGTCAGACCGCCTTCGAAAGGATCAAATAATATCTTCAAGAGCCACTTATTCTGATGCCTCTAGTTGAAGGAAGACCTTTAATCTTATACTTGACAGTACTGGATAATTTAATGGGGTGCGTGTTGGGGCAGCATGACGAGTCTGGCCGAAAAGAGCACGCTATTTACTACCTTAGCAAAAAGTTTACCGACTGTGAGACCCGATACTCACTGCTCGAGAAAACTTGTCGCGCTTTGGCATGGGCTGCTCACCGGCTGAGACAGTATATGCTGACTCACACCACCTTATTGATATCAAAGATGGATCCAATCAAGTATATCTTCGAGAAGCCTACTTTATCCGGAAGAATAGAAAGATGGCAGATGATCTTAATTGAGTATGCCATCCAATACACAACTCAAAAAGCAATCAAGGGGAGTGTATTGGCAGATCATTTGGCGCATCAGGCCGTGGATGACTACCAATCCATGAATTTCGAGTTCCCGGATGAGAACATCATGTTGGTGACTGACTGTGAAGAACCTGGACCAGATGAAGGACCTGAGGAAGGATCCCGATGGTCTATGTATTTTGATGGAGTATCAAACACGTTGGGTAATGGCATTGGCACTGTAATCATATCTCCTGAGGACTGTCATACTCCATTCACCGCCTGATTATGTTTTAATTGCACCAACAATATGGTGGAGTATGAAGCGTGCATCATGGGTCTTCGAGCTGCTATTGACCTGAGGATTAAGTTCTTGAGTGTATTCGGAGATTCAGCTCTGGTGATCAGTCAGATCAAAGGCGAGTGGGATATGAAGCACCCAAATCGTATTCCTTACAAAGAGTATGTATCGACGTTGCTCCCACACTTCGAGGAGATAACCTTTGAACATTTCCCCAGAGAAGAGAACCAGTTAGCGGACGCGCTAGCTACCATGTCTTCTATGTTCAAGGTCAAATGGGACAATGAAGCTCCCTAGATTACCATTGAGAGGTTGGACGAACCCGCACATTATTGTGACATTGAGACTGAAGAAGTAGCAGATAAACCTTGGTTCCACGAGGTAAAGAGGTATCTTGAGGCTCAAGAGTACCCCGAGGGTGCATCTGTTAATGATAAGAAGTTCTTGAGAAGGTTCGCTGCGAAGTTCTTCATTAGCAATGGGATTCTTTATAAGCGTAACCATGATTCAACCTTACTGCGGTGCATGGACAAAAGCGAGGCAGAAAGGATCATGGCAGAGTTACATGAAGGTACCTTCAGAACTCATTCCAGTGGATATACCATGGCAAAGAAAATCCTACGAGCAGGATATTATTGGTCTACTATGGAAGCCGATTGTTGTCAGCACTCTCAGACCTGTCATAAATGCCAAGTCTATGTTGATAAGGTGCATGTACCTCCAGTTCCTTTGAATGTTTTGATAGCTCCTTGACCTTTCGCAATGTGGGGCATCAAAATGATCAGCGAGATCAGACCTACTGCGTCGAACGGGCATCGTTTCATTCTGGTAGCTATTGATTACTTTACGAAGTGGGTTAAGGCAGCTTCCTTTTCTACGGTAACCAAGAACGTCGTGGCGCGATTTATCTGACATAATCTGATCTGTCGATACGGTGTACCAGAGAGGATCATCACGGACAATGGTACAAATCTCAACAATACGATGATCACCGAGCTCTGAAAACAGTTCAAGATACAACATCACAACTCTTCTCCCTACTGGCCGAAGATGAATGGGGTTGTTGAAGCGGCTAACAAGAACATCAAGAAGATTGTGCAGAAGATGACGGTGACATACAAAGACTGGCACGAGATGCTACCATTCGCTCTTCATGGGTATCGCACCTCAGCACGGACATCAACAGGGGCAACACCCTACTCTCTGGTGTATGGCATGGAAGCAGTCCTTCCCATTGAAGTCCAGATACCCTCTCTCAGGATTATGAAGGATGCGGGTTTGAGCAAAGACGACTGGATCCAGACCCGACTTGATCAGCTGAATCTAATTGATGAAAAGAGACTTACTGCTATTTCTCATGGTCAGACGTATCAAAAGCAGATGATCAAGGATTTTAATAAGAAAGTGAGACGACAAGAATATCAAGTCAGGGATTTGGTGATCAAATGCATCATACTACCGCAAGGTGATCCCGGGGGCAAATGGACTCCCACGTACGAAGGGCCATTTGTGGTTAAGAACATTTTCTCAGGAGGAGCTATGATTCTAACCACCATGGATGGTGGCGACCTTCCTAACCCCGTCAATGCAGACATAGTGAAAAAATACTACGCATAATCAAAGACTCGCTAGGTCGACTGGCCTAGGCAAAAATAAGGGCTTCCCGATGAACCAAAAGGGTTCGGGCAAAAATAAGGGATGAAAATGAAAAAAACTGTACACCCGGCAAGTCAAAAACCTGAAAAGGCGGCTTGGGCAAAAAAGGGTATCCCGGTGGACTGAAAACCTGAAAGGGCGGTTTAGGAAAAAATTATGGATTGAAGCGTAACACTATGTCTCATTGGATCATCTTGCGACCAGACTTCGATATCGACTATCAAGCTTGGACGATGCCAATCAATCTGATCCACCTTTGACCAAGTAGCAAAGTGATGAGACGCTCGAAGATATAAAGGCAATAGCAGAGTCGGAACCCAGTGGGATTGTTTCATATAGCTTTTTTTCTTTCTTTTTCACAAATTGTATAATTTCTATCCTTCGGCGGCGTTCTCTTACTAGGACGTCAGCCTCTTTGTACAAAGATGCCTATTACAGGCCAACTTCAAAAATCAATACAATTCATTTTTACAAGAAATTTCAACTTGTTTTTTCTTTTTCTGTTTTGTTTTGCAAGAACGTCCAATGATTCATTTTTGATATATGCATTTGAAAATAATTGTTGCTCATAAATATTTACATAAGAAGCAAAAGACAATTACTCGTAATTCCAGGAACAAGGGAAAACAAGAAATGTCCAAACCATACAGTTGCTCTACCCACTAGGTATAAGGATATATCCAGCTTGAGAATATAACTAAAGGTTCATACACTCCCCACACTGTTGGAAGTATCCAAAGACAGTGGTGTTAGCTCTCCCCAGCCGAGGTTCATAATCGCGAATGAGACAACAATTTCTCCCCAAGCAGAGTTTACCTATCGCCAGTAATATAAGTTCACCACCAGCTGAGTTTATTTCTCTAAATCAGCAGATCATCCAACAGAGTATCTCTCTTCCCCACAAAGTCATGCTCCCAAAGGATTATTCTCAAACAGTCTCTCTCGGCGGAATGTTCTCAAGCAGGACAGACGCAAGTCTCCAGCTAATCATCTTCGGTAACTATCCCCAGCGAGAATGAAGAACTCAACTCTTTATACTCTCTAACAACAGTCCATGATTTATTCTCCCCTGCCGGAGAATATCACAAGAACATTGCATATCCATACATCGTGGCATACGCATATGCATCATACAACACAATCTCATTTATTTTGAGAACATCATTACTCAATACATTTCATACATCATGACATTACAAACGAATAACTCTTTACCTTTCAGGGAGAGATACAATCAAGTTCTCACAAGTTTTCTCTGGTTTAGTCAAATCGATACTAAGATTTCTATTCCAGTTTAAGCTATGAAGCCCGGAAATCGACCGGATAATATCTTGATTTCTCCAAAATACTATGAAGCATGGAATCGACCAGATAGTGGTATATCCTAAATACGAGCTAGGAAGCATGGAAATCGACCATAAAATAGCTTAACCCTCAACAAGTTATTGTGAAGTCTGGAAATCGACTAGATAACAGTATAAGGTACCATGAAGCCTGGAATCGACCAGACAGTGGTATAAGACGCTGTGAAGACTGGAGCACGACCAGATAAAGGCAAAGGACACTGAAGCCTGAGACACGACCAGATAACAGTATAAGGTACTGCAAAGCTTGGAATTCGACCAAATAGCAGTTTACTCAGCCAATTACTTTGAAGCCAAGAAATCGACTAGATATTAGAATGCCTTAAATTCAAATCGAAGCCCGAATGCGACCGGATAACCACTTAATGCCTTCTGAAGCCTGGAGCACGACCAGATAAGAATTGAGAAATTGCAAAGCCTGGAAGACGACCAGATAGCAAGCCTAATCTCACCTCCTCAGTAAGTCGCTGTAAAACCTGGAGCACGACCAAATAACAGTCGGTCTTATTTTCCTCAGCAAATCATTATAAAGCCTGGAGCACGACCAGATAGCAGTTCATTTTCACCTCCTCGACTAAGAGATGATTCACCAGTAGAGTAACGGACAAATGAATCTCTTAAAACTCTATTTCTCTCAAGACAGAGAATAGCATTCCCCAGCGTAGTCCTCCTCAACAACAGGTGTACGGGCTCTCGCAAAGGAATCTCTTATGCGATCGACACTTCTTCTGATGGAATGTTTAAGCCCATCTTCCGTCATTGACTTCCAAATGGCATTTATAAGCCCATTCCCGATATCGCAAGATGAGTACCACTTCATGCGAGTGCAAATTTCGGGGCACTCTAGTGTTCAATCATCTTCAACCTTCAGATCACGAAAGGCAGACAAGCCAATCTACATCCTCAGGTTTAAGAAGATTGAACAGGGGCAGCTGTTGTACCCCAAAATTTTCCATCCCATGTTTGTCAATACATTTCAAGTGAGGTCCTCAAATTGCTCAAGAAAGTCCAAGGGTTGACCAGACAAACTCTCTCCAAAAGTAGTCTACCTCAAATTAGGGTTTCATTTTGCATCAAGATGTTTGAGTCCAAAGGATCCCAAATGCTCACTATTGTCCTAATATGTTCTCAAGATCATCCATGTCAAGTTTCAAGCCTTGAAGAGGAAGTTTGCTCAGTTAATTGCTCAAAGGCCTGAAAATCGACTATGTTAGGACAAAAGTCAATTGTGGCCCACATACAATCAAACTTCAAGATTTTTGGTAAACATACTCATTTTGAAGTATTATTCATCATTTTATAAAGGGTTGATCATGATTCCTCAAGGATTTCTCACAATTCATCAAAACCCAAAAGTTGCTAAATTAGGGTTTTGTAGGAAAAGTCAACTCAACTTTGACCAAGCATAACTTTCTCATACTTTATCAAAAATGACCCATCCAAAGCTCATTTTGAATAGGATGAAAAAACCTACAATTCATCTTCATCTCCAAAATTCAAAAGATGCACTCACAAGAAGATATGAATTTGGACAATATATGTCATTTTGGAAAGTCAACAAAACACCTTTTGGTTCAAAGCTTCATACATGAACATTGAAGACTCAATTGAGATGAGACCAAAAGAGTTGCTTAGAGGACATATTAAGATTTCTAAAAAGTCCAAGAACACCTCTCTAGGGTCAAAATTGAGAGAGTTATGCATTGGTCAAGTTGACCTTTTTTGAAAAATTGCCAAAAGTCAAAAGTGTCCAAAATTGCATTTTTTGTCAAATGGGCCCAACTTTTTATGCTTGCACTGAGTTTTTAATGTGACCCACGACCCATGAGCCTTTACACTTGTCATTATTTTATTTTTGTCATTTATTTTGATTTTATTTCATTTAAATCAAATAAAATCAAAATAAAATAATGAAAATATCAAAAACTAATTAAATCTTGAGATTTTGTGCATGTTTAGGTTCATTACACAGCTGGAGACAAGATCAAATCGTGCAAGACTCATATGGACAAAAAAAGATTGGATTTTCTTGATTTGGAAAGATTTTGCACAAGGATCAAATCATGAATCAATATTCATAATTGGAAGAGATTTGATACAAAAATGTAACCCTAATGCATTCTACTATACATAAGGAACAAGTGCAGACCAAAAACAAGGAGGTTGGAGGTGTGCAAAAGAGAGAAAGAATTTCAAAAAATTCAAGAAAAGTTGCAAACTGATTTCCAAGTTTGAGATCATCTCAAGCAATTCTAATCATTCCAATCAATTGCTGGACATCCTAGGATCGTGTTTCAATTGCTAGCAAGCCTCCCCACGCTTAGAATCACACTGTAAGAGTCACACGGTTTATCTCTTTTTTTGAATTCGAATATCTTAATTTTGGCATCTTTAACATGATTAATTGATATATTCACAATCCTTGAGTTGTTTGCAAACTAATGGTTATGATTAATTGCATTTTTGTTGACTGTATATCAAGTTGCCATGGCTAGGGTTCATGCTTCATTTTTAGGGATTTTTCATACAGGGACAATTGGCCAGTGATAATGGTACCATGATGCTCGTGAGATTGCAACGAGTTGATTGGTACCATTGGTTTTTATTTATCATGCTTGTATGAGATTTTGGAAATGCACAGGGTTATACCTACGCCTGGTGTCCGTAGGTAAATGTCTTTTGTCTAAAACGACGGATGCAACGAGGAAGATGATGGCGTGGAAATATGTGAGTGGATCATTTGAATCTGCTCGCTTTTTGGGAAGTGTGGCACATGATTTGTATTATATTTTATTTGCTTTGTTATTATTACAACTAAACAAGCCAGCACAGGTGGTAAAGCTATTTCTCTTTGATGCACACGTCCTGGGTTCGATCCCAGGCGTGTGCATTTTATTATTTTCTCAATAGTTTCAGGTCAATCCAGTGCTTCCCAGTCTCAAGCGTGTTCTGTGTACTCTCAACATCAGCCATATGATGTACTCCTGGCCAGATCTAATACGCCCACAAAGAAGGTTCACCATGTGCCATAGTCAAGCATGCGCACAAGATTGAAAAAGTCAAAGGGGCCAGGAGGTTGTTGGACCCAGAATTGAAAATCATACCCCCTTTCTATCATACCCCCTTTCTGCTAAACAACATCAGACCCATCTTTCTTTCTTTCATATTTATTTCTTTTATTTTATTTAATTAGCTTAATTGTTTTTAACAAAATTAATTTCTTTTTTTCAAAAAAAATCATAAAATCAAGTTTCACAAAATTTAGAATTAGGTTTTTTTATTTAATTTTATTTAATTTAATATTAGTTTAATTTAATTTAGGATAATTCTAATTTTTTTTTACAATTAAAACCAATTAGAAAAATTAGGGTTAAATTGTGATTTAATTTTTATTTCTTTCTCAAAACAATAAAAATACAAAAATAGGTTAATTTAATTATTTTTCGTAAATTTCAATTAACTAGAAATTAGGTTTTTTTATTTATTCAATTAAACTTTATTTTCTCAAAATAGCACAAAAACCACCAAAAAAAAATTTCTTTTGAATTGCAATTAGGTAGTTGGGGTCAAAACCCTAAATCTCTCATTTTCGATTCATCGCGCGCGTTTATTATTTTTGCAATATTAATGTAACTGCTCACGGTGTGTAATAGTTTAAATTAGGATTTTCTTTATTTATCGTCTTTTACGGGTTTTTTGGTTATGTAATTAATCCCTACCCCGAAGCCTTGTAATAGCGTAGGTTTTATTTCTCGCATTTTAATTCTCACAAATATTAACTGTTTAGATGTATGTTAATAGGATTGTATGACAAGACTGCATGTTAATTTAAAACGGCTAGAAAACCCTGATGTGCAAAGATAATACCTTAAATCAAATCACTCGCACATGCGCACTCTTAGGGCATACTCTCACTTCGGTTGCCTTCGGTAAACGATCATTAAGTATAAGGTGTCTTAGTGGTTGCCCTTCTGTCTAAACAAAGATCAAATGTCCCGTTCGGAAATGTTGCCTCGGAAATGTTGTCTCGAATATGATCTCAAGACATTAGGGTTATTACTAAGACGTCCTAACATTGCTTTGGCGATCGTACGTCCCTTTCGAATTGACCCTTACAACTCCAACGATGATGCTTCCTATTTCTCAATAGTAGGATAGCGTTGTCTAAAGGAAACAAGAATAGAAACAATCCTTTTTCGAGTAGGTAGATGCTAGTAGGTACTTGCTCAAACAAACAAACTTTTTCACACCAAACACTTTTCAAACAAAGTTTTCAAAAACAACTTTCGTAACACTCTTGAAGACAGAAGCAAGGGTTAAAATGAAGTAAAACAAAAACTTTTTAAAGCAAACACACACAAGCAATTTTAAAAGATGAGCAAGTACCTAAGAGCCCATGGAAAACCATGGATAGAAAGGGTGCTAACACCTTCCCTTTCTATAATCTACCCCCGTACTCAGAATATCTCAAAAAAATAATTTTTCTGTGCTTTTTTCCTTTCCGATTGGATAAAATAAAAGTCGATGGCGACTCTTACTTACCGCGACATTTTGCGAATACAAAATGCAAACCAGCATTTGCAAAACAGTCGGTTCTGCCACCGTATCACAGTAATCAAGGAAGACAACTCAAATTTTACAAGAAACATATTCAAGAGGATTTACATGTTACAAGTTCAACTCAAATTTTAAAGGGCATTATTTAGAATTATAAGTCAAGTTCTAATAATTGATTTTAGTGTCTTAATAACACCTTCAATCATAACACTTTTAAAAAGTATTTTGATATGATATTTTTTTTAAAATTTTTGATATACGAATGATATTCAATCAAAATATTTCTAAAAAATGTTTGGTATGATAATTTTTTTTTATATCATAATTTCGAAATATTAATAATGAAAAAGTGAAAAAATGAAAAAAATAACTTTTTATATGAGAATATTTTGATAAAAAAAATTCAATATAGAAGTATGAGAAAAAGTGTGAGGGATATATATATATATATATATATATATATATATATATATATATATATATATATATATATATATATATATATATATATATATATATATATATATATATATATATATATATTTCCTATCAAAATATATCGTAACATCGTTTTTATACATTCATTATTAAAATATTTATAAAAATATCTATATGACTTTATCTGGTTTGATGAATATATTTAAAATAAATTATTCATTAATTGAATGTAAATTTTTTTTTTGACACAGTTAATTGAATGTAAATTAAAACCATATTATATTAGGTATAGAGTATACATATCAAAATACCAACTGAGATTGGGTCTATAAAAAGAAAAGGACACTAAACTTCAATAACTTAATAAATCAATATTTTTTCTTGAAAAAGAAATTCAGATTTTGTCTTACCTTATTGAATTAGAAATGCTTTACACAGATACTTAAAATTCATTAAAAATCAATTTCAACCACTTGTATCCTTAAAAAATACAAATATGAATTATAAAGAAACATATCAAATATAATCTCTATTATACTTACAAACACACGACACTAACTACGAACCAAATTCTATCGATATTATTATTAATAACAAAACCCCACAACTGTTTTGAACTGCCAGTGTTATAGATATAGATTGACATGGTTGAATAATATTTATACGTCGAGGCTGAAAAGATTCAGAAAGAATGTCTGCTGTTTGTGCTTCGAACCCCCTTTGTACAAAAAATTCTACAAAAGCAAAAAGCAATATAGCTGTTTCACTCGATTGTTATCTCTTCTATTTTTGGTTCAATAACAACAACAACAACAACAACAAATAACCCTCTTTGCTTTTATTTAATCCGAACAACAAAATATCACCTTTATTTCTCTCTCGGTCCAGTGTCTAACAACAAAATATCACATCTGTCATGCTCGCGATTATGACTCGACACAGAAATAATGACAAGCAACAATAACAACAAACTCTTATGACGGTCATGTTTTGATTCTCATGATTTCAACAACAACAACTACAACAATATATTTGAGGAAAAGAAAAGAGAACTTACAAGGTTATGAATCGAGTTGAAGTTATGAATCGTTGTTGCAGAGAAATCGCGTTGAAGGTCCGACGATTAATGAATGAAGGTTGCAGAGAAATTTGAGAGAATGTTCAAAATAGAGATTCGCGTTGCAGAGAAATCTGTTTTTAGAGAATAACGAAAACCTTTGAGTTTTAATTTTTTCATTTTTTTAAATTTAGAAATAAAACATTAATGAACTTAGGCAGCGCTTTGTAAAAAGTGATTTCTGATGTATTACCTTTAGCAGCGCTTTCTCATTAAAAAGCGCTTTCTGATGTATATCCTATAACAACACTTATATGATGCTCTTTCTAAACACATCCTTTAGCAGCGGTTTATGGGTATGTATGGCCTTAAGCAACACTTCTTAAAATCACTTTCTAAAGTAAGCCTTTAGCAGCGTTTTTTCTCAAAATTCTTTTAAAGTTTTAGCAACGCTTTCTAAAGTAAGCCTTTAGTAGCGCTTTGGGCCTATGACAACGTTTTCTACTGTTGGACCTATAGCATCACTTTGAGTTTAGGCAGCGCTTTCTAGAATTTATTTATTTTTATTTCAATTTTAATTGACCTTACACAACGCTTTCATAAAGTGTTGTCTAAAGTGTGTCTTAGGCAGCGCTTTTTCTTAACTTTAGGCACCGCTTTTTTCCAAAGCATTGTCTAAAGTGTGCTGCCTAAAAGTTGTTTTGGCGTAGTACTCACCTGAGTAAACTAGCCGGAAAACACACAGCTCGCCAAAAATAACGACCGAAACTCCTTCTCTCGCTGGAAACCACAACCTCCCTGCTCAAGCCACTGTTCACCTTCTCTTTTATATTTCTTTGATTGTTTTGTTGTTATGAACCAAAAAACTCTTTGAACTAATTTGTAGATCTTGCAAGTTTCTTTGACTTTTTGAAAATTTTGACACTAGATTTGCATAAAGTCTAAAAAAACAAATTTAAAAGCGCAAAAAAAATTGAGACCTGACAAATTCACGACAGCGTAAACCGCATCGGAATAGGGAGGACAAGTGGTCCCTCCGCCACTTGTCCTCATCTGAGAAGATGAAGTCAAATATTGATTCTCTGCGTGCATATACAATGTACTTACTGTGTACTTCAAATCCGAACCTTCAGATGTCATTACTGCATTGAAGTTGACTATATCAGAGGGATACGATTTATTTTGTTTAAATTTTTTTCTTTTAATTCTTTTTAATTTCTAAAATTAATATAAATTCAATTTTTGTCCAAAAATTCTGAAAAAATACACAAAAATTATTTATCTCATTTCTGACTTTGTGCAATTATTCTGGAATTTAATTTTTTATTTTAATATTTTTAATATTTTTTCACTTATTTGAGTGATTTTAATTAGTTAAAAAAATACTTTTATGCATTAAAAAACTTATGGAAAAATTTGTCAACACTTCTTGATTTGCGATTGACCTCTCGTAATTTTTTGGAGTTATTATTTGGTGTTTTGATACACTCTGTGTATTTCATCAATTAATTTCATTTAATTAACCATTTTAAAATTATTTTTAATTGATTTTTTATTACATTTTATTTTCTTTTTGTGATTGGTTCTGACTTATTGATAATTGGTGATGCCTTGGATCAATTTCTTCAACTTAATTGGATTTTGGGTGTTGATAGGTTGAAAAATCAAATCCACCAAAATGGATGAATGATATTGATGATAGTTGAATCCCTTTCTTGATTTTTTTCCTTGAGATTATGGTTCAATTGTGCATTCCCCTCTATCTTCATCTTATCCCCTTCTTCTATCCTTTAAGTGATTGCTAGTGGCCCAAGCTTTATGCTTGAAATTGTCCAAGTATTATTGATTATTGAACCATTGTTCAAGACCTTTGAAACCTGTTGTTAGGAGGCTTTGATTTTATCAATCCTCTAATAATTCTTCATCAACATTGTCTTAAGTTCAATCTTCAATCATCATTGATAATTTATTATGCATTTCATCTCTTTCTTTTTCTTTAAGTGATCATTAGTGGCCTAAACTTTATGTTTTAAAGTCCAAGTATGATTGATTATTGAACTTTGGTTCAAAAATTTTGAAGCTTGTTGTTAGGAGCATTGATTTTATCAATCCTCTAACAAGTATTCATCAACTTTGACACTAGTTCAATTTTCAATCATAATTAATCATTTATTATGGAATGTATCTCTTCTTCATCCCTATTTCTTTTATTTTTATTTTTGATTAATTTGGTTAAGGCATTTGAACTTTATGTTCATCTAAGCTTATGGATAGTTGATAAAATTTCAACATTTCCAACCTACCTCTAGATGATCCATAGATCATTCGAGGTACTTGACGATGGTGAAAGTTTGTCATGATCTATCTTTCATGATCTAGGTCTTGATCACCTTTGTTTTTACTTGTGTTACATGTTTTAGGAGCTTGATTTTTATCAATGTCTCTAACATGCATGGTACATACATTTCTATTGACCGGCCTCAAAATAGGTACGACTTTTACATAAGTCCATTTAAGATTGCTTAACATAGTGCTACATTTGTCCCGAATCAAAAAAACTAACTCTAACATTAACCTTTTCTTTATGCAACTTTAATTTCCGCACTTTACTTACCGCTTTTACTTTATGTCATTTACTTTTATCATTTACATTTCATACAACTTGTTTATGATTCCGCTTTTTTTTTCCTTTGTCCACTTGGACATATGTTTATGATTATGCATTTTTATTTTGTTCACTTGGACCTTTATTTTGTGCTTAACTAATTAATAATCAACTTGAATAAAAGACTTAAGACTCTTCTTAGACTATTGGTTACTATCCTTGGCATTTTGGAGTTGTGGACCCCTTGGACTTAGGATTAGATGCCTTGATACTGGAATACCCTGAGACCTTTGAGTTTTGTTTTACATGTTATTACTTTGCTTGTGTATTGGGAAATCTTTTGTGTGCAGGTGTTATTATGTTGTCCTGAAGTGATCTATATGACACATAGTTCATGATGGAAGACCTTGCTTTGGATTTTAAAACCTTGGATTTCTTTGATACTTCCTTGCTTGTGATTTATTTTCATATTATGATTGGTATGTTTTTGGTCTATTTGGTGCTTGTGGCTTTTAATCAAAAGGATGAAAATTCTATATTGACTTCATAATGTCAAGTGTTGGCTTCTTGTTTGGTTAGACTCTTCCTTACCCTAACTTTTACTTTATGTTTTAGGATAGTCTCTTCATCTCTTTCTCATCTTCTTTAATTTTCAAAATCTTCTCCCTTTTTCAAATGGGGTACGTAGGCACAAAACTTCATAACCACGATGGGTGCAAAAATTGTAAGAACCACTTCTTTTCTCATCTCCAAAATTTCATTTTGTAAATATATTTTTATAGCCAAAACACACAGATTTTCAAAGAGATTTCTGCGGAGTACCGTAGATATTTAGGGTGTTAATACCTTTCATTTGCATAACCAACTCCTTTATCTGAATCTCTATTTTACTTTGGATTTTTCGCTACTTTTTCATTCATTTGGATAAAATAAAAGTGCGGTGACGACTTTCACTAATTTTACGAGTTAAATCAATCTAATGACTTAGTCTCAATATTTCTATCGCTACAACATGAACACCACTACAACAAAAAAAAATCTCTAGACTATTTTTCACTCACAAGGCAATAAGATAACTTTCGTGAAATAATGGAAAAAAGAGATAAGAGAGAAAATAAGAAAAAGGATATTATAAGTTTTTATTTTGGTATGATTTGAAATGAGGAGAGGCTTCCTTTAGGTACTGCTTGGAATCCATTCATTAATACTGTTTCAAATAAATAGGTTAAATGTTTGACTGCAAAAATATATGCATTTTTTCATGGTGTGTTTCAGATCTCCGGGATCTTATTAGTCCTGATGGTGATTCAAAGAGAAATGATGCACAAAGGAAACAAAGGCGTCCAAAGGTGGATATATAGTCCAATGGTAAGGCAAGTGCATAGTTAATAATTAATAATTAATAATCATTTGTTTTCAATGTTAAGTAACCATATTTTCTTGTTGGTCTGTCGGTGAACGATGACTCTCAGCCTCTGTAATCCTTTTTATGGTCATCAACTTAAATCTTGTATGTAAGTAATGCCAAAGAATCAGTGAATTTGTTCCGGAACAATGTGTAGTAGTGTGATGTTGCAGACTAATTACTTTACGTGGATATGTAAAAGTGACTAAAATAGAATATAATGAGATAAATTAATGAGAATTGAATGTAACTATTTCATTATTTAAGTATTTGTATCGTTTTATCATTTCTATTTCATTCAACTTGTTCATGTAGGTAAAAAATATTGGATTCACTTGGGTTGATATTCAAACGTCTAGTAAATGAACTCCCTGCCTTTGGAGCTGTTTGATTTTCTCTAAGAAAATGTGAGTTTTAGTGTATTGTAATTTATGCTCTTAGTGCAAAGATAAAGAATATTTTAATATTGTAATTTATGCTCTTAGTGCAAAGATAAAGAATATTTTAATCATTTTTATATGATATTTTTAATCATTCAATAGGGGGCATATAGTTTTTATGCACTGTAGTTTGAATTATGGAGACTAATATCCCTTGTAAAATTGTTGTACACTACAAAAAAAGACGCGTGATTCCGGCGGTTTTTATACAAATTTGAGAGAGTTTATGACCTATGAATGTCTTTGCGGGAGTTATGAATACCCTTATTTATACGATTCCCACAAATTATTTGCCAGAGTTTAATGCGATCGCTGGTATCATATTCATACAGAGGGGGTTTATTTGCAGAGTTGAAAACCCCCCGGTAAATTGTTAATATTGTACAAAATGAATTATAAAATTCAGTCTTTAATTAAATATATAAAAAATTGACATAAAATGTAAAATTTAGTAACCAATTCAAAAATCGTAAAACAATCTTAAGGGAGTTAGAAATATTTCATGTCAATACTTTTAGGTTCTACACCTTGTGAAGTTAAAACAAAACAAAAGTAACATTGATTTTTCAAATGGGCAAAATCATTATAATGTATCTAGTTAACTATTCTTTTTGCTCATGTTTCTCATTACAAGTTCAATACTCTGGATATTGAAAGATGTCTCATCTTCTCAATTTTGGAAAAATTACTTCCTTAGTCAGCCTCCATTCCAACATTACTGCAGGTAAAAGCAAATCAAATACAATACAAAAAAAATCTTAAAGACTAAGTATTATGAAAACAGAATGAAAATTAAATTTTTAAATGTAATGTATATGCATCAAACATGATTGCAGACAATATACTAGCACTAACACTATATATGCATAAAACATGGTTGAGGATAATTTACCACCCGTTAGCCACGTTTCATGATTTTAAATAAGATAAATATAATAGAGATTATTTAGCTTTTTTAACACAAATAACATTACTTTTTGTACTTATCGGGTTTTTGACTTACACTAAAGAGGTATTTTTGTACTAGTGAAAATCAAAACAAAAATAGTTCATAACAGATCCGATCTCTACCCTTAATCTGCTAACAAACTCCTCAAATTTGAAGGCTGAAATTGATTTAATTCTAACAAATTTTCAGCAATTACAGATAACAGAAAGCTCAGAAGAAAAGGGAGGAGGGGATTCTTTCTCAAGATGACAGAATATCACGATTGAGAATTCAACAATAAGAAATAATAAGAAATTTTCAATAAAACATATGGAGAAGAAGAAGAATCAAACTTTATCTAAGATGAGTAGTAGTTGTTGATTTGGTTCGGTCGTATTTACAGAAGAGAAGATTAGCATGGGGAAATCAATCTGAAGTACATGAACCATCGACATTGTTGATGCAGGGAAGAAGATGAAAGGATATGTTTGAGAAAAACAAAGCATTTATTAAGGCAACATATGAATTAATTTGATTCTACTACTACAAAATACGTAAACAACAACGCCCAATTCACGACGGTTCTTCCAATACTGTGGTGACATCTCTAAACCTACGACGTTAACATTTTATTTTATTTTTTATTAAAAATCATTAACATATAATAATGGTTGCAGCTATAACCGTAGTTATAGATTCCAGACTTTCTTGGGTTCGAAACTCAGTATTCTCAAATATATTATTCATTTAATGTTAAGGCGCGTCTTTTCTATTTTATTTATTTTTATATATTTTAATAAAGGGCTACGACAACGGGTGGAAACTTGAACCGTTGTGAGTATATTTATATATAAGTGAATTAACTCTCACTCTTTCACAGTAGCATCGTATCTATCACAACAAAACCCTAGAATTCATTTTTTCTCTTCTTCTTCATTATTGGCATTCATATTCTACAGTATAACCATCAATCTTATTCTTCTTATATAAATGTTTTTTTTCCTTATTCTCTCGTTTTCGTGTATGTTATTGTTATGTTTTACTTGGTTTTCCTATGAATTTGTTCTTGTTAGATAGTTTATGGCTCTTTTATTGTTGTATGTTGTTCTATGTTGTTGTTGTATGTTGTGTTGTTGACAAATAAGTTTGCGGTTTCACATGTTGATAATTTTAATGGTGTTTGTAGGATTAAAGAAATGTGAATGAAGAAATAAAAACAGCAGCAAACTTCATCTAGTTTTAGAAACTATGAAAAGAAATATAAGAACTATGAAGTTATTGTGATAACTTCATCCACCTTATATTTTTTTATCATGGCTTCACAAACTAGATAAACCTCATATGATGATGATAATGGTGGTAGAAAGCGTATAGTATAAGTTGATAAATGGTTTTTCATGTGCAGCTAGCAAGTGGTTATGGTTCTTTACTTATCACTTAAAACTTTAAGAAATAGTTAGTTGTTCAGTTCTCTCAATCTATGTAAATTAATTTGATATTTTTGTTGATAAATGTTGTTAGTGAGTTTGTTATATTATATGTGATTGCTTGTTTCACTAACCCCTCATTGAACTTGCATTCATTTAAAAAGATTTTTAAGATGATAATTTAAAAAATTAAGTTATTCCTGAAAATCAACTTAGATGATCTAATATTTTTCGAATTGCATGCATCTTGTAAATCATAATTTCCTTTGTAGTGTATAGAATTTCATTCAATGTAACAAATTCTTCAAAATAATGTTCATAAATGGATGTCAGTTTGGATCTTTCACACAAAACTTATGTTTGAAAAATAAAGTAGAAAAGAAGAGGAAATCAAATTTTATGTGAAAGACTCAGACGGAAATCTATTTATCAATATTACTTTGAAGAATTTGGAACTGAATCAAATTCTATAGGCTAAAAGAGGAAACCATGATTTATAGGATGCTTGCAATTCGAAAAATAATGGATCGTTTAATTTGTTTTTCAAGAATAACTTAATTTTCTGATTATTGTCTCAAAAATCTACTTGAATGGTTATATATGGTTAATGAGGGACAGGGAAAAACAAGCAATCCCATATTTTAATGCTATTTTTATGCGCTTTAATTTTGGTTGTAGCTGAGTATCGAACTCATGTCATTATACTTATTACAACGGTTGTTTACATCGACCGTTGTGATAGACATTTTATCACAATAGTTCTTGGACTCTTGATTGTAACTGTTCGCATATACAATCACATTCTACACAACAATGTCCGGATCCGTGTGATTATATGGATTTTCTAACCGTTGTTAAATAAATTTTCTGTAGTAGTGTTCGGTCCAAATAAATGCAAAACTTCAAATTTGAAAACCTAAATTTTGATTGGACTAAATAATAAAAGGTATTTTTTTACCATATTATTAGTGACAAATAAAAGTTCAATTTTGATTGGATCAAAGCCAAAAAGGTATTGTAGACTTTTCTAGAGTATCTTTTATCTTCTTATATGATAGATTTGTTTCTAAAAGATTGCACATAATCTAAAATCAACCAAAATATTTCAAAAAATAATGCACCAGTTAATAGCGGAACCAAGATAACCTCGATAACTTACGCATGAAAATAAGTCAATCAATATGTAATAACAAACTTCATTTTTATTATAATATCACATTTTTTACTAACAATTAAGATAAACTAACAAATAAAACGATTCAAAAATATCAAGAGTATTAGAGATACTCAAAATCTCATGTTCAAAACTAAATATACAAAGGTTAAACAAAAACGAACAAAAAAATTTAAATATATACTTAATTTTATTTTTAATTAAAAATTATTGATTTATAAATATCAACAACTTATTAATATTAATACATAAATATAAAAATATTGTTACTAAGAATTGAATCCTAGATCAATGTTTTAGATCCATTTAACTCCTAGCACCCAAATGAACTTTGGTATATATGTGTTTAGTAATATTTAGAAAAAAAATATTTTATGAATGTTACTAAAATGACTAAATATGTAATACTGATTATATAATATTTTATTGAGAATGCTACAGAAGCATACAAGTATATAAACATTTATTATCTATTATCTATTATCTATTATAATATATTAAAACTAAAGCAACGGATTATATTGCAACATGTCATATATTATAGTATAATTTTACTTTTACCACATTAAATAAAATTCTATATCAAATAAAATTCTATATGTCACTCTTAAAATTGAATCTAACAACAAATTTATTATAATATATTAAATTTAAATCATCGGATTATATTACAACATGTTATATACCATATAACTCTATTTTTGCCACATCAATTAAAATCCCATATGTCACTTTAAAATTGAATCTAACAACAAATTTGCACAATTGTTCTTCATCACTTTATTTCTATTTCAAAAACCATATGTTACAATAACTTTATTATCATCTATCCTCACAAAAATTACTCATAATTAAATACAACTATCACCCTTTAAATTTTTAATTTAATTTTAATAATTTTTTTATTATCTTTCAAGATTCACATATGTATTTATACTCTAATATATATCATTTATTTTTATTATAGTCTAATATCTTCAAATATATTTTTTAAAATAAAAGATAATATTTATTACAAAAAAAAAAAAAAAACAGTCAATACAAACGATCACTCAGAATCCAGCTAAAAACCCAAAAACTCAATTACATCAAAAGAAGGCTAGCAACATGCTGCATGAGTTTAGGTCATATCTTTAAAACTATTAATAATACTATTTTTTAAAATCATAATACTAGCACAAATATAAATTGATGACACCATTCAAAAATAAAATAAAATCATAATAAATTTTTTTTTAAAGTTAAAGGGAAAAAATATTTAAAATTCTTACAAAACTTAATAATGATAATAATGAATATTTTAAGTTATTCATTATAAGAAATACAAATTAACCGAAAATTTAAGAGAAAAAATATAGACTATTTTAAATTATAAGGACTTATACTCTACTTACACCTCTTCAATTATATCTATTAATAATTATAAACAAATATATTTATATTAAAAAACACATTAATCGGACAACTAACTGATTTTAGTATGTGATACAAATAATTGAAAGATGGAAAAATAGTTTTTGAATTATTATATAAAATAATTAAATATAACACTGTTATAAAATTTAGTAATACCATAATAAATATTTTAATTTTGACACTATCAACATTACCAATAATATATATATATATATATATATATATATATATATATATATATATATATATATATATATATATATATATATATATATATATATATATATATATATATATATATATATATATATATATATATATATATATATATATATATATATATATATATATATATATATATATATATATATATATATATAATATGAGAATAAGTAAATTATATGAGAATGTGAGAATGTAATAACAACCATTGGATTTACATTTAATAGTTGAAATTAAAAGATATTTTTTTAAATTTGATTAATCACAATTTAATCTCGACGTTTCCTTTTTAAATCTGATGATTCTTATTCATTCTCACATTCTCATATAACTTACTCGTTCTCATATGATATGTCATATATATATATATATATATATATATATATATATATATATATATATATATATATATATATATATATATATATATATATATATATATATATATATATATATATATATATATATATATATATATATATATATATATATATATATATATATATATATATATATAATAAAGCGAGTTATATATAATTACATATACTTGATTCTGATAATAAATATAAAATCTAACATTAATATGATCATATATCTTTAATATGTTCACAATAAGTTAAAATTTATAAAACTTTGAATAAGTACTTTCGTTTTTTAATTTAAGTTTCTTCTAAAATATATATTATAAATATGATGTCTTTTTTTTATTTTTAAAAATATATATTGTAAATTAAATAGAAATTTAAAAGTTTGTTGCATTTCTTCATTATAATTTTACAATTTAAAATTTTAAATGATTTCGTCTCGTTTTTATTTAGTTTTATACCATAAACTTATATTATTAAGTATAATTATAAAATTTAAAAATTATGTTTTTTGTATAATATTATCTCATATAGAATATTTGAACATGTGTACTCTCAAATCATCTCAAAAATATGATATATATTTCAAGTTATTGGATTGTGCATAATATTTTTAGAGATTAATTGTTATGCATTGTTGTCAGCATAAAAAGTTTTACACCATCAGTAAATCACAACCACCAATAAATATTATTTTATTAATAATTAAAATAAAAGTCAAACTTAATTTCAAATCTAACGGTTACCATTCACTAATAGTATAAATTTTTTTTACATTGTCAGTGTATTTCAATTAAGTTTATATTTTTATACCGTTATGTATACATTCCCGAAAAAAAATTAATAAGTCATCACAATAGCATTATATATAATTATATAGAAAAAATTAAATGTATTTGAAACTATACGGATAAAAAATAGAAGAATTTTATTTTTCAATAATTCAACATATTTATATTTACTTTAGTTGATTATCCCGAATATATAGTTTAAAATAAAATATTATAAATATAAATTGACTAATTATATTTATCAAAATAAAATATATCAATTACAATTAAAATTTCAATACAAAAATAAATTAATGTACACCCGCGCATCACTCGAATTCTAATCGAATATACCATTAATCAGAAGCCAATCAGTCACACAAATCAAATTTCAATACTCTTCTAATAAAAAATTCTCACGTTTAACACTCCAAGATATTTCATGGTTCAGTTTGAACCCAGAATTCTTATTCTCAATCAATAATCAACATATTGTGATAATTTATAGAAAATATAAAAAAATAACACACTTATATATGAAACAATAAATTAATCTTTATCCTTTTGTCCATCCGTCATTGTAATATTTAATAACAGATAATTATAAGTTACTCCTATAATTTAGGTGTAACCAACCATTTCTATTAGTGTGCATATGACTTGTTATAGTTTGAATCATTCATGCCTTGATGTTAGGAATCGGCATAAGAGCTCCTTTAAGATTAGGAATTAGTTATACAATCATGTATCTTTTGTATCTATAAATAGTCAGCATTTATGACTAAAATAATATATTGGAATATCATTCTCTTCATTGTATTCAAAGCATAAAAGCTTAAAAGAAATTTTCTCTCTCTCTCTCATGATCCTTACTATGGCTTCACCTTCTGACACTGAAATGACGTACAATGTGTCATCGCCGGCAGCCAAACTGATCATTTTGAATGTTGGTTCTCAACTCTCTATCAAACTCGATGGAGACAATTACCCTGTCTGGAGAATCCAGTTCATGGCTCTTTTAACAGGCTATGATCTGCTAAGCTATATTGTTGGAACTAAGCCATGTCCATCAAAACAACTCGAGACCAATACCACAACTATCAATCCAGCCTTTACTCATTGGGTTCGACAAGATCAACTGATTCTACATGGAATCGTATCATCTGTGTCTGCAACAGTAGTCACTCACCTAGGAACTGTCAAAAGTTCCAATCAAGCATGGGAGATCCTAAAAACCATGTATGTTGGCCGCTCAAGAGTACGTATCATCGCACTCAAACAACGGATTTCCAATTTCAAAAAAGGAAACCAATCGATGGCTACATATCTTCAAGGAATAAAGGTAATTTCAGATGAACTCTCAATCATTGATCATCCTCTTGATGAAACTGACCTTGTTATTCACACTCAATGGTTTGAGTGTTGAGTATCGCGAAATTTCTGCTGCACTTAGAAGCAGAGAAAGTCCAGTTGCCTTTGTTGAACTTCATGAGAAACTGATCGACTTTGAAACAATTCATAACCATGTTGATCCACTTGTAGTTGATAATGTGATTGCAACTACCGATGCAGTCACAAGAAACAACAACTATCACAACAAAAACCACAACAATCGTAGCTCTTCTCCAATTCTGAGGAATGGCGAAAATAAGGTGGTCTGTCATTTTTATGACAAGGCTGGTCACACTGCTAAAACCTGCTACATAATTAAGGGATTTCTGAAATAGAATGGCCCTAAACCAACAGTGAACCTTGCACAGAATCAGGCTGCAACACAACATCGTAATTGGATCATGGACATTGGAGCATATCATCATATTTCTCAAGACCTACAACAACTCAGGTTAACAAATCCCTATCCTAGAGAAGATTAGGTGATTGTTGGTGATGGAACAGGTTTGAACATTACTCACACTGGTAACTCTGTTATTAATACTTTTGTCAAACCTCTTCAGCTTAAACAAGTCTTATGTGTGCCTAAAACTCAATCTAACTTTTTGTCTGTTTCCAAGTTATGTCAATCTAATGGTTGTTCTGTTGAATTTTTTCCAAATCATTTTGTTGTCAAGGACATGAACTCGGGTCAACAACTTCTTCAAGGACCCCGTAAACAAGATCTTTATCATTTATCTCATGCATTTAGTCCATCCAGCCCACCACAAGAATTTCATTCAAGCATCCACTCTACATCTACATGGCATCATAAATTAGGACATCCTTCTTTCAAAATAATAAAGCATCTGATGCACAATCGTCATCTACCAATAAAGCTTCCAGCCTCACATGAGTGTAGTTCTTGTCACTATGCAAAAAGCCACAAGCTTCCTTTTTCAAATCATCATCTCACAAGCAACAAACCTTTGGAACTTTTGTACTCTGATGTTTGGGGCCCAGATCCTGTTAGATCCTTAAGATGGTTATTTATACTATTTAACCATTGTTGATCATTTTTATGTATGGTTATATATAATGAAACATAAGTCAGATGTCTTCTCTCTTTTTGTTCAATTCAAGTCCATTGTTGAAAAATACTTTAATTTGTCGATCGTTTCTCTTTTCACTGATAATGGAGGAGAATTTATCAAATTAAAATCGTTTCTTATCAATAATGGTATTTCTCATTTAAGCACACCACCGCACACACCTGAGATAAATGGCACAGTAGAGAGGCGACACCGACATGTTATTGAAATTGGTCGTGCTCTTTTGCATCATGCTAGTTTACCCTCTCAATTATGGTCATTTTCTTTCACCAATGTTGTGTACCTTATTAATAGGATGCCTAAACCAAACATTAATATGGTCTCACCATTTGAAGTATTGTTCAAAAGCACACCAAATTCTAATAAACGTCATTCCTTTGGATGTTTGTGTTTTCCCTGGCTAAAACCATATATGCAAAATAAGCTCCAAACCAGGTCTAAACCTTGCATATTCCTAGGATATTCCATGTCACAACATGCATACTATTATCTTGAACCATTGTCAAATAGGATACATGTATCCATACATGTCAATTTTGTGGAAAATTCATTCCCATATCAATCCATAATTAACTCGTCGTCTACTTTTCCTCTAATTCCATCACCAGACTCTGTTGTACATAGTATTATTCATGTTAACCAAGATCAAAGTTCAGCTCCGGTACTAAACCAGTCCCTAGAGCATGAGCCATCTATGTCTCTGCCACCCGTTCTCCCATTAACATTATCTAGTCCTGCACCAACCATTGTACCAAACCAAACACGAGTACCCTTGTCATCTATACCTAGCTGTACACCTACATCTGAGTCATCAGTCCCGGTATCGAGTCTTATACCAGTTCCTGCCTCGAATCCTACACCAGTCCCTGAGTCAAAGATTCCTATTGAGTCATCTGTAACAACACAGATACCAGTGACTAGTGATAATTTAACAAGTTATACCACCAATAATGCACACGATCAGGTCCAACCTTCACAAAAAAATAATCCAGTTCAACATGATTCTATTGTAACAAGGTCCCAAAATAATATATTCAAACCCAAGAAGTTATTTACTACAACTAAACATGAGTTACAGGAAAATCTTGAGCCATCTACCATTACTCAAGCATTTAAAATACCAGATTGGAGAGATGCTTGTTCTGCTGAATTTAATGCACTCATGAACAATGGTACTTGGACCTTAGTTCTGCGTAAAGCTCACACTAATTTAGTTGGCTGTAAATGGTTGTTTCACATCAAAAGAAATCTTGATGGAAGTGTGGTACGCTATAAAGCATGGTTGGTTGCAAAAGGATTCACTCAAACACCCGGTCTTGATTTTAAGGAAACATTTGCACCGGTTGTGAAACCTCAAACCATTAAAGTGGTTCTCACTTTAGCACTTGCTCAAGGGTGGTCTTCACACCAAATGGATGTTAATAATGCCTTTTTTCATGGAAAATTGACCGGATATGTCTACATGCAACAACCACCCGGATTCCTTCATTCTGAATTTCCTCAATATGTATGCAAACTCAAGAAGGCTATTTATGGTTTACGACAAGCACCTCGAACATGGCATGATTCTGTCAAGGCATTTGTTCTTTCTGTTGGGTTTCAAACAAGCCTAAGTGATTCCTTCCTTGTTTATTTACAATAAACATGGTGTACAAGATTTCTTATTAGTATATGTTGATGACTTACTTTTGACGGGCAGTGATACTACCTTTTTAAATAATTTCATGACAAAACTTTCCAATAAGTTTTCTCTCAAACAACTTGGTTTCCCTCATTATTTTCTTGGAATTGAAATGATTCCAACCAAGGAGGGTATGTTATTACCTCAACATGGTTATATTAGAGAACTCTTTGATAAGTTCAATATGGCTGGTGCAAAGTCCGCCAACACACCATTATGTATGACTACTCCTCTCAAACTACATGATGGATCTGCCGCTGCCGACTCAAATCAATTTCCTAGTATCATTGGTGCATTGTAATATGTCACTTTGACAAGTCCAGATCTGTCCTTTGCAATTAATAAATTGTCACAATTCATGCATCAACCAAATCAAGTGCACCTCCAGCAACTCAAGAGAGTATTAAGGTATCTCAAACATAATATTAATCATGTTCTGAGGCTAGCAAAACCACTTCATCTCAAATTACAAGCCTTCTGTGATGCTGACTGGGGATGTAATTTTGATGACAAAACATCTACTTCATCTTACATAATTTACTTTGGGGGAAATCCTGTCTCATGGCTATCAAAAAGGCAGAAAACAATTGCAAGATCATCCACAGAAGCAGAATACTGATATGCTGCCAATACTACAATGGAGATTATGTTGTTTCTCAATCTATTGAGTGAACTTGGAGTAACATCTCACATACCTACTCTCTTTTATGAAAATATTGGCGCAACCTACTTATGCTCCAATCCAGTGCTTCACTCTCGAATGAAACACATTGCTCTAGATTATCATTTTGTGTGACAGATGGTTCAACTTGGAAAAATACGAGTCTCTCATATTTCTACAAAAGACCAGCCGACAGATATTCTAACAAAGCCTATGCATCGAACCAGATTTTCATTTCTCAAAGTAAAAATTTGTGTCATTGATGGTGACCCAATTTTGAATGGGCATAATAACAGATAATTATAAGTTACTCCTACAATTTAGGTGTAACCAACCATTCCTATTAGTATGCATATGACTTGTTATAGTTTGAATCATTCATGCCTTGATGTTAGGAATAGGCATAAGAGCTCCCTTAAGATTAGGAATTAGTTACATAATCATGTATCTTTTGTATCCATAAATAGTCAGCATTTATGACTAGAATAATATATTGGAATATCATTCTCTTCAATATTCAGTAGTAGTTGACTTTTTGCAATTGCATCTTATCTCACCTTTTTTTTCCAATAAGAGGCTTCAAGTTACCCATCTTCAATTATGTGGCCACCATATTGAACAACTTAGTCTTTAAGGTTTTTTCCAATTGTGTGCTTATGAAATATGAAAGGAAGAAAGACATATCTTCTAAATCCTAATTCTGAAATAGAAAGAAAGTGTGGAGTTTAGAGGATAAAAAGGGAAGTTCATTGGTATGGATACTATAGGTAATTTTCTAAACTCTATTAATAATGTTTGGTTAGTAGATGGGCTCAAACATAACCTGTTGAGCATTATTCAATTTTGTGACAATAGTTAGATGTGTTGTTTAATAAGAATATTTGCTCACTCATCAATAAATCTTACAAATCCATTTTATTTAAAGGAAAAAGGAAGAGAAATGTTTATGTTAGTTCCATGTTTTTATGGTTGGCTTAATTTTGGCTAAGCACGGTTCTGAACATGGTTCTATGTTGTTGTAGAGTAAGATGTTGCAGCATCTTTATCAACTGCCATAAGAGTTGACCTTATGGAACTTGCACCAATGGTCAGGATCAGGTCCCAAGACGTCTGTCTTGGGATTGGCAGCTAAGGCATGTTATGCGTGTGTCAAACTTCTCGTCATATTTTCTCCTAGTGGTCCTTCAGGGGAGTGAAGCCGTCAATGGATTATCCATTTTGTTCGAACGATTTTCTTTCTCTCATAAGCGATGTGTATTGGTTCCCTTGTGATATGTTTGTATTAGGAGTGTGTTCTTTTGCATCCCAGATCTTCATTTCAGTATTTCTCTTCTTGTCTTTGATGTAACATTATGCTCACATTACTACTTTAGCCAAGGATGTTACTTCTATCTGGGAAAGGGATTTGTTGAAGTGTCCCTCCCTGAGCCCATTCTAAAATGCTCATACGAGAAATTTCTAGTTTGGATGGACTACCTTGGTTGTTGCTTTACTGAAACAGACAAGATTGTCCCTCAGTGACTCTGAGGAACCTTGAAGAATTTTGAATAGAGTGGTGAAGATCAACTTCTAATTCCTTACTAAGTTGAATTATGGGAGTGGCTTCTTCACTTGATCATGACAGATTGTGACAAATATCCCGAGGAGGCCTATTTTCCTCTTAGGGTTATGTCTCTAAAAGATTCTAAACAGGAGTTAGCATTTCATGGAATCATGTTCCAAATTATGGTCACCTGAGTGTTGATGGAGGCTACATGTTCATACGGGTCTTTGTTTCCTTCAAAATTAGCCAAGGATCGTGGCTTGAAGTTCTCTAGGATGAGAGCCTCCCATATCTCATCGAATATAGGGATCTAACACCTCCAATTCGTCTACCATGTCTGTCTCCTATTGGCACTGTTAGATATGGAGGATGTTATCCTCCAGGGTTTGGTTCTAACGACAAGGTCGTCTAAGTGCGCATCTCTACTTTGACATTTTCTTCGTCGTTAGATTCCTCGTTGGTTGAAGTTGTTGTCTTTTGGTTCATCATAATGGACATAGATGATGAACATGGAGATAATAATTCGACTTAATAATGCAACGACATCCCAGATGAGTTTTATTGGGGCCCCATGGTAGGTGCCAATTAAACTTGTAAAAAGTAGAACTGTGTGACAACCCCTAGTAAGTTTGTTAGACGATGATAACATATCTAGAGGGGGTGAATAGGTACCCCAATTAAAATCTAGAAAATTCTGGTTTTGAAAGTTTATTTATCAAAGAGTTTGAGCGGAAGTTTTTTTTTGAAAATAAATCATTTGTACGAAGAGTTATTGGAACCTCAGATATGCAAATGTAACAAATTCAATATGGAATGAGATTGACAATTTAAATTAATAGCTTGAATCAATTTACAACTTATTTAACGTTTGTATCAAGTTACTAGTAATGTTATTTCCAATGGCAATTAATCAAAAAGCTAGCGAAACAATTTGTTGAACACTTGATGTGCAATTGAGTTTTCATAAATTCCTTTAAGTTGTGTTAATACAAAAAAGCACTTATAATAAAAAGTGATTATAAGAAATATCAACACTTGAATAAGGTCAAAAACAGTCCGGAAAAATTCTTACGCATCATTTGATAATGAAATGCTATTGGACAAATTGATTTATGAAAATTAAAGCAAGTAAAAGTAATAAGAAAATAGACACGAGGATTTATCTTCACAATTCCCCACTTTCGTCCTCACGTGTGGGTACGTCTGCGCCTAATTCCAATGGAATTAGGATAATCATTACTATGCAAAAGTTGATATAAAAGAGGTGTTCAAGAGCAACTCCATAAATCCTAATGCTTCTTGTTGGTTCAACCCCTTATCTTCTTTTGATCTTGAGAAAGTCCAAGACACAATAGATGTCAATTGAGTTGTCGATATTGCTACTCCTTTGTGTTCTTTATCTCTAAAGCTTCCACGCACAAATGATCAATTGTACATATTGCAACACAAGACTTCAATTGTGATCCTCTGTTCTCTCGCTACATCATTTTGATTCTTTACTACAAAGGATCCCTTGCATTCTTTATCTCCAAAGGACTTCACTTGGTCGTAATCACCTTTTGAATGTCTTTCACAAAAACTTCCAAATCAACCAATGATCTTGAACGACAAATTCACGGTTTTCCCCAATGAAGACCCCTAGAAATCTCAACCCAATATTCTTAGCGACACAAGAACCTAATCAGACATTATATAACCTCGTCTAGATGGCACCCCAACAAAAGATCATTACAATGGAATGTTAGTGTGTATGCATAGATTGGAGGTTGAAGATGAAGAGGAAATGTAGACTAATTTTATGGTATCATCAAGTTGTAATGATGCACAAATGATGTATTTATAGTTTTGGTGATTTAGGGCAAAAAGGAATTTTTCAGAATTAAAAAGATTTGAAACATTGACCAAAATGATCAGTATGTGTCGAGCTATAAATCGTATGTGTTGACACATACGTTAACTTTAAGCTATATGTGTCGACCTGAAAGAAGGTATGTGTCGACTGAAGAAAGTCAGAGGCTTCAGGATTTTAGAGAACAACAAATGTGTCGACCTGAAATCCGTATGCGTCGACACATAAAATTGGAATTTTTTAAATTTCAAAAATGCTTGAGTATGTGTCGACTTGAGCCTTCCAAAGACTACAGGCTTTAAAACTGAGTTGTATGTGTCGACCTGAAAATCGTATGTGTCGACGCATGCAATGAAAATTTACGCAGAAACTTATTTTCATGACTTGAATCAATTTCAAAATGCTTTTTAATGGTTCCTAAGACCCCTACCGCAAAGGAGTTCCATAAGACATAGAGATATCGTCCAATATGCATAAATGCTAGTTTTTCCCAGTTTTGACATCATGTAAAACATGTAATGACAGAAGTTGTACTCACATACTCCCCATTTTTTATGATGATAAAACTTGCGACGATTCATTTCACGTAGTTGCAAAGGCCCCCATGTCTTTGTGCTTCCCTAATTCGTCTCGCATATGCTTATCTCGTTTGACAACATCAAAAAGAAAGATAGCAAACCGTTAGAAGTAACATAATCCAATATAAATACTAATATATCACTCAGAGGTATTTTTGCATACAAGAGGAACAATCACATACCCTCATATATATGTAATGATGCGAAATTGGTAAATAGCTGACAATCAACATTACAATAAATTTAATGTAATGCATAAAGAGTAAACACCCCGTGAAATAGCAAATATGTCAGGTTGTTTTTATAGTGTCACGATAACATAACACATTATAATAGAACTCCCGAAACCACACACGCATGTTCCTTGCATAATGACAAGAATATGTCACTACTAACATTAAAATGAGAAATCATGTCATACCATGTAGCTAACACAACAAGAAACACATATTACAAATAACACTCATACAATAAGCTTAAGCACAAGTGCAAGAATTGAATAATATACAAAACACATGCTTACACAACAAGAACAGACTTATAAAATGTGAAAGAATTAATACATGAAGTCATTATAAGCATGTAGATTAAAAACACACAATGGTTATCATCAAAAAAATTTGGAAATGAACATTCATGGTTTTCATCATTTGTGAGAATATCAAGCATTTTTGGAAATATAAAAGTAACATGCATTAAGGAAAATTTTACTTTCAAGGAGAAATTGAAACGATATTACCTCAATTTTGAAGTAATTGAAGTTGCACTCATATGATGTAAAATACTAAAACAAAGGATTAGAGTAGAGATATAAAGTGCAAGCAACAAGATAGTATTAAACAACATTGGAGATATTAATGATCCCCAAATCCCCACATATGTTGATAAAAGGTTCGGTTGCAAGAGGTTTAGTGAAAATATCAGCAAGTTAATTTTTACTATCAACGTGCTCAAACAAAACATCCCCTTTTTCAACATGATCGCAAAGGAAGTGGTGGCGTATCTCGATATTTTTAGTGCGAGAATGTAGTACAGGATTTTTGGTTAGATCAAAGGCACTAGTGTTGTCATACATGATAGGAATACATGAAAATTTATTGTCAAAATCAAGTAGTTGTTGCTTAAGCCACAAAAGTTTGGTATAAAATTTACCGGCTGCCACATATTCTGCCTCGGTCGTTGACAAAGCAACAAAAACTTTCTTTTTACTATGCCAACTAACTAAGGATTTTGAAAACATGTGACAAGTTCCACTAGTACTTTTCCTATCTAATTTGCAACCGGAAAAATCGGAATCAAAATAACCAACCAAGCTACAATCTTTTCCCTTGGAATACCAAAGCCCAAACTTAGATGTATCATAAGGTACCTAAGAATATGCTTAATCGCTTTTAAGTGCGATTCCTTGGGAACTGATTGATATCGTGCACACATACAAACACTAAACATAATACCAGGCCTAGATGCGGTAAGATAAAGAAGAGATTCAATTATTCCTCTATACCTTTTGACCTCAACATCCTTACCCTTTTCATCTCTATCCAAGTTACCATGTATTGCCATAGGTGTGTCAATTTCCTTTGTTTCGTCCATACCGAATCTTTTAAGTAATTCGAGATAATACTTGGTTTGACATACAAATGTTCCTTCATCAAGTTGCTTAATTTGTATTCCGAGAAAGTAGTTCAACTCTCCTGTTAGACTCATTTCAAACTCTCCCTGCATAAGCTTAGAAAACTCCTTGACAAGATGCATGTTAGTTGATCCAAAAATAATATCATCAACGTAAATTTGAATGGTAAAGTGTGTTTTCCTTGTCATTTAAGAAATAATTTAGTGTTTACCTTTCCTCTAGAGCATGCTTGTTCTAGAAAAAACTTTCTAAGTCGTCATACCATGCCCTAGGGGCTTATTTAAGATCACACAAAGCGCATTCTAGTTTAAAAACATGATTAGGAAACTAATAATTTTCAAAACTGAGAGGTTGTGAAACATACACCTCTTCAGACAAACTTTATTTCTTGTTATCACACCATGTTCATCAAGTTTATTCCTAAATACCCAACGAGTGCCTATAACTTAATGATTTTGTGGACGAGGGACAAGGTCCTCAACATCATTTCTTTCAAATTGATTCAATTCTTCTTGCATGGCCATAAGCCAATACTCATCAAGTAAGGCGTCCTTAGCATTTTTAGGTTCAACTTTTTAAACGTGCGCGTGGAGATTACAAAAATTATTTATCTTAGAGCACATTGTTACCCCTTTTGTGATATCACCAATAATGTTCTCGACAGGATGATCCTTGGAGGTTCTCCACTGCAATGGAAGGTTGTCATCATCTTGTTGGATTTGGTCATCATCATTCATTTCTTGGTTTCCATCTTCCTCCTTCTCAAATTCCACCGATTTAGGTTGATTAAGTTCTTTATTGGTGTCTTTGAGTATGTCTTTCGTAGATGCACCTACACCATGAAAAGAAATACATTTCCCAACACTATTTGGGAAAGTCTCATCAAAAGTAACATGAACCAACTCTTCAACAATAAGTAATCTTTTATTAGAAACTATCTATGCTTTACTATATTGAGAGTATTCAAGAAAGATACCTTCATCGGCTTTTGCGTCAAATTTTCCAAGATTATTTCTTCCATTATTTAAAATAAAAAATTTACATCCAAAGACATGAAGATGAGATAAAATTGGTTTTATACCTTTTAAAAGTTCATAAGGAGTTTTGTCAAGTATAGTAAGAATAATTATACTATTCAAGACATGACAAGTCGTGCTAATAGCATCGGCCCAAAAGTATTTTGGTAAACCACAATCATTGAGCATTGTTCTTACCAACTCCTATAGAATATGATTTTTCCGTTCCACAACACCATTTTGTTGTGGAGTTTTAGGAGCTGAAAAGTTATGTTCAATTCCAAATTTATCACAATATTCTTCAAAGAAGTGGTTTTCAAATTCCCCTCCATGATCACTTCGAATAACAACAATTTTTGAACTTAATTTATTTTGAGATAACTTAGCAAAACGTGTGAAAGCCAAGAAAGTTTCATCATTACTACGTAAGAAAATAGTCCAACAAAATCTTGAGTAATCGTCTACAATGAAAAAACCATAGTAATTACCACCTATGCTTTTGGTATGTGAAGGTCAAAATAAATCCATGTGAAAGAGCTCAAGAGGTCTCGTTGTTGAAACACCATTTTTAGATTTAAAAGAGACTCTTGTTTGCTTACCCTTTTGACATGCATCACATAGATGATATTTTGAAAACTTTATTTTTGGTAGACCAATTACTAAGTCTTTCGAAACTATTTTATCAAGTTGATCAAAATTAACATGTGCCAAACGTCTATGCCATAGCCAAGAGTCTTCACTAATGGTAACAAGACATTGAGCATTATTCAAGGAAATTTCTCTTAAATCAAGCATATAGATATTATTAACCCTCACACTCTTAAACATACAATCTTTATTTTTATTATGTTTTATTATGAAAGAATCTTTGACAAAAGTCACCTTATACCCATTGTCACGTGATTGACTAATACTAAGAAGACTATGTCTAAGGCCTTCAACTAACATAACATTTGAGATAGTAATAGTTGATAGATTACCTATACTACCTTTTCCAAATATTTCACATTTGTTTTGATCACCATAGGACACAAATCCTTTCTTCTTTTCCACAAATTCGGAGAATAGAGAAATCTCTCCCGTCATGTGTCTTGAACATCCACTATTGAGAATCCATTTTCCCGTCATATCATCAAGACACTCATCCTACATAATCAAATAAAAGTGGTAGGTACCCAATTCTCATTGGGTCCTTGGAGTGAGTGAAATAATTGTTGCAATTGGAAAACCATTGGAAATTTCCTTTAGGAATTAAAAAAACACCTAAATTTTCATTTTTCAATAGTGTGGCCTTTCTTGCAACAATAGTGAAAAAACAGTCCATGATGAGATTTATTTTTGCTATTAGACTCCATGATCAAATTATAATTTTTGTGAGGTTTTTCAACCTTTTAAGGATTAATGGAAAAAACATTATGAGGTTGTGATGTCTTGTCCACTTTGGTTTTAAGAGTACTCACTTCTTGTTGCCAAATTTGACAAGTTTCACAACCGAATCGACTAGGTTCCTCATCCTCATCTTTATGTTTTTTTAGCATCCACAATAGAACATTTAATGCTTTGAGTTTTTTATTGGTTTCCTCAACCTTTGCTTCCAAGTATGTAAAAACTTTTTCATCGGAAGTAATTCTCTTAGAAGCACATAATGTTTCTTTTTGTAGATTATCAAAAACAATTTCCAACTCTACAAAAGACAACTTATCAATATTAGTATATTTAGAATGGCTTAAATTCTTTTTCTTGTCTTAACGTTGATTTTCTATGAAATAATAGTTTTCCTCTTCATCGTTATCACTTGAGATTTCATTGCTTGAGGAATCATTATCACTATCCCAAGCAACATAGGCTTTTCTAGAGTTCCTAGAATTGTTTCTTTGCCCCTTTCCTTTCTTATTGACAAAAGATGGACACTCCGGTCTATAATGACACGGCTTTCCGCATTCATAACATATACCTTTTCCCTTATCCTTTTTGTTTTCTTCATCTTTTGAGGATGTGGATTGTCTTATAAACTTCACAATATAATTGATGGAGTGTTTGGCACCATTCTTTCGATTGTATCGATAGTATCTCCTCACAAATAATCACATTTGTTCATCATCCGAATTTTCTTCATCACTAGAGTCATTATCATTAGTGTGCTCCTCCTATAAGGACTTTGAACTTGAAGCCTTGAGAGATTTAGAATTTAATACTTCCTCTTTGTTGGTGTCTTTATCCTTTTTCTTCTTTTTCTCAAGCTTCATATCGTGTTTTTCTAAGCAACTGAGTTCTTGCTCGTGTTTCTCTAACTTTCCAAACAAGGCGGTGAGATCAAGTGTTGTAAGATTATTAGCTTCCTTGATCGTTGTGACCTTTGGTTTCCAGTTCCTAGTAAGACATCTCAAAACCTTGTTCGTAGAAATAACATTGGAAATAGGATTATCTACCAAGTTTAAACGATTAATAAGATGTGAGAACCGCTTTTGCATTTGAGCAATGGTTTCACCATTATTCATGCAAAAGAGTTCAAACTCTCGATTAAGTGTATTAATCCTAGCTTGTTTAACTTTATTAGTTCCCTCATAGGTAACCTGTAGGGCATCCCACATAACTTTAGAGGTTCGACAATAGGAAATGCGATAAAACTCATCAACACCAAGAGCGGACATGATAATATTTTTTGCTTTCCAATCGCGTGACCACTTCTTATTTTCTTCCTCATCCAATAAGTTTTCTAGATTTTGTACGGTAACACCCTCAACAACATATGTCACTTGTGTTGGACCATTTTGAATTACTTCCTACAAACCTTTATCATGTGAATTGATATGAATTTGAATACAAGCTTTCCAATAACTATAACTTTCTCCCGATAAAATCGAGACTCTTTTATAATACCCTTTAGGTTCGCACGCCATATTCTAATAAGTTTCGAAGACGAAATGAACCGGGCTCTTGATGCAACTTTTTAGACGATGACAACATATCAAGAGGGATTGAATAGATACCCCTATTAAAAATTCAGAAAATTATGGGTTTGAAAGTTTATTTATCAAAGAGTTTGAGCGGAAGTGTTTTTGAAAATAAATTGTCTGTACGAATAGTTATTGGAACCTCAGATATGAAAATGTAACAAATTCAATATGGAATGAGATTGACAATTTGAATTAATAGCTTGACTCAATTTACAACTTATTTAATGGTTGTATCAAGTTACTAGTAATGCTATTTCCAATGGCAATTAATCAAAAAACTAGCAAAACAATTTTGTCGAACACTTAGTGTGCAATTGATTTTTCAGAATTTTCCTTTAAGTTGTGTTGATACAAAAAAGTACTTATAATCAAAAGTTATTATAAGTAATATCAAAGCTTGAATAAGATAAAAAATAGTCAGGAAAAATTCTTACGAATCAATTGATAACGCAATATTATTGGACAAATTGATTGATGGAAAATAAAGAAAGTAAAAGCAATATAAAAATAAACACGATGATTTATCTTCACAATTCCTCACTTTCATCGTTGCATGTGGGTACGTCTGCGCCTAATTCCTATTGAATTAGTATAATTCCTACTATGAAAAAGTTGATACAAGAGAAGTGTTCAATAGCAAGTCCACAAACCCTAATGCTTGTTTTTTATTCAACCCCTTCCCTTTTTTTGATATTGAGAAAGACCAAGACACAATAGATCCCAATTAAGTTTTCGATATTGTTACTCTTTTATGTTCTTTATCTTAAAATCTTTCATCCATGAACGATCAATTGTACCAATTGCAACACAAGACTTCAATTGTGATTTTATGTTCTCTCTCTACTTCCTTTGTGTTCTTTATATCCAAAGGACCCCTTTCATTATTTATCTCCAAAGGAATTCACTTAGCCACAATCACCATTTAAATGTATTGCACGAAAACCCCCAAATCAACCAATAATTTTGTAGGATAAACCTGCAGTTTTTCTAGATGAAGACCCCTATAAATCTCAATCCAATATTCTTGGCTACACAAGAACTTAATCGGATGTTATCTAATCTCGTCTAGATGGCACCCCGACAAAAGATTGTTATAATAGAATGTTAGAGTGTATGCATAGATTGAAGGTTAAAGATGAAGAACAGATGTAGGAGAATTTTATGGTATCATCAAGTTGTAATGATGCATGAATGATGTATTTATAGTTTTGGAAATTTAGGGAAAAAGGACCTTATCAGAATTAAAAAGATTTGAAAAATTGACAAAAACAATCAGTATGTCTCGACTTATAAATCATATATGCCAACACATACGTTAAGTTTAAGCTGTATGTGTTCACCTGAATGAAGGTATGTGTCGACCAAAGCAAGTCAGAGAATACAGGCTTTAAAACAACAGTAAATGTGTCGACCTGAAATTTGTATGTGTCGATACATAAAATAGGGTTTTATGCAATTTCACAAATGCTTCAGTATGTGTCGACCTATGCATTGCATGTGTCGACCTGAGCCTTCTAGAGGCTATATGCTTCAAAACTGAGTTGCATGTGTTGACTTGAAAATCGTATGTGTTGACACATGCAATGAAAATTTAAGAAGAAACTTGTTTTTCGTGACTTGAATCAATTTCAAAATACTTTTTAATGGTTCCTAAGACCCCTAAGTTAAAGGAGTGTCACAAGACATAGAGATAATGTCCAATATATAGAAATGCTAGCTTTTCTCAATTTTTATATCATGCAAAACATCTAATGACCGAATTCGTACTCGCATGGTTGTCATAGAATTTAAGTTTGTTGTGAGGTTGAGAGCTAGCTCAATTGGAGTGAGAAGCTCCTGTATGTGTGCATTTATGTGTCGTAGTTAGGTTTTATATATTATGATGCTGGAATATTTATAATTATCCCGGGCCTAGATCCAAAACATCATTGGAAATAAAAACCATTGAGTAAGTGGAAAGTTTACCTTTTTTAAATTTAGAGGAGTGTGACCCACTTTCCTTATGACTCCTTCCATGGTGTTACTGGATGAAGACACATCACTTATCAACTTCCACATCTAGTTACTCATCCTTGATGAATGCGATATATCTAGTAGAAGGGTGACACATATTATAACTAAGTGATTGAGTTGATAAATGAGCGAATGAGAACTCCATGTCGCTTCCCACGACCTTCACTAAAATATATTGATACAAATGATGGAAATCCACCAATATCTATGATGAATTTCTATCAATATTGATGAACAAGATTGTTATCACCACACAATAACAATGAAAAAGTAAAGAAAAGTTAAAGAAGAAAAGATATTTAGGGTTTCTGCAGAGTTTCTCTCCTCCCATAAACTGTGGAAAACTTTATATTCACTTGCAACTGCAAATTCTGTGAATATTCAATTGGTTACAAAAATAGGGGTTACTCCCTCTATTTATCATTGAGCTTGCTTTCTCCCTAAGCCAAAAAGCCCAAAATACTTATTTTGGAACTAAATCAAATCTATGTAGCAACCTGCTTCAACACACTTTGACAGAAATACAACTCGACAGACTTAAGCTAATTCGACACACCTTGTGCTAAGCAACAATCTGCTTTGACACAAGGAATTACACATTCAATACACCACCTAATTCATTGTGTTTATGCTATTTATATTCATCATATCTCTTATTCTTCTGAATACTTAGACTTGCACACCCTTCGTCATGATGTCTACAATTTGATTCTCATTTATGTAGTGTTCCACGTTCATCTTCTCATCTGCTACCTGCTCTTGAAGATAGTGGAACCTCATTTCGATGTGCTTGCTTCAACCATGTGCTATCATATTCTTCGTCGGGTTGATAACTGACACGTTGTCGATCATCATGGAAATTGCTCCATGATCTTTACATGTAATCCCTTTGACCAAATTCACCATCCATGTTGCTTGGCATGCACAAAGAGAAGCAACTATGTACTCTTCTTCGCATGATGATAATGCTATTACTGGCTCCTTTCTCGAACTCCAAGCAACGCGTGCACTACCTAGCATGAACACATATCCTGCTGTGAATTTTTTATCCTCAGCATCACGACACCAACTTGAATTAGTGTATCCACCTAACATGCATTATTTTCCTTTATCAGTTGTAGTAAACAAAATGCCATAGTCAAAAGTTCCTTTCATATACCTCAATATCCTCTTCGCCGCTGCTAGGTGTGATACCTTTGGCTTATGCATGAATCTACTCACCATACCTATATTGTATGCTAAGTCAGGTCTTATGTGACAAAGGTATCGTAATGACCCAATAAGTATTTTGTATTGGGTTGGGTCGACATCATCTTCTTCTGCATCTTTTGAAATTTGCAGTCTTGGTTCTGCAGGTGCAAAGTCGAGGTTCATTCTTCCATCTCAAATATCTTGAGAATTTCACTTGCATATCTTCTTTGATGCATCATCAAACCTCTACTGCTCTTGTAGAATTAGATGCCAAGGAAATATGAAATGTCACCCAGATCCGCCATTTTGAATTCCTTGCTGAGATCATCTTTGAAGTGACACACTTTATTTTCGTCACGTAACTTATCTTGTATGTATTTGTTTTAACATCTACTTGAAATTTCGACACATTATCAACATACATACACCTAACAGGATCCATAAATCAATATATTTTTGATGTGAAATTATCAAAGATACACTTATAAGATAAATTAAAAACAAAGATACAGTTATATAAATCCTCTAAAACAATTTCAAAACCTGTGCTAGAAGATAAATTGAGATAAGCCAATCTAAACAATCTAAACATGGCTTAATAGCAGAACAAACTTTAACATCGTAACATATAGCTTAAAAACTTATAAGACTAAAATGTGTTTGGTAACATTTTTTGCACTAGCTTATAGTATTTATTCACTAAATTGCAACATTTTTGAATGACTTTTTCAAATTGTATTACTCAAATAATCAAAAAGGCGTGTTTGTTTGGGATTGGAAAATAAAACATATCAACAAAAACTTCAGCAACATCTTGTAAATGAACAGTATCGAACCGGAAAAGCTTAAACACTAACAACAAACATAAACGAATATTATTGGCAATTCACTCATGTTTTCCACAAAATCTTATTGAAAATAAAACACTTTAACTGAGGTTAACGATTTGAATGACTTTGCGGTGGAACATCTTTCTGCCTATGAACTGAGGTTAACGATTTGAATGACTTTGCGGTGGAACATCTTTCTTACTAGAAGATATGATACCAATTGCATCAACGACGAAGGTAGTAGACAACCTGGATGCTAGAGGACATATGGTGTTTTCTACGACTGAATCGAGAATCATCTTCTTCTATTGAGTACATTTGTTGTTGTGATCCGTGACTTTGGTTTAGAAGAAATGTGACGGTGGAAATTCGCATGAATTAAAATTTGAATCCGTCAAACGACGCCATTGTTTTTCTAGGGAACCATGAATTCTTGGTGAAATGATGGAGAGCCTTGATGATGTTGAATGGGTCTCTGGTACGATTATGCGGGAGTGAACTTGCAAAGTTAGTACTCTAACTCGCCCACAAATCACTAAGAAAATGAAGAGTCAAGTGCGATGGATTAGAGAAAGAATACCTCAAATCATGGTGTTGTACCCCAAAATTTGCCCTCTCTTTTCCACAAGAAATCACAGCTTCGGGCTTTTCCTGATTTTTCAGATTGGCTTAAGAATCGGTCAAACAGACTTTTCTCATCAGTAAAAAAAAATCAGGGTTTCCATTAACTTTTGAATCAGTCCAAGCAGATTATTAGGGTTTTTAGTGATTTGGTTGAGTTTGGCTCAGGGTTTGATCAAGCAGGCGCTTCTTTGACAATAAGTCAAGAATTAGGGTTTGCACGCGCATTTTCAGAAGAATTTGAATCCACAGTGTTTTAATTGGCTGTTACACTGCTCTGACGTTTGCTCAAGATTTCTGTTTGTTTCTCAAAGGCCGGAACATCTGGGATAGAAGCTGAGACTTCTGATTGAGAGTTTGAAGTGTTGGTCTAATCAGTGAAATGAAAGGCGTATGGACATTTGTTTTGATTGACTGTGCAATACATATGGTTAATTGGGACGCCGGGTTTATTATTGATTAATGCGAAGTTGCAAGACTACGTTGTTTATTAATTATTTATTTTATCTAAGTTAGAATAATTGGGATTTACTTCCAGTTATTTTAATTCAAGAAACTTAAATAATTAAATAGACAGTGAATTAAAGGAGATTAACTGACAAAAGATTTTTATTCACTTTTAATTGTTGTTACAAGTGTTATTTGAATACAGTAAATTTATTTACAGTATTTATAATAGTGTTTATTACAAACAATTGAAAGAGAAAATAAATCTATCCTAAGTCTTCATCTTCTACTACTGCTCCCCTTTGCTCAACTGATATTTATCTGCAAAGACAAAAAAGGAAGAAATCAGTACAGATAAATTAAAGGCATTTTCAGACAATTAATCAGAAACTCATCATTAAAGGTTTTGGCTGGAATCAGTTTATTCGTCCTATCTGCAAATCGCAAGAAGATGTCTCTTCTTGGTTCACAAAGAGGAAAGCAATTTATTTGCAAGCATATGAACTATTTTGCAAAATGCACAAAGCTGCATAAATTCAAATTGCAAAGTGTCAACAAAAATGTCAACCAAGCTGCAAAAATCTAAACTGAATTACACTATCAAACTAGGCAAACCAAATCCAAAGAAAGGCAAACTAAGCTGTCAACCAAACTGTCCAAAAACTGTCAAAGCTGTCAAAGGAGATACAAAAAAATATCAAAGCTATCAAAAACTGTCAACAAGTACACAAAAAGCAAAAGGCAGAAAATTTGGAAGATATGCAGAGGAAAGCCAGAAATGCAAGCAAGCTTGTAAAGATACATTTATCATCATTTCCCAGCAAAAAACCTTTTCAGAAAAAGGACAGTCTAAGTAATTAAATATACTTTGCTGTGGAGAGAGAAAGAGAGAGAGAAGTAGAAGGCTCTTACAGTGGGCAGGCTTAAGACAAAGAGATATAAAACAAAGAGTATCAGAACAGTTCAAAGAGAGGCAGGAACACATAGAAAAATATAACCTTCAAGCATAACAAACTCAGCTTGCATAGCACCTCATGCCTGCCTGAACAAAAAACCAATAAGCTTCCAACTGCCTCAAGCTTTAAACCTGTTACAGAAATCCATGCTTGCTTCAAGCAAGCATGTAACAAACAAAAACCTTAAACACCAAAACCTGCATAAACCAAGCCTTTCAAACCTGTTTCAAACATACAAGCCTTTATTCAAACAAACTTCAACCAGCAAGTCCAAATATCAAACTCAAAAACTGCAAAAACCACAGGCCTGCTTCAAACTTGTAAACAAACAAGCATATCAACTTGCATAATACCAGTTACTAAACCTCCAAGCTTGCCTACTTCAAAAACAAACTTCAAACCTGCATAAGGACTTCAAGCCTGAACCAGAAAAGATTCAACAAAACAAAACTCCAAACCTGCTAAAAACCAGAAGCAAGCCTAAAAAAGGCAAGCCTGTCAAAACTTGTTTCACTACCAAACCAACAACCACCCTCAGAATCATCAACCATCATCCAATATCCAAACAACAACAAAATGCCTCAGAACTAGCTTCCTCATAGGCTAAACAAATCCAAATCTCAGAACTCATAACCATCATTGGAAGTCCACAACATCAAGAGAAGAAAAAGTCAAAATCAAACATATCCAAACAAACTCTCAGAGCAAAAGCTCATCATCGAGAAGCAAGCCAAAGAGAGGGAAATTCATAAGCAAAGTTCATCAAAGAACATCATCAAATAAACATACAGAGGCAAGCAATCAGAAGAGGAAAAGAAGCTATCCTAGGGTTTTCAGATTGGAACTATCATCATTAAACAAGGTTAAAGATACCAAATACCAGGAAGGCCACAAAGCTAGCATCACATACTCCCTCCGCCTCCGGCCACCTGAGAAGCACCGCCGTCCTCCTCCGTCTCATCTCCAAAGGTAGTAATTCCTTCTCCCTTTTTACACACCTCACATAAACATGTAACACATAAAAATCAATAACTTGTAGAAAATAATAGCATGCAAGAGAAAATCCGAAAACCCTAAAACATGAAAAGCAGAAATCAAATACCTTTGTTTCATCACTGCCTGAGCAATCTTGGAGAGAGGGAGATGGACGGTGGCGCTCTGGAAGCTGAGGTGTAGAGGGAGCATCAATGGCCTTCGTTTGAGAACGAGAAAGACGAAGAAGAAGAAGGGAGCGGCGCCGTTCTAAGCCAACCTGAAACCCTATTCTGAACAAAACAATTCAACCCTAAACAAAAGCTTGTCAAACGCATGGGCCTGCCCCTTTGGACAAAACCCCTAAGCCCAATCAAGTTCTAGCGCCTTACCCCTCTTGCAGCGTGTACACCCCCTTTCTTCAAATCTGTTTGTTTCTTTTCTTTGGGCCAAACGCCTCATAAAGCCCATTTAACTCGTTTTTTATTTAAACTAATACTTTTTTTTTGTTATCACATTATATCTTTTTTATACAATTTATTTTGTTAAGAAAAACAATATATTGATTTTTGTACAAAAACTTTTCTTAATGTTTATTACATTTTACAAGAATATGTAAATATTAGATTTAATTAGGTTAATAGATTTTTTGTCTTAAAACTCTTTTTAATAGATCTTTTTATACATAAAAACATTAACTAAAATACATAAAAATAGAATTTCTTAAACATTTTTCTTTTCTTTTCTTTAAAACTTTTGTTTACATAATTAACAAAAACACAAAAATAAATAAATACTTAATAAATACATTAGGTTAACACTTTTAATCATTTGTAAATAATCATGTGCATCTTACATACTTTTATTTCTCTTTGATTCTTATACATTGCTATATTTTACATTGAGAATGCGATTAGATTTTGTTGTAAATAATATTTGGACACTACTATCCTGATAAGACTCATCCCCATTAGTAAATATTTGTACCCCCATTCCCGGATACTTATTTGTAATAGCTTAGACTTTAAATTCCCGCAATTTATCGCTTTCTATATACTGTATAGTAATTAGGGTTTGTATGCGAAGATTCAAAATCAACCGCTAGATAACCTAATACAAGACAAATGCATGAAAATCAATACACAATTCACACTCGCACCCCTAGGGTTCCTCCACTTGTTTCCTTCAAAAATGGACCATGTTTGCATGTCAAGTACTTTGGAAAAACAAAAACAAATCAAATGATCATATTCCCTCGATGACGCTATCAAGTTGCCTAAAAAATGATCAAGTCCCTTAAAGGAAAATTGCCAAAGACACTTGGCACCATTGCATTCATGGTCTAAACAATGGCCCGCGCCTGTCCCGTTAACATCCTAACACAAGGTTGTTCACCAAATACAATGGTGAAACAACACTGTTAAAAGGGTTAAAACACAAGAAAGATCTTTGAGTAAAATTAGGGTATACAACTCTTAGTTACTTGATCAAACTTGCAAAACACACTTGCCTACTTTCAAAACACACTCCACAACACAACTTTCAAAACAACTTTCAAAAACATTGAAACATCTTTTCAAAAAGACAAACACCTCTGTAAAACATTCGAGTAAAGAATTGTTACAATGGTTGCCTAGACAAGGCATCTTTTTCAAAACCACACACACACAAAGCACCATTTCACACAATTGAAAATCAAGGCAAGTGATCTAAAACAAGTAACTAAGAGCCCATGGATAACCATGGATGAAAAGGGTGCTAGCACCTTCCCTTTTCATAATCTACCCCCCGAACCCACGAAAACATCTCAAAGGTATTTCATGTGCTTTTTGACCTTTCCTTAGTATAAAATAAAAAGTCAGTGGCGACTCTTGCTAAACCGAACAAATGCGAATACAAACGCAAAACCTCAAGTCAGTTCTCCCACCGTATAACAGAACTGGCGATTCTGCTGGGGAAAAAATTAAAAGTGGGGTTACCTTAGGGTTTAGATCACCTTTACATACTTGCTTTGATTGCTTTGATTGCTTTACTTTTTGGGTCCTTGTTTGGGTTTGTTGTAAATCCTACACCTGGATTTGGGGGCACCTTTTTAGGTAAATAGCAATAAACTGTGAGGGAACTGTGCGGGGTATACCGACATGGTTGAAGCAGTAGCTATGTTAGTGTGACATATTTGTGAGTACCGGTAGCCCTTGAGTAGTCAAGGAGAGTACGGGGCCGCTGAGTGATGTCGTAAAGTGCTAACGAACTCTTAGAACCTTACTTGACCATCTTGGCCTTTTATTAGGGGTGTGAGATGACCGGCTTTGGTGCAGTCCGAAGTTGGTAGATACTCGATACTACACTCATTGAGGGTTGTTTTCTTGGAATATTTTGGTCGCCAGTTAAGTGGCTAAACCAAAACAATGAACATAGAAAATAATCCAGTGATATTGAGCTCCTTAGAACCCGGTTTCTATGTTAGGACAGGATGAGCCAACTAACTTCAAGAGGGTACTTACCTACGAACCCCATGCAAGCCTAAACCTAAGGACTTGTTTGCTTTGTGTGAATATGATTGCCTGTATATATACACTTGCTTACTTTTGCATACATGTACATAACATCATAACATCATACCATAGCATTTTCAATAACCATTTCAAGGATCTCGAGGGTCTGTTGATGCAGGGTCACGTTGAACCAGACGTCTACCAAAGGGCAAGAGGGTTCTCCTCTAAACAAATGCCATCAAAGATCAAGTGCAACAACTTGAATCAGGGGGCTATGACCCACTTAACATGGTGAGCTTGATTCTCGTGGAAAGACATCCACCGATATAAAGTTCTCCAAATCAAAGATGTTGATCCAAGTTCAACCTCTAACATTTTCTTGTGTTTACCCCAAGAGATTCATGAAAACATGCATCCACATATGATGCATTGCATCATAACAATTTTTCCTTTTCAGGTTTCCTTATTCTCCTACTGTTTATTTCAGTAGAGATGGCTCTAGAGAGGACTGTCAAAGATATCCAGGACCAAAATGCTCAACTTCAAGAAATGTTCTTAAACCTGTCCCAGGGGCAAGAAGAAGTGAAAGCTCTCCTCACAAGGGGCATGGTCCAGGGGAATTCAAGCAATGCCAGGGGTGATCAGTTGGAAGAACTTCAGTTTGAGTTGGCAACAATGAGGATCCAGATGATGGGACAACTGGTGGGCCAGATGGCTCTCATCCAGGACTTGGCTCAAAGACAAGAGGAGCTCAGAGTTCTCGTCAACCAACTGCTTCGGGACAACCAAGCGGGGCAAACATCTGAGGTTGAAGAGCAAGTCATCATTCAACCCCATTTGAGACAAGAAGACAAGGGAAAGGCTCCTCTACTTGCTTCAGGGTCACAAGCCCATCAACAACCGCGTCAGCGTCAACGGGGTAATCGGCGTAAGCAAACTACGTCTGGAAGACAGTTCACTGAGACTGACATACCATCATCTCTAATATTGGAACGCTTGTTGGAGGTCAATCTGACTGCTTTAAGGGATCCTATTCGGAAGCCCAATACCTCCGCTCCTAGCTATCATCTCGATGCATTTTATGTATACCACTCCTATAGTCCGGGACATGACACCGACGACTGTTGGGCCTTGAAGAACAAGAATCAAGATCTGTTTGACATTGGAGTGCTGAGATTCATGCCAGATGGTGAGATGAAAATCTTCCGTTAAGGGTTTCTCCACCTGAAATGACAAAGCTCGAACTGAGAGACTTTTGTTCCATTTGAATTTTCAAAGTTGTAATTTCTTTTGTGATTCAAACAATTATCTGTTGATGTCAAACTCTGTTTCATTAATGCATTGCATATGTTTGTCTTGAATTCATCCATTCGTTTTCACTACTCTTATGCTTTCTTTATGATATTTAACTCTTGATAAAAAGCTGCAAGCCTTTAGAGGGAGGATGACGAAACAATACCATAATCTCATACAATATGCTTTTGAACAGACCTTGCTGATGTTGTACAGGCATTTCTTTCAATTCCCAAACACTGGAGTTATAAGGAAGTTAATCCCTAGTCAACCCCTTCGAGCCAAAGAAGTAGGAGTTTTCTGTTCTAAACAAATTGAAACCTTTGATTTAAACCTGGGGCAGGGTAGTCTCTCAGTTAATTAAAAAAAAAGCGCATTGAAGTCGCAAACTCTCAGTTCGTAATACAACGAATGACATCAAAAACATTACTCTGGAACCAAAAGACAGTGATGGTTCTTTATCTCATAGGCGGTCAATCTATCAAAAGAGAAAAGCCCATTAAGTCAAAAGCTACAAAGGAGGCTTAAGAAAGTCGGGGCATCCCGCTGACTGTGATCTCGAAAACAGGAACAGTCAGGCAAAAGTTAGGGATAACAAATCAAAAGAAAGAGGTCATTATAAATCCTTAAACAACATGAAAAATGTTGCAAAAGAAAAAGGAGATGATGACTGTCTTCAAAATTCAACTGATGTGAACCATCACCAAAAAGTCGTTCCAAACTCGAATAGAGTTCGACGTACAATTAACTGAGTTTAGGTCTGAAGGACATTACGAAGAGCGGGTGGGTACAAATATACTTTAAGCCTTTATCCTTTGTTTCTTAAACCGTGAACCAAGCCACGTTACAACCCTTCAAAAGTCCTAACTGAAGCATGGGTTAGTTCGAAAGCATACTGTTACAAAAGGTATCCTGACTCCTGTAAGGCTTTGCCCTAAATCTTGTGTTGAATTTGTCTTATAAAAAGTTTTCTGCTAAAAAACGCATTTTTCAAAACTTCGAGACAAGCATAAACTTTGCATTATTTGAATATCGTTGTTTGCACATGGTTATTTATTTGACAGCGAAGAAATTCATACAGCGAATGTTCCGACGAACGAAAGCTCTCTTAGTGAGCAAAATCACTTCAAAAAGGATGACACTTCTATTGACAAATCTCCTATCAACAAGGGGGCATGACATGTCACTATCCAGCAAACTTGGGGCAGTCCAGTCAAGATCTTTCAAAAGTTCAATTAACCTGGGGCAGTCCAGTCAAGATCTTTCAAAAGTTCAATTAACCTGGGGCAGTCCAGTCAAGATTTCAACAAATCTCTCAACTACAGATTAACCTGGGGCAAGCCTCCCTCACCATCACTTGGGGCATTCGAATGTCAAAATCAAGGTCGTTTAAATTCCTTCATCACCTGCTGGAAGTTACGATCAACATCACAAATTCCTTCATCACCTGTTGGAAGATACAGTTTCAAATACGCTCCAGACACGGTAACCATTCTGTCACTCATTCAGATCCCAGTTACAGTTTCAGATACACTCCAGATACGGAAGTCATTCTGCTACTCATACAAATCTCAACTCCAAGATACAGTTTTAGATACGCTCCAAACACGGTAGCCATTCTGTCACTCATTCAGATCCCAGTTACAGTTTCAGATACACTCCAGATACGGAAGTCATTCTGCTACTCATACAGATCTCAACTCCAAGATACAGTTTCAGATACGCTCCAGACACGGTAGCCATTTTGTCACTCATTCAGATCCCAGTTACAGTATCAGACTACCGCAAAGCCTGGATTACGACCAGATAGTGGTATCTCCTAAGAGCAAGCTATGAAGCCCGGATTCGACCGGATAATAGTTTAATCCCCAACAAGTTATTGTGAAACCTGGATTACGACCAGATAACAATACAAGTTTCTGTGAAGCCTGGATTACGACCAGATAGCATCCAAGAATACTACGAAGTCTGGAGTCGACCAGATAGTGGTATATCTTTAACACAAGCCGTGAAGCCCGGATTCGACCGGATGGCAGCTCAACAAGTTATTGTGAAACCTGGATTACGACCAGATAGCAATACAAATTTCTGTGAAAGCCTGGAGATCGACCAGATAACAGTTAGGCGTTAACAGAATGAAAACTCTCATCCTTAAAACCTCAGAAGATTGGAATACTCCCAATTTCTAACCGTTAACAGAATGAAAACTCTCATCCTTAAAACCTCAGAAGATTGGTATACTCCCAATTTCTGACCCCCAACAGAATGAAGACTCTCATTCTCAAAGTGGCGTATAACCCAAGTTCCAGTTTAATACTTGTAACAAGCCAGGAAAACTATCTGTGGACGACTGATTGTAGATTAATACCTGAAACCAGCCAGGAAAACTATCTACATGAAGAGATTGAAGATTAATACCTGTAACAAGTCAAGAAAACTATCTTTCTTTCTCAGGTCAGAGATTAATACCTGAAACCAGCCAGGACAACTATCTCACCGACCAACCTTTTCAAGATCCCAGATCAATACCTGCAGCAATCAAAAGATTCTTGCAATCCCCAGCGGAGCTAAAACTTCCACCTATCAATCCCCAAGCAGAATGAAGACTCTCATTCTCAATTCCTCACGGGATATTCAGATATTCCCCCAGTGAAGATCTCCTTAAGACAGGAATCCCCAGTAGATTGGCACACAACCCAAGCTCCTGATTCCCCAACAGTGGTTCCTTCTCATTTCCAACAATCCCCTGCAGCAGTCAAGAATTTACCTTCCCCGGAAGTAGTCAAAGATTTCATTATCCAGGATTCGACTTCCTCAGCAAGATAGCTACTCAGCTTACATGCACATCCATTACATTCATATATCATAAACATTGACGAAACGCAATTCATTGCATCATACATTTCATGCAACATAACTTTGTGTTTCAACTAACAATTTACCTTTTTCAGCAGGAGGTCGACAACAGCTTTTTAAATCCAAGATGTAGTTTTACACGGACTCATCACGAAGCAACCCTACACCGGTTCCTTCTCAAAATCCAGATGCAGTTTTACACGGACTCATCATCAGGAAACCCTACACCGGTTCCTTCTCAATTCAGATGCAGTTTTACACGGACTCATCATCAGGAAACCCTACACCGGTTCCTTCTTAAAATTTCAGATGCAGTTTTACACGGACTCATCATCAGGAAACCCTACACCGGTTCCTTCTCAATTCAGATGCAGTTTTACACGGACTCATCATCAGGAAAACCTACACCGGTTCCTTCTCAATTCAGATGCAGTTTTACACGGACTCATCATCAGGAAACCCTACACCGGTTCCTTCTCAAAATCCAGATGCAGTTTTACACGGACTCATCATCAGGCAACCCTACACCAGTTCCTTCTCCATTCCAAGACTTCTGAAAATAGTTTACGGGTTCTCCAGACACGGATGTTAACCTATCACTTGTTCAGATTCTACACTTCTGAAAACAGTTTACAGATTCTCCAAACACGGATGTTAATCTATCGCTTGTTCAGACTCAACTTTTGAAAACAGTTTACGGACGCTTCCCAACATGGATGCTGATCTATTTCTTATTCAACTTCAACACTTTTGAAAACAGTTTACGGGTCCTCCAGATACGGATGTTAACCTATCGCTTGTTCAGATTCAAGACTTCTGAAAACAGTATATGGATTCTCCAAACACGGATGTTAATCTATTGCTTGTTCAGATGCAACTACTGAAAACAGTTTACGGATTCTCCAAATATGGATGTCAATCTATTGCTTATTAAGACCCCTAGTTCAGAGATATTCCAAAACATGGATACCTTTCTGATACTCACCCACTCACCAACGACATACAATTCAACAATCATTTCTTGGATGGCATCTACAAGCCCATCTCCGACAAGATACAATCACCTTCAGATGGCATTTTTAAGCCCATCTCTAAATGGCATATTTAAGCCCATTCCCTCAAACTACGCTTTGACGAGTGCAAATTTTTGGGCACTCTAGTGTCCAATCTCCTTTTACCTTTGAGTCGCGAATGGAAAACCTGCCAATCTAACTCTTCAGGTTCAAGAAGATTGAACAGGGGCAACTGTTGTACCCCAAAATTTGCCCTCTCTTTTCCACAAGAAATCACAGCTTCGGGCTTTTCCTGATTTTTCAGATTGGCTTAAGAATCGGTCAAACAGACTTTTCTCATCAGTCAAACAAAATTAGGGTTTCCATTAACTTTTGAATCAGTCCAAGTAGATTATTAGGGTTTTTAGTGATTTGGTTGAGTTTGGCTCAGGGTTTGATTAGGCAGGCGCTTCTTTGACAATAAATCAAGAATTAGGGTTTGCACGCGCATTTTCAGAAGAATTTGAATCCACAGTGTTTTAATTGGCTGTTACACTGCTCTGACGTTTGCTCAAGATTTCTGTTTGTTTCTCAAAGGTCGGAACATCTGGGATAGAAGCTGAGGCTTCTGATTGAGAGTTTGAAGTGTTGGTCTAATCAGTGAAATGAAAGGCGTATGGACATTTGTTTTGATTGACTGTGCAATACATATGGTTAATTGGGACGCCGGGTTTATTATTGATTAATGCGAAGTTGCAAGACTACGGTGTTTATTAATTATTTATTTTATCTAAGTTAGAATAATTGGGATTTACTTCCAGTTATTTTAATTCAAGAAACTTAAATAATTAAATAGACATTGAATTAAAAGAGATTAACTGACAAAAGATTTTTTATTCACTTTTAATTGTTGTTACAAGTGTTATTTGAATACAGTAAATTTATTTACAGTATTTATAATAGTGTTTATTAAAAACAATTGAAAGAGAAAATAAATCTATCCTAAGTCTTAATCTTCTACTGCTGCTCTCCTTTGCTCAACTGATATTTATCTGCAAAGACAAAAAAGAAAGAAATCAGTACAGATAAATTAAAGGCATTTTCAGACAGTTAATCAGAAACTCATCATTAAAGGTTTTGGCCGGAATCAGTTTATTCGTCCTCTCTGCAAATCGCAAGAAGATGTCTCTTCTTGGTTCACAAAGAGGAAAGAAATTTATTTGCAAGCATATGAATTATTTTGCAAAATGCACAAAGCTGCATAAATTCAAATTGCAAAGTGTCAACAAAAATGTCAACCAAGCTGCAAAAATCCAAACTGAATTACACTATCAAACTAGGCAAACCAAATCCAAAGAAAGGCAAACTAAGCTGTCAACCAAACTGTCCAAAAACTGTCAAAGCTGTCAAAGGAGATACAAAAAAATATCAAAGCTATCAAAAACTGTCAACAAGTACACAAAAAGCAAAAGGCAGAAAATCTGGAAGATATGCAGAGGAAAGCCAGAAATGCAAGCAAGCTTGTAAAGATACATTTATCATCATTTCCCAGCCAAAAACCTTTTCAGAAAAAGGACAGTCTAAGTAATTAAATATACTTTGTTGTGGAGAGAGAAAGAGAGAGAGAAGTAGAAGGCTCTTACAGTGGGCAGGCTTAAGACAAAGAGATATAAAACAAAGAGTATCAGAACAGTTCAAAGAGAGGCAGGAACACATAGAAAAATGTAACCTTCAAGCATAACAAACTCAGCTTGCATAGCACCTCATGCCTGCCTGAACAAAAAACCAATAAGCTTCCAACTGCCTCAAGCTTTAAACCTGTTACAGAAATCCAAGCTTGCTTCAAGCAAGCCTGTAACAAACAAAAACCTTAAACACCAAAACCTGCATAAACCAAGCCTTTCAAACCTGTTTCAAACATACAAGACTTTATTCAAACAAACTTCAACCAGCAAGTCCAAATATCAAACTCAAAAACTGCATATACCATAGGCCTGCTTTAAACTTGTAAACAAACAAGCATATCAACTTGCATAATACCAGTTACTAAACCTCCAAGCTTGCCTACTTCAAAAACAAACTTCAAACCTGCATAAGGACTTCAAGTCTGAACCAGAAAAGATTCAACAAAACAAAACTCCAAACCTGCTAAAAACCAGAAGCAAGCCTAAAAAAGGCAAGCCTGTCAAAACTTGTTTCACTACCAAACCAACAACCACCCTCAAAATCATCAACCATCATCCAATATCCAAACAACAACAAAATGCCTCAGAACTAGCTTCCTCATAGGCTAAACAAATCCAAATCCTAGAACTCATAACCATCACTGGAAGTCCACAGCATCAAGAGAAGAAAAAGTCAGAATCAAACATATCCAAACATACTCTCAGAGCAAAAGCTCATCATCGAGAAGCAAGTCAAAGAGAGGGAAATTCATAAGCAAAGTTCATCAAAGAACATCATCAAATAAACATACAGAGGCAAGCAATCAGAAGAGGAAAAGAAGCTATCCTAGGGTTTTCAGATTGCAACTATCATCATTAAACAAGGTTAAAGATACCAAATACCAGGAAGGCCACAAAGCTAGCATCACATACTCCCTCTGCCTCCGGCCACCTGAGAAGCGCCACTGTCCTCCTCCGTCTCCTCTCCAAAGGTAGTAATTCCTTCTCCCTTTTTACACACCTCACATAAACATGTAACACATAAAAATCAATAACTTGTAGAAAATAATAGCATGCAAGAGAAAATCCGAAAACCCTAAAACATGAAAAGCAAAAATCAAATACCTTTGTTTCATCACTGCCTGAGCAATCTTGGAGAGAGGGAGATGGACGGTGGCGCTCTGGCAGCTGAGGTGTAGAGGGAGCATCAATGGCCTTCGTTTGAGAACGAGAAAGACGAAGAAGAAGAAGGGAGCGACGCCGTTCTAAGCCAACCTGAAACCCTATTCTGAACAAAACAATTCAACCCTAAACAAAAGCTTGTTAAACGCATGGGCCTGCCCCTTTGGACAAAACCCCTAAGCCCAATCAAGTTCTAGCGCCTTACACCTCTTGCAGCGTGTACACCCCCTTTCTTCAAATCTGTTTGTTTCTTTTCTTTGGGCCAAACGCCTCATAAAGCCCATTTAACTCTTTTTTTTATTTAAACTAATACTTTTTTTTGTTATCACATTATATCTTTTTTATACAATTTATTTTGTTAAGAAAAACAATATATTGATTTTTGTACAAAACCTTTCTTAATGTTTATTACATTTTACAAGAATATGTAAATATTAGATTTAATTAGGTTAATAGATTTTTTGTCTTAAAACTCTTTTTAATAAATCTTTTTATACATAAAAACATTAACTAAAATACATAAAAATAGAATTTCTTAAACATTTTTCTTTTCTTTTATTTAAAACTTTTGTTAAAACTTTTGTTTACATAATTAACAAAAACACAAAAATAAATAAATACTTAATAAATACATTAGGTTAACACTTTTAATCATTTGTAAATAATCATGTGCATCTTACATACTTTTATTTCTCTTTGATTCTTATACATTGCTATATTTTACATTGAGAATGCGATTCGATTTGGTTGTAAATAATATTTGGACACTACTATCCTGATAAGACTCATCCCCATTTGTAAATATTTGTACCCCCATTCCCGGATACTTATTTGTAATAGCTTAGACTTTAAATTCCCGCAATTTATCGCTTTCTATATACTATATAGTAATTAGGGTTTGTATGCGAAGATTCAAAATCAACCGCTAGATAACCTAATACAAGACAAATGCATGAAAATCAATACACAATTCACACTCGCACCCCTAGGGTTCCTCCACTTGTTGCCTTCAAAAATGGACCATGTTTGCATGTCAAGTACTTTGGCAAAACAAAAACAAATCAAATGATCATAGTCCCTCGATGACGCTATCAAGTTGCCTAAAAAATGATCAAGTCCCTTAAAGGAAAATTGCCAAAGACACTTAGCACCATTGCATTCATGGTCTAAACGATGACCCGCGCCTGTCCTGTTAACATCCTAACACAAGGTTGTTCACCAAATACAATGGTGAAACAACACTGTTAAAAGGGTTAAAACACAAGAAAGATCTTTGAGTAAAATTAGGGTAGACAACTCTTAGTTACTTAATCAAACTTGCAAAACACACTTGCCTACTTTCAAAACACACTCCACAACATAACTTTCAAAATAACTTTCAAAAACATTGAAACATCTTTTCAAAAAGACAAACACCTTTGTAAAACATTCGAGTAAAGAATTGTTACAATGGTTTCCTAGACAAGGCATCTTTTTCAAAACCACACACACACAAAGCACCATTTCACACAATTGAAAATCAAGGCAAGTGATCTAAAACAAGTAACTAAGAGCCCATGGATAACCATGGATGAAAAGGGTGCTAGCACCTTCCCTTTTCATAATCTACCCCCCGAACCCACGAAAACATCTCAAAGGTATTTCATGTGCTTTTTGACCTTTCCTTAGTATAAAATAAAAAGTCAGTGGCGACTCTTGCTAAACCGAACAAATGCGAATACAAACGCAAAACCTCAAGTCAGTTCTCCCACCGTATCACAGAACTGGCGACTCTGCTGGGAAAAAAAATTAAAAGTGGGGTTACCTTAGGGTTTAGATCACCTTTACATACTTGCTTTGATTGCTTTGATTGCTTTACTTTTTGGGTCCTTGTTTGGGTTTGTTGTAAATCCTACACCTGGATTTGGGGGCACCTTTTTAGGTAAATAACAATAAACTGTGAGGGAACTGTGCGGGGTATACCGACATGGTTGAAGCAGTAGCTATGTTAGTGTGACATATTTGTGAGTACCGGTAGCCCTTGAGTAGTCAAGGAGAGTACGGGGCCGCTGAGTGATGTCGTAAAGCGCTAATGAACTCTTAGAACCTTACTTGACCATCTTGGCCTTTTTTAGGGGTAGTGAGATGACCGGCTTTGGTGCAGTCCGAAGTTGGTAGATACTCGATACTACACTCATTGAGGGTTGTTTTCTTGGAATATTTTGGTCGCCAGTTAAGTGGCTAAACCAAAACAATGAACATAGAAAATAATCCAGTGATATTGAGCTCCTTAGAACCCGGTTTCTATGTTAGGACAGAATGAGCCAACTAACTTCAAGAGGGTACTTACCTACGAACCCCATGCAAGCCTAAACCTAAGGACTTGTTTGATTTGTGTGAATATGATTGCCTGTATATATACACTTGCTTACTTTTGCATACATGTACATAACATCATAACATCATACCATAGCATTTTCAATAACCATTTCAAGGATCTCGAGGGTCTGTTGATGCAGGGTCACGTTGAACCAGACGTCTACCAAAGGGCAAGAGGGTTCTCCTCTAAACAAATGCCATCAAAGATCAAGTGCAACAACTTGAATCAGGGGGCTATGACCCACTTAACATGGTGAGCTTGATTCTCGTGGAAAGACATCCACCGATACAAAGTTCTCTAAATCAAAGATGTTGATCCAAGTTCAACCTCTAACATTTTCTTGTGTTTACCTCAAGAGATTCTTGAAAACATGCATCCACATATCATGCATTGCATCATAACAATTTTTCCTTTTCAGATTTCCTTATTCTCCTACTGTTTATTTCAGTAGAGATGGCTCTAGAGAGGACTGTCAAAGATATCCAGGACCAAAATGCTCAACTTCTAAACTTGCACATTTACAATTAACGAATCGAATGTGCTTCACGACTTCTTGACAAATGCATGATCTCTTTATCAATAAAAAAGAAAGAAATGATGTCAATCATATTGGCACTGGTTAACAGTATAGTTACAACTGTTAACTGTTGACTGCATCCTACCAGCTTTATGAGTTAATTTTTTTATTACTGTAACAAATATGAGTTGTTAGTAGAAACCCATGAATTATTATAACTAAGACGCCCGCGATGAGCAGTTTTCTCATAATTTAGTTTTTGTTCATTTTGTATATAATTTTAATTATATATGATTTTTTTTTATATATAAATATGATGGATAAATTTATATTAGTAGTCAAACCGAAAATAAGATAGTATGTGGATGAGTCTGAGTAAAAATTTACGAGTAATATTAGGAAAAGAGTATTGAATTGAGAGAGTTCAGATGAGACTCTCTTGTAGTATTGATTACTTGAATTAGAGAATTTTTTTTATTGGTTAAGTCTTTAGAGGTAGGTGGCGTTACACCAAATTTGATTAACAATTATTTGTATTATTTAATTTGTTTTTTTTTTGTTCTTCACTCCTTTTAAATCATATTGTCTCAACAGATTATCTTAACATTATGTGTGATATCTTTCTGTTCCTTCATTCGAAATTTCAATTAGCATCAAAGCAAACATCATGTTTTGATATGGTGAGCTCCAAGGTTTTTAATTTATTTTGTTTAATATGGACAATTTCAAACAAGGAGAATCTCTTAATTGTCCACCAATTCTCGATGGTACTAATTATGACTATTGGGAAACTCGTATGGTTGTCTTTCTTAAGTTCATGGACAATAAGATTTGGAATGCAGTCATAAACACCACAAGAAAAAATATTATTTGTTAGGGGAAATAGCTAGGGAAAAAACCTCAAACAAAAAATAATGAAGTTTGGGATAAAGCCCCTCGCAAATCACAATTAAAAAGAAACAAATACAGTGGGGTTACCCCTCCCAAACAAAAAAGAGGGAAATTTTTTATTTTTGAAAAAATATATTGTAAGGAGTAACTCATGGAAAACGAAAATGGCACTAATGTGTCATTTCAATAGTCAGATATTGCAGTATTTTGCGAGGAGTGTCTCCAAGCAAACTGACAAAGTAATATTTGCGAGAGATATTCCCATGCGTAGAAGACAACGTGCATACTGTGTGTGACAAGGTGTAGACTGCACGTGCAAGGTGCAGACTGCGCGTGCAGTGTGTATTTTTCAAAGCATATAATTTTCAAGGGGCTGTTTCACGCCTTATCTGATCGTTACATTTGTGAGGGGAGCTCCGTCGCCCAAAATGTTGTTCATTAATAACACGTAATTATCCACCACATCGCTCTCAATAACCTATTTTGCTTAAATTTGTATTATTGCTCTTTCATTTCAACCACTCTCACTCTTTTGGTTCTTATTTTTTCTCTTTCTCTCAACAACGACCAAAATCATCACATTTAATTTCTCAACTCTAACATAATAAAATTTTAGATAATTTTTATATAGGATTCAGTTATGTATTTATTTTATTTTCAGATTTAATTTATAATTTAATTTTTATTTTTATTTTTGTATATCATGTACCAATTGGCTCATCTAAAAGAGTAATAATTTGGAGCAAACTTCAAAGGTTACATCAATTTGACATCAAATTGAGGTACACTCTATAGAAATTTTTGAAATTTTTATTTATGTAATATATATGTTCATTTAATAAATTTATTTTGTGTATAAGTATATTTATTTGGTGTGACTGGTTGTGTTTTATATATTTTTAAAAATAATATGTGTATCATGTATATGTATTTTATTTTAAACAATATATGTTCATTGAGTAATTTTTTAAATATTTTTATAATTAATATTTATTATACATTATATTTATTTGAAAAACAGTACATTTATTGATTTTTAAAATTAATATTCACTATTTTTTCATTTTTTTAAGTAACTGAAAAATTATATATATTTATAGAAAAACGGTAGTATATTTATTTTTTAAAAGAAGTATTTAGAAAAACAGTATGTTTAAAAAAACAACAATATATTTTGAAAAACAATATATTTATTTATTAAAAGAAGTATTTATGTATTGCGTAACTATTTATTAAAAGAAAGTATGTTTAGTTAGAATAAATAGGTGGATATATTATTTCGTCAAATATATATTTAGAAAGTATGGTTAAATAATTTTTAAAATAATAAGTATATATATATATATATATATATATATATATATATATATATATATATATATATATATATATATATATATATATATATATATATATATATATATATATATATATATATATATATATATATATATATATATATATATATATATATATATATATATATATATATATATATATATATATATATATATATATATATATATATATATATATATATATATATATATATATATATATATATATATATATATATATATATATATATATATATATATATAAAAGGTTAAATAAGTAAATATTTGTAAGATATATTATTTCTTAAAATAAGATTTAGTTTTTTATAAGAAAAAAAAGTATTCTTTAGAAGGTATAATATGGTAAACATATTTATATATTCTTTTAAAAAAGAATAACTCTAAAAAGTATATTTCCATGATTAAATATATTTAAAAAGTACATTTAATTAGAATAAATAGGTAGATATATTATTTGATAAAATATATATTTAAAAAGTATGATTAAATAATTTTTAAAAATATTATTAAAATTAGGTAGATATATTGTATAAATATATGTCTAATTAGAGTTAATATTTATAAGTTTATATATATTTAGAATAAGTGGATAGTATAATATATGTTTTATTTTTAGAAAAAATATCAGTATTGAATATTATCAATTCTATAACTAGTTATATGATGTTACCGACAAAAATTTAAAAATTAGTCGATAGATCACTCCCCCTTTTATTTAATAAAATTAAACATGAACAATGTTGTACATGTACAGTATGAAATATTATCAAGTCTATCGTAGTTAGATGTATGGTAGAATGTTTTCTGGAAGACGTGAGCTTAAACCGCATTTTATGGAAGGAGTTGTCGGGTTTCTCTCATATGCGTTTCTCAAGAATGTCGTCGAAGAGAATGAGGGCTAAGGTGTCAGTGTTTAAAGTGTGATTGCAGAAATATAATTAGTGACCCTAGTGAAGTGAAACGTCACTTAGAGAGAGAGAGTTTTAGGCTAAATTATTGGATTTGGATAACTAATGGAGAAAAAATGCCAGAGATGAATAAAAAGGCTTATAGCAGTCAAACATATATTGAACCAGATATAAATAGATATGGTCCAAGGAGTCCATCACATATGCAATGACAGGAACAATTTAATTTAGTCGAAGATATGGTCAATGGCACATTAGGGGTGAATGCGGCTTATGGTGAACCTCAAGACTTTAATACATAAGAGCTCCCGAATGAGAAAGCCCAAGTAATTATCAATGTGTGTGAGGTTGTTGGCTGTGAAGTCAAATTGAAATGTTCCCGATCAGTATTTGAAATTCTTTACGAGAATGATGTTGGACGCGACTCCTGTGAAAGAAAATATGCCTACAAGTAATTATGATGCAAAAAGGATGGTGTCTAAGTTTGGAATATAGGTAAAAAAGATTGATTGTTGCATTAGAGGTTTCATGTTGTTTTTTGACAACGAGTTTGGTATAAATGATCGAAAATTGGAGGAATGTAAGTTTTGCAATAGTCTGAGGTAAATAGTTTGTAGTGAAGGAGTTGATCGAAAGCAAAAACGAGTTGTAGTAAAATCTATGTTCTATCTACCAATAATACCTAGGTTGCAACGAATGTTTTCATCATTGCACAATGGAAACCAAATGACATGGCATTATACAAATAAAACTAGTTCATGCATGATGTGATATCCATTTGATGGCGAGGCATGGAAACACTTTGATAGAGTACATCTTGAATTTGCACCAGAACCCAGAAATGTGAGGCTTGGATTATGCTCGGATGGTTTCTCTCCTTATAATTTATCAGTAAAATTGACTTTTGGAATCACCAAAAAGACAACGCTTTAATGAGAAAACGCTGTTATAGGTCTTTTAAAAAATTTGCTAAAAAAAAAAGCGCTGCTACAGATAGCCTTTAGAAAGCGCTTCTAAATGCCCTACCTTAGAAAGCCCTTTATTGAGAAAACGCTGCTGTAGGTCTTATAAAAAATTCGCTAAAAAAAAAGCGCTGCTAAAGACCTTAAATTCGCCCCACTTAAGAAAGAGCTTTCTCGTGAAAGCGCTGCTAGATCTTGTATGATAGAAAGCGCTTTTAAAAAGCGTTGTCTTAGGTCAAATTATAAAATTAAAATATAAAATTTCCCCACTTAAGAAAGCGCTTTTTCGTGAAAGCGCTGCTAGATCTTGTATGATAGAAAGCGCTTTTAAAAAGCGCTGTCTTAGGTCAAATTATAAAATTAAAATATAAAACTTTCAGAACCCTATTCATTCATTTCAGAACCCTTCTTCTTCGACCGTTCCTAATCGTTTCTTCTCCGACCGTTTCTTTTCCGACTGATTCTTCTCTAACCGTTCCTAATCGCTTCTTCTCTGACCGTTTCTTGCCGTAGACCGCCGTATAGTTCAAGTACGTCATTCTTTTGTAACATTGTTCTCTTATATGATAGATTTTAAAACAAAAAGGATATTTTAGGACATTTGGTGGTATCTTGTTTTAATTAAATAGTCGAGTTGATTGTTAACTGCTTACAACTGTATGTATGGTTGCAGTTTCACGATGACCTGTTCTCCCTCTTGGAAATTCACTTCTCTTCTCTTTTTGTCAGCTTGATTCTTCATATAATGTTGAGCTTTTCTAAATTAGGGATGTTGTATAATAGCATCCCTCACTGTCAATTGATCTCCCACTGGTTGAGGACCTTTAGGATGGTAATATACTTGGATAATATAGGTGGTCTATGTTGCTGCTGTTATTAGCTATCAACTCATTCAATGACTCAACCCATGCCATCATGAACACACTATAACAATAGAGATTGGAGTATGGATCATCACATCCCTTCTGATTTAAGGATTGAGATCACTCACAAAGCAATCTACTAAATCATAATAGTTAAACCTTTGTCATTTCTCAAAAAAGCTATTGCAATAAATCAATATTGATCATGTGTGTGCTTCCTTGTATTTGGTTACTATGTATTATTATTGGGAAATTATTGAGGATATGGTGATTCATATTATTATTGGGAAATTGTTAAGGATATGTGTGATTAGGTGGTAGAGTCGTTTACAAAGTCTGAGACTCTCATGGGATTGTTTGTTGAAAAATGCTTGGTTAAGAAAGTTATTCTTAGAAGAAAAAACTACTTTTGACTAAAATGAAGTAACATACTCTTTCATAGAAAATATATTCATTACTTTTGATGTACAAAAAATTAGTTTAGTCATTACTAAGAACTAATGAGAGATATGATATTATCACAATACCATTAATAAACAGAGTGTTTTAAGAATAAATTAAAATTTTGTTGTTGTTTTGAATAAGTAAATTAAAATCTTGTTGAAGAGACATTGAAAAGTGAAAAGTTAGATTGATATTGATAGTATGATTGTTTTACAGGTGCAGAGTGACAGTCTGATCGTTTACATGAATCTTACACTGTGTGGGTCCAGAAGTTGATTACTTCTCTACAGGTAATTAGTTATTCTTTTGCTATAGTTGCGTGAATAATTAAAGTTTTTGTTTAGCTTAATTAGTAAAACCATTTGAATGAACTGCTATGATGGATGAGCATTGCTTGCAATGATTGGGAACTAACTTATTGAATTTGCTATATATAGGGGTTACTTGTGATCAAAGTGTGAAATTCGGATCATTTTCCTACAGGTAAATTTTTTATATTTTGTTTTTACTTAGCTTAATTAGTAATACCATGGATAAGAAATGGATGTCTTCGAGTCGATTGACGAAAGAGTACGAGAATGGGGTATCATAATTCGTTAAGTTTGTTATGGCGCATGCCAAAGACCCCAGGCGAATGACATGTCCTTGCTTGAGTTGCTGCTATGGGAGTCGGGTTGACGCGGTTCAGTTTGGATCGCATTTAAAGAGGCATGGAATTAATAGAAGTTATACATGTTGGAATTTGCATGGTGAGAAAAGTAACGGGAATGTTGAATCGGGGGATAATATGACATATGCTTCAAATGATAATGGCACAGATACATACGATTATGATCGAGTCGAAGAGATTGCAGAAGCACTTGAAGAAGACCTTAAGGATTGTACCAAAATGTTTGAGAGGTTGGTAAGCGATGCAGAGAAACCGTTGTATAATGGTTGTACAAAATTCACAAGATTGTATGCGGTGTTAAAGTTGTACAACTTAAAGGCGGGTAATGGATGGTCGGATAAAAGTTTCACATAATTATTATCCCTTATGAAAGATATGCTACCAGAGGATAATCTTCTTCCGAATCGAACATATGAGGCCAAAAAGATGTTGTTATCAATTGGCATGAGCTATGATAAGATACATGCATGTCCAAACAATTGCGTTTTGTTTTGAAACGAGTATGCATCGTTATATGAGTGTCCTAAATGCGGTGTCTCTCGATATAAGAAAAAGTTATCTCCAGCAAAAGTCTTATGGTATTTTCCTATAATTCCAAGATTTAGACGCATGTATCATAGTGAAACCGATTCAAGACACCTGACTTGGCATGCGGATGAAAAAATTATTGATGGAAAAATTCGACATCCGGTAGATTCACCGCAGTGGATGAAAATTGATAATGAGTATCCTGAATTTGGAAAAGAAGCAAGAAACCGTTTCTTGGCATTGTCTACTGATAGAATGAACCCACACGGTATTCAAAGTATCTCGCATAGCACATGGCCTGTGATTATTATGATTTATAACCTACCTTTGTGGCTATGTATTAAGCGTAAGTACATGATGTTATCTATGTTAATTTCTGGGCCTAAACAACCAGGGAATGACATAGATGTATACTTGACACCCTTAATCGAAGATTTAAAGTTTTGGTGGGAGAACGGTGTGGAGGTTTATGATGGGTATAGGAAAGAAAGTTTCAACTTGAGGGCAATGTTGTTTGGAACAATTAATAATTTTCCAACATACAGAAATCTATCAGGGTCCAGCATTAAAGGTCAAAAAGTGTGTCATGTTTGTGAAGATGAAACTGATACGACGCGACTGGACCTTTGTCAGAAGAATGTATTTCTCGGTCATCGTAGATTCTTAAATTCTAATAATCACTACCGTAGGTGGAGAAAAGCATTCAATGGAAAGGAAGAACAACTTAGAGCTCCACCTATATTGACAGGTGATCAAATTTTTGAAAAGGTGAAAGATGTGAGTACTCAGTTTGGCAAGCCTTTTGCACATACACTTGTCAAGAGTGGGTGGAAGAAGAGGTCATTTTTTTTGGAACTGCCATATTGGAAGTCGCTGTATGTAAGACATTTTCTAGATGTTATGCATATTGAAAAAAAATGTATTTGACAGTGTTATTGGTACGTTACTCAATATACAAGGAAAGTCTAAGGATGGCCTTAAAGTAAGGGAGGACATGGTAAATATGGGAATGAGAACTGAAATGGGACCCGTGACGAAAGGAAGACGAACATGTCTACCACCTGCTGTTTATACTCTATCTAGAAAGGAGAAAAATATTGTGTAAGTTTCTGAGTGAAGTTAAAGTTCCTGAAGGCTACTCATCAGATATTAGAATACTTGTGTCTATGAAAGACCTCAAGTTAAAGAGTTTAAAGACACATGATTGCCATGTTATAATGGAACATTTTCTACCAATAGGTATACGCTCTATTCTGCCAGAAAAAGTAAGAAGCGCAATAACTAAACTGTGTTTTTTATTCAAGTCAATTTGCAGTAAGGTGATAGATCCTGCGATCTTACCAACATTGCAAAAAGAAATAGTTATTAATTTGTGTGATCTTGAAATGTATTTTCCTCCCTCATTTTTTGACATAATGGTTCATCTAGTTGTTCATCTTGTGAAAGAGACACAATTGTGTGGACCCACTTATATGAGATGGATGTACCCTGCTGAACATTATATGAAAATATTAAAAGGGTATGTGAAAAACCGAAGTCGACCAGAGGGTTGTATTGCCGAACGATACATTATTGAAGAAGCGATTGAGTTTTGTACTGAATATCTGTCAAATGTTCAATCAATTGGACTCCCAAAATCTCATATTGTTGGAAAAAAAAGGTAAAAAGTTAATTGGAAATAAAGTTGTAACAATATCAAGGGTTGAATGGGATCAAGTGCATTTGTATGTTCTACACAATGAGATTGAGGTTGAGTCGTATGTTGAAATGCACAAGGGTGTTCTCCGAGGTTTAAATCCGAATAGAAATGAGAATTGGATAGTACGAGAGCATAATTGAAGTTTCATACCATGGTTTAAGGAACATATTTATTCAAAGTATCGTTCAGATCCCGCTTCAATAACCAAAAGGTTGAGATGTTTAGCATATGGTCCAAGTTTGGTTGTGTTTTCTTATAGCGCATACACAATTAATGGATACACATTTTATACCAAAGAACAAGATGATAAAAGTACTATGAAAAATAGTGGTGTCACCTTGGTAGCTAAAGCAATGCACATATCAAGCGTGAAGGACTTAAACCCTAAATTTGCAAATCTGTCATATTTTGGGGTTATCGAGCGCATTTGGGTGTTTGATTATAAGAAGTTTCAGATTCCTATATTTGGTTGCAAGTGGGTTAAAAATAATAATGGCATACGAATGGATAAGTCTGGATTTTTGCAAGTGGATCTTAATAGGGTGGGGTACAAAGATGAGCCTTTTATTCTAGCCTCTCAAGCTAAACAAGTGTTCTATGTCACTGATCCGACAAGTACGAAATGGTCTATAGTGCTTTTATCTAACAAAGTAATTGATGAAAACATTGAAGATCAAGGTGATATTGATGTTGAGATTGAATCGTTTACTATAAATGATGAAGATGAGAATATTATAGTGAATGAATCATATATTAGAAATGATCATAATGATGGTATTTGGATCAATCCAATCATCCGTGTTGTTAAGAGACGAGTAGAACATATTCCTACCAAGAAAAGAAAGAGACGTTAGTGAAAAAGGTAAGGGTGTTTACCATTTCATTTTTTTATATTTCCTTAGTGGATATTTATATTTGTCATTTCATTTTTATTTTTTTCTTCATTGTTAGATCAATACAAGTATTCCTCTCTCAAAGAGAAGCTCGAGTATCACGGTCTAGATCAAGCAACATTACATGGATCAAAGTGGAGGTACATTAATTTTCACAATTTTTCTTATAATAGTGATGCTACTTGATAAAACAAGAAAACTATACATTCTTATTTGTTTTTCTATGCAGTGTGCTCAACAGCGTAACAGTATAGATTGCAAATACTTTGTTTTGAGGTTTATGAAAGAAATCCTTTTTTTGAATTGAATAGAGATTCCAATCACGATATGGATTTATAACTTAGGATTTATTTTAATATTTATAGGATATTTCATATAATTTATTACTTTTAACTAAATCATACATATTATGTTTTGTTATGTAGTACTTTGATGAATGAAAGTGTGCTCATTACACGAAAAATCAATTGGAAGAAATCAAGGAGGAATTGTGTGAATACGTTATTCAGAAAAGAACCATATAAGGTATTGGAAGTTGAAAAGTGTTATGAAAATTTTTAATTGTGTTGGACCCAAGTTAGTTTAATTGACCGTGTTGTTCTGTTCATACCTTATTTGTAGGACCAGGACCGTCCGCTCGTCGGGTTTTAGCGATTTCAGGCTGAAACGAATTTGGCACATATCATATATAAGAGGATTCGAATAGAAGGTTTTGTTGTACATGAGTACTATCACCTTTATATGAAATTCTTGGAGTTTGTTTTGCCTCTTATAAGAGAAGGTTTTCTTGTAATAGTCATAAATTTATTGTTCGAAATAGTCATAAATTTATCCTTATTATAGTGCATCCTCCTCCTACTTAGTAGCAAACATGTGAATTGAATTGTAATGGTGTTTATATTTTGGTATATAATGGTATATAATGGTATTATAATGGTATATAATACCTTTTTTTTGTATGTAACAGCTTCTGTGTTGAAATAAAGGGTCGTTGAAATGTAAGGCTTGAAGTACAGGTTTATGGGATTATTTCCAAAAATGTGTCTTCTAAAAAAGAAAGAATACGTAGCATTTTTACATAAAAAATGCTTAAATTTATGTGAAGCAACAAAAGAGCTTTTTAGGAAAAAGCGCTGCAAAAAGCCTACTTTAGAAAGCGCTTTTCCTAGAAAAGTGCTGCCTAAAGATGCCTTAAAAAATACATTAGACAGCGCTTTTGGAAGTGCTGTCTAAAGGGGGTCAATAGAAAGCATTTTTTCAGGAAAAAGCGCTGCTAGAGGCCTACCTTAGAAAGCTATTTTCCAGGGAAAAGCGCTGCTAAATAATACATATGGCAGCGCTTTTTCGTTAAAAAAAAGCGCCGTCTAGACCTACGGCAGCGCCACCATAGGCAACACTTTTAAGAGCTGCTAAAGGGCAAAAAAAGCGCTTCCTTAGGTCTTTTTTGGCGTAGTGGGGACACACATGGAAAATTGGGATGTCTGCATTGCATGGGGCACACAAAAGCATTTACTTTGGAAAAGGGTAGGAAAAGTTCATGATTTAATTGTCACCATAAGTTCTTACCTAGAAACCATGAATTTAGAAGAAATAAAAATGCTTTTAGAAAAGGTGAAAAGTAACAAATCTACCTCCCCCCTCAATTGTCATCGACTGAAGTATGGAATAGTGTTTGTGACCTACCAAGATTTACAGATAAGGATGAAGCATGCAGAATTGAAGGATATGGGGACACACACAATTGGACAAAAAAGAAGTATTTTTTAGGACCTCCCATATTGAAAGGATAATTTGGTGCGACATAATCTTGATGTTATGCATATTTAGAAGAATTTTTTTGACAATGTATTTAACACGGTGATGGATAATGAGAAGGCGAAAGATAATGAGAAGGAGAGAAAAGACTTGGAACTTTTGTGTAATTGAAAAGAGTTGGAGTTGAAACCTCAACCAAATGGAAAATTATTAAAACCCAAGGCTTGTTACACTCTTACTCCCCAAGAAGAAAAAGCAGTATGTCGGTGGTTAAATGAGTTGAGGATGCCTGATGGTTATTTTTCTAACCTGGAAATATGTGTTGACGCCAAAACAGGGAAGTTGCATAGAATGAAAAGTCATAATTTTCATGTTTTCATGGAACAGTTTCTTCCAATTGCATTCAGTTCACTGCCCAATAATATACTTAATATGCTAACTGAGATCGGTCAATTTTTTAAAGACATTTGTCTGTCAACTTTAAGAGTAGACGAAATCACCAAATTAGATCGAAATATTCCTGTCATTCTCTGCAAGTTAGACCAAATATCTCCGACTGGTTTCTTTGATTCTATGGAACATCTGATAAGTGTGAATTATAATTATTGTTGTATATAAGTTTTGTTGCACTTATTAGTGCTTTTATTAATATTTTGTGAATAATTCCTGACTTTGTCTGTAAATACGTTTAATTTGTGTATATCTGAGTTTTGTGTAAAAATTATATCGTAGATTAGTTTTTCCATTCTTTTTGTTGGAATTCAAGCATTATTAGAGCATTGAGAATAAAGTCCAAATGGAGCTCCAAGATGTGCATTTTATCAATAAAGGAATAAGGCAAAAGAAGAAAAGCCATTGCAAGTTGTGCAGAAAGAGCAACTAAAGTTCTTGTTCTGGTGTACCTCGCCGAGAGAGGCTCGGGCGAGGAGCTTGCGCTTCTGCCTCGCTGGGCGTGGGTGGAGCGAGAGGAAGTTGAGTTTTTCCAATAGCTTCTGTCTTGGCTTCGTTGTTGTGTCGTCAGGAGAGTTTTGGTCGAGCTGTCAGGCGAAGCTTCCCTTCATGGGGCGAAGGTGGATATTTGTGGCCAGTTACGTGTGTGGCGCAGGCTAGGCCAAGTAAATAAAGACCATCGTCGGGCGACGCATTTGGCTCGTCAGGCGACGGTGTCTGGACAAAATTTTGTTTATATTTCCATTTCATTTCATTTCATTTGTTAGGGTTATGGTTTTGGGAGGTGATTTTTTTCTCCCAACTCCACCAATCTCATTTTTCATTAGGATTAGCTTAAAAAACAACATTGAAGCTTGCATATGGATGATTCAGGTGAATTGCTCATCGATCGGCACTGATAAACCGGGAGATTTATGGTTTATTTCTCTTCTTATTTGTGTATTCTTTATTTGTTGAGTTTGTATATATATTTACTTTGAACTCATGTATATTTTTCGCCCATGGCATTATATAAAACTTTCTTTACAAATATTTGTTGATTATTGTCTTGGATTTTTGCTTTGTGGTAAGGGGTTTGGGTTGTTATAGACATACACTGCTCGAATTCTTATCTAGGATGATTATCTAATAGTTTCTAGATTCTAGAGATAGATTTAGAGCTATTATTAACTTGGGTGTATGTACTTAATTTCTTTGTGTTAGTTGTATTGTGCTGAGAGATCGTCAACGCGAGTAACACAATTGTCTTTTGTGTTTCTAAGGTTAGTTGACAGATCGCCTTTGAGATGATATGGACGAACCCATTACTTTGGGTTAGAAATGACTTAAGGTGTGAGGGATGCGCGATGACATTGATGAATATTATAGGTTAAGTATAACTGGTCGATAGGTCTAAGTTTGTAAAGAGTGGATTATATGCATGCCCTTATAAGTTGTCCCTCTAAAGAATGAATTTAGTTTCTGTTAATAATTTTTAATTCCCGCACCTTACAATTGAAACCCATTTTAAACCAAACTTATAAGTGAGAGATTGTTGAACGTTAATTCAGTAGCATTAATCCCTACTTACTTTTTCTCTCCGCTTTACCGCTTCAACACCATCTCCCTGTGCATCTTGCTTATGAAGTTTTCCTTTGTGGACCTGTTTAATATAGATGGTTGTATCCATTTGAATTATTCATGGGTGATTCAAAGTGATCAGTGAAAAATAAGGCAAGAGTTGAGGGATCAATTTGTGCATATTATTTGGATCAAGAAACATCACATTTTTTCTCTCATTATTTCAATCACATGATGTTGATTCCAAGAATCATAAGGAACGAAGTTCACTTTAGTGAATGAAGTCAATTCACCTTATCAGTTTTATTTGTCCCGACCATCCCTCAGGAAAGACGAGTGAGCATTGGGTTTCTAAAAAATAAATGTAACCTACCCATATTCATGTGTTGATTAACTACGTCGAAGTTAAACCATATCTTGAGTAAGTATATTTACTTAAGTATATACTGAATTTTGCTTAACACTTGCAACCTTATCTAACCTATATTATTTTTTTAAATAGGGCATTTAGTACTTACTGTTCTCAAAGCATGTGCGAACAACCATCGACTGGTTGCACACATGCCTATTTTCTTGCATGGTTAAAGCAACATTTATCAAGTATTGTTGCACCAAGTCCAGAAATAATCAATTTGAGAAGTTTTCCTGAGGCCCTCGTCAACATGTAAATAAATGTTACACATACTTTGTAAACGGATACAAATTTCACACTGAAATATAGACTAAAGGGAAGAAAACTGTAAATATGGTTTTGTCGTAAAAGGAATTATAGAGGGTGCTGAGGATGACTTTTATGGTGTTATCAAACATATTTACGAGTTGTTGTATAATTATATGGACTCATAAAATAAAGTTGTCTTGCTTTATTGTGACTGGTATGACCCATCTTCTAGAGGAGCAAAAATTGATTAAAAAATATAACACCATTGAGGTTCGAAGAGATAGAAAGTACAAAGAGTATGAACCTTTCATAATGGCAAATAATTTTAGTCAAGTTTATTATGTACCTTATCCTTCAATTACCCAACGCCAACGAGAATGGTGTGTTGTAATCAAGTTCAACCCAATGAGTCACATTGAGACTGACGATGTAATGGAAGATGTTACATACCAAGATGATGATATTTCACTTGTTAATGAGTTAATTGAAATTGAGGAGATTATAAGTTTGTGTGATATTGTAGTTGAGGGTCAACAAGTTGACGCAACTATCTTGTTGTTAAGAAATCTTGTGGAAGAAGAGTATGAAGAGCCAGGAGAGTCTGAAGACAATAATATTAGATCCGATGAATACAATGAAGATTATGATGATGAATAATTTTAATATGTATTATGTAATAAGCTATTGTCAACAAATCTTGTGTAATATTATCTTTTATATAATACTCTTAATATTTATTGTTTAATGTTTTTTTCTTTCAAAATAGAAAATATGTCACCCAAAAGGGACTCCTCGCCGCACCAGGTTCATTATAGAAGAGGTTTCTGATTCAGATTTATTTATTCCTATGCCACTTTCGAGTCAATTAGCTCATCCTCCTCCACATACTACTCCCATATCTAGATCTTTCACTAGATTACTATCCACACCTCCTTTTTATTTATACCCACTCATATATGTGCATTAATTTATTAGTCCTCCTAGAAATACACCCTATATACAGCTAGATGGACCAAGCACCCCTCATCCCACACATTTTCCTATGCATTCCTTGCAGTCAAGTGAACCTAGCATGCGACATTCCACCTATGTGTGTTTGCAGTATATGGAACCATGTAGATCTAACGTGCCTTATTTATTACCCATTCCTTCTAAATATGATCATGGAGATACTAGTTCTCATGGAGATACCAATGCTCATGGAGATGATAAATGTGCTTCTGAGAATCAAAGGAGGAGGGGCACATCTTGAGAAATACACCATTAAAAATTAGATATCATCAAGACAGACTTATTATTTGGCTCGATAGAGGATCATAAGTGTTTATGTTTTATATTATATTTTTAATTTGACTTTTATTTAATAAATACTAACTCAAGATTTTGTTGTTTAGAATCATGAGGTCACATCAGGCAGCATCAACCATAACAGACATTATTAAAAATAAGTATAAAAAAATTATGGCCGACTTATGAAGCAGCACTTGAAGATGATAAGGAAGATTTGTTTAAGGAATTTTAGGTATAATTAACTTACTCATTTATGCATTTCCTTTATATTTATTGAGATATTCATGTTTATACTTTATTTTTATATTTTTTGAATTCATACAACAATGTAGGAGAAATGTTGTTGGGATGTTAGAGATGAACTCCAAATTAAAGAAAATTTTCACATAAAATATGGCGCCATATTTTCTGACTCCATGAGGAATGTTAGACTTAGATGGAAAAAAAAGGAACACGTCCATGTTGGATAGGAGAAGAATTATTTCAAGATCTTATTGTCTATTGGACGTCTGAAGCCTTTAAGGAGACATCGGAAAAGGGAAAAAAGAGCATTTAAAGTTGGCGGCTGCAACTACGCAACAAACAGTATTAGTGTTTTTCAAGTTGCACGAAGGATGGTAAATGTATTTATTTTTTAATTAATTAATCCTTTAGATTTTAGATTAATCATAAATAATTATTTATTTATTTATTTGTTTTCATTTAATTAGCGTGAAGAGTTGGGTAGAACTCCACTTCTTAATGAGATCCATATGGAGACTCTTCTCAAGAGAAATGAAGAGTTTGTTGATAAGCGCTCAAGAATTAGTTAAGTAAGTTTTTATTATATTAAATTATTTATTTATTTCTTTAATGTACCTAACTTATTTAAATCACGATAACATTTAATTATTTTATTTTTATAGGATGAGTATGATAAACGACTTTCTCTATAGTTGTCAGAGCATCCTGAATTACCTGGACCGCCATCGGGATATCCTACTGACCCTAGTGTGGGTTTTCGTACTTAGTAATGTAATTTACTACCCCAATCAAGATATTTAATTGTATCAAGGTTAAGCGAAGGGGATTGAGGATATTAATTCCCCATTGTGAGAAAGTCCATGGTGATTTCAACTCGTGTAATATTTATGGAAGAGCTTCATGAAAATATATATGTCTTTGACACTGGTCGCATTTCTTCAGAAAATAATTGGCCTTTTTCGCCTTGAGGAATTTCCAAGCTACAAATCGCACTCCCAAGTTTTTTTACTAACCTCTTTGGAACTAATGGTTATGCAACTTCTCTCCCTTTGAGACATTTCAATAGAGGGGTCGATAAGCCTCTTTTGTACAAAGTTTCTTTTATTATGGAATATGAGTGGCCTCTTATCTTTACTAGGGAATCATGTGTTGGATCGGTGCAAAGTCTTACTTGCTCAATGTATATTTTAATGGGAGAGATCTAGGAGCTTTGTGAGGTTCCTTCTAAAATCGCCATCATCACTTTGGAACTTGGATTCTTGTGCTCCTTAAGTTTTCCTAGATAAAAGAATGATTAACCCCATAGGCTCTAATATTTAAATTTTACCAGCCTATCTCTTTTAAAGGATGCATATAATTGTAACAATAGTATTTTATTTGAGCATCTCTTTTGACTTGTGACACTAAGAGTTAAGAATATGTTTGCTACTTGATGTTTTTCTCCCCCATTTTTGTAGCCAGTGTGAGGTCCCCGATGAAAGATTCGTATTTTTCCTAGTTATTGGAAGTGGAGAATTCAAAATTTAGGGATACTATAATCACCAAGCAAACTTCATTCTCTAATATTAGGTCAGAACCATTTCCTTAGTTGTTGGATGAACCATTCGTGAACAGGGTTGGGGTAAGAGTTGGCTATGATGTTCACAAGTTTTTTTCCACTATGAAATTTGTGAAGTATTGTGCCTTCATACATTTCTTGGGTTCAAAAGATAAGTAAAATTTAGACATCTCTATGGACCACCTAGTTAACCCCTAGCTAAATATGGTCAGTGGAGAGCTTGCTTTAGTGGAAGATCAGTGAGGATAACAATAGTGTGTGCTAGAGTGTATTGTCTCGTCTTCCTAGATGTGGTAACCAATGACAATGATACCTTCTATATATTTTTGTAACACGTCTCAGATCTGACTAAGGATTTAGAGATAAATTATATCACGCTCTCTGTAGAATAAACCTCTCTTATGAGGATGACACTAACTACTTCAGTAGAGACTGTTGTACCCCAATGTTTGCCCCTAAGATTCCTCTATGATATCATATAAACTCAATCACAACAAGATCACACTAGGGTTTAATTCTTCTCCTTATCTTTAGCTTTGTCTATGAGGGATCACCAAGCACCTTGACTTGTATCTTGTGATCATCTATGTTTTGTATTTATTAATTTTTAACTAATAAACACAATGAATGTTTTCCCTAATTGTGTATATTATAGGTGGAAGCACAACACATTCCATCAAGTTGCTCTGCAGGTTCATGAGTTTATTCCCATGCCTTCTTCAACAAAGCTTCATCGAGATTCAAACTTCATCATTGAAGATGTTTTGAAGTAATATCATTACAAAGTCTATTATGATCCATCATGCCTCAATTTGTCAAAGATAGTCAAAGGATGCAAGAGTTGATTGAAGAAGTTTGGCCTAATTGGACAAGTTCTTATTTCTTGATCACAAGTGCATAATTCCCTCAATTATTAATATTTGGAAGTGGTTATGGTTGCTATGGTTTCTCATTATCATCCTCGATAACTTATATTTACATGACATAAGTATTTGTGCAAGAAAGTTTGTCAAAATTGAAAAGTGTTTCCAAGGCATTTTGGTGCTCTAAGAGCTAGGGTTTTGAACTTCTAAGGGCTATATATTGCTCATCTTTTGGTATTTTTAAGTGATTCAAAAGAAATGCTTCTCTTAAAATGGTTATTAATAAATCACTTAAAAAGTTTCAAGAAAATTTTGTGTGGAGGAAGCCTAATCATGATGAAAGATTACAAGTCCTCTAGATGAGCCATCAAATTCCCTTATGTGACTTCAAAAGATCATAACTTGGTCAATTTTTATCTCCTTGAGCCTATTCATTTTCCAAAATGACCTTAAAGATGTGAAATTCGACATTTCTTTTAGGTGCTAAGCTTGAAAATAGATGGAAGATGCCCTAAGGATGCAAAAGATTATAGGTCATCTCTTGATTATTTTCCAACTTCACCAAGTCATAACTTTCTCATTTTTTGGAGATTTTAAATGGTTCAAGTCTCAAAATGTCATTCAAGAGATCTACTTCATGCCATCTTTTTTAGTCAAGATAAAATTTCAAATGGAAGGCCATGTTTGGATGCAAGACATTACAAGTCATTTTTGAAGAGAAAACTTGATATTTTTCAAAGTACAAAAGTCAACCTCTTTTTCTCAACTTTGACTCACCACAACTTTCAGCTCAAGCATCCATTTGATCCCATTCTTTGCTCATTGTAAAGTTTGTGATCTCATCTTTCCAATGAATCAAGAATAAAGTCTTAAGGTTCCTTAAATAATTCACACCATTCATTTGAATATGGTACCTTGAAACTGAAGTTTCACTTCAAGACAAAATTTGAAATTCATGTTGTGGCTTCTAAACATCAAATTAGCACGGTTTTTTGGTCTAAACATGTTTAACCAACTTGCCAAAGTGGATTAGAGCCTTGAAAAGCAAGGATTGAGTGAGTTTTGATGCTAAACAGATCACACGTTCCTCATGTATCAAGTTCACATGAATTCCCTCCAAATCTCATCATTTCACACGCTTGAGCATCCCACTTGTTTCCCTATAAATAGAGGATGATACCTCATTCATTTTCTTAAGCATAGAGAGACAGAATCACCCTGCCAAACTTCCTCTTGATCCCAATTTTCTGCAACTTCGAATTTTCTTTTACAACTTTCCTCAATCCATTTTCTTTGTCAATTCATCATCCTTGAACCTCACTGAAGCTAACAGAAGAAGAACCAAGATCTAAGACTTCCTAAATCGTGCTAGCTAAGTCAATTTTCATAGCTCTACATTTGAACTTAAATAGGTATATTACTTCACCAATTCTCTCAAACTTTGATACTGTTATGAAGCTCTCATCATATTGATTCTAGTCGCAACATTTATTTTCAACTGGAATTGAGTTTTGGTCGTGGAATTTCAAATCCCTTTTCAAATCTTTCCATCCAAAACGACTGAGCTACACCTTACATAAATTTTTCACGAGGGTACCATTGGAATCGTCTTGAAGAGGCGAAGCGAATGGTACCAGTCTCGAGCTCTAATTTTACCATTTCAGGGTGCCATGCATTTTTTTAAAATCTGATTTAATTAAGGATTCAGTGTTTTATTCACTAAGGACCATGATATGCACAACGCGTATGATCCATTGGATTAACTTACTAACGCGTTTTGACTCTCATCCATTGGTCTATATTTTTTTGACTTTATTTTTTATTTCTGATTTTATATTTTATTTGTTTTAAATTTAAAAAATTCATAGAAAATTCATTTTAACTTCAAAAACGCCAAAAAAATTCTTAAAAATACTTTTGATTTTTCTCTTTCTGATTATCATTTTTTCACAATTTTATTTTGTGTTTTGATATTTTTTATATTTTTTCACTTTATTTGAGTTGTTTTAAATGTTTAAAAATACTTTTATTAATTTTTAAATTCTGAAAAAAAATATGGAAGGATCCAATGACCTTTTGACAAATATTGGTGACCTCATTTTATTTTTATTTCCGAGTTTACTATTTTTTCACAATTTTTGGTTTATTTTGCCTATTTCTTTTAATTTTAAAAATAGTCGTTGACTTTTAAAAGTTACCAAAAAATTTATAAAAATATTTGAGCTCATTTATGATTTTTCTATGGTCTCATTGAATTTTTCTTAGATGTTTTGAATATAGTTGTTATTTTACCCTTTTATTTTCATTTAAAAAACCATTTTAAAATCTTTTTCTTTATTTTTTGTATACAATTTTATTTTGTATATATTCTGGTTGATATTGGACTATGAGATTTTGATCATGAGCTTTATTAACATCATTGGATCCATGGTGTTGAGTTTAACTCCACAAAAAATGGATGCATAATTTTAATAATAGCTTGATTAAATTTTTGGTTTAAATGTGGTTTGATTCTTACCCCATCCCTCTTCATCTTATCCCATTCTTACATGTACTAAATTTTATTGGAGAATGATTTACATGTCATTTCTCTAAACATATGGTACATAGATTGCTATTGACCAGTCTCAAAATAGGTGCGACTTCTATATAAGTCCACTTACGATTGCTTAACATAGATCTAAATTTTGTCCTGATTCGAGAAATGATCATTCGTAGCCCAAACTCATGTTTGTAAGCTCAAGTATGTTAATTTGAATCCTTTGATCCAATAACCTTGAGATTCATTGTTAGGAGGATTTGGTCTTATCAATCCTCTAATTAATCTTCATAAGCTTTGGTCAAAGAGAATCACTTAAACATCATTGATCATTTATTATAGTCTTGAGAATTTTAAATGAATGATATACTTGACAAAAATCAAATAAAACTTGTTATTGAGAGGCTTTAATTTTATCAATCCTCTAATGAGTTTCAACTGCAAGTTTCAAGATGGTCATTCAACTAACCTCTAATTTCTAACAATTAACTTTATCTTATGCCTTTACTTTACGCCTTTACTTTAAGCACATTTATTTTAGCATTTACATTTCATGCCTATTTTTATCTTTGCTCATTTGAGCATTTACTTTTATGTTTTTTTTTGCTCACTTGAGCTTTTCATTTATTTTTGAAGATACTTAATGTTGTACCCAAAAATTTTCCCTCCCCTTTCTCAAGATATTTCTCACAGAGATCTTCAATGATTCAAGCTTCCATAAGTATTGACTAGGTCAAGCCATCTTCTCAACACTGATGCCTCAAATTAGGGTTTGAGTTTGCACAAATAGAATTGGACTTATAATATTTTAAATTAATTTCATGGATCATTATGGACCCTCAAGATTTCTCCTGTCAAGTTTCAAGTCTTGGATCACAAAATTTCTCAATCAATTGATCAGATGGCCTAAAATCAGCTGTATTAGAAAAAAGTTAACTATGGTCAACCTACAGTCAAATTTCAATATTTTGGACCAATATCAACATTTTAAAGTCATATGTATCATTTGATCAAGATTGGATCACAATTCTCCAAGATAATTATTCAGATCATCAAAAGGGAAAAATGGTCAAAATTAGGGTTTTGACTGAGAATGACCAATCTTTGACTTTTGACCTAGTACATGACTTATTGGTTTGAAACATGATCTCAAGAATTCAAGTACATTATTTTGACCTAATCACATATTTCAATCCCGAGATCAGTGGATTGATAGATGAAATTTGGTCAACTGATGAAAATAGTCAACTATACACTGAAAAGTCAAACTTTGACTTTTTGATCAAATTTGAGTCTCAAATATCATATTTAATCAAGACATTTATGAATATGAAATTTGATCATCAAGAAATAGAGAAAGTCAAATGTCATTTTGAAAAGTCAAACTTTGCAAGATTTAAAGATTTTTCTAAGTGTTTTTATACATGTTAATTTCATTACTCCATGACATCTTTTCACCACAATTCAAGATAATTCAAGTTATTACAAGTTTTCAAGTAAACAAAAAGGATTCATTTTTAAGTTAAAATTTCAAGTTACAAAGCTCTATCTTGTTTTAACTTTTACCTTTGTCTCAATCTTCAAACTTTGGCACTATGTTGTCCACAAATATGCCTCGTCTTTGTTACAAGCTGCATAAATCTGTCCACAAAACCAGACTTGCATCATGCTACATATCTTGCTGTCCAAAACCTGCATAGTAATGCCAAGAAACCTGTCAAAAAACCTGCTCCAAAATCTGCAATGCTGCCCTGAAAAATCTGCATCATATCAGTCCCATATTTGCACAAACTTAGCACATAAGAGCTGCATCTAAAAAGTAATGGAACAGTGTACCCAAACAGTTCAAAGACTTATCTATTTCCCTCCCAAATTTCAGCCAATTCATCTATAAATAAGTTGTTTCACAACACACAAAGGGGAGGTTTTTTAAAAGAAAAAAAGAGATAGAAAAAAGTATAGCAGAAACCACACTTCAATCCCTTCAAACCTTCAGTCCACTTCAACTCTTCCTTTAACCTCAACTCCAACTTCTGCTTAAGCCACTCAACATATCATACTCCATATACAAAGGCTACCATCTTTGTCCTTAATTCCCTTACCAAAACCAAACCTGACATGTCAATTGCATCCCTCCATAAACCTTAACTCATCAACACAAAAACAACCACCTCCAACTTAACTTCTCCAAGACAATACAACAACTCAAACTCAAAACACAAATTTCAGTTTCAAGGTATGTTTTCTTGACTTTGAGCTCTTCATACAAGCATCATTAGTGGTTCATTTGTGAAGATAAAATGTAGGTATCATTGCCCTGAAGCTAACTATATGCCTACTTTTCATTTTCACTAACCATGTGTTGAGAACTAACTTATATGTGTGACAGAAGAATATTAGAAGTAAGAAACAGCAGTATGAGTCGATGCATATCTCTATGAGTTGACACATATTAAGTACAAAATAGGTTATGTGTCGATACAAAATACAAATGAGTTGATGCAAAACAGAAATGAGTCGATGCAAACTGTTATGTGTCGACTCATAATGAGTTGGTTTTGACTTCCAGGGGCAAGAAAGGATATGTATTGATGCATAAGTGTATGCGTCAATGCATAAAAGTTTTTGTATCAATGCATAAGCGCACGCGTCAATGCATAAAAGTTTTTGTATCAATGCATAAGTGCACGCGTCAATGCGTAAGTGCATGTGTCAATGCTTAAAAGTTTTTTTAAAAAAAACAATTTTCCTTTTTTCTTATCTATCTTTATATTCTTATACATTATTTATTCATTCAATATGGTTGTAATAGTAAAATTAGGTTTTATTTGCTTTTACCTCCCCATTTGTAAATTTGTACCCCCATCCCCAAATGATGTAATAGTGTAGAATTTTACAATGTATCGCTTTCATTATAAAATGCTAGTAATTAGGGTTTGTATGGTAAGATAAAATCAATCGTTAGAAAACCCTAATCTCAAAGACAAAAAAGCATGAAAAACAAACACTTTTTACACGCGCACTTCTAGGGTAATCTCACTTGTTGCCTACGAATAAATATTCATGTCCCTCGAATGTGGGACGCTTTAGCAAATACCCTTGATAAAAAATATTGTAGTCCCTCGATGACCCTTCGACGTTGCCTTCGGTAAAACGATCTTAGTCCCTTACGACAATTGCTAAAGCGTCTCATAGGTTGTCTTCTATGACTATACGACGACCCAAGTTTGTCCCTTCATATCCAATGATAGGGCTTCTTATAAATTAATGATAAGATTGCAATATCTAAAGGAGGAGGAAAAGAAATAAGACTTTTTGAGTAGGTAGAACGTTCATAGTTGCTTGCTCACAATCATTTTCAAAACAAAATCTTTCAAACACACCAACACTTTCAAAAAATGAAATATTTCTAAAAGTCAACACTTTGTATACATTCTTATAGAGACGAGAATCATTACAAAGTTCGCCTAAACAAAGGAGCTTTCAAAAGTACTTTCAAAGCAATCACAAACACATTTCAAACAAAGCATTTCAAAGTGAGCTAGCAACTAAGAGCCCGTAGATAACTACAGATGAAAAGGGTGCTAACACCTTCCCTTTTCATAACCTACCCCCCGAACTCAAGAAAATTCTCAAAAGGTCTTTCCTGTTCTTTTCACCCTTTCCTTTATCGGATAAAAGAAAAGTCGGTGGCGACTCTTTCTATCCACACCAATTGTGATAAAACACAAAACAAAAGTCAGTTCTCCCCCTGTATTACACTTAATAATCAACTTGAACCATAAAAAAACTTTAATGTTACTTGGACTATTTGGTTACTATCCTTGGCATTTTGGAGTTATGGACTTCTTGGACTTAGGATTAGAGACTTTGGCCTATCTTGAGACCTTGTAACCTCAACTGTTATTTTGTCTAGAGTTATTGGGGTTTACCCAAAGACATTGGGTTGTTTGTTTTCTTTGTGTGCATGTTATTGTAATTACATGCTTTGTCTGTGATTGGAAATTCATCTGTATACAGCCGTTACTCAGCCCAATTATTTTGAAGACTTAATGCAATTGAAGCTTGGTTTTTCTTAAGAGGTTTATCATCTTTGTTAGTTTGGTTTCAAATCCAAAGGATGGGAATTCTACATTGACTCATTGTGTCAAGTTTTGGCTTCTTGTTGGTTAGACGGTTCTTTTACCTAGCTTTTACCTTATGCTTTTAGATAGTCCCTTCATCTCCTTCCATCTTATTTAATTTCAAATAAATCTCCTCCCTCCTTTTGAAAATTCTTCTTGTTTCTAAAGTTGAACTGCTTTCGTAATAAACTTGGACTTAGGTCCATGCATTTTCAAAAATATTTTCTTAATCAGGCTTTAAACAACTTAATAATACTTTGACATTTTTTGTGAGAAGACTAAAAGTTAATTAATCTCATTCAAAACATTTTGCCACTTTGGATTTTTACTTTAAAATTTTCTCAAAAGATTGGACTCTTGTCAATCCTTATAGTGATGCGATCTACTATACTTCTACGATATATAGTGAAGTGAGATATTTTCCACTTGGGTGTTGAGTGAGGCTTTGTTGATTTTAAAATCGAAGATATATCCTCCATTTTGAGATGACACAAATTCTCCTTTCTCATAATTGTGGGTAGTAACTATGTCTTCCACTCGGATAAGATGATGATGTCTCGTCTCTTAAAATTAACCAATACACTTGTGTTTTAACATTTTTAAAGGTGAACTACGAGTACCCTGATCCCATATTGCATAAAAGGTAGTATGTAGGCACTAAAGGTTCACAATCGCGGAGGGTGCAAAAAAATCATAAAAAATATTTCTTTTCTCATCTCCACAATCTATTTTTGTATACAATGTTTTATAGCCAAAATACACAGATTATCAAAGAGGTTCCTGCGGAGTACCGTAGATGTTTAGGGTGCTAATACCTTCCCTTTGCATAACCAACCCCCGAACTTAGATTCTCTCCCCCTGTTTTTGGGTTATTTTCTCTTTTCCCATTTCTTTGGGAACAATAAAGCACGATGGTAATTTTTATTGTTGATCTGTGCGAGTCAAGTTAATCTAATGGCTTTTTCTCAACATTTCTACCACTACAGAAAAAATGGCTACTCCACTGGGGAAAGATAGACCTATTTCCGGTCTATACCTAAGTGGGTTGAGCCTATCTTTTCTCATTTGTATATGTGCTATTATCTGTTGTATATTATATGTTGTATATATGTTTGTCTGGACTTTTCTGGTTTTCAGGGTGCTTGGTGATTTCTCATAAGTCCTCTACCCGGACTTAGGCTAACTTAAGATAGGACGGGCGGTATAGTCACGTTAACTTTGATGGAGTAATCCCAAAAAAGGAGACATGAGATCCCCACTCAGTGGAGGACCTTTTGACTGTAGTGTTGTTTACCGAGTAATCAGGAAGACGTGTTGCTTTCAACCTGGGAGCCTGCTGAAACTGAGGACTGTAGAACCTTTAACCCATCTTGGCCTTTAAGGTGTAGTTAGGAAGCTATGATTGAGTAATCTGGAAATGGTTGTCACGCGATGCTACGCTCGAACGAGTTTTTCCTAAGAATATTGCTAAGTACCGAGTCAATCAGGATGTTGGTAATATCCGAAGGAAGGATGTAGACTCTGGGAACCTCTTAGAACCATGTTCGGTTGGTGATAAACTTTTAGATCATACCATGTGGGTAGTAACTTTGACCTCATGCTCGTGATGTCAAATCTATGAACCCTATGTTTGTGATCTTGTGTGTGATTGTTGCATCATGCATTCATGCACCCATGAGCATCTTCTAAAAACTTTTTGTTTCAAGGGACTTAAAAGTTGAATCTTTGTGAATATCTCAGGTACTTTTTGACTATGGATTATGGAAAAAGAAATACTAAGAAGTACAGTTTCAAAGATCCCAAGATAGATGAGTTGATGAGTTTGATTCCCAAGATTGAGAGTTCTACAAATTTTCAGAGAAAGTATGGGTCCATCATTTCTTTTATGAAGCTCAGGATGAAGGAGGGTGTAATATGGTGGAAGAATCGACTGTTTTTACTGGTTTGCGTTTTGCGTTTTTGTTCACAAAATGTCGCGGTAAGCAAGAGTCGCCATCGACTTTTATTTCATCCAATCACGGAAAAGGAAAAAGAACAGAAAATACCTTTTTTCGAGATATTCTGAGTACGGGGGGTAGATTATAGAAAGGGAAGGTGTTAGCATCCTTTTTATCCGTAGTTATCTACGGGCTCTTAGGTACTTGCTCATTTTCAAATTTCTTGTGTGTGTTTGTCTTGAAAATGTTTTACTTCGTGATAACCCTTGTATCAGTCCTCAAGGATGTGACAAAGTTGTTTTGAAAAATTGTTTTGAAAGGTGTTTGTGTGAAAAAAATTTGTTGAGCAAGTACTTAAGATTCTACCTACTCGAAAAAGATTGTTCGCTATATTTCCTTTAGACAGCATTATCCTACTATTAAGGAGTAGGTAGCACCGTCATTGGAGTTGTAAGGGACATTCGAAAGGGACAAGTACAATCACTAAAGAAATAGTTAGAAACTTTAGTAGTAACCCTAGAGTCTTAAGATCTTTTCGAGGAAACATTTCCGAGACAACATTTGAATGGGACAATTTGATCTTTTAGACTGGAGGGCAACCACTAAAATCTCATATGCTTAATGATTGTTTACCGAAGGCAACCGAAGTGAGGTAAACCCTAGGGGTGAATATGTGCATGTGAACTTTTTCAGTTATTTAGTCTTTGCACATTAGGTGATCTACCATTTTAAATTTCGAGCATTCTTTCCATACAATCCTATTAGCCATGCATCTAAACAGTTAAAGATTGCGGGAATTTAAAGTTCGAAAAATAAACCTAGCTATTACAAGGCTTCGGGGAGGGGAAATTAATTACATAACCAAAAAACGGGGATTGAACAGTAAATAAAAACCCTAGGTTAACTATTACAAACCCTTAGCAGTTACAAAATAATGGAAAAATAATTAATAAGCGCACGGCGAATTAAATGCGAGGACGGTTGAAAAATAACCTAAAACCCTAAGTGAGGAAAAGTATTTATTTTGTGGATTTTTATTTGAGAAAACAATTAAATTACAAATTAATTAAACCTAATTTCTAATTGTTTTTTAATTATGAAAGAAATTAAATTAACTTAATTTACTAATTAATTAATTAATTAATTAAAGGAATAAATATTTTATGAGAAAAATGATCTTGGTGTATTTTTAAGGAAAAAGAAAATGAATTAAGTTATGTATAATTAAAATCCTAAGTCTAATTATTTTTAATTATATAAAAAAATATCAAATTGCCCTAAGTAAAATTAAACTAAGTAATTTAAAAAATAAAAATATTATTATTAAAAAATAGATTTTTGTGATTTGTGATTTGTTAATTTAATAAAAAATAATTTTGTGTTAATTAAAAGAAAAAAAAATTAAAGAAAACAAATAGAGGAATTAAAAAAGAATAGAAAATAATAACCAAATGGGCCTGTTGCCTTGCTGAAGAGGGGGTGTATGAAACTGAAATTCCCAGGCCCATTAAGCTGAGGCCAGTCAACGCTGGGTCTTGTGTGGCATTGACTTGAACGTGCACCATGAACCTTCAGGCTGGAAGCGTTAGATCTGGGTAGAAGTTCATCCAATGGCGGGACGTTGAGGTCGTATGAAAGGCACTTGAAATTGTGACGCGCAGGATCAGGTAAAGGAAAAGAAAATAAAGAAAGCGATGGGACCTGGGATCAAACCCAGGTCCTCACGCTTAAATCCAATACCATGCTGCCAGCTGAGCTATGATTGTTAGTTGTTATTACAATAATAATAAAACATAATATAATAAAAACAAAAGAGTTGATTCTAAAGTGCACGAGATTCAAACAGACGAATGGCTGGTTGACACACACCTTCTTCTTCTTGGAACCGTCGTCTTAGGTTTATGAACTTTTACCTACAAACACAAGTATGTAGCTACAACCATGTGAAACTCAAAAATCTCATACGAGCATGATAAATTGATTATGATGGTACCAATCAACTCGTCTTGGCCTCACGAGCATCATGGTACCTCATTCATGGCCTAATTTTTCCTCCATCAAGAAACCCTAAAAAAACGTGGAAACCCTAACAATGGCAGATGCGTGTAAAGGCTTCAAAAATGCAATTAAATTATTCAGTCAACATGCAAATATAATGACAAACACGAATATAACAATCAAAAGTGCTAATGATGCAAGAATTATGATAATCGAATTGGAAAATTATGTCAAACCGTATGAGGTGTAGCTCGCGTTTTTGGGTGTTTCAGGCCTCGCAAACGATTGGGACAACTTCCTGGGACGTCCAACAATGGATTGGGATAGCTAGGATGGCTTGAGATGGCCTGTGGAGTGAAAACCAATTCACACTTTTCTTTGAATTTTGTGACTTTGCTCTTCCTTTTTTCATGACTCTAACCCCTTTCTTTTGACTTGTATTTATTCAATATATATCATAGGGTGAATTAGGGTTGTAAAAACAGATCACATCTTTGAAAGTTTTAAAGATTTGATTTGATCTTCATGGCATATGTAAACTTGCTATAATGAGCCAAATTATCCCTTTCTTGTTCCAATTAGCCTTGATTCGAATTGATCATGATATCCTTGAATTATTTGATTGAGATCCTGTCCAAAATTCAGATCACAACATATCTGTTCCATTATTCATCAATTATTTGATTTAATTGAAATTTTAATTAACAAAAAATCCAAATAAATTGAAAAATGAAGCAAATAACATGAGGTTGGATATTTGGGTCGTGGACCATGCTATAATTGAGGTGAAATCATGAAATGCTAGGCCCATTTGGTAAAAAATGCACTTTTGAGCACATTTGACTTTTTGCAATTTTGCAAAAAATGTCAACTTTGACAAGACATATATCTTCCAATTTTAACCCTAGAGAGGTATTCTTTGACTTTTTAGAAATATTATGATGTCCCCTAAGAAACCCTTTTGGTCTCATTTCAATTGGATCTTCCATGTTCATGTATGAAGCTTTGACCGAAAAGGTGTTTTTGTTGACTTTTCAAAAGGACCTATAATGTAAAAATTCATATCTTTTGATGAGTGCATATTTTGAACTTGTGGGTTGAAGATGAATTGTAGGGAATTGCATCCTCTTCAAAATGAGCCTTGGATGTAAAATTTATGATAAAGTATGAAGAAGTTATGCTTGGTCAAAGTTGGGTTAACTTTTCCTACAAAACCCTAATTTAGTAACTTTTGGGTTTTGATGAATTTGGAGCATTCCTTGAGGAATCGTGATCAACCCTTGATCAAATGATGGAAGTCACTTCAAAATTTTGATGTTGACCAAAAATCTTGAGTTTTGACTGTATGTGGGCCACAGTTAACTTTTGACCTAATATAGTCGATTCTCAAGCATTTGAGCAGTTGACTGAGCAAACTTCTTTGTGCAAGGCATGAAACATGACATGGATGATCTTGGGAACATATTAGGACCTTGGGAAGCATTTGAGTCCTTTGTGGTTCACACATCTTGATGAAAAGGGAAACCCTAATTTGAGGTATACTGCCTTATGAGGGAGTTTGTCTGGTCAACTCTTAGACTTCCTTGAGCAACTTGGGGACCTCACTTGACATTTATTGAGTAAAATGGGAGGGCAAATTTTGGAGTACAACACCTGCCCCTGTTCAATCTTCTTAAACTTGATGGTGTAGATTGGCTGCTCTGCCTTTCGTGATTTGAAGGTGGAAGATGATTGAACACTAGAGTGCCCGGAAATTTGCACTCGCATGAAGTAACACAGATTGGAGATATCGGGAATAGGCTTACAAATGCCATTTGGAAGTTGACGGAGAATCTCCGGAGATGGGCTTAAAGATGCCATCTAAAAAAGATATCGATCGCATAAGAGATTCCTTTGCGAGAAACCATATACCTGCTGTTAAGGAGGCCTTCGCTGGGGAATGATGATAGAGTCTAGGAGCTTCAGTTGTCCGTTACTCTACTGGGGAATGATTGAGGAGATGAGTGATGTATTTGGTTAAGGTCTATATTTCACAGTGACTTACTGAGGGAATATGAAATCGATCGTATCTGATCAGGTCTAGGTCTTACAGTGTTGTGGACTGCCGTATGGAGATAAGAGAGAAGGAACCTGGATAGTAAGGTTATGAGAAGGAACCTGGATAGTAGGGTTGCTTCAAAACAAAAGCCTGGATAGTAGGGCTGTGAGAAGGAACCTGGATAGTAGGGTTACTCGATATGAAAGCCGGGATAGTAGGGCTGTAAGAAGGAACCTGGATAATAGGGTTACTTCGATATGAAAGCCGGGATAATAGGTCTGTGAGAAGGAACCTGGGTAGTAGGGTTACTTCGATATGAAGAGCCTGGATAGTAGGGCTGTGAGAAGGAACCTGGATAGTAGGGTTACTTCGATATGAAAGCCTGAATAATAGGGCTGTGAGAAGGAACCTAGATAGTAGGATTACTTCGATATGAAAGCCTGGATAGTAGGGTTGTGAGAAGGAACTTGGGTAGTAGGGTTGCTTTGAAATAAAAGCCTGGATAGTAAGGCTGTGAGAAGGAACCTGGATAGTAGGGTTACTTTGATATGAAAGCCGGGATAGTAGGGCTGTGAGAAGGAACCTGGATAGTAGGGTTACTTCGATATGAAAGCCTGGATAGTAGGGCTGTGAGAAGGAACCTGGGTAGTAGGGTTGCTTCGAAATAAAAGCCTGGATAGTAGGGATGTGAGAAGGAACCTGGATAGTAGGGTTACTTCGATATGAAAGCCGGGATAGTAGGGCTGTGAGAAGGAACCTGGGTAGTAGGGTTGCTTCGAAATAAAAGCCTGGATAGTAGGGTTGTGAGAAGGAACCTGGATAGTAGGGTTACTTCGATATGAAAGTCGGGATAGTAGCACTGTGAGAAGGAAATTGGGTAGTAGGGTTGCTTCGAAATAAAATCCTGGATAGTAGGGCTGTGAGAAGGAACCTGGATAGTAGGGTTACTTCGATATGAAGAGCCTGGATAGTAGGACTGTGAGAAGGAACCTGGATGGTAGGGTTACTCTGAAGCGATAATATGGATTAGTTGACCCGTTTGATTTTGGGAACTGAGTTTCCATTAGTTGTCTGTAGATATGATCTGTATAACTGTTGGATTCGCTGAAGCTAATCATCTTTTCCTGCAAGAGATATCAAGGTTAGTTGTATGCGATGCATGAAATGCAAGGTGAGATGATATTCTCAAAATAAATGAGATTATGCTGTATATGATATGTATGCGTATGTCATGATGTATGTTCATGAAATGCTGTCGGGGTATGCTCGTGTCTGGGAAAATAAATCCCTGACGGTTGCTGGAGATTTGCGAATATTCTGTCGGGAAGAGATGCTGGAGAATAACTCTACGGGGACCAAACTTTGGGGAAGAGATACTCTATTGGTAGACTTGCTGATATGAAGGAATAAACTCAGTTTGGGATGAACTTCCATTGCTGGAGAGAAGAGCTCTATTGGAGATTGAGCTTCCGCTGTCAGAGAAATAAACTCTGCTCGGGAGATGGCTTTATAAACTGCTCATGGTTATAAAACTGGGTTAGGGAATGCAAATATCAGTTTATGAAGGAACCTACTGGGGGAAGGATTCCTGCTTGGGGACCTAGAGATCGGACTTTGGTTGTCCTTACTCTGTGGGTAATATAGGTATCACGGGCTTGTATGTGATAGCGACTTTGCTTCCAACTGTCTTTGCCCCTTGTACCATGCTGGAAAAAGTGCATGCGGAGATTTTGTAGATGGATCTATGTCGTGATTGTACTTGAACATGTATTTAATGAGTGTCAGGATGACACCCGTCTCTGGATCTTATCTAAACCGTACTTGAAACATGTGTTGAATGAGTGTCAGAATGACATACATCTCTGGATAGTATCTGAACTGTACTTGAAACATGTGTCGAATGAGTGTCAGAATGACATCCGTCTCGGGATCGTATCTGAACTGTACTTGAAACATGTGTCGAATGAGTGTTAGAATGACATCCGTCTCTAGATCGTATCTGAACTGTACTTGAAACATGTATCGAATAAGTGTCAGAATGACATCTGTCTCTAGATCGTATCTGAACTGTATTTGAAACATGTGTTGAATGAGTGTCAGAATGACATCCGTCTCTGGATCGTATCTGAACTGTATCTGAAAGTTGAATCTGAATGAGTATCAGAGTGGCATCCGTATCTGGAGCATATCTGAACTGTATCCGAAAGCTGAATCTGAATGAGTATCAGAATGGCATCCGTATCTGGAGCGTATCTGAACTGTATCTGAAAGCTGAATCTGAATGAGTATTAGAATGGAATCCGTATCTGGAGCATATCTGAACTGAATCTGAAAGCTGAATCTGAATGAGTATCAAAATGGCATCCGTATCTGGAGCATATCTGAACTGTATCTGAGAGCTGAATCTGAATAAGTATTAGAATGACATCCGTATTTAGAGTGTGTCTGCACTGTATCTGAAAGCTGAATCTGAATGAGTATCAGAATGGCATCCGTATTTGGAGCGTATCTGAACTATATCTGAAAGATGAATCTGAATGAGTATCAAAATGGCATCTGTATCTGGAGCGTATCTGAACTGTATCTGAAATCTGAATGAGTATCAGAATGGCATCCGTATCTGGAGTATATCTGAACTGTATCTGAAAGTTGAATCTGAATGAGTATCAAAATGGCATCCGTATTTGGAGCGTATCTGAAAGCTGAATCTGAATGAGTATCAGAATGGCATCCATATCTGGAGCGTATCTGAACTATATCAGAAAGCTGAACCTGAATGAGTATCAGAATGGCATCTGTATCTGGAGCGTATCTGAACTATATCTGAAAGCTGAATTTGAATGAGTATCAAAATGGCATCCGTATCTGGAGCGTATCTGAACCATTTCTCAATTCTGGTGCTCTTGATGAATGCTGATCAAGGTATAAGTCTTCCACTGATAGACAGGTGACAGGACATAGTCGTACGTTTTAAATCCCTAACTTTTCCTGGACCACCTTTTCGGGTTTTCAGACCACCGGGATACCTTTTTTCCCAAGTCGCCTTTTCAGGTTTTCGACTTGTCGGGTGTACAGATATTTTTTAATTTTTTTTTATGTATATCCCTAACTTTTGCCCGAACCCTTTTTGTTCGCCGGGATTCCCTTCTTTTTGCCTAGGTGTGTCAACCTAGCGAGTCTTTTTTTCATGTGTAGTATTTTCCGACTATGTCCACGCTTTCAGGATGTAGAGAGTTGTCACTGTCCATAGTGTCGTGTTGTAGTACTGTAAAAAAATTTTTTCTTGATGGCACATGATTCGTTGCTGGAATGCGTGTGTAATGCCCCATGCAATTCAGATGGAGATATGCTCCTGGTTATTTGGCACTTTTAGAGAGACAGCCCCAGGTGTGTTTAGACATCATGTCATGCCTCTTGCTTTTGGAAGACCTGTTATTTGAAGTGTCTTTCCTACTGAGGTGATTCTGTCCATTGAGAGGGTGTCTGTTCATTGAATGTCCATTGTGCGGATTTCTCTGTTGTCAAACAATTAGTCATATGCAAACAATGTCATTTAAAGAATGCAAAACTCATGCCTGTCGAAATTTTTTTTTTTTTGAAAATGTGTTTTGTGTAGTAAAACGAAATTTGCAAGAATGTGATATCAACTCAGGATTCGTAACAAAGCCTACAGGAGTCAGGATACCTTTGTAATAGTATGCTCTCAAACTAACCCATGCTTCAACTAGGATTTTTAAGGGTTATAACGTGGCCTGGTTCACGGTTCAAGAAACAAAGGATAAAGGCTCAAATTTTATTTGTACCCAACCCGCTCTTCGTGATGTTCTTCAGTCCTATGCTCAGTTAATTGCACGTTTAGATCCCAATTGAGTCTGGAATCTTTGCTCTGATACTTGGTGATGATTTGTTTTGAAAAGGCAGTCATTTTTGTAATCTTATTTTGTCGAGGATTTGTAGTAACATCTTTTTTTTTGTTTTCGTTATCCCTTCTTTTGCCTGAACTATTTCTTTTGTGATTACAGTCAGCGGGATGCCCCAATTTTTCTCTTAAGTCTCCTTCATAGGTTTTGACTTAATTGGATTTTATTTCGAGAGATAATGATTGTCTGTCTTAACGATTATACGTGTTAGAACAAAGTTTGAATCTACTACCCTATGTTTAAGTTTTGATGATAACAAAGTGAAAAGATATATTATTTATATGATTCATGTATGAACTATCTGCTGCCTAAATTATTACGTTCTGATTTGTAGATACTCTGATTTATATAAGCAAGATCACACCTAATCAGCATCAGAAATTTGGTTTCTGACATCAGCATCAGAAGTTGCCATATCAGAATGTCAGAATCAGAAGATTAACTCACGTATATGCTGAAGCCTGATGAACAAAACTGCACTCAACACTCTGATAAAGAAACACAACAGTTCATCAGCAGCTAAGCAGAATCAGAATGAGCCAAGCCATAACTTGCATTAAGTAAGCAACGGTACTGTGCATTGAAAGCAAATTAATACCAACGGCCTCATTCCAGACAAGATCTGCTCGATAAGGAAAGTTTGTTATTGGCATTGAATCAATAATATTGCTCCAACGTTCAACATCTCAGTGCTATATAAACAAGACTTTGAAGATTGAATTGGCTAATGCTCTCCAAATCTTTACACGCCTAAAAGCTGATCATAATCTTCCTTCTCTCAGTTTTGCTAAACACTACACATTCTCTTATTCAATCATTGTTTAGCAATCTAGTTTCTAAGCTTTAAGTTGTGTATACATCACAGTTGTGATACAGTTTTGTAGAAAACATTCACACACTTAGATTTATCTTCTTCGTAAGAAAGTGTTTCCTTGACAAACTGGGTTTTGGTTTGCATCAAGAAGGCTTTAGCAGTTGTTAAAGCAGTCTGTAATATTCAGTTGAATATAGTGGATTAAGACCTCGTTGGAGAGAGGCGAAATCACCTTGACGGGTGGACTGGAATAGTTTGAGATCAAACGAACCAGGATAAAAATATCTTGTTCATTGCATTGATTTTCAGTTTTACAATTCAACCCCCCCCCCCCCCCCCCCCCCTTCTTGTGTTTTTCACTACTTCAATTGGCATCAGAGCGCCTGGTTCTGAGCTAAAACACTTAACCGTGTCAGTACAAGATCCAGCGTCAGAAAAACACAATGGCAGGAAACTATTCTCACACCAGCAATGACAACAATGAGGACATAGACAGATTCAGCGGCAAACCTCCAGTCTTTGATGGAGAAAACTTTGATTACTGGAAAGACAGAATTGAAAGCTTCTTTCTGGCACATGATGCTGATCTGTGGGATATGGTGACAGATGGATACACGCACCCTGTGAATGCAAGCGGTCAGAAGATTGATAGAAAAACAATGTCTGACCAACAAAAGCGTGACTTCAAGAATCACCACAAGGCCAGAACCATCCTCCTCAGCGCCATCTCCTATACTGAATATGAAAAGATCTCCAACAGAGACACATCAAAGAACATTTTTGACTCACTCAGAATGGCACATGAGGGCAACGTTCAGGTCAAAGAAACTAAAGCTCTGGCGCTCATTCAGAAGTATGAGGCGTTCAAAATGGAAGAATCTGAATCCATTGAAACAATGTTCTCAAGATTCCAGATTCTGGTAGCTGGTCTCAAGGTTCTGGACAAAGGATACTCTACTGCTGACCATGTCAAGAAAATCATCAAAAGTTTACCCAAGCAGTGGAGACCAATGGTTACAACTCTGAAGCTAGCTAAAGATCTCAACAAAATCACTCTGGAGGAACTTATCAGCTCCCTCAGAAGTCATGAGATAGAGCTAGAAGCTGACGAGCCTCAGAAGCAAGGTAAGCCTTTAGCATTAAAATCTAACAAAAAATTTGAGTCTAAAGTTTTGCAGGCAGTTGAAGAAACATCTGATGGATCCTAATCAGAAGAAGACGAACTCTCCCTCCTTTCCAGAAGAGTAAATCAACTGTGGAAGCAAAGACAAAGGAAGTTCAGGAATCCCAGAAGATCTGATCAGAACGAGTCTTCTTCCAGATACAGAAGGACAAATTCTTCCTCTGGATACAGAAGATCTGAAGGCTCCTCTAGCAGCAAAAAGCCAAACACCAAGGACATCATCTGCTATGAGTGCAATGAGCAAGGACACTATAAGAGTGACTGCCCAAAGCTTCAGAGGGAAAAGCCCAAAAAGAAGTTTGGAAGAGAGAAGAAGAAAAGTCTCATGGCTACATGGGATGACTCTGACTCGTCTGAAGCTGACTCAGAATCAGATGATGAGAGGGAAAACATAACTCTCATGGCTAACATCTCAGAAGATAGTGAAGCTTCTGAATCAGACTCAGAATCAGATACTGAAGAGGTATTTCCTAACTTTGCTGTTAACTTTACCAAGGCTGAACTTGCTGAAAGCCTTAATGAGATTCTGGAACGGTATCAGCAAATTAGAGCTAAATTCAGAGACCTGAAAAGGAATCTTGAATCTGACTCTAATAAGACTGAGAGTCTCAAATTGGAGAATTCTGAGCTGAGAAATAAGATTTAAAAATTAGAAAACACTTTACAAAACTCTCAGAAGGAACCAATTTCTGAAACTCCCAGCAACGCTGATGAGATCATCAAGGAGTATGATCACAGTTTCCAGAAGTTCCTCGCTAAAAGCATAGATAGAAGCAAAATGGCTTCAATGATCTATGGAGTTAGCATAAACGGCAGGAAAGGAATAGGATACCAAGGTAAGGTTCCTACACCAAAGAATGTCATGGACTTAACCATTAAACACACTCCTCTGAATTCACATTTTGTGTATGGTCACACACATGATATTAAATACACTAGCAGTAAGCACTCTGTGAAACCAAAATTCAACCAGAGTTTTGGTAAAACTAACAAATTAGGACCCAAGAAAATCTGGGTACCTAAGGATAAAATAATACATGTTGCAGATATCTTTAGCAGCAAGTCAGAAACACCAGTCATGGTACCTGGACTCTGGCTGCTCGCGACACATGACGAGAAGAAGGCATATGTTCCAAAGCCTGAAACTTAAGCCTGGAGGCCACATTGGCTTTGGAGGCAATCAGAGGGGAAAGATAATTGGCTCTGGAACTGTAGGTAATGGAAATCTTCCCTCTATTAATAATGTTCTGCTAGTAGATGGATTGATGCATAATCTGTTATCCATAAGTCAATTAAGTGATAACGGTTATGATATAATCTTTAATCAAAAATCATGTAAAGCTGTTAGTCAGAAAGATGGGACTATCCTGTTTAATGGTAAGAGGAAAAACAACATTTACAAAATCAAACTTTCTGAACTAAAGAGTCAGAATGTAAAATGTCTTCTGTCTGTTAACAACGAGCAGTGGATCTGGCACAGAAGATTGGGGCATGTTAGTATGAGAAGAATATCTCAGATTAACAAACTCAATCTGGTCAGAGGACTTCCCAATTTGAAGTTCAATTCAGATGCTCTGTGTGAAGCATGCCAGAAAGGCAAGTTTGCAAAACCTTCTTTTAAATCCAAAAATGTTGTTTCTACCTCTAAGCCATTAGAACTTCTGCACATTGACTTATTTGGACCAGTTAAAACTGCTTCAGTCAGTGGCAAGAAGTATGGGTTAGTAATCGTAGATGACTATAGCAGATGGACATGGGTAAAGTTCTTAAGACACAAGGACGAGTCACACTCTGTGTTTGTTACCTTCTGTAACCAAGTTCAGAATGAAAAGGATCTTAGAATCGTTAAAGTCAGAAGTGATCATGGTGGAGAATTTGAAAACAAAGATTTTGAGTCATTCTTTAATGACGGAGGCATTCTGCATGATTTCTCTTGTCCTAGAACTCCCCAACAAAATGGAGTTGTAGAACGAAAGAACAGAACATTGCAAGAAATGGCCAGAACCATGATCAATGAGACAAACGTTGCTAAGACCTTCTGGGCAGAGGCAATAAACACAGCGTGCTACATTCAGAATAGAATCTCAATAAGACCTATTCTGGAAAAGACTCCATATGAATTGTGGAAGAACAGAAAGCCCAACATTTCATATTTTCATCCATTTGGATGTACTTGCTTTATATTAAATACAAAGAATTATTTGAACAAGTTTGACTCTAAAGCACATAAGTGTATTATGTTAGGATACTCTGAACGCTCAAGAGGGTACAGAGTATACAATACAGAAACACAGATTGTGGAAGAATCAATCAGTGTTCGTTTTGATGATAAGCTTGACTCTGAAAAGTCAAAGCAGAATGAAGTTTTTGCAGGTATGGAAATTGAATTTACAGGTTCTGAAGACAAGTCATCAGAAGCTCTCAATACAGACACTCCTTCAACGTCTGAAAGGAGCACTGCTAGCAATCCTACAACAGCTGCTGATCAACCTCAGAAGAGATTATCCAGAAGCAGCTTGGATCACCCAGAAGAGACCATCTTAGGAAGAAAGGAAGATCCAATCAGAACAAGAGCAAGCTTCAGAAACTCTGAAGAAACTCTCATGGGACTTGTGTCTCTGATTGAACCTTCTTCTATTGATGAAGCACTTCTGGATAATGACTGGATTCTGGCAATGCAAGAAGAGCTGAATCAATTCACCAGAAACGACGTATGGGATCTCGTTCCCAGACCAAAAGGATTCAACGTCATTGGAACAAGATGGGTGTTCAGAAACAAGCTAAATGAACAAGGTGAAGTCATCAGAAACAAGGCACGACTGGTTGCACAAGGTTATAGTCAACAAGAGGGGATAGACTATACAGAAACCTTTGCCCCAGTCGCCAGGTTAGAATCTATCAGACTTTTAATTTCATTTGCTGTTAATAGAGGCATCACTCTGTATCAGATGGATGTCAAAAGTGCATTCTTAAATGGTTATATAGAAGAAGAAGTTTATGTACACCAACCCCCTGGTTTTGAAAATACAAAACATCCAGAACATGTTTTCAAACTAAAGAAGTCACTATATGGTCTGAAACAAGCTCCCAGAGCTTGGTATGAAAGGCTAAGTAACTTTCTATTAGAAAATGAATTCACCAGAGGGAAAGTGGACACTACTCTATTCTGTAAATCAGTTAAGAATGACATCTTAGTCTGTCAAAATTATGTTGATGATATTATTTTTGGTTCTACTAATCCTTCTCTTGGAAGAAAATTTGCTAAGTGTATGCAGGAAGAATTTGAGATGAGCCTCATGGGGGAACTGAAATTCTTTCTAGGAATTCAGATCAATCAAACTCCAGAGGGAACTTACATTCATCAGAGCAAATACATCAGAGACCTTCTGAAGAAATTTGACCTCTCAGAATGTAAGTCATCAAAGATTCCAATGCATCCCACGTGCATTCTGGAAAGAGAAGAGGTAAGCAAAAATGTAGAACAGAAAGTCTACAGAGGTATGATTGGTTCTCTCCTCTATCTGACTGCTTCAAGACCTGACATATTATTCAGTGTTTGTATCTGTGCTAGATTCCAATCAGATCCTAGAGAATCTCACTTAACAACTGTTAAGCGAATTTTCAAGTATCTGAAAGGTACTACTAATATGGGTTTGTTTTATAGAAAATCTAGTGATTACAGCTTAGTAGGCTACTGCGATGCTGATTTTGCTGGAGACAGAGTGGAGCGTAAAAGTACTTCTGGAAGCTGCCAGTTTCTGGGAGAAAATCTGATCTCTTGGTCCAGCAAAAGGCAATCAACAATTGCGCTATCAACAGCAGAAGCTGAGTACATAGCAGCAGCAGGATGTAGCACACAAATGCTCTGGATGAAAAGTCAGCTTGAAGACTTCCAGATTTTTGAGAGTAACATTCCTATACTCTGATAATACTTCTGCTATTTGCTTAAGTAAGAATCCCATTTTACATTCTAGAGCTAAGCATATAGAAATAAAACATCACTTCATTAGGGACTATATTCAGAAAGGAATTTTGAACTTAAAATTTATAGATACAGACCATCAATGGGCTGATATCTTTACTAAACCCCTTTCAGAAGATAGGTTTAATTTCATTCTGAAACATCTCAGCATGAAAGTCTGTCCAGAGTGAAAATGTTTTAATTCCATATATTTACCTTCAGAATGTAATTGTTTTACTGTGAACCTCTGATCAATCTTCTTTCAGAAAGATAGAACATGCAGATTGTATCAGATGCAAGTCTAAAGATATGAGAGTCTAAGCTCAAAGACAGACGTGCTGATCACTACATCAAACAAGTGTCATCCAATCATCAGCAAATCTCTGAAGCAGAACGCGTGCACGCTTCTGAGAAGGCAAAGCGCTGATTGGGTGCATTGAGACACATGTCTGGTAACCGTTTTTAAGTATCTTTCTCAAATCCCCCAAAATCAGCAAGCATTTAATAAAAGTAATCATGCTTTTAAAATGCAATCATGATTTTTCTCTTTCTTAAAAACGTTTATTTTTTCAAAATATTCTGAAACTCTATTTAAACACATTAACCTCTCATTCTAATTCTTTACAGTTTCTCACTAATTCTCAAGCATTCTCTGCATTTCTCTGTGTTTATCTCTTGCAAAACCCTTTTTCCCAGTTTCTTCTCAAAATCCTTTAGTGTGAACATGGCAACCTCCAGCAGTGCTTCTACAGGTCCTCAGAAGAAAGCATCATCTGAACAGTATCAAGTGCCATTCAGAACACTCCTCACTCCTGTGAAGAATCTTGAAGTGTTATCTGAATTGATCATTGATTTTGGAAGCTTGAAGGAGAACGGTTTTGACCTAACAGAAGAAGTTAGGGCACAAAAATGGGAAAGATATTTTGACAGGTTGGTTGGACCAACATTCGCTATGTTAGTCAAGGAATTCTGGATTCATGCGAAGGCTTCAACGCATCTAGTCACCTCCTTCGTTATGGGGAAGAAGATTGTGATCACTGAGGATCACATAGCAAGGTTAATCGGTTACAGTGGCGGTGGCGTCTGCTGTGTTGATATGGCTGAAAGATGTGCTGACGTGGCGTGATAGCTGTAAGGATTTTCACCCATGGGGTGCCCAGCAGCAAGATCAAAGATCTGAAGGATCATCACAGAGTTTGGGCTAAGATAATTCTGGGGTGCTTCAACCATAGGAAGCCAACTAGTTCACCTGATTACATAAATGTGGATCAGCAGTTTCTGATCTACTTTATTGATCAGAAGGTAAAAATCAACTTGGCTCATCTTCTGTTCAACCACCTCAGAACAAGTGTGAAGAAAACCAGGGAAGAAGAAAGAACAAAGAGGGATTGGATACCCTTTGGAAGGTTGATATCAGATATTCTGACAGAGAATAGGCTGATAGAACATCTGATAGAAGCTCAAGAGTTAAGCACCATTGAACCAACAGTTGGGAAGCCTCTGAACGCTAAGAACTTGAAGAAAATGAAGTTGATAGAGAATATCAAAAAGGAACCCAGAGCTACTCCTATTGCTGATATCACCAGCAGAAGAGTTCCACTGAGTGACTTTCCTTTATTTTCTGAGATAGAATCTAAACCAGAGGTGGTTCTCAGATACTTAGATGCGTGCAAGGCAGATGGTACAGATCCAAATCTGATTATCAAAGCTCTGCATCAACCTCAACAAGAAGTGACTCTGAAGAAGACGAAGAAGAGGAAGGCACCTTCAGAAGGATCATCCCAGCAGACACCCAAGAAAAGAGGTAATTTATCTGCTGCTTCTGTTTTAAATTCTTCTACTATTCCAACATCTATTCCTCCTCCAACCTCTCATAGAATCTCAATCCCCATCCCAACAATAGATGAAACTGAACCAGAAGATGACCCTTCTGAGGCATTAAAACTCAGAAGACCCAGAACCAAACATCCCAAACCAACAATCTCAACAACATCAGCAATTGACAAAGTGTTGTCTGACATTGATCAACACACTTCTGATCACTCCGCCAATCCAAACTCTGAACCACAAATTGTCCCTCCTCCACAACCAGAACAACAGCAATCTGCTGAAGAACCAGAACAACAACAACCTCTCTCATCAATTCCAGAAGAACCCCTTATCCCTGAACAACCAGAAATTCCAACTCCCTCTCCTCAACCAGAAATTCATCCACCATCACCTCAACCTGAGTTTCATCACTCTGAAACTCCTTCTCCTCAACCATCTGAACCTCATTCACCTCAACCATCACCTCTGGCAATTCAGCTGCCATGTGGAACAACAGTTACCATGGCCCAGTTGCCATCCTCACTAGAATCTACACCACCCAATACTCCCAAAACACCAAGCAGTCCAATCATAATCTCTGATTCTCCCACTCCATCTCCAAAACCAACAGCTGCCAAGCAAACCACCGAAAACCCCAGCAGGACATTCATAGACTTAACCAGCCTTGACCGTCTTGCTGATCTGAAACACAAAATAGCCATCCCAAAACCAAAACAACCAGATGTTGGCTCTGGTATTATGAATTTTGAAACAGGTTTGCAGCAATGGATTGCTTCTCTGAAGCAAGTCTGTCCTGGAATGATTGACCCAGCTGCTTCTGACCAGCTCTGGTCACAATTCAGACTTTGGGTACGTGATGAAGCCCTCAAGTTGCAGGATATCAACTATGAGCAGGCACAACAGAACTTCAGCAAGCTGCTGAAGGAAGTTGAAAGTCAGCTGCCTCAGGAAGCTGTGCTCCCTCTGGATAGTGAACATTGGTCTGAGAAACAGCTAGCTTCAAAAGTGCAACCAGAAGAAGACAAGACCATTCAAGCTGAAGCAAGTCAAGCAGAAGATGTTGCAGAAAGCTCTCAGAAGCTTCCTGCTTCTGATGCTTCTCAAGTTGCCTTGGACAGGCAGACTCTGGAAGAACTGAAGCTGAATGACATGCGTCTACAGCAGAGGATGGATGAAAACGACCAGAAGATGAAAGAAAGAATGGATCTGCAGGATAGCAAGATTGACACTGTTGTCAGCATGGTGCACAAGCAGAATGAGACTGCTGATCAGATCAAAGCCATGCTGGAGAACCTGTTCACACGCTTTCCTCCCCAACCTTAGTTTTTTCATTCATGTCATTTTCATGTTTTCTTTAATTTTATGATGTACTATTTGAATATGTTTTGTTTGATTCTGAACCTTTTAATATGACAAGTTTTTCTGATCTTAATTGTTTTAGCACTCACCTACACTTTTTGATTGCTGACAAAAAGGGGGAGAACAAGAATGATATTTTAAACAATAACGGTTAACTAAGACAGAAATTCTCAAACATTCTAACTCTATTATACTTGAAAATGTTTTTTTTGTTTTGCTTAAAGTCTACAGGTACAAGGAAGCTCCTGGACACTCTGAAGACTAAAAGCTATGAAGCTCTGATCCGCTCTGATACTCTGATCCAAAGCAAAGCTCTGACAAGAAAAGCTCTGATACGCTGATCTGAAGCTCTGCTCTGATATGCTGATCTAAAGCTTCCGATAGTCAAAGACTCTGATACTCTGATGTTCAAAGAAAGGCAAAAAGATTTGATCCTGAAGAACACTTGTAATCAAAGGGAAGTAATAAACTCAGGGGGGTATCTCTCAACTCTGATATCTTCTTACCCCTTATCTTTGATAACCTCTTACTCTGATGCATCTCTCTGATACCTTTTCACGTTATTTTCATTTAAAAAATATCTAGTTTTTGTCATCATCAAAAAGGGGGAGATTGTTAGAACAAAGTTTGAATCTACTACCCTATGTTTAATTTTTGATGATAACAAAGTGAAAAGATATATTATTTATATGATTCATGTATGAACTATCTGCTGCCTAAATTATTACGTTCTGATTTGCAGATACTCTGATTTATATAAGCAAGATCACACCTAATCAGCATCAGAAATTTGGTTTCTGACATCAGCATCAGAAGTTGCCATATCAGAATGTCAGAATCAGAAGATTAACTCACGTATATGCTGAAGCCTGATGAACAAAACTGCGCTCAACACTCTGATAAAGAAACACAACAGTTCATCAGCAGCTAAGCAGAATCAGAATGAGCCAAGCCAGAACTTGCATTAAGTAAGCAACGGTACTGTGCATTGAAAGCAAATTAATACCAACGGCCTCATTCCAGACAAGATCTGCTCGATAAGGAAAGTTTGTTATTGGCATTGAATCAAGAATATTGCTCCAACGTTCAACATCTCAGTGCTATATAAACAAGACTTTGAAGATTGAATTGGCTAATGCTCTCCAAATCTTTACACGCCTAAAAGCTGATCATAATCTTCCTTCTCTCAGTTTTGCTAAACACTACACATTCTCTTATTCAATCATTGTTTAGCAATCTAGTTTCTAAGCTTTAAGTTGTGTATACATCACAGTTGTGATACAGTTTTGTAGAAAACATTCACACACTTAGATTTATCTTCTTCGTAAGAAAGTGTTTCCTTGACAAACCGGGTTGTGGTTTGCATCAAGAAGGCTTTAGCAGTTGTTAAAACAGTCTGTAATATTCAGTTGAATATAGTGGATTAAGACCTCGTTGGAGAGAGGCGAAATCACCTTGACGGGTGGACTGGAATAGTTTGAGATCAAACGAACCAGGATAAAAATATCTTGTTCATTGCATTGATTTTCAGTTTTACAATTCAACCCCCCCTTCTTGTGTTTTTCACTACTTCAATACGGAACCATCACCGTCTTTTGATTTAGAAGGACGCCTTCAATGTGTACGAAGTAACAGATTATGACTGAATGTGCCTCTGAATTAACTGAGAAAACTACCCTGCCCCAGGTTATGATTAAGGGTTTTAATTTGTGTGAAAAGAAAAACTCCTACTTCTTTGGCTCGAAGGGGTTGACTAGGGATTATCTTCCTTATAACTCCACTGTTTAGGATTTGAAACAACGCATGTACATCATCAGCGGGGTCTGTTCAAAAGCATATTGTAGAGATTGTGGTATCATTTTCGTCATCCTCCCTCTAAGGCTTAGAGTTTTTTAATCAAGAGTTGATTATCACAAAAGGAAATAAGAACACATGTTTGAAATAGTGAATACAAATGAATTGGTTCAAGACAAACATGTGCAATGCATTGATGAAATAACGAGGTTTGATATGAATAAATGTTCAAACAAATCAAAAGAAAATTACACATTGAAAATTCTAATGAACAAAAAGTCTTCTTGTGAGAACTTGTCACTTCAGATGGTATGCCTTGGAGGGATGGCAAAAGAACTCAGCCTGACTGTCTTGTGCGAATCCTAGATGTTGTACCACAAAATTTGCCCTCTCATTTCTCAAGGAATCACCCTGAACCCTCAGGATTGTTCCCGTCCAATTTCAAGCTTTGAATTACAAATCTTCCAAGAAAATCATCCACAAGGGAAAAATGGTCATTTACACACTGAAAAGTAAAACTTTGACTTTTGGATCAAAATCAAATCTCAAAAATCATATTTCATCAAGACATGTTGGAATATGAAGTTTGTTTCATCAAGAATTTCAAAAGTCAAATTTTACTTTGGAAAAGTCAAATTCTAAATACTTAGAAAATTTTCTAAGTGTTTAAGAAATATGACAATTTCAGAACTTTTGACCAGATTATCACCATAACGCTCAACAAATTATGGATACTCTCAAGACAGAGTTTGGTCAGAACTTCTGGGTAAGTTTTAACAAAAGTTCAGTCAGAGTTTGCTAGGTTAATTCAAAGAAGGTTAAGAAGTGTGCTGCAAGCTTTCTAGAAAGTCTGAAAGCTCCTTCAGAACATGTTGGATCCAGAAGATAAGAGGATCAATCAGAGTTTGCAGGGATAAGTCAAAGAAGGTTAAGAAGCATGTTGCCAACTATCTAGAAAGTCTGAAAGATCCTTCAGAACATGCTGGAACAAGAAGATACAAAGATCAGAGGTTGGATGCTATGCTGAAGCAGAACTTCTGGTCCAGAACTAAGCCATGGTGTAGAATCTCACGTTGCAGGATTTCTGGTTGTGATAACTCTCGTCATCATTTAATGCTCACAACCACTTTCTGAGTCTTTATCCCAAGGATTTTCACCATGTGTACCTCTACTGTCTTGGGATAACAAACTTTGATACTAGGTGTTGTACCCCAAAATTTGCCCTCCCATATTCTTTAAAGATTTGCAAAGTCAAGCTTCAAAGTTCCCCAAGGGTTGCACAGTGCAAAGGTCTCCTATACAGTCAAAATTAGGGTTTGTGTTCTGATCAAGAAAATGAAGTTTCCAAAGGTCCAATCAAGTCTCACATGCCTATAAACATGGTCAAGCATCCTCATATCAAGTTTCAAGACATTCAGCTCAAAATTGCACAGTCAAAACCCTAATTGCACTACAGTCAACTGTAGGGGCAAAATGGTCATTTGACAGTCAAAAGTTCAAATTTTTGGTCAACATATCATTTTGAAGCCACAAACATCATTTGATCAATGCTTGATCATGATTCTCAAAGCTTGGCTCAAAAATCATCAAGATGCAAAAGTTTCCTTATTTGGACAGCTGAAAAAGTCAACTGTAAATTGACCAGGGCATAACTTTCACATGGATTATCAGAAAAATTCCATCAAAAGCTCATTTTGAAGAGAAAGACATTTCCTACAACTCATCTTCATACTTCAAGTCCAAGAAATGCTCTCACAAAAAGTTATCAATTTCAACATTATAGGTCATTTTCAAAAGTCAACAAAAAGGGACTTTAAGTTAAAGGCCATAACTTGAGATTGGTAAATAAAAATGACATGGGACCAAAGGCATTGGTTAGAGGACTCAAAGACCTTTCCAAAATGTCCAAGAACATGATAAAAGCTTAAACATTGAGCAAGTTATGCCTTGTAGAAGTTGGGAAATTTTTGGATATTTTGAAAAGTCAACATTGATTCAAATGACCTAAAATTGCTAATGGGCCCATTTTTCTTCCATAATTCATCATCCATGGCATGTGCACGACCACTTGGCCCAAAGGGAAGTTTTTCTTCATTTTTTATTTATTTATTTGAATTTTTATTTATATTAATTCATTTAAATCAAATTAAATACATGAAAAATGCTAACCTAAGTTTTCCAATCTTTTTGTACATGTTTTATTCTCAATATTTCGTGCCTAGCTAAAAATGGAAAGATTTGGATTGATTGATCATGATTTGTACAAAAAGCACATGGAAAATATTTGAAAAAGATCCTAGAAAATCAAATTTCCAAAAACCATGAATGCAATGGATTTGTTCCAATTTTCTTAACCTAATTCATTACTACATATGCCAGGATCACAACCCTAATCACCCTACACGCGCAGCTGCTCAGAAAAACCATTATCAAACTTGAAAATTTGGCCAAAAATCTCAAGACTAAAAACTAATTTGCAGGTGGTTTCAAGCCAGGATTTCCATCTCATTAGCTTCCTCAAGCATCATTGAACGATTCCCAATCAAAAACAGTCATCCAAACCTCAAGAATCATTGTACAGAATCGAAATTTTTATCATAAAATTGCATACTCGTATCTTAATTTTGAGGCATTTCCATGACATTTAGCTTAGGTATTCTTACTCAATGATGCATTCTGATGCTTACCATGTGAATTAATTGCGTTTTTATGCATTGTGTACAAATATGCCATTGTTGCTTTTTAGGGTTTGCAGGGTTTTGAATTAGGGGTTTTAAGATGAGGCAAAATCAGAGAGCCACAGCACCATGGTCATGATCAGCGTGTCTGGACGAAGAAGAAGCCATGCTCGCGCTCAATTTATGAGCGTCCTAGGCCTAATCGTTATTTTTCCAAAACCGGCCTAGGAGAACGCGTGCAAAACCGTTGCCTAACATATTTGTTTTTTTCAGGAAAATAATACAACGAAGAAGATGAATTCGTGGCGTCAATGGATTGGCTCTTTTGAATTTGCGCGCTTTAATCCACTAACGCATTGGCTTTGTTTGATATTATTTGTTTATTACCTTATATACAAAGCGCAATAATTGGTTCAGTGGCAAGGCACATACGCTGGCAACATCCATGACCTGGGTTCGAGTCCCAGGTCTTCATTGTTTCAATATTATTTTTCAATAAAGATTCATATGCAGGTTCAACATCAAAGCGTACCATACGCCCTCCAGATCAAACGGTCCACGTTCATCTTGAGATCAATCCAAAGGATGAGAATTAGAGAACAGCGTGGACGTGAGTCAACGTGCCAGCATACTACCTGGAAAGTCAATAAGGCCAAATCCTTAATGGGCTCAAATGCTTGGGCTGTACCTCCATGTTGGGGACTACCACCCCCCTTGGTTTGCAAATTCTTAACTTTCTTTATTTTTTATTTTTTGCTTGTTTAATTAATTTAATTAATTATTTTCACAAAATATAAAATATCATAAAAAAATCAGAAAAGGGTTAAAACAATAAATAATTTTTATTTTAGTATTTTCTTAAATAAATTTGCATGTAATTAAACTTAGTTTTAAATTAGGTTGTAATTTTAATTCTTTTCATAATAAAATCTAAAAAACATAGAATTAGGCTTAATTAATAATTTTTTTCATCTTTTTATTTTTTCTTTCATAAATAATTGAATAGTTAAATATTTATTTTTATAGCTAAATTGCATGTAAAAATTAGGATTAATTTTAGGTTAAAATTCAATATTTTCTTAGATAAATTAAAAATAAAATAGAATTCGGGTTAGTATTTAATTTTAATTAATCCCTCTTTTATATTAAAGCCTAAATACTAAAAAATACCAAAAACAAGTTCTTCTTTTTTTAATTAATTCCACGTAATTTAATTTTGCAAAAGGGTCCAACGCCCTCGTTTCAATTTAATTCTTAATTCGCATATTTCTTTTATTTCGCTTAAGTATTTATGTATCTCTCCCAAGGCCTTGTAACATTTTAGTTACTTCTCGCACTTTTACTTTATTTATTTTTTGTCAAATCGGGTTCGAGAAACTTTTGGCGATGTGGACCCGCGCCGTTTGTAATAGCTTAGAATTTACTTTCCTTGCAACTTTTAACTGTTAACAAATTGCATGCAAGAATGAATGAAAAAATAAAAACAAACGCATAGATCACTTTGACATGAACAAGATAAAATAAATGAACGTGACACACAAATCACACACCACCCCTAGGGTACGCCTCACTGTTGCCTTGCCTCGAAAGGTGATCGTCGAGTAGAGGATGTCTTAGTAAGTCCTCATGATCCGGGAACCTGGCATGAGGGTAGCTTCTAAGGTGTCTTCCCATTGCTCTGGTGATCACCATGTCCCTACAACCTCGAATTGACCCGAACACCTCCAACGGTGGTGCTACCTACCTCTCAATGGTGGGATGGCACTACTTTAAAGGACATCTACACAGACGAATTCCTTAGGGTAGGTAGGTTCTCGTAGATACTTGCTCTAATTTCAAAACAAATTCAAAAAATACTTTTCACACCGACACCTTTTCAAAAAGCTTTCGAAAGCAATTTTTCAAACACTCTTGAGGACCGATACAAGAGTCGAACTGAAATTTTCAAAGAAACTTTTTAAAACCCACAGTTGAAAAGCAAACAAACCGTTTTTGAAAACACAAATGAGCAAGTATCTAAGAGCCCATGGATAACCATGGATAGAAAGGGTGCTAACACCTTCCCTTTCTATAACCTACCTCCCGAACCGAGAGCAATCTCTTTAAGGAATTTTTCTGTGCTTTTGTCCTTTCCATTTGGAGAAAATAAAAGACGGTGGCGACTCTTGCTTCAGCGACATTTCGCGAACCAGCGTTAAACAGTCAGTTCCAGATCCACCGGTCACAGAACTGGCGACTCTGCTGGGGACTTAAACTTAAAGTGAGGTGTACCTTAGGGTTAGTTCATAACTGTGTTTTCAATTGTATTGATTTGCTTGCTTTACTATTGTGGGTTGCATCGGAGTTACATAGATCCTAACCCGGATCTGGGGATACCCTGTTTAGGTAGCATAAGCTGTGAGGGACCTGTCCGGCGTATACCGACATGGGTGAAGCAGTGGCTACGTTGGTGTGGCGCCTTGGTCTGTACTGATATCCCTCGTGTTGAAACGGGGAGAATATGGGTCTTCCAAGGAGTCATTAAGCACCAACAGACCTTAGAACCTTAAATGACCCAACTTGGCCATTAGAACAATAGCAGTATGCTACGCCCATTGAGGCTAAACTCTCGTGATGGTTCTAGCCGCAAGAAAAGATTGCGATGCTGGAGTTATGACCGATTGAGGGTAGTCAATGATATTGGGATCCTCTAAAAACCCGGTTACTTTGATAGGACAGGTATGAACCAACAAACTGAAAGAGGGTAGTACCTAGACCTCATGCTGGCCTTAAACCCTAAGGACTTGTCTTGTGTGACTTGTGTGCCTTCCAACTTGACTATTTGCACGCTTGTTATCTGAAACTTGAGTTTCCCTTGCATGTTTTGTTTATAGTCCTTAATAGGGACTCATAACAGGGTATACTAAGTTTCTTACAGGTTTTGTTTTTAGTCCTTAACTGGGACTCATGACAGGTTTTACTTGAGTTTCTTGCAGGTTTCTGTTTGCAGTCCTTAATTGGGACTCATAGCAGGGTTACTCACATTACCCCATGCATACCATAACATCATACCATTGCATACATCCTAACCCATTTCAAGGATCTCAAGGGCTTGTGATGCAGGTCATGATGAACCAACTGTCCAGCAAAGGGCAAAGGGGATTTATTTTCCTCTAGACGAGGTCGTCAGGGGCTATGACCCACTGGATATGGTGAGACTTTGATCCTTGAAGAAGGACTCTCAACAACATGGAGCTCCTTCAATCAAGCTACCGGACCCAACTCTAACAATTTGTTTACCCCTCGAGGTCCTTGAAATCATTGCATGCATATCATACATATCATTGCATAACAGGTACCCTTTCTCTGCAGGTTGCTTACCTTCTTCGCTGTTTATTTCAGCAGTCTCGTCATGAATCCTGAATCCTCAACCGAGCACACTATCAAGGCCCTCCAGGCTCAGAACGCCCAATTCCAAGGGCTGATCATGAATTTGACCCAGGGGCAACAAGACCTGAAGGCTCTGCTCTTGAAGAAGGAAAAGAAGAAGAAGAGGATTGTTTTGTTCAGCCCTAGACGCAGATCTGGGAACACACTACAGGATGAAGCCGAGAGGACAACCCCATCTGTGGGGAAAGGCAGTCATCAAGAGGAAAGGATTCCCAGCCCAGTGGTCTCCGACAATGAGACAGATTTCAACGACGAGCAGTACCCTCCGGCTGAGGATAGGTACAAACAATTGGAAGACCGGCTAAGTGCTATGGAGATACAAAAAGTGCCTGGTCTGGACTTCGAGGATCTATGTCTGTCTTCTGGGGTAGTGATCCCGCACAAATTCAAGGCACCTGCCTTTGCAAAGTACGACGGGGCATCATGTCCAAAGCTGCATCTCAGGTCATACATGAGGAGGATCCAGCCCTACACGGCCGAAAGGAACTTATGGATCTACTTTTTCCAGGAAAGTCTTTCAGGGACTCAACTTGACTGGTTCTATCAACTGAATGGAGCAAACATCCGTACCTGGGAAGACTTAGCCACTGCATTCTACAAGCAGTACCAGTACAATGCCGACCTTGCTCCCACGCGCACTCAGCTTCAGGGAATGTCTATGGGTGCAGGTGAAGGTTTCAAAGAATATGCTCAAAAATGGAGGGACCTTGCTGGAAGGGTACAACCACCTCTGACTGATCGCGAACTTGTCGACATGTTCTTGGGGACCCTATCTGGGCCATTTTTCAACCACCTGATTGGGAATTCTGCTGCTGGGTTTACAGATCTGATCTTGACCGGGGAAAGGATAGAAGCTGGCATCAAGTCAGGGAAAATACAGAATGGTGACTCCTCCAACACTGAGAAGAAACCATCCAAGAGAGAATCTAGTGTTGTCAACGCAGTAACTATTGCAAAGCCGGTCGGTACTCCTCAGCGTCACCACCAACAAAGGGAAGAAAGACCTAAGAGGCAATTTACTCCCCTCGGCATGACCTTGTCACAGATATTGCCACAGCTGCTGGAAACCAAGTTGGTAACTCTCATGGATCCCCCGAAGAATCCTAACAGGACACCTTCAAGGTACAATCCCAATGCTCGTTGCGCCTATCATTCCGACAGCCCGGGGCATGCTACAGATGACTGTTGGACTTTGAGGAATAGGGTTCAAGATCTGATTGATGCAAAGGAAGTCCAGCTTGACTCTCCAGAGACTCCGGATGTGACAACTGCTCCCTTGCCAAGACATGGCTAGGATCGGATTTTTTGTTCATTCGAATGTTCAATTTGTAATCTTCTTTCAATTGTTCAAACATTTTGTTTCATGTCAAACATTGTTATTTCATTAATGCACTACACATGTCTGTTTTGAAGTAATTATTTCGTATTCACTATGTGCAAATTATTTTCATATTTTTTCTGATGTCAACTCTCGATTGATAATTCTAAGCCTCTTGAGGGAGGATGACGAAAACGATACCACGATCCTTACAATATGCTTTTGAACAGACCCCGCTGATGAGGTACAGGCATTGTTTCAATTCCTAAACAATGGAGTAATAAGGAAGATAATCCCTCGTCAACCCCTCTGAGCCAAAGAAGTAGGAGTTTTTCTTGTCGAAATTTAAAACCCTTAATCATAACCTGGGGAAGGGTAGTCTCTCAGTTGATCCAAGTGCATAACGAATGGCACCAAAGAGGTCCTTACAAAACAAAAGACAGTGATGGTTCCGAACAATCACACAGACAGGAAGTCAGTATATCTCTCAAAATAAAAGCCCAATAAGTCAAAACCCACGAAGGAGACTTACAAAACTGGGGCATCCCGCTGACTGTAATTCCAAAAGGGAAACAACTCAGGCAAAAAATAGGGATAATGAAATAAAAAAGAAAGAGGTCTTACAAACCCTCGACAAAAACAAAAATGACTGCCTATTCAGAATAAATCATCAACATCCGAACCATCACTGGTATATCAAAGCAAGGACTCAAGCAAGGTCTAACGTATGATCAACTGAGTCTAGGATTGAAGAACATCACGAAGAGCGGGTGGGTACAAATGATTTGAGCCTTTATCCTTTGTTTCTTAAACCGTGAACCAGGCCACGTTATAACCCTTAAAAGTCCTAGCTGAAGCATGGGTTAGTTCGAAAGCATACTATGGCGAAAGGTATCCTGACTCCTTAAGGCTTACTATAAAGAAGGAGTTGACATCACGTTTTACAAACATTCATTTGTTTTATGAAAAAAGAATGCATTTTTAAAAAACCTTCAAGACAGACATAGGCTTTGCATTTTTTAACATAACTTTGTTTGCATATGACTTTTTGTTTGAACAGCAGGGAAATTCGTACGAGGAATACCTAGTGAACAAAAGCACTTCCAATCAAGGGGCATGGCCTGATCCTGGTCCATCATCTGGGGCACTTAAGTCAAGATTCGGAGAATCTCTCAAAATGCCAAATAGTCTGGGGCAAATCTCCGTCTGAGTCACTTAGGGCATTGGACATGAATTCCAACGACGAATCCTGCATGATCAAACGAAGATCTTCTGGTGGTATGGCAACACTACACTACTGACAGGGGCAACTCCCTACATTCTGAAAGCACAGACATAGTCGAAAAAATACTACGCAAAATCAAAGACCCGCTAGGTTGACACACCTAGGCAAAAATAAGGGCTTCCCGGCGAACCAAAAGGGTTCGGGCAAAATAAGGGATGAAAATGAAAAAATCTGTACACCCGGCAAGTCGAAAACCTGAAAAGGCGGCTTGGGCAAAAATGGGTATCCCGGTGGGCTGAAAACCCGAAAGGGCGGTCCAGGCAAAAGTTAGGGATCAAAGCGTATGACTATGTCCCGGCATCTCGTCACCTGCCTACCAGAAGAAGATTTGTTAATCGGCAGTCATCAAACACCTTCACAGGTCTTCCTCTCCAATATCAGAAACTGGGGCAATATTGAGTTGTCTAAATGATCCGGTTGCTCTGTCCACCGAAGGGACAAGGTAAGTTCAGATGAAGAATGCGACCAAGAGCGAACGCGTCGTCCGACTTTATTCAAAGAGTTATTTCCTTACCAGGATATAACTGGGTTATCCTCAGCTAAAAGCCATGGAAAGAGCGTCCCCGACGAAGTTCTCTTACCCCCGGCGAAGTCTATCAACACTTCCAACAGCAAAGATATCCCCAGCAAATTATTATCAACATTCCGGCAAAGCATCTCTATCCCCACAGAGTATCGCTCCCCAGCATGGTCGTTAGAGTACTTTTCTCCCCGCAGAGTTACTCCATTCGCCAAGTCTATTCCCCCACGGAGTTATCTTCTCCTATCAGTATTCTTGCAACTATCCTTCAACATCAGCCCAGGAGTGACTTCCCGGCATCCGTGAAGGATCTATTTTCCTAGACGCAGATACATTCATAAACATCACATTTTCGTACATCATGATACCTGCATATACGCATCATGTGATACAATCTCATTTATGTCATTGCTTGATCCATATCGTGTACTGCATATGATTGACCTTTACCTTTCAGGAAGGATACAGTTAAATGATCAGCTATGTCAAAGTAGACCAATTATGTCAAAGTAGACAAATTCAGTCAGAGTAGACAAATTCAGTCAGAGTAGACAAATCCAGTCAAAGAAGACAAGCCCAGTTAAATCCCAAAGGTTTTTCTGATGCCCATCCAGTCAAAGAAGACATGTCCAGTTAATTACTTCCTAAAGTCAAAGAAAACAACCCGTCATTGAAGACATCTCGTCAGTACAGACGCCCGTCATTAAAGACATCTCGTCATTAAAGACAACTCGCCAAAGAAGGCAAATCCAGTTAAAATTACTTCCACCCGTCATTATAGACACTCGTCATGATAGACACTCGTCGTTATAGAAACTCGTCGTGATAGACACTCGTCGTGATAGACACTCGTCGTGATAGACACTCGTCGTGATAGACACTCGTCGTTATAGACACTCGTCGTGATAGACACTCGTCGTTATAGACACTCGTCGTGATAGACACTCGTCGTGATAGACACTCGTCGTTATAGACACTCGTCGTGATAGACACTCGTCGTGATAGACACTCGTCGTTATAGACACTCGTCGTGATAGACACTCGTCGTGATAGACACTCGTCGTTATAGACACTCGTCGTGATAGACACTCGTCGTGATAGACACTCGTCGTTATAGACACTCGTCGTGATAGACACTCGTCGTGATAGACACTCGTCGTGATAGACACTCGTCGTGATAGACACTCGTCGTGATAGACACTCGTCGTGATAGACACTCGTCGTGATAGACACTCGTCGTTATAGACACTCGTCGTGATAGACACTCGTCGTTATAGACACTCGTCGTGATAGACACTCGTCGTTATAGACACTCGTCGTGATAGACACTCGTCGTGATAGACACTCGTCGTTATAGACACTCGTCGTGATAGACACTCGTCGTGATAGACACTCGTCGTTATAGACACTCGTCGTGATAGACACTCGTTGTGATAGACACTCGTCGTTATAGACACTCGTCGTGATAGACACTCGTCGTGATAGACACTCGTCGTGATAGACACTCGTCGTGATAGACACTCGTCGTGATAGACACTCGTCGTGATAGACACTCGTCGTGATAGACACTCGTCGTTATAGACACTCGTCGTGATAAACACTCGTCGTGATAGACACTCGTCGTTATAGACACTCGTCGTGATAGACACTCGTCGTGATAGACACTCGTCATTATAGACACTCGTCGTGATAGACACCCGTCGTGATAGACACTCGTCGTTATAGACACTCGTCGTGATAGACACTCGTCGTGATAGACACTCGTCGTTATAGACACTCGTCGTGATAGTCACTCTTCGTTATAGACACTCGTCGTGATAGACACTCGTCGTGATAGACACTCGTCGTTATAGACACTCGTCGTGATAGACACTCGTCGTGATAGACACTCGTCGTGATAGACACTCGTCGTGATAGACACTCGTCGTGATAGACACTCGTCGTTATAGACACTCGTCGTGATAGACACTCGTCGTGATAGACACTCGTCGTTATAGACACTCGTCGTGATAGACACTCTTCGTGATAGACACTCGTCGTTATAGACACTGGTCGTTATAGACACTCGTCGTGGTAGACACTGGTCGTTATAGACACTCGTCGTTAAAGACCACCCGTCCATGGAAGTAACCTGTCAGTAGAGACAACTCACCAACCTTACATTACCAGATCCGATTCATGTATCTTGCCAGGGTGTGTCTGAAGAGTTCGAGGATCCGATACCTGAATCTTGCCAGGGCGTATCCGTTGAAGACTAACATTACCAGACTCGATTCCTGTATCTCGCCAGGGCATGTTTGAAGAATTCGAAGATCCGATTCTTGTAACCAGTCAGGACATATCTACACAAAAGCATCTAAAAATTAGCTCCTGCAACGTGTCAGGTAATCATTTTCTATTTTGCAGGTATACAGGTTCTCGCTAAGGAATCTCTTATGCGATCAACATCCAGATGGCATCTATAATCCCATCATCCTATTCATCAATCTCCAAATGGCATCTATAAGCCCATTCCCATCACACTGCTACTATGTGAGCGCAAATTTCTGGGCACTCTAGTGTTCAATCATCTTCTACCCTCGGATTACGAAAGGCACGTTAGCCAATCTGCATCCTCAGGTCTAAGAAGATTGAACAGGGGCAACTGTTGTACCCCAAAATTTGCCCTCCCATATTCTTTAAATATTTGCAAAGTCAAGCTTCAAAGTTCCCCAAGGGTTGCACAGTGCAAAGGTCTCCTATACAGTCAAAATTAGGGTTTGTGTTCTGATCAAGAAAATGAAGTTTCCAAAGGTCCAATCAAGTCTCACATGCCTATAAACATGGTCAAGCATCCTCATATCAAGTTTCAAGACATTCAGCTCAAAATTGCACAGTCAAAACCCTAATTGCACTACAGTCAACTGTAGGGGCAAAATGGTCATTTGACAGTCAAAAGTTCAAATTTTTGGTCAACATATCATTTTGAAGCCACAAACATCATTTGATCAATGCTTGATCATGATTCTCAAAGCTTGGCTCAAAAATCATCAAGATGCAAAAGTTTCCTTATTTGGACAGCTGAAAAAGTCAATTGTAAATTGACCAGGGCATAACTTTCACATGGATTATAAGAAAAATTCCATCCAAAGCTCATTTTTAAGAGAAAGACATTTCCTACAACTCATCTTCATACTTCAAGTCCAAGAAATGCTCTCACAAAAAGTTATCAATTTCAACATTATAGGTCATTTTCAAAAGTCAACAAAAAGGGACTTTAAGTCAAAGGCCATAACTTGAGATTGGTAAATCCAAATGACATGGGACCAAAGGCATTGGTTAGAGGACTCAAAGACCTTTCCAAAATGTCCAAGAACATGAGAAAAGCTTAAACATTGAGCAAGTTATGCCTTGTAGAAGTTGGGAAATGTTTGGATATTTTGAAAAGTCAACATTGATTCAAATGACCTAAAATTGCTAATGGGCCCATTTTTCTTCCATAATTCATCATCCATGGCATGTGCACGACCACTTGGCCCAAAGGGAAGTATTTCTTCATTTTTTATTTATTTATTTGAATTTTTATTTATATTAATTCATTTAAATCAAATTAAATACATGAAAAATGCTAACCTAAGTTTTCCAATCTTTTTGTACATGTTTTATTCTCAATATTTCGTGCCTAGCTAAAAATGGAAAGATTTGGATTGATTGATCATGATTTGTACAAAAAGCACATGGAAAATATTTGAAAAAGATCCTAGAAAATCAAATTTCCAAAAACCATGAATGCAATGGATTTGTTCCAATTTTCTTAACCTAATTCATTACTACATATGCCAGGATCACAACCCTAATCACCCTACACGCGCAGCTGCTCAGAAAAACCATTATCAAACTTGAAAATTTGGCCAAAAATCTCAAGACTGAAAACTAATTTGCAGGTGGTTTCAAGCCAGGATTTCCATCTCATTAGCTTCCTCAAGCATCATTGAACGATTCCCAATCAAAAACAGTCATCCAAACCTCAAGAATCATTGTACAGAATCGAAATTTTTATCATAAAATTGCATACTCGTATCTTAATTTTGAGGCATTTCCATGACATTTAGCTTAGGTATTCTTACTCAATGATGCATTCTGATGCTTACCATGTGAATTAATTGCGTTTTTATGCATTGTGTACAAATATGCCATTGTTGCTTTTTAGGGTTTGCAGGGTTTTGAATTAGGGGTTTTAAGATGAGGCAAAATCAGAGAGCCACAACACCATGGTCATGATCAGCGTGTCTGGACGAAGAAGAAGCCATGCTCGCGCTCAATTTATGAGCGTCCTAGGCCTAATCGTTATTTTTCCAAAACCGGCCTAGGAGAACGCGTGCAAAACCATTGCCTAACATATTTGTTTTTTTCAGGAAAATAATACAACGAAGAAGATGAATTCGTGGCGTCAATGGATTGGCTCTTTTGAATTTGCGCGCTTTAATCCACTAACGCATTGGCTTTGTTTGATATTATTTGTTTATTACCTTATATACAAAGCGCAATAATTGGTTCAGTGGCAAGGCACATACGCTGGCAACATCCATGACCTGGGTTCGAGTCCCAGGTCTTCATTGTTTCAATATTATTTTTCAATAAAGATTCATATGCAGGTTCAACATCAAAGCGTACCATACGCCCTCCAGATCAAACCGTCCACGTTCATCTTGAGATCAATCCAAAGGATGAGAATTAGAGAACAGCGTGGACGTGAGTCAACGTGCCAGCATACTACCTGGAAAGTCAATAAGGCCAAATCCTTAATGGGCTCAAATGCTTGGGCTGTACCTCCATGTTGGGGACTACCACCCCCCTTGGTTTGCAAATTCTTAACTTTCTTTATTTTTTATTTTTTGCTTGTTTAATTAATTTAATTAATTATTTTCACAAAATATAAAATATCATAAAAAAATCAGAAAAGGGTTAAAACAATAAATAATTTTTATTTTAGTATTTTCTTAAATAAATTTGCATGTAATTAAACTTAGTTTTAAATTAGGTTGTAATTTTAATTCTTTTCATAATAAAATCTAAAAAACATAGAATTAGGCTTAATTAATAATTTTTTTCATCTTTTTATTTTTTCTTTCATAAATAATTGAATAGTTAAATATTTATTTTTATAGCTAAATTGCATGTAAAAATTAGGATTAATTTTAGGTTAAAATTCAATATTTTCTTAGATAAATTAAAAATAAAATAGAATTCGGGTTAGTATTTAATTTTAATTAATCCCTCTTTTATATTAAAGCCTAAATACTAAAAAATACCAAAAACAAGTTCTTCTTTTTTTAATTAATTCCACGTAATTTAATTTTGCAAAAGGGTCCAACGCCCTCGTTTCAATTTAATTCTTAATTCGCATATTTCTTTTATTTCGCTTAAGTATTTATGTATCTCTCCCAAGGCCTTGTAACATTTTAATTACTTCTCGCACTTTTACTTTATTTATTTTTTGTCAAATCGGGTTCGAGAAACTTTTGGCGATGTGGACCCGCGCCGTTTGTAATAGCTTAGAATTTACTTTCCTTGCAACTTTTAACTGTTAACAAATTGCATGCAAGAATGAATGAAAAAATAAAAACAAACGCATAGATCACTTTGACATGAACAAGATAAAATAAATGAACGTGACACACAAATCACACACCACCCCTAGGGTACGCCTCACTGTTGCCTTTCCTCGAAAGGTGATCGTCGAGTAGAGGATGTCTTAGTAAGTCCTCATGATCCGGGAACTTGGCATGAGGGTAGCTTCTAAGGTGTCTTCCCATTGCTCTGGTGATCACCATGTCCCTACAACCTCGAATTGACCTGAACACCTCCAACGGTGGTGCTACCTACCTCTCAATGGTGGGATGACACTACTTTAAAGGACATCTACACAGACGAATTCCTTAGGGTAGGTAGGTTCTCGTAGATACTTGCTCTAATTTCAAAACAAATTCAAAAATACTTTTCACACCGACACCTTTTCAAAAAGCTTTCGAAAGCAATTTTTCAAACACTCTTGAGGACCGATACAAGATTCGAACTGAAATTTTCAAAGAAACTTTTTAAAACCCACAGTTGAAAAGCAAACAAACCGTTTTTGAAAACACAAATGAGCAAGTATCTAAGAGCCCATGGATAACCATGGATAGAAAGGGTGCTAACACCTTCCCTTTCTATAACCTACCTCCCGAACCGAGAGCAATCTCTTTAAGGAATTTTTCTGTGCTTTTGTCCTTTCCATTTGGAGAAAATAAAAGACGGTGGCGACTCTTGCTTCCGCGACATTTCGCGAACCAGCGTTAAACAGTCAGTTCCAGATCCACCGGTCACACTAGGCCCATGCTTTGTTTTTGCTTTTCCTTAAATCCTGCTGACAACTCCAGCTTAAGCATGGCTAAAAGCTGCTAACCAGCAGCTAATTCAGCCTACACCTGCATCCCATAATTGCACTAAACTAGCATACGAAAGCAGTGATGAAAAAGCAAGGGAGCAGGATGCCAAATTGATTAAAATCCCATTTATTCCCCCCCCCCCCCCCCAAAAAAAATCACAACAAATTCACCTATAAATACTTTGCTCCATCACACGTTCAAGTGGCTGGGCTTTGAGGGAGAGGCTGGCTTTGGAAGAGAGATTGGTAAAAGGGATAGAAAAGGAATTTGAAACCTTCATAAAAAATCCAGAAATCCCAAACCGAAAACAAAGGTAGTAGCTCAAAGCTCCAAGCCCACATTCCAGGTTCAAGGTAAGTCTTTCTGACTTTGCATCTTTTTCATTCAGAACATCATTAAACATGTAAATATCATAGTATTGATGTTGTTCATATCATTGCATAAGTAGAAAAAAACTGCGGAACTTCTGAGTTCTCTTCACTGTTTTAACACACAAAACATCTATGATTTTTCTCACTGTTAACACACACTGAACTTCTGATTCTTACATGCTGATAACACACTGAATTGCTAATGTTCAACCACTGGCTCAGAACAATACATAACTTCTGACAATTCACTCACTTTTCTAACACAACACAGAACTTCTGAGTTCCTCCTTACATGTCAAATACATTGAACTTCTGATGTTTCCATTTGCTGTTTTCAAACACTCAGAGTTTCTGATTTTCACATGCTGACAATACAGAACTTCTGAAGTTTACTCACTGTTTTAGTGTAATACAGAACTTATGACTTGTGGCCCACTATCTGAATGCAACCCAGAATTTCTATTTCTGTCCTCTAACATTTCTTGCAGGACCTCAGAGTTTACCAATTCAGAACTTCTGATGTCCACTGACGTTCCTCTCTAAGTCATCACACACCTGGCTTCAGAACTTCTGATCCTTGTTTATTTTTGCTTGCAGTAGCACGTTGTTTCTGTCTTTCGTTTATTTCCCTTTTCATCATTTTTTTTATATTAACATAAAAAACATAAAAATATTTTCCTTTTAATTTATTTCCTTAAGACAAAAACATTTTCTAAACAAGTCCATTTATTTTTTATATTATGTATTTCAATATGGTTGTAATAGATAATTAGGACTTAAATTCCTTGCAATCCCCATTTGTAAATTTGTATACCCCATCCCCAAATGTTGTAATAGCGTAGGACTTTACATTTCTGCAACTTATCGCTTTAAAATATATTGCTAGTAAATAGGATGTATGGCAAGATAAAATCAACAAATAGATGACTTTCAAATACAAGACAAAATGCATGCAAACTAACACACTTGCACACTTACACCCTTAGGGTAATTCCACTTGTTGCCTTACAAAATGGCCATGTTGTGCATGTGGGATGTGTTAGCACAAAAAAATCGAAAAATACAAGATCATAGTCCCTCGATAACGCTATCAAAGTTGCCTTTCAAAATGATCTTAGTCCCTAAAAGAAAATGCTAAGTCATCTCACAATATTGCTATCATGGTTATACGATGACCCATGCCCGTCCCTTCACATCCAAGGATGGGGCTTCTTACCAAAACAATGGTAAGATAGCAACGTCTAAAGGAGGAGGAAAAGAACATCTAAGACCTTTTGAGTAGGTAGGTTCGCTCTCAGTTACTCACTTGCTCACGACAAAAACATTTTATACACTAACACTCTCATTTTGAAACATCTTTGAAAACAACACAGTGTATGCTTTTTTATAGAAACGAGAACCATTACAAAGTTACATTTTCAAAATACTTTCAAAAACCACACCACAAGCACATTCAAACAAAAGCAAGTGATCTAGCGAGTAACTAAGAGCCCATGAAAAACCATGGATGAAAAGGGTGCTAACACCTTCCCTTTTCATAATCTACCCCTCGAACTCAAGAAAACATCTCTAAAGGTCTTTCCTGTGCTTTTTCACCTTTCCTTTTGGATAAAAGAAAAGTCGGTGGTGACTCTTGCTACCCGCAACATTTGCGAAAACAAACGCAAACTCCAAGTCAGTTCTCCCACCATATCACAGAACTGGCGACTCTGCTGGGAAAATATAAAAGTGGGGTTACCTTAGGGTTAGATAACATTTACTTGCTTTCTTTGTTTGATTTGTATGCTTTACATTATGGTTCTCTGTTTGGGCTTGCTTTGATCCTCCACCCGGATCTGGGACACCTTTTTAGGTAAGTAGCAATAGATTGTGGAAACTGTACGGCGTAGACCGATATGGTTGAAGCAATAGCTACGTTAGTGTGACGCGTTTGTGGGTACCGGTATCCCTCATGGTGAATCGAGGAGAATACGGGGCCTCTGAGTGGCGTCATGAAGCACTAAATGACCTTAGAACCCTAATTGAACAAACTTGGCCATTAGGACGTAGTGAGATAACCAGTTTCGGTGTAGAGCTGAAAATTGGTTGATACTCGATACTACACTCATTGAGGCTGGACTTTTGGGATATCTCGGCTGCAAGAAAAGATTGATTGTGCTGAGACAACGCCTAAAAGAAAGGTCAGTGATACTGAGATCCCTTAGAACCCGGTTACTATTAACTAGGACAGGTTGAGCCAACTAAACTTCAAGAGGGTACTCACCTACAAACTCCATGCAAGCTTAAAACTAAGGATTTGTCTGCTTTGTGTGAATATGACTATTTGTATATAAATTTTCTTACCTCGCATATCTGTACATAATATCATAACATCATACCATAACATTTTCAATAACATTGGACCATAGCATTTCAAGGATCTCGAGGGCCTATGATGCAGGGTCACGTTGAACCAGATGTCTATCAAGGGACAAGAGGATTTATTTTTCTTTGACCAAACGCCATCAAAGATCAAGTACAACAAACTTGAGTCAAGGGCTATGACCCACTTGACATGGTGAGCTTAATTCTCGTGGAAGGATATCCACCGATACAAAGTTCTCCAATCAAAGCTGTAAGTGACTACTAACATTTACCCCGCGAGATCCTTGAAAACATGCATCCACATATCATGCATCATATCATGACAGGTTTCTCCCACACAAGTCTCCTTATCTTCCTACTGTTTATTTCAGTAGAGATGGCTCTAGAGAAGACTATCAAGGACATCCAGGCTCAAAACGCTCAACTTCAAGAGATGTTCTTGAACCTATCCAAGGGGCAAGAAGAGGTGAAGGCTCTCCTCACAAGGGGTATGGTCATGGGGAATCTGGAGGAAACCAAGGATGATCAATTAGAAAGGCTACAAACTGAAATAGCAACAATGAAAGTCCAGATGATGGGACAACTGGTGGGTCAGATGGCTCTTATCCAAAATCTGACCTAAGGACAAGAATAGCTGAGAGTCCTCATCAAGAAGCTTCGTCGGGATGGATGTAACCAAATGGGGAAAACATCTAGGATTGGGGATCAAGTCATCATTCAGCCTCCCATGAGACAAGAAGCTGGTTTAAGGGAAAGAAGACCTCCCCAATTTTTTTCCACGTCACAAACCCAACAACCATCTCGTCAACAACAATAGGGTAATCGGCGTAGGCAGAATACATCTGAAAGACCCTTCATCGAAGTCAACATGTCATTGTCTCAAGCACTGCAACACATGTTGGAGGCCAAGCTGGTCACGTTAAAAGAACCCCCTCAGAATCCCAACACAGCATCCCTAAGGTACAATCCAAATGCAAGGTGCGCGTATCACTCCAACAGTCCTAGACATGACACCAATAACTGTTGGACGTTAAGAAATAAAATTCAAGATCTGATTGATGAAGGAACACTAGAATTTGCACCAGATGGTCAACTGGAATTCTTCTACCGTCCCTCAAAGACTCACCACCTAAAGTGACAAGTTCAAACAAAGAGGCTTCTGTTCATTTTGAATTTTCAAGTTGTAATTTCTATTTTGTTATTCAAACAATTATCTATTAATGTCAAACTCTGTTTCATTAATGCATTGCATATGATTGTCTTAAATCAATCCATTCGTTTTCATTACATTTAAACTATGCTTTTAACTCTCTTTATGACATTTAACTCTTGCTAAAAGTTACAAGCCTTTAGAGGGAGGATGACAAAAAACAATGCCATAATCTCATACAATATGCTTTTGGACAGACCTTGCTGACGATGTACAAGCATTCTTTCAAATCCTAAACACTGGAGTTATAAGGAAGATAATCCCTAGTCAACCCCTTCGAGCCAAAGAAGTAGAAGTTTTTATTTTTCACAAAATTAAAACCTTTAAACAAAACCTGGGGCAAAGTAGTCTCTCAGTTAATTCAAACGCGCGTTTAGTCGCAAACTCTCATCTCGTAATACAACGAATGACGTCAAGAAACATTCCTCTTGAATAAAAAAGATGGTGATGTTTCCCTATCACATAGGTAGTCATTATCCCTAAAAAAGAAAAGCCCACTAAGTCAAAACCTACAAAGGAGACTTAAGAAAACTAGGGCATCCCGCTGATTGTAATCTCAAAACAAGAACAGCCAGGCAAAATCAGGATTAACAAATCAAATAAAAATAGGTCACTATAAATCCTCAACAAAATGAAAAAAAATGTTGCAAGAATGACTGCCTTCCGACAAACCTAACTTGTCTGAACCATCACTAAAATGTCTTTCCAGACTCAATTGGAGTTCAAACGCACAATTAACTGAATTTAGGACCGAAGAACATCACGAATAACGGGCGGGTACAAATACACTTTGAGCCTTTATCCTTTGTTTCTTAAAACCGTGAACCAAGCCATGTTATAACCCTTCAAAAGTCCTGATTGAAGCATGGGTTAGTTCGAAAGCATACTATTACAAAAGGTATCCCGACTCCTATAATTTACTCAAAATCCAGAGTTGAATTACAAACTTCTTTACTTGCTAAAAATTCATTTTTCAAAACTTCAAGACAAACATAAACTTTGCATTACTTGAATATCACTGTTTGCATATGGCTATTTGTTTGACAACAGAGAAATTCACAATGAATATCCAGTGAAAGAAAGCTCTCTCAATAAACAAAATCAATTCAAGAAAGATGACACTTCCATTGTCAAAACTCCTATCAACAGGGGGACATGACATGTCACTATCCAGCACACTTGGGGCAGTCCAGTCGAGATTCCAGGAAACCTCTCAAGAAGTGCAGTGTAACCAGGGGCAGGTCTTTGTCTCCGTCACTTGGGGCATTAAACGTAAATATCAGCAAAGGGTTACATACAATTAAACATTTTTGGCAATACCACAAACATTTGTTGCTAGGGGCAATGACAAGTCTCCCCAAAGTCCCTCTCATAGGATAATTTCCCAGCAAGAGTTTAATCTCTGAAAACATTTCCCCAAGTCGAGACAACCTAAAGAATCCTCGAGGACTTTCCCCAATGAAGTTGTCACCTCTCAAGCAGACCGGCAACAAGGTTTATTTCCCCAACAAATGGTAGGATTCTCGAACTTGAGTTTGCCTCTCTGACTACTACAAATCAAAGGACCACAACTCCTCTTCCCCAGTAGACTACTCTACAATCCCTGACAAGTTACTATGAAGCCTGGACCCAACCAAACATTAGTTAAACTTCGACTCCCCAGTAGAGCAACCGACAACCGAGACTCCTGAACTTTTTCCCCCAAGCAGGAATCAATACTCTCCACAGAGTTCTCAACTTTCCCCGACGGAGTTCTCCTCAACAAAACAGGAATCCTTGGTGGAAATATTCTAATAAAAGTTTGAAGACTCACCTACTCTTCAACAACAGTCCGGGATTTAATGACTCTCTAACATTTGTCAAGGATTTATTTTTCGGACAAAGATACATTCAAATAAATATCTCACTTTTCATATATCATATTACATACATGACAAGTGCACACGACACAATCTCATTTATTTTGAGAACATCATTACGCAATGCATACATCATGACATTGCATACAACTAACTCTTTACCTTTTTAGGAAATATCAGTCAACAGATAAAGGTCATCATCCTTTTAGAGTAGTAATAATCCAAGATTCCTTCATCATCCTGCTGAGGTAGTAATCGTCCAAGATTCCTTCATCATTTTGCTGAGCATTCAGATACAGTTCAGATACACTCTAGACACGGATGCCATTCTGATAATCATTCAGATTCAGATTTCAGATACAGTTCAGATACGCACCATATATGGATGCCATCCTGATACTTATTCAAAGACAACTTTCAGATATAGTTCAAATACACACCAGATACGGATGCCATCCTGATACTCATTCAGATTCAGCTTTCAGATATAGTTCAGATATGCACCAGATACGGATGCCATCCTGATACTCATTCAAAGACATATTTCAAATACAGTCCAGATACGATCCATATTCGGATGTCGTTCTGTCACTCATTCAAATACAGTCCAGATACGATCCGGATTCGGATGTCATTCTGTCACTCATTCAAATACAGTCCAGATACGATCCAGATTCGGATATAATTCTATCACTCATTCAAATACAGTCCAGATACGATCCAGATTTGGATGTCATCCTGTCACTCATTCAAATACAGTCCAGATACGATCCAGATTCGGATGTCATTCTGTCACTCATTCAAATACAGTCCAAATACGATCCAAATTCAGATATAATTCTGTCACTCATTCAAATACAGTCTAGATACGATCCAGATTCGGATGCCATTATGTCACTCATTTAAATACAATCTAGACACGATCCAGATTCAGATGTCATTCTGTCACTCATTCAAATACAGTCCAGATATGATCCAGATTCGGATGTCATTCTGTCACTCATTCAAATACAGTCCATATATGATCCAGATTCAGATGTCATTCTGTCACTCATTCAAATACAGTCCAGATACAATCCAGATTCAGATATCATTCTGTCACTCATTCAAATACAGTCCAGATACGATCCAGATTCGGATGTCATTCTGTCACTCATTCAAATACAGTCCAGATATGATCCAGATTCGGATGTCATTCTGTCACTCATTCAAATATAGTCCAGATACGATCCAGATTCGGATGTCATTCTGTCACTCATTCAAATACAGTCCAGATATGATCCAGATTCGGATGTCATTCTGTCACTCATTCAAATACACTCCAGATATGATCCAGATTCGGATGTCATTCTGTCACTCATTCAAATACATTCCAGATATGATCAAGATACGGATGTCATTCTGACACACATTTAGTACATTTCACAGATATGAGTCAGATATAATTCATTTATGGATATTATTCTGATACTCACCCCACAGACTCATCATCAACCAACCCTACACATGTTCTTCCTATTTTCCAAGATGAAGTTTCACACGGACTCATCATGAAGCAGCCCTACACAGGCCCATCATAAATTGAAGTATATCTAAAACCTCTACTGGTTCAATGTAAATCTCTCAACGATTTATCCTGCTTCTCTCTGGTAGACTTCTTCTTTGGTTCAGATAAATCGCTCCAAGGTTTATTCAGATTCTTTTCAATTAAAGAAAATTCAATACCTCTACTGGTTCAATTTAAATATCTCAATGGTTTATCCTGATTCTTCCTGGTAAACATCTTCTTTGGGTCAGATAAGCCGCTCCAAGATTTATTCTGATTTCTTCTCCAGTTGAAGTCAGAATTTAGACTTTGTCTAATTTCTATAAATAATCACTCTGGATGGCATCTTTAAGCCCATCTCCAACAACTTTCCCTCGTCCTTCCAAATGGCATCTTTAAGCCTATTCCCGCTACCATTAACCATCGCCGAGTGAAACTTTTTGGGCACTCTAGTGTTCAATCATCTTCCACCTTCAAGTCACGAATGGCAGAATTACCAATCTAACTCTTCAGGTGTAAGAAGATTGAACATGGGCAGCTGTTGTACCCCAAAAGTTTCCCTCTTATTTCTCAAGGAATCACCCTGAACCCTCAAGTTTGTTCCCATCCAATTTCAAGCTTTGAATTACAAATCTTCCAAGAAAATCATCCACAAGGGCAAAATGGTCATTTGCACACTGAAAAGTCAAACTTTGACTTTTGGATCAAAATCAAATCTCAAAAATCATATTTCATCAAGACATGTTGGAATATGAAGTTTGTTTCATCAAGAATTTCAAAAGTCAAATTTTACTTTGGAAAAGTCAAATTCTAAATACTTAGAAATTTTTCTAAGTGTTTAAGAAATATGACAATTTCAGAACTTTTGACCAGATTATCACCATAACGCTCAGCAAATTCTGGATATTCTCAAGACAAAGTTTGGTCAGAATTTCTGGGCAAGTTTTCGCAAAAGTTCAGTCAGAGTTTGCCAGGGTAATTCAAAAAAGGTTAAGAAGCATGCTGCAAGCTTTCTAGAAATTCTGAAAGCTCCTTCAGAACATGCTGGAGCCAGAAGATAAGAGGATCAGTCAAAGTTTGCAAGGATAAGTCAAAGACGGTTAAGAAGCGTGTTGTCAACTTTCTAGAAAGTCTGAAAGATCCTTCAGAACATGATGGAACCATAAGATACAAAGATTAGAGGTTGGATTCTACGCTGAAGCAGAACTTCTGGTCCAAAACTAAGCCATGGTGTAGAATCTCACGTTGCAGGATTTCTGGTTGTGATAAGTCTCGTCATCATTTAATGCTCACAACCACTTTCTGAGTCTTTATCCAAAGGATTTTCACCACGTGTACCTCTACTGTCTTGGGATATCAAACTTTGATACTAGGCCCATGCTTTGTTTTTGCTTTTCCTTAAATCCTGCTGACAACTCCAGCTTAAGCATGGCTAAAAGCTGCTAACCAGCAGCTAATTCTGCCTACACCTGCATCCCATAATTGCACCAAACTAGCATACGAAAACAGTGATGAAAAAGCAAGGAAGCAGGATGCCAAATTGTTTAAAATCCCATTTGTTTCCCCCCCCCCCCCCCAAAATCACAACAAATTCACCTATAAATACTTTGCTCCATCACACATTCAAGTGGCTGGGCTATGAGGGAGAGGCTGGCTTTGGAAGAGATATTGGTAAAAAAGGGAGAGAAAAGGAAGTTGAAACCTTCATAAAAAATCCAGTAATACCAAACAGAAAACCAAACCTTTGTTATTCCTTTTGAATCAAAGAGCTTGGCACTTCCTCTTCCGTTACTCTTGTTGATTCCAGAACATCCAAAGGTAGCAGCTCAAAGCTCCAAGCCCACGTACCAGGTTCAAGGTATGTCTTTCTGACTTTGCATCTTTTTCATTTCAGAACATCATTAAACATGTAAATATCATAGTATTGATGTTGTTCATATCATTGCACAAGTAGAAAAAAACCGCGGATCAGAGTTTCTTGATTAGGGCTAGACTCAGATTTAGGATTAGAACTTCTATAAGCTGTTATCCTTCAGATTTGTTGTTTAATAAGAACTGAATAAACTGCTGGTGTGCTGATTAAAAGTCAAAATGTAACACAAAACTTCTGTTTTTCGCTCACCATTTTAACACACAGAACTTCTAGGATTTTCTCTCTGTTTAAGCACGCAGAACTTCTGAGTTCTCTTCACTGTTTTAACACACATAATTTCTATTATTTTTCTCACTGTTAACACAAAATGAACTTCTAATTCTTATATGTTGATAACGCACTGAACTGCTAATGTTTACCCACTGGCTCAACATAATACAGAACTTCTGACGATTCACTCACTGTTCTAACATAGCACAAAACTTCTAAGTTCCTCCTTACATGTCAAATACACTGAAATTCTGATGTTTCCATTCGCTGTTTTCAAACACTCAGATTTTCTGACTTTCACATGCTGACAATACAGAACTTCTGAAGTTTACTCACTGTTTTAGTGTAATACAGAACTTCTGACTTGTGGCCCACTGTCTGAATGCAACCCAGAATTTTTGTCCTCTAACATTTCTTGCAGGACCTCAGAGTTTACCAATTTAGAACTTCTGATGCCCACTGACGTTCCTCTCTAAGTCATCACACGCCTGGCTTCAGAACTTTTGATCCTTGTTTATTTTTGCTTGCAGTAGCACGCTATTTCTGTCTTTCATTCATTTCCCTTTTCATCATTTTTTATATATTAACATAAAAAACATAAAAATATTTTCCTTTAAATTTATTTCCTTAAGACAAAAACATTTTCTAAACAAGTCCATTTCTTTATTATATTATGTATTTCAATATGGTTGTAATAGATAATTAGGACTTAAATTCCATGCAATTCCCATTTGTAAATTTGTATACTCCATCCCCAAATGTTGTAATAGCGTAGGACTTTATATTTCTGCAACTTATCGCTTTAAAATATATTGCTAGTAAATAGGATGTATGTCAAGATAAAATCAACAAATAGATGACTTTCAAATACAAGACAAAATGCATGCAAACTAACACACTTGCACACTTACACCCTTAGGTTAATTCCACTTGTTGCCTTACAAAATGGCCATGTTGTGCATGTGGGATGTCTTAGCACAAACAAATCGAAAAATACAAGATCATAGTCCTTCGATGACGCTATCAAAGTTTCCTTTAAAAATGATCTTAGTTCCTAAAAGAAAATTCTAAGTCATCTCACAACATTGTTATCATGGTTATACGATGACCCATGCTCGTCCCTTCACATCCAACGATGGGGCTTCTTACCAAAACAATGGTAAGATAGAAACGTCTAAAGGATGAGGAAAATCACATCTAAGACCTTTTGAGTAGGTAGGTTCGCTCTCAGTTACTCACTTGCTCACGACAAAATTTTTTTTATACACTAACACTCTCATTTTGAAACATCTTTGAAAACAACACTTTGTATGCGTTCTTATAGAAACGAGAACCATTACAAAGTTACATTTTCAAAATACTTTAAAAAACCACACCACAAGCACATTCAAACAAAAGAAAATGATCTAGCGAGTAACTAAGAGCCCATGGAAAACCATGGATGAAAAGGGTGCTAACATCTTCCCTTTTCATAATCTACTCCCCGAACTCAAGAAAACATCTCTAAAGGTCTTTCCTGTGCTTTTTCACCTTTCCTTTTGAATAAAAGAAAAGTCGGTGGCGACTCTTGCTAACCGCAACATTTGCGAAAACAAACGCAAACTCCAAGTCAGTTCTCCCACCGTATCACACCAGTGCTCCTTCATCAATCTGGTCTTGAATTTTATTTCTCAACGTCCAACAACTGTTGGTGTCATGTCCAAGACTGTCGGAGTGGTACGCACATCTTGCATTTGGATTGTACCATGGGGAGGCTATGTTGGCATTCTGAGGAGGGTCCCTTAATATAACAAACTTGGCCTTCAACAGGCGTTACAATGCTTGAGACAATGACATGTTGATTTTGGTGAAGCGTCTCTCAGATGTATTCTTCTTATGCCGATTGCCCCGTTGTCGTTGGCGAGGTTATGGTTGGGCTTGTGATGTAGTAGAAATCTGGAAAGGTACGTTCCTGACCAAACCAACCTCTTCTCTCACTGGGCGCTGATTAATTCCTTGATCCACAATTTTAACGATTTGTTTCATGGATCTGCATCCATCTTGGTGAAGCTTGTTAAGGAAAGCTCTTAGCCCTTCTTGCCCTCGAGCTAAGTTTTGGATAAGAGCCATCTTCCCCAGCATCTGGATTCTTATTGCTTCTACCTCAGCTTGCAGTTGTTCCAATTGTCCATCCTTGTTGTTGTCAGGACGTTCCTTGGTTAGATTCTCGGCGAAGAGTGTTTTCAGGTCTTCTTTCCCCTTGGATAGATTCAGGATAAATTCCTTAAACTGGGCATCTTGAGCTCAGAGATCTCTGTTGTATTGTTGGAGAGCCATTGCTGAAATAAACAGCGAGAACATGAGAGACCTGCTTTGAAACCTGCTTATGCAATGATATGTATTATATATGTATGCAATGTTTTCAAGGATCTCGCGGGGTAAACAAGAAAATGTCAGAAGTTGAATTTTGTAGCTTTGATTGAAGAACTTTGTATCATTGAGAGTCCTTCTACGAGAGTCAAGCTCACCATATCAAGTGGGTGATAGCCCCTGACTCAAGTTGTTGAGTTTTGATCTTCTGACGACATTGGCTAGAGGAAAATAAATCCCCTTGCCCCTTGCTAGACGTCTGATTTATCATAACCTGCATCACAGGTCCTCGAGATCCTTGAAATGGTTAAGGAAATGTTAAGGCATGATGTTATGATGTGTATGCTATGCTTTTAAGCAAAGGTTCGAAGTGATGTAAGCAAGTAAACCCTGTAAGAAATCCAAGTTATTGAACAATGACTGTAAACAAAACCTGCAAGGAACTCATGTTGTCAGATAATAAAACCCTGCAAGTAGTTCAAGTTGAAAGCACACAAGTCACACAAACATCCTTATGTTTAGGCGTGCATGGGTTTTAAGGTCGTACCCTCTTGAAGTTTAGTTGGTTCCAAACCTGTCTTAGAAAAGTAATCGGATTCTAAAGATTCTCAATATCACTGATCATCCTTTATTGGGCATTGTTTCGGCTCAAGCAATCTTTTCTTACGGCCTAAATATCCAGAAAGTCTGATCTCAATGAGTGTAGCATCGAGTATCAACCAATCCTCAGCTTTATACCGAGGCCGGCTATCTCACTACTTTCTAATGGCCAAGTTTTTTCAACTAAGGTTCTAAGGTCCGTTAGTGCTTCACGACACCACACAGCGGCCCCGTATTCTCCTCATTTCCCCACGAACGATACCGATACCAACCAAAGTTTCACACCAACACAGCCATCACTTAAACCATATCGGTCTTCGCCGTACAGTCTCCACAACCTATTGCTGTTTATCTAAAAAGTTTCCCCAGATCCGGGTGTAGGATCTTCAACAATACCCAAACAAGACCCTTTAAAAATAAAGCAAGAAAATCAAACAGGAAAGCAATTTAAAAATGACCTAAATCCTAAAGTAAACCCCACTTTTAATAGTTCCCAGCAGAGTCGCCAGTTCTGTGATACGATGGTAGAACCGACGGTTTTTACTGGTTTGCGTTTTGCGTTTTTATTTGCAAAATGTCACGGTAAGCAAGAGTCGCCACCGACTTTTATTTCATCCAATCACGGAAAAGGAAAAAGAACAGAAAAAACCTTTTTTCGAGATATTCTGAGTACGGGGGGTAGATTATAGAAAGGGAAGGTGTTAGCACCATTTCTATCTGTAGTTATCTATGGGCTCTTAGGTAATTTCTCATTTTCAAATTGCTTGTGTGTGTTTGTCTTGAAAATGTTTTACTTCGTGATAACCCTTGTATCAGTCCTCAAGGATGTGACGAAGTTGTTTTGAAAATTTGTTTTGAAAGGTGTTTGTGTGAAATGTTTTTATTGAGCCAGTACTTAAGATTCTCTACCTACTCGAAAAAAGATTGTTCGTTCTATTTCCTTTACACAGCGCTATCCTACTATTAAGGAGTAGGTAGCACCGTCGTTGGACTTGTAAGGGACATTCGAAAGGGACAAGTACAATCACTAAAGCAATAGTTAGAAAACTTTAGTAGTAACCCTAGAGTCTTAAGATCTTTTCGAGGCAACATTTTCGAGGCAACATTTGAGTGGGACAATTTGATCTTTTAGACTAGAGGGCAACCATTAAAATCTCCCGTGCTTAATGATTGTTTACCGAAGGCAACCGAAGTGAGGTAAACCCTAGGGGTGAATATGTGCATGTGAAATTTTTCAGTTATTTAGTCTTTACACATTAGGTGATCTACCGTTTTAAATTTCGAGCATTCTTTCCATACAATCCTATTAGCCATGCATCTAGACAGTTAAAGATTGCGGGAATTTAAAGTGCGAAAAATAAACCTAGCTATTACAAGGCTTCGGGGAGGGGGAATTAATTACATAACCAAAAAACGGGGATTTATCAGTAAATAAAACCCCTGGGTTAACTATTACAAACCCTTAGCAGTTACAAAATAATGGAAAAATAATTAACAAGCGCGCGACGAATTAAATGCGAGGACAGTTGAAAAATAACCCAAAAGTCTAAGTGAGGAAATTTTTTTTTTGTGGATTTTTATTTGAGAAAACAATTAAATTACAAATTAATTAAACCTAATTTCTAATTGTTTTTTAATTATGAAAGAAATTAAATTAACTTAATTTGCTAATTAATTAATCAATTAAAGGAATAAATATTTTATGATAAAAATGATCTTGGTGTATTTTTAAGGATAAAGAAAATGAATTAAGTTATGTACAATTAAAATCCTAAGTCTAATTATTTTTAATTATATAAAAAAAGATCAAATTGTCCTAAGTTAAATTAAAATAACTAATTTAAAAAATAAAAATATTATTATTAAAAAAAAGATTTTTGTGATTTGTGATTTGTTAATTTAATAAAAAACAATTTTGTGTTAATTAAAAGAAAAAAGAAAAAAAATTAAAGAAAACGAATAGGGAAATTAAAAAAGAATAGAAAATAATAACCAAATGGGCATGTTGCCTTGCTGAAGAGAGGGTGTATGAAACTGAAATTCCCAGGATCATTAAGCTGAGGCCCAGTCAGCGTTGGGTCTTGTGTGGCATTAACTTGAACGTGCACCATGGACCTTCAGGCTGGAAGCATTAGATCTAGGTAGAAGTGTATCCAGTGGCGGGACGTTGAGGTCGTATGGAAGGCGCTTGAGATTTTGACGTGCAGGATCTGGTAAAGGAAAAGAAAATAAAGAAAGTGCTGAGACCTGGGATCGAACCCAGGTCCTCACGCTTAAATCTAATTCCACGCTGCTAGCTGAGCTATGATTGTTAGTTGTTATTACAATAATAAAAAAACATAATATAATAAAAACAAAAGAGCTGATTCCAAAGCGCGCGAGATTCAAACAAATGAATGGCTGGCTGACACGCACCTTCTTCTTCCTGGAACCGTTGTCTTAGGTTTATGAACTTTTACCTACAGACACAAGTTTGTAGCTACAACCCTGTGAAACACAAAAATCTCATACGAGCATGATAAATTGATTGTCATGGTACCAGTCAACTCGTCTTGGCCTCACGAGCATCATGGTACCTCATTCATGGCCTAATTTTTCCTGCATCAAGAAACCCTAAAAAAAACGTGGAAACCCTAACAATGGCAGATGCGTGTAAAGGCTTCAAAAATGCAATTAAATTGTCCAGTCAGCTTGCAAACATGATGACAAACACGAATATAACAATCAAAAGTGCTAATGATGCAAGAATTATGATAATAAAATTGGAAAATTATGTCAAACCATATGAGGTGTAGCGCGCGTTTCTAGGTGTTTTAGGCCTTGCAAACGATTGGGACAACTTCCTGGGACGTCTAGTAATGGATTGGGATAGCTAGGATGGCTTGAGATGGCCTGTGGAGTGAAAACCAATTCACACTTTTCTTTGAATTTTGTGACTTTGCTCTGCCTTTTTTCATGACTCTAACCCCTGTCTTTTGACTTGTATTTGTTCAATATATATCATATGGTGAATTAGGATTGTAAAAACAGATCACATCTTTGAAAGTTTTGAAGATTTGATTTGATCTTCATGGCGTATGTAAACTTGCTATAATGAGCCAAATTATCCCTTTCTTGTGCCAATTAGCCTTGATTCAAATTCATCATGATATCCTTGCATTATTTGATTGAGATCCTGTCCAAAAATCAGATCACAACATATCTTTTCCATTATTCATCAATTATTTGATTTAATTGAAATTTTAATTAACAAAAAATCCAAATGAATTGAAAAATGAAGCAAATAACACGAGGTTGGATATTTGGGTTGTGGACCATTCTATAATTGAGATGCAATCATGAAATGCTAGGCCCATTTCGTAAAAAATGCACTTTTGAGCACATTTGACTTTTGGCAATTTTGCAAAATAAGTCAACTTTGACAATGCATATCTCTTCCAATTTTAATTCTAGAGAGGTGTTCTTGGACTTTTTAGAAAGCTTAGGATGTCCCCTAAGCAACCCTTTTGGTATCATTTCAATTAGATCTTCCATGATCATGTATGAAGCTTTGACCCAAAAGGTGTTTTTGTTGACTTTTCAAAAGGACCTATAATGTAAAAATTTATATCGTCTGATGAGTGCATATTTTGAACTTGTGAGATGAAGATGAATTGTAGGTAATTGCATCCTCTTCAAAATGAGCCTTGGATGGAAAATTTATTATAAATTATGAAGAAGTTATGCTTGGTCAAAGTTGGGTTGACTTTTCCTACAAAGCCCTAATTTAGTAACTTTTGGGTTTTGATAAATTTGGAGCATTCCTTGAGGAATCATGATCAAACCTTGATCAAATGATGGAAGTCACTTCAAAATGTTGATGTTGACCAAAAAAGTGTAGGTTTGACTGTATGTGGGCCACAGTTGACTTTTGACCTAATACAGTCGATTCTGAAGCATTTGAGCAGTTGAATGAGAAAACTTCTTTGTGCAAGGCATGAAACTTGACATGGATGATATTGGGAACATATTAGGACCTTGGGAAGCATTTGAGTCCTTTTTGGTTCACACATCTTGATGAAAAGGGAAACCCTAATTTGAGGTATACTGCCTTAGTAGAGAGTTTGTCTGGTTAACTCTTGGACTTCCTTGAGCAACTTGGGGACCTCACTTGACATTTGTTGAGTAAAATGGGAGGGGAAATTTTGGGGTACAATAGAGGGTATTCTCTAGACTTTGGTCCAGTTCTATGATCTGATGTATCGATGCTCTACTTTCCCTAATTATCAGTTGATGCCTATATTGGAGGAGTATTCTTATCTATTGGGTTTACCTATTACCAATCGTGTTCCTTTTACTAGTTTGGAGGGGGAGCCAAAATCCCATGAGATTGTTGCTTTGATCCATTTGGGGAAGGCTGAGGTTGAAGCCCACATGACTACCAAAGGAGGGATTAGAGGATTACCCGCTCAGTTCTTATTGGAGAAAGATTGCTACTTTGCTAGGATGAAGAGTACGGTTGCTTTTGAGGCCATATTTTCTCTACTTGCTTATGGATTGTTCTTATTCCCTAATGCCGACACATTATGGATATCAATGCCAACATGATATTTATGATTGGGAACCCAGTTCCTACATTATTTAGTGATGCTTACTACTTCATTCATCTTCAAGATTCTTATCATGGAGGGATGATCATTTGATGCACGCCTTTGTTGTATCAGTGGTTTATTTCTCACTTACCTAGGTCTGATACTTTCTGGGATGTCGAAAAAGAACCTCATTCGGCTCCAAAGATTACGACACTCACTCGTTCAGATATTGTTTGGTATCATCAGGCTTACTATCATGTGGAGATTGTTGATAGTTGTGGTAGTTTCCCTAATGTACCTCTTCTTGGTACAAAGGGAGGAATTAATTATAATCTCGTTCTTGCTCGACGACAACTTGGATATCTGATGAGGGATAAGCCAAATATTATTCATCTGAGTGGTTTCTTCCTTAAAGAGGGAGGTTCATAAGGAAGCTAAAGATAATATTGCAAAAGCATGGCGTCATATTCACAGGAAAGGTAGGAAAGACTTAGGATCTAGAGGGGCTATTTCTTTGGAGCCTTATCTTTAGTGGGTACAAGCAAGATCTATCCAGTTGAAGATGCCGTATTCCCATGAATCACCCATACCTGATATGTTTATGAAGGCCACTCCTCCCCTATTAGATGACGTGGAAGAGCTTCAGCTTGCTCTAGTTAGGATGCAGCAAGAGAAGGAAGCTTGGAAGAATAAGTGTCAAACTTTAGAGGTGTCCTACTGGGTAGACTTAAAGGAGAAAGATGATCTGATTGAGATTCTAGAGAGTCATGCTGTAGATATGATGGAGAGGAAAGAGGATTTATTTTACTCTAGAACTCAGTCAGGACCTAGTTGCTCACTTCCTGACCCTAGTGATTGGAAAGAGGTCACCGACAGGTATGCAGAAGAGAACAAGCAGTTGAAGGCTCAGATTGCAAGACTCACAGGGAAACGTCATGTGTGGAGTGATCTTCGTCAACTTTTCTTTCTTAGGATCTTAGATTTTATCTTATCTTGTACTTGGAATTATTGAAACTTGTACCAAAATTTGTAATTCGTGTTGAATTTATTATAATGAGATTTTCAGTATTTCATATGTGGAGTACTTTAATATTTGCAAATTGTCTATAAATCTTTGAGTTCCTTGAAATATTTATAGTAAAATAAATCATGTGCATTGCATATCATGCATCATATTGTACATACTTCTTGCATTTCTGTTTATATCCAGGTGTCTTACCGAGCTTCTTTACTTTATTCAGCAAGTTGTCTCACCAGTACAATACTCGAGCTAATTTCAGAAGGAAGATGGAAAATTTTGAACAAGATAATCGCGAGCTGCGTGAATAAGTTTCTGCTCTGAAGGCTGGTATGGTCAATCTCACTGCTTTCATGGAATCATTGGTGGCTGCTCAGAATCATCCACCACCTACTCAACCTCAACAGACACTGAATACTTCCAAAGCTCCGACAATTCCTGTTTATGTTACTCCAATTACTGTTGTTCAGAATCGTATACCTTAGGGTTATCCGTGGGGAATGCCAGAGAACTTCATGCTAGAAGGTTATAATCAAGATGCTCAGGTTGCTCCATTTGCTTAGATTGCTGCTGTTTCTGCACCTCCTGTGCTGCATATTACTCATGCTGCTAGAAATGAGATTCACTATGTTGCACCTCCTTCGGTGAATGTTGTACCATTTACTAATGATGAAGTTTATCGCCCTTTTCCTCCACCAAGTGAAAGTTTAGGTGTCTATGATCGAATGGACGATTTTCAGGATCAGTTTGATAAGATGCAGAACGAGTTCAAGGCCCTCAGAGGAAAAGAATTATTTGGGCAGAATGTGAATAATTTTTGTTTGGTTCCAAAATCTGAAAATACCTGTGAAGTTTAAAGTACCAGAATTCGATAAGTACAAGGGAAATACATGTCCTCGTGCTCACTTAGTGATGTATGTGAGAAGGATGTCTACTCATATCAATGATTAACGCCTATTAATTCACTTCTTTCAAGACAGTTCGACTGGTGCATCATTGAAATGGTACATGAGTCTGGATAGTGCCAATGTTCATACTTTCAATGACTTGGGTAAAGCGTTTATTAGTCAGTACAAATATAATGTGGACATGGAACCTAATTGTGATTAACTCAAGGCAATGGTCCAGAAGGACAAGGAATCATTTAACGAATATGCACAAAGATGGCATGAAGTAGCCGCCCAGGTGGTTCTTCCAATGGAAGAAAAAGAGATGACAAATATTTTTCTAAAGACTTTAGGTGCATTCTATTATGAAAGAATGGTGGCGAGTGCACCGAGTGATTTTACCGAGATGGTGGGTATAGGCGTTCGTTTGGAACAAGTTGTAAGACAAGGTCGCTTAACAAGAGGTGAAAATTTCGGCAGTGCAAAGAAACCATCATACAAGTTTATTAAAATGAAAGAAGGAAAGACAAATGTTGTTATTCAAGAGAGAAGGGTTAATCCTCCTAGAAGAAATCATCAGCGCCACCAACAGGTTGCTTCGGTAACTCCAGTTGTCAATATGGCTCTGACCAAAGTGGGTTATCAAAGACCTGCCCCTCAGGAAAATCAAGGGCAGAAGCAGAGGAGAGATGAATTTGACTTTATCACCATGAGCTATGCAGAGTTACTCCCGACATTGATTCAGAAAAAGTTGGTTCAGACTAGACCACTTCCTGCTATACCATCACCTTTGCCTTGGTATTATAAGGCAAATCAGACATACGCTTTTCATCAAGGTGCACCAGGGCACAATGTGGAAAACTGTTATCCCCTGATATCGAAGGTACAAAAAATGGTGAGATCTGGCCTTTTGACCTTTAAATATATCGTCCCTAATGTAAAAGATAATCCCTTGCCAAAGCACGGAGGATAAAATGCTGTCAACATGGTTTCTTGTTGTCTAGGGGACTTCCAGATTTTTGATATAAACCTGGTAAGAGGAAACTTGGTAAAGATGCATGTCGACCTTTGCGAGTTTAGTTACTATATGCATGACCATGCTGGTTGTGGTATTTGCAGTACTGATATACATGGGTGTGATAAAATAAAGGTTGATTTACAGGAAATGATGGATGAAGGCCTCATCCATATAATCAGGCATAGAAAAGAATATGAGGAAGAAGTGAACATGGTCTTTGGATGTTCGAGAGAGTTCCAGATCTTCGATGTGAACCATATGAATGATGATTTGGTGCAATTGCACACTACTTTCTGTCACATGGATGGTCAGGTAGAACACCACTATGGATCTTGTTGGGTTTGCTGCAGATATTCTCGAGGTTGTTCCATTGTGAAAAGAGGTATTCAGTTGTTATTAGATAATGGTACCATCAAGGTTTCAGGCCAAAGAGATTATTACAATGTGATTAACGCGATTGAAGATTGCTTAGCTGATACTGAGTCGGATGATGAATATGCTTCTCCAGATGAATTCTTTTCCTCGGACGAATGTATGTTCTCTAGTGATGATTCTGTAATAATTAAATTTTATGAAGAAGGGGTGAATGTAATTGTTCCTTGTTTCAATGATTCCGCCCCTATCGAGATTTAATACTGTAGCAAGCCAGTTGTTGCTCCAGTGGTGATTTTCTTACCGGGCCCTTTTCCTTACAAATCAGACAAAGCCATACCGTACAAGTATAATGCTACAATTCTAGAGGATGGTATGGAAGTACCCATCCATCCTTTGTCTAATGTCGAGAATATTGCTGAAACTAGTAGAGTGACCCGCGGTGGTCGTGTGTTCGCACCAGTTATTTGAGGGAATGTTAGTGCCGATAGGAAGGCTGCTGAAAGTGTTAAAGCTAAGAAAGCAATAAGGGAGTCTAGTGGTGCTACTCTAGAAAAAGATGTGGATGATATATTGAAGATTATCAAAATGAGTGGACTACAAGATAGTATATCAGTTGTTGCAGACTCCTTCAAAGATATATATTCTGGCCTTGCTAATGAATTCTTCTGTCGATAGATAATCCTTGATGAGAGTATTGGATCAAGCTTTTGTGGAAAGTGATATGCCGTTGGACCAACTCAGCAGTGTGGTAGGAATATTACATCCTATAATAACCTAAGTTTCTTTGATGACGAATTTCCCGACGAAGGAAGGAATCACAATCTTGCTCTCCATATATCCATGAACTGTAAGAACGATTCATTGATAAATGTGTTGATTGATAATGGGTCCGCCTTAAATTTCATACCAAGGAGAACGCTGATGAAGCTGAAGTATCAAGGAACTCCCATGCACTCAAGTGGCATAATTATAAAAGCTTCTAATGGATCAAGGAAGTATGTTATTGGGGAAGTGGATCTTCTTATTCATATAGGCCCGCACCTTTTTCATATTACTTTCCAAGTCATGGATATTGTGACCGCATACAGCTGTTTACTAGGACTGCCATGGATACATGAGACAGGGGTTGTTACTTCAACTTTACACCAAAAGCTAAAGTTCGTGCGTGAAGGAAAGGTGGTTATTATAAATGGAGAGCAAGCATTGTTGATCTCTCATTTATCCTCTTTCAGTGTTGTGGAGGCGGATGAAGCTATTGTTGGAACTTAATTCCAAGCTTTATCCGTTGATAATGTAAGAGAGAATGAGAATTTTATGGCTTCATTCAAATATGCTCAAAAGGTTATGCGTAATGGCCCTAGCAAAGTACGGGGACAAATTGTTGATCCATCGGTGAACAAGAACATGGCTGGTATGGGATTCTCTACAAATAATGATAAAGGTGAGAACAGGAAGTCGAAGACTGCTCTGGGTAAGTATAAAGATATTTTCCACAGTGGAGGTTACCTTCATCCAACTATTTCCAGGATCAATGCTATTATGGAGAATGAAGAAGAGAAGGAGATGCCAAACTATGTGATGCCTGGAGTCAGAGTCCAAAACTGGGTCACTATTGATGTTCCCACTTGCATCCATGTCTCAAAGTAATTTGTTTTTGTTAATATTCGCAAAGCTTTCACTCAGCCCAAGGTGAAATTTGATGTTGTATGGGCTTGTCTGTTTGCTTTGACCATTAAAATCATTAATAAAAGTTGTCTTTGTTTCTCCAATTGTATTTTTATTTTCTGGTTTTCTTGGAAAAATGGTAATTAGAAAAAATCCTTTTTTGAATAAATAATAACTATAAATAAATCTGCATAGCCACTTGATATATGATCCAGTTTCTAAAAGTAATCATAAATCATATGTGCAGATTAATTAAAAAACCTGTTGAATAAAATGACCCTGCACCCTCTCCCAACTTTGGATATCCTACGTATGTGGCCGAAGAATAAGAATATGATGAGATTCCAGAAGAGGTTCCATGGTTGCTCGAGCGTGAGGAAATGCCATTCAGCCATATAAAGAGCCGTTGGAGACAATCAATTTGGGTTCAGAGGAAGATCTGAAGGAAGTCAAGATTGGAGCATTACTGCATCCTGATGTAAAGATAAAGTTGATTGAATTGTTGAAAGAGTATGCGGACGTCTTTTCTTGGTCATACCAAGACATGTCAAGTTTGGATACGGATATTGTGGAGTATCATTTGCCGCTAAATCCAGAATGCCTGCCAGTCAAGCAGAAATTACAAAGAACTCACCAAGATATAGCAGTAAAAATTAAAGAAGAAGTCTTAAAGCAGATTAATGTCGGTTTTCTTGTGACATCAATGTACCCTTAGTGGATTGCCAATGTTGTCCCAATACCAAAGAATGACGGAAAAGTTTGCATGTGCGTTGATTATAAAGATTTAAATAAAGCTAGTCCAAAAGATGATTTTCCATTGCCACATATTGATATGTTGGTTGATAGTACAACAAAATTCAAAGTACTCTCGTTCATGGACGGATTTTTCGGATATAATCAAATTATAATGTCTCCTGAGGACATGGAAAAAATAACGTTTATCACACCCTGAGATACATTCTATTACAGAGTGATTCCCTTTGGGTTGAAGAACGTTTGTGAAATGTACCAGAGGGCTATGACAACCCTATTCCATGATCCGATGCACAACGAAATTGAGGTATATATTGATGATATGATTTCAAAATGCTAGAATAAAGAAGGGAACATAGAAGATTTGTAAAAATTGTTTCAGCTTTTGAGAAATTATCGTCTCCGCTTAAATTCAAATAAATGCACCTTCAGTGTCCGATCAGGCAAATTGATAGGTTTCATTGTCAGCCAAAAAGAAATTAAAGTTGACCCTGATAAATTCAAAGCAATTTAAGAAATGACAGCGCCAAGAACTGAAAAGTAAGTTAGAGGCTTCCTTGGGAGGTTAAATTACATTACCAGATTCATTTCCCATATGACTGCAATGTGTGAACCGATCTTTAAGTTGTTAAAGAAAGATCAAGGTTGTGTGTGGACAGATGATTGCCAAAGGGAATTTGAAAGTATTAAAGAGTATCTGCTTGAACCTCCTATCTTGCTCCCTCCCATTGAAGGAAGACCATTGATCATGTATCTGACAGTGTTAGATAATTCTATGGGCTGTATTTTGGGACAACAAGATGAAACAGGAAAGAAGGAATATGCCATTTACCATCTCAGCAAGAAGTTTACTGACTGTGAGTAGCAATATTCTTACTGGAAAAGACATGATGCGCTCTGGCCTGGGCGGTAAAGCGGTTGCAGCAATATATGTTGAATCATATTACTTGGTTTATTTCCAAAATGGATCCAATTAAGTATATCTTTAAAAAACCCGCTCTTACTGGGAGAATTGCCCGTTGGAAGATGCTGTTGTCTGAATATGATATTGAATACCGTAATCAGAAGGCTATAAAAGCAGTGTGTTGGCGGATTATCTTGCTCACCAACGAGTTTATGATTATTAGTCTGTCAAATATGATTTCCCTGATGAGGATGTGATGTTTTTGAAAATAAAATATTATGATGAACCTTTTCCCGGGAAGGTCCTGATCCTAAATCCCGGTGGGCTATGGTATTTGATGGAGCTGTGAATGCTTATGGGAAAGGAATTGGTTCTGTGATTATCACGTCTCATAGATCACATATTCCTTTTACTACAAGGCTGGCATTTGATTATACCAATGATATGGTAGAGTATGAAGCTTGTATCATGGGTCTCGAGGCCATTGATCTCAGAATCAAAGTTCTAGATGTGCATGGCGATTCGGCTTTGGTAATAAATCAGATTAAAGGAGAATGAGATACTCGTCACCCTGGCTTGATCCCTTACAAAGATTATGCTAGATGATTATTACCCTTATTTAATAAAGTTGAATTCCATCATATTCCCAGAGATGAAAATCAAATGGCGGATGCTTTGGCAACTCTGGCTTCTATGTATCAAGTGAATACTTGGAACAATGTACCTCGTATCACGGTGTGACGTTTGGATAGACCGACTCATGTGTTTGTAGAAGAGGGAGTAGAAGATGAAAAACCTTGGTATTATGATATCAAACATTTTCTCCAGAATCAAGAATACCCAACCGGTGCATCAAATAAAGATAAAAAGACATTGAGAAGGTTGGCATGTAGCTTTTTCTTCAATGAAGATGTGTTATACAAAATAAATTATGACATGGTCTTGCTCAAATGCGTGGATAGACACGAAGCAGACATGTTCATGCATGAGATCTATGAAGGTTCCTTTGGTACCCATGCCAATGGACATTCAATGGCAAAGAAGATGCTTAGGGCGGGTTACTATTGGATGACAATGGAATCTGATTGTTATAAATTTGCAAAGAAGTGCCACAAGTGTCATATTTATGCTGACAAAATTCATGTGCCTCTGACACTTCTCAATGTTATTTCTTCCCCATGGCCCTTTTCTATGTGGGGTATTGACATGATCAGAATGATTGAACCAAAGGCGTCGAATGGACATCGTTTCATTTTAGTGGCAATTGACTACTTCATCAAATGGGTGGAAGAAGCTTCATATGTCGGTATGGCGTGCCGAGCAGGATTATCACTGACAACGGCTCAAATATGAATAATAAAATGATAACAGAACTTTGTGAAGAATTTAAGATTGTCCACAATAATTGATCTCCCTACAGGACAAAGATGAATGAGGCTATTGAAGCTGCTAATAAGAACCTCAAGAAAATTATCCAGAAAATGGTTGTTACTTATAAAGATTTGCGTGAGATGCTCCCTTTTGCTCTGCATGATTATCGAACATTTGTCCATACTTCAACAGGGGCAACCTCGTTCTCTCTTGTGTATGGAATTGAAGTAGTGCTCCCCGTTGAGGTTGAGATTCCCTCTTTATGCGTGATGACGGAAACTAAGTTGTCAGAAGCTGAATGGGTCCAGAACAGGTTTGACCAATTGAATTTGATTGAAGAGAAGAGAATGACGGCCCTGTGTCATGGTCATCTATACCAGAAGAGAATGAAGAAAGCTTTTGATAAGAAGGTCAAACCTTGTGAATTCAAAGAAAGCGACCTCGTGCTCTAGAAGATCATGTCTTTTAACGCTGATTTTAGGGGCAAGTGGACTCCCAATTTTGAAGGCCCATATGTTGTCAAGAAAGCCTTCTCTGGTGGTGCATTGGTTCTTGAAATAATGGATGGCGAGGAGTTCCCACGTCCCTTGAATTCTGATGCAGTCAAGAAATAATTTGCCTAAAGAAATAAAAGAACAGCTCGCTAAGCCGAAAACCCGAAAGGGAGACTTAGGCAAAAAGGAGCGTCTCGGTAGGTAGAAAACCCGAAAGGACGGTCTAGGTAAAAATTAGAGAAATAAACAAAATAAATTCTCCTGCTAGGTTGAAAACCTGCAAGGGCAACTCAGGAAAAAGTTAGGGATTTCTTGGCAAGTAACTGCGTCAGACAAGACTTGATCATTGAAGCAACAATCTTCTTGGATCCTCACCACTCTTCAACCGAAGTCACTGCTATGGAATTCAAAGTTGTTAGGGAGAATAGTGGTCATTGTATTTCAATGTATCTTTTTCAATGTATATTACCATTTTCCAAACATTGTAATCATATGTGGAGTCTCACCATTTGCAGACTACCATTCTATTAATAAAGTTTGAGCTTTTATCCAATTCTTTACAATTCTTATTTTATTCAGCTTACAAAGACTTCATTTATTATTGATAGTAATTTTCAAAGCAAACAGATTAAATGACAAAATTGTTTTTTTAAAAGAATTTACAAATTACTTCTTGCTTTGGATTTTTGTGACTTAAGGAGAACAAAAATAGTGACTCCAAGGATGGACGAACTCTGAAATTTTGGATGTATTCCCCATGAAATTTATCCCAGGTCACTTTTGTTGGTATGAGTAGGATCTTCTTGTGCTTCTCAGATAATTGAAGATGATACCAATTGATTGTGGTGCGGTGTTGGGGTTTGTGATCATGTTTTCCATAGTCAGGTCTTGGATCGTTTTGATTTTGGGTTTGCATGGTATGAAGTCTCTATCCTAAATTCCCTAATAAGGTCTTCACTCACATAAAAAAAGTCTTTTCCTCTTTGTGTGATGAGATGAAATCATTTACGAAACATCGCCCTTTGCAGTGTTAGCATTATGGTTGTTATTTGTTTCCCAGGCAACCAGACAAGGGCAATATCTTCTCTAAGAAATGTTGAAACAGTTGTTAAATTTTTGGGTTGTCTCCCCCTGAGTGTTGGGTTTGATTTAAAATCCCCATAATTTTTATTTCTTGTTGTATTGTTTGACTTCTTAAATTTCAAAGAAAATTAGAGATAACGGGCTCTCTAAAAATTGCTACCCCCATGAGGTTTCATAATTTCTCCCTAGAGAAGTTGGGATAATCATCACTCTCAAAATTGAAGAATGTATCTTGTGTTCCTCTCGACGATGTAGCGTTGCCCTCCCCAATAAAGTCAGTACGAGATCCTCAGTTGATGTCTCGACAATGTGGTTTTTGTCTACACTATTGAAATCAGTATTGCAATCCCCAGCAGAAGTGCAGACCTGGAAACATTTGTTTTCCTCGTTGAAGTTTGTGTGTTATTCCCCAGTGAAGCCTGGAGGAGGATGTTATATCCCTGTATTTGAATTGATTTATTATTATGACTTGATTACTTTTGGATTATGTACCTTTCCAATGGAGTTAAGCCATGAAGTAGGAATCTATTTCCTCAGTTGGTGCTTGCTTCCTTATGAAATTTTCCTCCTGGATGTGATTTAGCCGAGTCTTGACGTTACCCAAGTTGGTTTTGTCTGGTTATCCCCAGTGTTATATGTCTATTTTGTCAGCATATACATGATAACATTCATACATTCATGCATACATCATGCATAGTTGAATTTAGCAAATCATTGCTCATTTGCATTCATTAATATTTTGTTGGCATATTACCTTGTTTTGTAGAGTTGTGTTATCCTCTCTCCAATAGAGTGTCAACCTTAAGCAGAAAGTGTATATTCTTTCAATTTCCCCACTGAGTTATCCCTTATGGAAGAATTTTATTTTAGCCTTCCTTTCAGCTCATTATCTGGATAGAACGTGGTTCCCTCTTGAGTTTATTTCTCATGAGGTGTTATTTTTGTTGACTGATTCATTCTGGTTTATTTCTGGTTGGAATCTATGATCCCCACCAGTATTATTATTTGGATTTCTGTAATATTTAAACCCTAATTTGAGATTATGCATTTATTTTGCATGTGAAGATTTTGTCTCCTCAACATGAATATATTGATATTTCCCTAGGAGTCCTATTTATTTCTCCCAGAAATCATTATTGCAACTCCTTCTCATAAACAACAAGTGAAAGGTCTTTTTATTTGAGCAACATGTACTTCCCCAATAAGTCTGACAGTTCCTAGAGAAGATTCATATTTGTTACTCCAATGAATGGTAGCCTTGTCATTATAGAAGGTAGTTCGTTGTTGAGATTTGTTACTCCAATGAATGATAGCCTTGTCATTATGGAAGGTAGTTTATTTCTTAGATTTGTTTTTCTAATGAATGGTAGACTTGTCATTATGGAAGTTAGTTCATTGTTTAGATTTGTTACTCCAATGAATGGTAGCCTTGTCATTATGGAAGGTAGTTTGTTGTTGAGATTTATTACTCCAATGAATGGTAGCCTTGTCATTATGAAAGGTAGTTCATTGTAGAGATTTGTTACTCCAAGGAATGATAGCCTTGTCATTATGGAAGGTAGTTTGTTGTTGAGATTTGTTACTCCAATGAATGGTAGCCTTGTCATTATGGAAGATAGTTCGTTGTTGAGATTTGTTACTCCAATGAATGGTAGCCTTGTCATTATGAAAGGTAGTTTGTTGTTGAGATTTGTTACTCTAATGAATGGTAGCCTTGTCATTATGGAAGGTAGTTCGTTGTTGAGATGTTTTTCTAATGAATGGTAGTCTCGTCATTATGGGAGATAGTTCGTTGTTGAGATTATATTACTCTGAAGAAGTTCATTTGTCTCTAGTCATAAGTACTAATGCTAATCATTTGATACCAACCCTAATATTGGAATTTACCGGTATTATCTTATCATTTCTTTCCCCGGTAGGTTGAGTTACTTTTTTTGCTATCTCCTTAGCGAGTGAATAGTTTGCAGTCATCTGTCGATGATCGGGATTATACTGTATATATCCAATGATTCGGACTGCAAGTGCACAGTCTTATCGTGTAGTTTTAAAAGATATCGAACCACAGAGACTGATGAATCGATCTACCGTCTTTTATTGTTACTTTGCAAATATAAAGCTAATGAATGTTTCGATTGGGTTGTAGGGAAAACTAAATACTAAATTAAGTTGGATTTTTAATAATCAATGAGCGTAACTACCAGTATGCATTAGTCGAACCTCGGGAACTAGCGACCGGTTGGGTGTCTTTATATTTTCAAAACAGCTTTCAGTAAAACTTATTTAGTTTAAAAACCCTCGTCTCACACTGTCATTTTTTTGATCTAGGCCATGTAGTTAAGTCCTAACGTACGCTTCTTCCATCCCGCAGGAGTTAAAAACACCTTTTGAAAACTAAATAAAATCTTAATTAACTTTAAAGTGCTTCCGTTGTATTTTAAGCTAATGCCTAATTACTACTGTCCAGTTAAAAGATCTCAAACTTCCGCTTTGTTGACCCTAACCTCTATCTGTTCTTTACTTTCGTAACAAAACAATTTAATGATTAAAAATAGTAACTTAGGCCAGAAAAGAAAGTTTTGTAGTAAAAATAATCCCAACTAAGTTACTCGTTCCCTCGGTTAAGTGACTTTACATACCGGTATAGGGATTCTAGCCTAACATATTATCAAACAAATCACAGAATAATTTAAGAGACATACGAAAATAAACATAATTATATTGATTAAAACAATAAGAATTCGTAAACATAAACCTGGTAATAATTTTGAAGATAGAAGCACTCCTGCACAAACTGTAGGCTTTGCTTCGATCGGAGAATAGATGTAACCGTACAATGAAAATAAATGCTGGAGGGGATATAGAAATAACTGGGAAATAAAATAATGCTTAAAGAATATTTGCTAAGAGTAAACATAAATTCTCCAAAGTTTCTGCCAAAAAGAAGAACTCCTTTCTCGTATGGTCCAAGGCTCTATTTATAAGTCTTGTGTGATCAGTTGTTCTCGAAAATGTAGGAACAGTTTGTGTTCCTTTGAGAAATAATAGGACCATTAATTTTGTTACGTTCCTATGGCTTTGACTGAGTGGATAAGATAATATAGGTGATCGTTGGATTTACTTTGAATTGGCTTCTGTCCGTTGGATGCGAAGAAAGTGGGAGAAAATGGCCTTGTGACGTTCGTCACGTCCAAGTGACGATAGTCACTTGGTCATCCTCAATGTATGACGTTCGGAAATACTCCTTGACGATCGTCAAGGTCTTCTTCATGGTGGGACACATGCTCACATGCTTGATGGGCTTAAGCTCATTTCTTCTCCTTTGGCCTTTTTGCTATCTTTTGCACCTCTTTTCTTCATTTCTTCCAAAGTGTTCAACTTAATGTATATCTGAGAAAATAGAAAAATACCTGCATAATACCTATAAAATAATTTAATTTAAACTAAAGTATGAGAAATATTTTGTGTATATCAAGCCATAAATATCACATATTTGTGTGTCATCAAACTCCCCCATACTTAAACTTTGCTTGTCCTCAAGCAAATGCTAAGTATGATGTTTTTCTAAACATGATCAGATGCACGATTATGACTCAGATCAACTAATATATAGTTGCGTTGTGTTTTTGTCATAAAATCGATGGCTCGATTCATGCTCTATTACTACGTCAATGACACTAGACAATCCCATTTTACGTAAACTAGTTACAGGTCCTATCATAGCCTACCTCGAGTATTTATCTTGTTTTGCCATTTTCATTCTAGCTCAATCACATTAAGCCCTTTATCTTTACACGCACATAGCAGAACAGTCGGTTAGTGGTTATGATCCTTTTAAACTTTAGAGGTTTTTGGCACAGTAATGTGGCAACCTTTTCCAATTCAATGGTTGGATGCGAGGGATCAGACCGTAATCTGCCCTACCGAGTTCAGTACCAGATGCTCCTGAACCATCTACCAAATGATTTATTCATGTTACTTTGTAAGGTTTACATCTTTTGGATTAGGCGATCGGGTAAGGATCGTCCAATTTAATTGGTGTGTTTCCTTGTAACTTTTTGCTGAAATATTATATCATCCACTTATATTCATCGACTTCCTGCGTAGTTTGTGTTTAAGACGGTTGTTGTACCCCAAAATTTTCCCTCCCATATTCTTCAAAAGATTTGACAAACATCACCTCAAAGGGTTCAAAGTCTACTCAAAGGCTACACAATCAACCATCCTCCTAAGCCAGTCAAATTAGGGTTTTGGTTCTTGCAAGGAAGTTGAGGTTTTCAAGGGCTCAATCAAATCCCATAGGCTCATACACATTGTCAAGCACTTACATGTCAAGTTTCAAGGCTCACAAGGTCAAGTTGCACAGTCAAAAACCCTAATTGCCTCACAATCAACTGTAGGGGCAAAATGGTCATTTGGCAGTCAAAAGTCAAAATTTTTGGTCAACATCTTATTTTGAAGCCACAATCATCATTTGATCAAGTCTTGATCATGATTCCACAAGCATGGCTCAAAAATCATCAAGGTGTCAAAAGTTTCTATTTTTGGACAGCTGAAAAGTCAACTGCAACTTGACCAAGGCATAACTTTTTCATGGTTCATCAGAAAAATCCCATCGAATGCTCATCTTGAATGGGAGGACATTTCCTACAACTCATCTTCACATTCCAAGTCCAAGAAATGCTCTCACAAAAAGTTATCAATTTCAACATTATAGGTCATTTTCAAAAGTCAACCAAAAGGCACTTTAAGTCAAAGACCATAACTTGATATTGGTAAATAAAAATGACATGGGACCAAAGACATTGGTTAGAGGACTTCAAGACCTTTCCAAAATGTCCAAGAACATGTTCATAACTTCAAAATTGAGCAAGATATGCATTGGAGAAGTTGGGAAATTTTTGTGAAATGGCCAAAGTCGATTATCCTTGAAACTTCATTTTTGACAAAAGGGGCCCACTTTTTCCACTTGGTTCATCTTGGCCATGCCTCCCACGTGTCCCACAATTTATTTCAAGATTAAAAATTAATTTTTTCCATTTTTATTTAATTTTATTTGATTTAAATCATTTTAAATCTTTAAAATTCAAATAAAAATCAAGAAAATTAATGGAGGGATATCTTTGAGTTTGAATAGCTTTGATACACCATCATTCACCTTCCAAATTCGTGCAAGACCTATTCCAAGCATTAAATTCAAAATTGAAGCAAAAATGGCAAGTTGTTTAAATGGTGTTCATGGCAAAATCAAAAGCATAATTGCATTGGTTTATTGTTCATTATATTGATGGATACTCATTACAAAAGACAGATGCAAGCTTCTGAGACTAAAAACACGACCTAGAAAGCTCCAAAACGACCAAAGCAAATTTCATTTTTTAAGAGAAAAATCACAAACTGACAACCACCTTGCAGCCCAATTCAAGCTTCCTTGTTGATCCAAACACACTCCTGACCCTTCCAGGAAGCCATTGCAATCAAGAACGAGGCTTAACACCATCAGAATCATCCCCACTAAGCCCTACGGTTTGCATTATTTTCCAGAATTACATATCACCATTCATGCATTTTTAACCATTTTTCTTGATTGGTTTGTGTTGTTAGGAACATTCTGAAGCTAATGGAATAATCCAATTGCATTATAACGCGTTAAATCATGATTTTCCATTAAAACACTTTAGGGTTTTCAAGGTTTAGAATTGGGGGTTTTGTCATGCTGTAAAATCAAGACTCCAAATGTACATGGCCAAACTCAGCACAATGAGACGAACAAGATGGACCTATCGCGCCCTTTTTATGTTGTCCCATTTTCTAATCGCTATTTTTCATTGTTGAAATTAGTGGGGGTTTAAAACCCCCGTTATTTGCCTGTAATTTTTGTTTCAGAACGAAGATGATGATGGCGTGGCAACCAGGGAGTGGGCCATTCAAATTGGCGCGCGCTTTTCCAGCATATAACACACTTATGTCATATATTCTTTTGTTTCTATTATATTTACAAAGAAGCGCGTTTGGTGTAGTGGCTGGCAGTGACTTGGTAATCTCTGGGACCTGGGTTCGATTCCCAGGTCCCCCTATAATTTCCATATTATTTTGTCAAACACTTTCCTGTGCAGATTCCAAGATGAGGTGTACCATAAGCCTCCCACCCAGTGCTCCAAGCGTCCACAGATGCAGATGCAAGGGCCAAGCATGGGGACCATGGTGCTCTGGAGTCAACGCATGCGTAGGCAACCAAAAAAAGTCATACAGGCCTTGTTCAAATGGGCCTCAAATCTCAATCTCACACCCTCCTTCCTGGCCCAATACCCCCTTCCATGGGTTTATTCTTTTCTTTTCATTTTTTATTTTCCAATTTAATTTCTAACCTTGTTTATTTTATTTCTTATTAACATAATTAACCAACTGATATTTTCATAAAAAAATCAAAAAGAATTAACATCATTATTATTATTATTATTATTATTTTATTTTGTAAATAAACAATAGTTGAATTAGTTTAATTAGGCAATTTCAATTTCTTTTCTTAATAATTAAAATAGATTTAGAATTAGGAAAAATTAACTTTTAATTTTATTTCTTTTTATTTTATTTCATAAAAACATAAAAAATACAAAAAAAAATATATTTTCTTTTAATTAAATTAATTAATTAGTTATTAGTCACTTTTAATTTCATTTTAATTAACAAAAAGACAAAAAAATCAATTTCTAAAAAGGGTCAACACCCTTAAGACATTCCCGATTCTTTCTTTCGCGCGCATTTTAGTTTTAATTCCTTATTTTTGATTATTATGTAACTGCCTCCGGATGTAATAGTAATTAGGATTTTTACTGTTTTTATTTACTTTCCGTACTTATTTACCAAAAACGGGTCTTTGTATTTTTGGCGATGTATAGACCCGCGCCTTGTAATAGTGTAGGATTTATGTTTCCGCAATTTATTTTCCGCACCCCTTAACTGCTAAACTTACATGAAAGAATGTATGCAAATAAAAACAACTCGTAGCTCACTAATAACAAAGACAAACATTAACTAAAAACAAGACACAATACACACACCACTTCTAGGGTACGCCTCACTCGTTGCCTTCGAAACGTGGTCATCAAGTATAGGGTGTCTTAGAGGTCGCCCTTCTGTCCAAAAGATCCAGTTTCCTCGAAACGGTTGCCTCGGATACAAAGGATCTAGGACATTAGGGTTACTTCTAAGGTGTCCTACCATTGCTTCGGTGACCACATATGTCCCGATAATCGAATTGACCCGAACACCTCCAACGATGGTGCTACCTACCTCTCAATGGTGGGATATCACTATCTAAAGGACTCTTACACAGCTTAATTCCTTAGGGTAGGTAGATGACTCATAGATACTTGCTCTTTTCAAAACAAACAAAATACTTTTCACACCTTACACTTTCAAAAAAGTTTTCAAACAATACTTCATACACTCTTGACGACTGATACAAGAGTTACCTAGAAGTTTTCTAACGAACTTTTTTTTTTCAAAACCCACACACACTTGAAAAGGAAACAAATTTTGAAAACATAAGAGCAAGTACCTAAGAGCCCGTGGATAACCACAGATAGAAAGGGTGCTAACACCTTCCCTTTCTATAAATCTACCTCCCGAACCGAGAAACATTCTCGAATAAGGAATTTTGCTGTGCTTTTGTCCTTTCCATGTTGGAGAACATAAAAGACGGTGGCGACTCTTGCTTACCGCGACATTTCACGAAACCAGCTAAAAAACAGTCAGTTCTATTTCCACCGATCACAGAACTGGCGACTCTGTTGGGGATGATAATAAGTGGGGTGTACCTTAGGAATAGTTCATCATCATGTTTTTAATTGTCTGCTTTGCTTGATTTAATATTGTGGGCCTGTTTTGGGAGTTCTATAGATCCTAACCTGGGTCTGGGGGATACCTCTTAGAAAGTGGCAACAAGACTGTGAGGGAACTGTGCGGGGTATACCGACACGGTTGAAGCAGTCTGCTACGTTGATGTGGCACTTTGGTGAGTACCGGTAACCCTTGAGTCAAGTCAAGGAGAGTACGGGGCCGCCGTGTGGTGTCGTGAAGCATCAACTGACCTTAGGAACCTTAATTGAACCATCCTGGCCTCTTTAGGGGTAGTGAGATGACTGACTTTGGTGCAGTCCGAAGTTGGTTGATACTCGATACTACACTCATTGAGGGTTGTTTTCTTGGAATATTTTGATCGCCAGTTCAGTGGCTAAATCAAAACAATGAACATAGAAAACAACCCAATGATATTGAGCTCCTTAGAACCCAGTTACTTTTGATAGGACAGGTTTTTGAGCCCACCAACTTCAAGAGGGTAGTGTCCTAAACTTCATGCTGGCCTAAACTCTAAGGGCTGTCTTGTGTGACTTGTGTGCCTTCAAACTGAACTACTTGCATGCTCGTTATCTGACACTTGAGTTTCTTGCAGGTTTTGTTTACAGTCCTTAATCTGGACTCATAACAGGGTTTACCTACATTACTCCACGCATAGCATAACATCATGCCATCATACCATTGCATACATCCTGCATAAGGACTAACCCATTTCAAGGATCTCAAGGGCTTGTGATGCAGGTCATGATGAACCAACTGTCTAGCAAGGGGCAAAGGGGATTTATTTTCCTCTAGCCAAGGTTGTTCAGAGATCAAACCATGGTGACTTGAGTCAGGGGCTATGACCCAATCGATATGGTGAGCTTTGACTCTTGAAGAAGGACTCTCAACAACATGAAGTTCCCTCATCAAGCTACCAGATTCTAACAATTTTCTTGTTTAACTTGCAAGGTCCTTGAAAACATTACATGCATATCATACATATCATTGCATTACAGGTACCCTTTGTATAGGTCACTTACCTTCTCCGCTGTTTATTTCAGCAATGGCTTCCCAACAAGATAACCAGGGTCTTCATGCTCAAGAGACTCAGTTCAGGGAGATCTTCCTAAGCCTATCCAAGGGGCAGGAAGAGTTGAGGACACTCCTCATGGGGAATTTGGCCAAGAAAAGTCCCGAAGATGATAAGGACGAACGGCTGGAACGTCTGCAAGCTGAGGTAGATACAATGAGAACCCAGATGCTAGGGAAAATGGCTCTTATCCAAAGTTTGGCTTGGGAGCAAGAAGAGTTGAAAGCCATGGTCAACCAGCTTCATCAAGACAGATACAGCATGAAGCAACCAATCCAAGTCAGGAACCAGGTCACTGATCAGCTTCCAAGAGGACAAGGGTCTGGTATGGTGATGAATAGACCTCTCCAAGTTGCTACTACTTCACAGGTCCAACAACGACCTCGCCAAGAACAATGGGCTGATCAGAGCAAGCTAGACAAGCCTAAGAGGAAATTCACCCAGCTCAACACGTCGCTGTCTCAAGCTTTATAACATCTGTTGAGGTTGAATTTGGTAACTCTAAGGGACCCTCCTAAGAACCCCAACAAGACGCCTTCAAGGTATAACCCCAACGCCCACTGCGCTTATCATTCGGACAGCCCGGGGCATGCCACAAACGACTGCTGGTCTCTGAAGAACAAGATCCAGGATCTGATTGATGAAGGAGCAGTGGAATTCACCCAAGATGGCCAGGCTGAGTTCTTCTACTATCCCTGCAAGATTCATCACTTGAAGTGACTAGTTCAAATTAGAAGACTTTTGTTCATTAGATTTTTCAAGTTGTAATTTTCTTTTGATTGTTCAAACAATTATTGTCATAGCAAACTTTATTACTTTATCAATGCATCGCATATGTCTGTTTTGAATCAATATATTCGCATTCGCTATATGCAAACTATTTTCATATTTTTATGATGATCAACCCTGGGTTGAAAATTCTAAGCCTCTTGAGGGAGGATGACGAGAACGATACCACAATCTACAGTAGGCTTTTGAACAGACCCCGTTGATGAGGTACAGGCATTGTTTCAATTCCTAAACACTGGAGTTATAAGGAAGATAATCCCTTGTCAACCCCTCTGAGCCAAAGAAGTAGGAGTTTTTCTTTTTGAAAATTAAAACCCTTAATCATAACCTGGGGCAGGGTAGTTCTCTCAGTTGATCCGAGTGCACAACGAATGACACCAAAAAGTCCTTACAAAATGAAAGACAGTGATGGTTCCGAATAATCATAAAGATAGGCAGTCATCATTTCCCAAAATAAACGACCATTAAGTCAAAACCTATGAAGGAGACTTACAAAACTGGGGCATCCCGCTGACTGTAATCACAAAAGAAACAGTTCAGACAAAAAAAACAGGGATAATAAAATCAAAAGGGAAAGAGGTCCTACAAACCCTCAACAAAAAAAAATGACTGCCTAGTCAGAATAAATTGTCAGTATCCGAACCATCACCGAAATATCAGAGCAAAGACTCAAACAAGGTCTAAGGCACGATTAGCTGAGTTTAGGTTTGAAGAACATCACGAAGAGCGGGTGGGTACAATTACGTTTTGAGCCTTATCCTTTGTTTCTTAAACCATGAACCGGGCCACGCTACAACCTTTAAAAGTACTAGCTGAAGCATGGGTTGGTTCGAAAGCATACTGTTACGAAAGGTATCCTGACTCCTTAAGGATTGCGATAAAATAACGAGTTGACATCACAGTTTACAAAAAATTCACTTGTTTTTATAGAAAAATGCATTTTCAAAAACTTCAAGACAGACATAAGCTTTGCATTCTTGATATAACACTGTTTGCATATGACTATTTGTTCGAACAGCAGAGAAATTCGCACGACGAATATCTAAGTGAACAAAAGTACTTCCAACCAAGGGGCAGACATGATCATGGTCTATCATCTGGGGCAGTTAAGTCAAGATCCGGAGAATCTCTCAAAAGGCCAACCAGCTTGGGGAAAATATCCATCTGGATCACTTGGGGCAGTGGACGATCAAGCAAAGATCTTCTGGTAGTATGACAAACACAACACTACAACAGGGGCACCTCCCTGCACTCCGAGAGCGTAAACATAGTAAAAAAATACTATGCACAATCAAAGACCCGCTAGGTTGACACACCTAGGAAAAAATAAGGGCTTCCCGACGAACCAAAAGGGTTCGGGCAAAAATAAGGGACGAAAATGAAAAATCTGTACACCCGGCAAGTCGAAAACTTGAAAAGGCGGCTTGGGCAAAAATGGGTATCCCGATGGACTGAAAACCCGAGAGGACGGTCCAGGCAAAAGTTAGGGATTAAAGCGTACGACTATGTCCCGTCACCTCGTCACTTGCCTACCCGAAGAAGATTCATCGATCAACAGCCATCAAGCACCTCCACAGGTACCTATCTTCTCCCACAGAAACAGGGGCAATATGAGTTGTCTAAGCGATCTAGTTGCTCTGTCCACCAAGGTACTAAGAAAGGTTCAGCTGAAGAACGTGACCAAGATACCTTCACTCCCCGCAGAGCAAGATAAGATTCAGCAATACTCTCCCCCGAGCAGAGTTGGTCTCCCGTCATCCCTGACAAGGTACAGTATCTCCAGCAAGTCAACAACGCTCTCCCCAAGCAGAGTTAGTCTACTATCAGCCTTAAGGAAGTTGGGTATCCCCAGAAAATCTCAATATTCCCCAGCAGAGTATACAAATATTCCCAAGCAAGCATCCCCGGCAGTTTTAATATAAGATTGTTCCCCGGCGAAATACAGATACCCCAGTGGAGCCACTTCCCCAGTACAGTTCAAAAGTTTCCCCAGGAGAGTTGAATCAATCTCCCCAGTAGACTCTGGGAGCTTATCCCCAATAGATTTTGGAAGCTTATCCCCTGCAGGGCACGAACGCGTCTCCCAGACTTTATTCAAAGGTTATTCTCCACCAGAGCTTATAATTGGGTTATCCTCAACAAAACCACGGAAAGATCGTCCTCGGCGAAGTTCCTCCTATCCCCCAGCGGAGTTCATCTTCCAACAAAACCTATCAATGGTATCCCCAGCGGAGTTCTCATTAAACCTCAGCGAAGTATCTCTTCCCACAGAGTATTCCCCGCAGAGTAACCTCTTCATCAAGTTTATTCCCCAACAGAGTCATCTTCTCCTACCGGATTATTCTTGCAACCATCATCCCCAGTGGAAATGAAGAACTTCACTCCCCAACATCAGCCCAGGATTCAACTTCCCGGCATTCGTCAAGGATTTATTTTCCTAGACGAAAATACATTCATAAACATATCACATTTTCATACATCCTACTTACATACACGACGTATGCAGATACGCATCATAACACACTATCTCATTTATCTGAGAATATCATGACATCATGCTTTTCATACATCATGACATTGCATTCAACTGATGTTTTACCTTTTTCAAGAAAAAGGTCAATCCAAAGATAATTACTATCAACTGTCGCAATTCCAGACTCGATTCTTGTATCCTGCCAGGGCACGTCTGAAGAGTTTGAAGATCCGATTCCTGAATCCAGCCAGGGCGTATCTGTTGATGACTATTTTCCAGACTCGATTCCTGTATCCTGCCAGGGCACGTTTGAAGAGTTTGAAGATCTGATTCCTGTATCCTTCCAGGGTGTATCTGTTGACGACTATTTTCTGGACTCGATTCCTGTATCCTACCAGGGCACGTCTGAAGAGTTTGAAGATCTGATTCCTGTGTCCTGCCAGGGTGTATCTGTTGACGACTATTTTCCGGACTCGATTCCTGTATCCTGCCAGGGCACGTCTGAAGAGTTTGAAGATCCGATTCCTGTATCCTGCCAGGGTGTATCTGTTGACGACTATTTTTCGGACTCGATTCCTGTATCCTGCCAGGGCACGTCTGAAGAGTTTGAAGATCCAATTCCTGTATCCTGGCAGGGTGTATCTGTTGACGACTATTTTCCAGACTCGATTCCTGTATCCTGCCAGGGCACGTCTGAAGAGTTTGAAGATCCGATTCCTGTATCCTGCTAGGGTGTATCTGTTGACGACTATTTTCCGGACTCGATTGCTGTATCCTGCCAGGGCACGTCTGAAGAGTTTGAAGATCCGATTCCTGTATCCTGCCAGGGTGTATCTGTTGACGACTATTTTCCGGACTCGATTCCTGTATCCTGCCAAGACACGTCTGAAGAGTTTGAAGATCTGATTCCTGTATCCTGCCAGGGTGTATCTGTTGACGACTATTTCCGGACTCGATTCCTGTATCCTGCCAGGGCACGTCTGAAGAGTTTGAAGATCCGATTCCTGTATCCAGCCAGGGCATATCTGTTGACGACTATTTTCCGGATTCGATTCCTGTATCCAGCCAGGGCACGTCTTAAGAGTTTGAAGATTTGATTCCTGTATCCAGCCAGGGCATATCTGTTGACGACTATTTCCAGATTCGATTCCTGTATCCAGCCAGGGCATATCTATTGATGACTATTTCCAGATTCGACTCCTGTATCCAGCCAGGGCACGTCTGAAGAGTTTGAAGATCCGATTCCTGTATCAAGCCAGGGCGTATCTGTTGACGACTAGTTCCGGACTCGATTCCTGTATCCTGCCAGGGCACGTCTGAAGAGTTTGAAGATCCGATTCCTGAATCCAGCCAGGGCGTATCTGTTGACGACTATTTTCCAGACTCGATTCCTGTATCCTACCAGGGCACGTCTGAAGAGTTTGAAGATCTGATTCCTGTATCCTGCCAGGGTGTATCTGTTGACGACTATTTTCTGGACTCGATTCCTGTATCCTGCCAGGGAACGTCTGAAGAGTTTGAAGATCCGATTCCTGTATCCTGCCAGGGTGTATCTGTTGACGACTATTTTCCGGACTCGATTCCTGTATCTTGTGAGGGCACGTCTGAAGAGTTTGAAGATTCGATTCTTGTATCCAGCCAGGGCATATCTGTTGACGACTATTTCGATATTCGACTCCTGTATCCAGCCAGGGCACGTCTGAAGAGTTTGAAGATCCGATTCCTGTATCCTGCCAGGGTGTATCTGTTGACGATTATTTTCCGGACACGATTCCTGTATCCTGCCAGGGCACGTGTGAAGAGTTTGAAGATCCGATTCCTGTATCCTGCCAGGGTGTATCTGTTGACGACTATTTTCCGGACTCGATTCCTGTATCATGCCAGGGCACGTCTGAAGAGTTTGAAGATCCGATTCCTATATCCTGCCAGGGTGTATCTGTTGACGACTATTTTCCGGACTCGATTCCTGTATCCTGCCAGGACACGTCTGAAGAGTTTGAAGATCCGATTCCTGTATCCTGCCAAGGTGTATCCGTTGATGACTATTTCTGGACTCGATTCCTGTATCCTACCAGGGCACGTCTGAAGAGTTTGAAGATCCGATTCCTGTATCCAGCCAGGGCATATCTGTTGACGACTATTTTCCGGACTCGATTCCTGTATCCAGCCAGGGCACGTCTGAAGAGTTTGAAGATTCGATTCCTGTATCCAACCAGGGCATATCTGTTGACGACTATTTCCAGATTCGATTCTTGTATCCAGCCAGGGCATATCTGTTGACGACTATTTCCATATTCGACTCCTGTATCCAGCCAGGGCACGTCTGAAGAGTTTGAAGATCCGATTCCTGTATCCAGCCAGGGCGTATCTATTGACGACTATTTCCGGACTCGATTCTTGTATCCTGTCAGGGCACGTCTGAAGAGTTTGAAGATCCGATTCCTGTATCCATCCAGGGCGTATCTGTTGACGACTATTTCAGGACTCGATTCCTGTATCCAGCCAGGGCATGTCTGTTGACGACTATTTCCGGACTCGATTCCTGTATCCTGCCAGGGCACGTCTGAAGAGTTTGAAGATCCGATTCCTGCATCCAGCCAGGGCATATCTGTTGACGACTAATTCCAGATTCGATTCCTGTATCCAGCCAGGGCACGTCTGAAGAGTTTGAAGATCCGATTCCTGTATCCTGCCAGGGTGTATCTGTTGACGACTATTTTCCGGACTCGATTCCTGTATCCTGCCAGGGCACGTCTGAAGAGTTTAAAGATCCGATTCCTGTATCCTGCCAGGGTGTATCTGTTGACGACTATTTTCCGGACTCGATTCCTATATCCTTCTAGGGCACGTCTAAAGAGTTTGAAGATCCGATTCCTGTATCCTGCCAGGGTGTATCTGTTGACGACTATTTTCCGGACTCGATTCCTGTATCCTGCCAGGGCACGTCTGAAGAGTTTGAAGATCCAATTCGTGTATCCTGCTAGGGTGTATCTGTTGACGACTATTTTCCGGACTCGATTCCTGTATCCTGCCAGGGCACGTTTGAAGATCCGATTCCTGTATCCTGCCAGGGTGTATCTGTTGACGACTAATTTCCGGACTCGATTCCTGTATCCTGCCAGGGCACGTCTGAAGAGTTTGAAGATCCGATTCCTGTATCCTGCCAGGGTGTATCTGTTGACGACTATTTTCCGGACTCGATTCCTGTATCCTGCCAGGGCACGTCTGAAGAGTTTGAAGATCTGATTCATGTATCCTCCCAGGGTGTATCTGTTGACGACTATTTTCCGGACTCGATTCTTGTATCCAGCCAGGGCATGTCTGTTGACGACTATTTCCGGAATCGATTCCTGTATCCTGCCAGGGCACGTCTGAAGAGTTTGAAGATCCGATTCCTGCATCCAGCCAGGGCATATCTGTTGACGACTAATTCCAGATTCGATTCCTGTATCCAGCCAGGGCATGTCTGAAGAGTTTGAAGATTCGATTCCTGTATCTAGCCAGGGCATATCTGTTGACGACTATTTTCCGGACTCGATTCCTGTATCCTGCCAGGGCACGTCTGAAGAGTTTGAAGATCCGATTCCTGTATCCTGCCAGGGTGTATCTGTTGACGATTATTTTCCGGACTCGATTCCTGTATCCTGCCAGGGCACGTCTGAAGAGTTTGAAGATCTGATTCCTGTATCCTGCTAGGGTGTATCTGTTGACGACTATTTTCCGGACTCGATTCCTGTATCCTGCCAGGGCACGTCTGAAGAGTTTGAAGATCCGATTCCTGTATCCTGCTAGGGTGTATCTGTTGACGACTATTTTCCGGACTCGATTCCTGTATCCTGCCAGGGCACGTCTGAAGAGTTTGAAGATCCGATTCCTGTATCCTGCCAGGGTGTATCTGTTGACGACTATTTTCCGGACTCGATTCCTGTATCCTGCCAGGACACGTCTGAAGAGTTTGAAGATCCGATTCCTGTATCCTGCCAGGGTGTATCTGTTGACGACTATTTCCGGACTCGATTCCTGTATCCTGCCAGAGCACGTCTGAAGAGTTTGAAGATCCGATTCCTGTATCCAGCCAGGGCATATCTGTTGACGACTATTTTCCGGATTCGATTCCTGTATCCAGCTAGGGCACGTCTGAAGAGTTTGAAGATTCGATTCCTGTATCCATCCAGGGCATATCTGTTGACGACTATTTCCAGATTCGATTCCTGTATCCAGCCAGGGCATATCTGTTGACGACTATTTCCAGATTCGACTCCTGTATCCAGCCAGGGCACGTCTGAAGAGTTTGAAGATCCGAATCTTGTATCAAGCCAGGGCGTATCTGTTGACGACTAGTTCCGGACTCGATTCCTGTATCCTGCTAGGGCACGTCTGAAGAGTTTGAAGATCCGATTCCTGAATCCAGCCAGGGCGTATCTGTTGACGACTATTTTCCAGACTCGATTCCTGTATCCTGCCAGGGAACGTCTGAAGAGTTTGAAGATCCGATTCCTGTATCCTGCCAGGGTGTATCTGTTGACGACTATTTTCCGGACTCGATTCCTTTATCCTGTGAGGGCACGTCTGAAGAGTTTGAAGATCCGATTCCTGTATCCTGCCAGGGTGTATCTGTTGTAGACTATTTTCCGGACTCGATTCCTGTATCCTGCCAGGGCACGTTTGAAGAGTTTGAAGATCCGATTCCTGTATCCCGCCAGGGTGTATCTGTTGACGACTATTTTCCGGACTCGATTCCTGTATCCTGCCAGGGCACGTCTGAAGAGTTTGAAGATCCGATTCCTGTATCCTGCCAGGGTGTATCTGTTGACGACTATTTTCCGGACTCGATTCCTGTATCCTGCCAGGGCACGTCTGAAGAGTTTGAAGATCCGATTCCTATATCCTGCCAGGGTGTATCTGTTGACGACTATTTTCCGGACTCGATTCCTGTATCCTGCCAGGACACGTCTGAAGAGTTTGAAGATCCGATTCCTGTATCCTGCCAGGGTGTATCCGTTGACGACTATTTCTGGACTCGATTCCTGTATCCTACCAGGGCACGTCTGAAGAGTTTGATGATTCGATTCCTGTATCCAGCCAGGGCATATCTGTTGACGACTATTTTCCGGATCCGATTCCTGTATCCAGCCAGGGCACGTCTGAAGAGTTTGAAGATTCGATTCCTGTATCCAGCCAAGCCATATCTGTTGACGACTATTTCCAGATTCGATTCTTGTATCCAGCCAGGGCATATCTGTTGACGACTATTTCCATATTCGACTCCTGTATCCAGCCAGGGCACGTCTGAAGAGTTTGAAGATCCGATTCCTGTATCCAGCCAGGGCGTATCTATTGACGACTATTTCCGGACTCGTTTCCTGTATCCTGTCAGGGCACGTCTGAAGAGTTTGAAGATCCGATTCCTGTATCCAGCCAGGGCGTATCTGTTGACGACTATTTCCGGACTCGATTCCTGTATCCAGCCAGGGCATGTCTGTTGACGACTATTTCCGGACTCGATTCCTGTATCCTGCCAGGGCACGTCTGAAGAGTTTGAAGATCCGATTCCTGCATCCAGCCAGGGCATATCTGTTGACGACTAATTCCAGATTCGATTCCTGTATCCAGCCAGGGCACGTCTGAAGAGTTTGAAGATCCGATTCCTGTATCCTGCCAGGGTGTATCTGTTGACGACTATTTTCCAGACTCGATTCCTGTATCCTGCCAGGGCACGTCTGAAGAGTTTAAAGATCCGATTCCTGTATCCTGCCAAGGTGTATCTGTTGACGACTATTTTCCGGACTCGATTCCTGTATCCTGCCAGGGCACGTCTGAAGAGTTTGAAGATCCGATTCCTGTATCCTGCCAGGGTGTATCTGTTGACGACTATTTTTCGGACTCGATTCCTGTATCCTGCCAGGGCACGTCTGAAGAGTTTGAAGATCCAATTCGTGTATCCTGCTAGGGTGTATCTTTTGACGACTATTTTCCGGACTCAATTCCTGTATCCTACCAGGGCACGTTTGAAGATCCGATTCCTGTATCCTGCCAGGGTGTATCTGTTGACGACTATTTTCCGGACTCGATTCTTGTATCCTGCGAGGGCACGTCTGAAGAGTTTGAAGATCCGATTCCTGTATCCTGCCAGGGTGTATCTGTTGACGACTATTTTTCGGACTCGATTCCTGTATCCTGCCAGGGCACGTCTGAAGAGTTTGAAGATCCGATTCCTGCATCCAGCCAGGGCATATCTGTTGACGACTAATTCCAGATTCGATTCCTGTATCCAGCCAGGGCATGTCTGAAGAGTTTGAAGATTCGATTCCTGTATCTAGCCAGGGCGTATCTGTTGACGACTATTTTCCGGACTCGATTCCTGTATCCTGCCAGGGCACGTCTGAAGAGTTTGAAGATCCGATTCCTGTATCCTGCCAGGGTGTATCTGTTGACGATTATTTTCCGGACTCGATTCCTGTATCCTGTCAGGGCACGTCTGAAGAGTTTGAAGATCCGATTCCTGTATCCTGCTATGGTGTATCTGTTGACGACTATTTTCCGGACTCGATTCCTGTATCCTGCCAGGGCACGTCTGAAGAGTTTGAAGATCCGATTCCTATATCCTGCCAGGGTGTATCTGTTGACGACTATTTTCCGGACTCGATTCCTGTATCCTGCCAGGGCACGTCTGAAGAGTTTGAAGATCCGATTCCTGTATCCTGCCAGAGTGTATCTGTTGACGACTATTTTCCGGACTCGATTCCTGTATCCTGCCAGGGCACGTCTGAAGAGTTTGAAGACCGATTCCTGTATCTTGCCAGGGTGTATCTGTTGACGACTATTTTCCGGACTCGATTCCTGTATCCTGCCAGGGCACGTCTGAAGAGTTTGAAGATCCGATTCCTGTATCCTGCCAGGGTGTATCTGTTGACGACTATTTTCCGGACTCGATTCCTGTATCCTGCCAGGGCACGTCTGAAGAGTTTGAAGATCCGATTCCTGTATCCTGCCAGGGTGTATCCGTTGACGACTATTTCTGGACTCGATTCCTGTATCCTACCAGGGCACGTCTGAAGAGTTTGAAGATCCGATTCCTAGATCCAGCCAGGGCATATCTGTTGACGACTATTTTCCAGATTCGATTCCTGTATCCAGCCAGGGCACGTCTGAAGAGTTTGAAGATTCGATTCCTGTATCCAGCCAGGGCATATCTGTTGACGACTATTTCCAGATTCGATTCTTGTATCCAGCCAGGGCATATCTGTTGACGACTATTTCCATATTCGACTCCTGTATCCAGCCAGGGCACGTCTGAAGAGTTTGAAGATCCGATTCCTGTATCCAGCCAGGGCGTATCTATTGACGACTATTTCCGGACTCGTTTCCTGTATCCTGTTAGGGCACGTCTGAAGAGTTTGAAGATCCGATTCCTGTATCCAGCCAGGGCGTATCTGTTGACGACTATTTCCGGACTCGATTCCTGTATCCAGCCAGGGCATGTCTGTTGACGACTATTTCCGGACTCGATTCCTGTATCCTGCCAGGGCACGTCTGAAGAGTTTGAAGATCCGATTCCTGCATCCAGCCAGGGCATATCTGTTGATGACTAATTCCAGATTCGATTCCTGTATCCATCCAGGGCACGTCTGAAGAGTTTGAAGATCCGATTCCTGTATCCTGCCAGGGTGTATCTGTTGACGACTATTTTCCGGACTCGATTCCTGTATCTTGCCAGGGCACGTCTGAAGAGTTTAAAGATCCGATTCCTGTATCCTGCCAGGGCGTATCTGTTGACGACTAGTTCCGGACTCGATTCCTGTATCCTGCCAGGGCACGTCTGAAGAGTTTGAAGATCTGATTCCTGAATCCAGCCAGGGCGTATCTGTTGACGACTATTTTCCGGACTCGATTCTTGTATCCTACCAGGGCACGTCTGAAGAGTTTGAAGATCCGATTCCTGTATCCTGCCAGGGTGTATCTGTTGACGACTATTTTCTGGACTCGATTCCTGTATCCTGCCAGGGAATGTCTGAAGAGTTTGAAGATCCGATTACTGTATCCTGCCAGGGTGTATCTGTTGACGACTATTTTCCGGACTCGATTCCTGTATCCTGTGAGGGCACGTCTGAAGAGTTTGAAGATCCGATTCCTGTATCCTGCCAGGGTGTATCTGTTGACGACTATTTTCCGGACTCAATTCCTGTATCCTGCCAGGGCATATCTGTTGACGACTATTTCCAGATTCGATTCCTGTATCCAGCCAGGGCATATCTGTTGACGACTATTTCCAGATTCGACTCCTGTATCCAGCCAGGGCACGTCTGAAGAGTTTGAAGATCCGATTCCTATATCAAACCAGGGCGTATCTGTTGACGACTAGTTCCGGACTCGATTCCTGTATCCTGCCAGGGCATGTCTGAAGAGTTTGAAGATCTGATTCCTGAATCCAGCCAGGGCGTATCTGTTGACGACTATTTTCCGGACTCGATTCTTGTATCCTACCAGGGCACGTCTGAAGAGTTTGAAGATCCGATTCCTGTATCCTGCCAGGGTGTATCTGTTGACGACTATTTTCTGGACTCGATTCCTGTATCCTGCCAGGGAACGTCTGAAGAGTTTGAAGATCCGATTCCTGTATCCTGCCAGGGTGTATCTGTTGACGACTATTTTCCGAACTCGATTCCTGTATCCTGTGAGGGCACGTCTGAAGAGTTTGAAGATCCGATTCCTGTATCCTGCCAGGGTGTATCTGTTGACGACTATTTTCCGGACTCGATTCCTGTATCCTGCCAGGGCACGTCTGAAGAGTTTGAAGATCTGATTCCTGTATCCTGCCAGGGTGTATCTGTTGACGACTATTTTCCGGACTCGATTCCTGTATCCTTCCAGGGCACGTGTGAAGAGTTTGAAGATCCGATTCCTGTATCCTGCCAGGGTGTATCTGTTGACGACTATTTTCCGGACTCGATTCCTGTATCCTGCCAGGACACGTCTGAAGAGTTTGAAGATCTGATTCCTGTATCCTGCCAGGGTGTATCCGTTGACGACTATTTCCGGACTCGATTCCTGTATCCTACCAGGGCACGTCGTAAGAGTTTGAAGATCTGATTCCTGTATCCAGCCAGGGCATATCTGTTGACGACTATTTTCCGGACTCGATTCCTGTATCCAGCCAGGGCACGTCTGAAGAGTTTGAAGATCCGATTCCTGTATCCTGCCAGGGTGTATCTGTTGACGACTATTTTCCGGACTCGATTCCTGTATCCTGCCAGGGCACGTCTGAAGAGTTTGAAGATCTAATTCGTGTATCCTTCTAGGGTGTATCTGTTGACGACTATTTTCCGGACTCGATTCCTGTATCCTGCCAGGGCACATTTGAAGATCCGATTCCTGTATCCTGCCAGGGTGTATCTTTTGTCGACTATTTTCCGGACTCGATTCCTGTATCCTGCCAGGGCACGTCTGAAGAATTTGAAGATCCGATTCCTGTATCCTGCCAGGGTGTATCTGTTGACGACTATTTTCCGGACTCGATTCCTGTATCCTTCCAGGGCACGTCTGAAGAGTTTGAAGATCCGATTCCTGTATCCTCCCAGGGTGTATCTGTTGACGACTATTTTCCGGACTCGATTCCTGTATCCAGCAAGGGCATGTCTGTTGACGACTATTTCCGGACTCGATTCCTGTATCCTGCCAGGGCACGTCTAAAGAGTTTGAAGATCCGATTCCTGCATCCAGCCAGGGCATATCTGTTGACGACTAATTCCAGATTCGATTCCTGTATCCAGCCAGGGCATGTCTGAAGAGTTTGAAGATTCGATTCCTGTATCTAGCCAAAGCATATCTGTTGACGACTATTTTCCGGACTCGATTCCTGTATCCTGCCAGGGCACGTCTGAAGAGTTTGAAGATCTGATTCCTGTATCCTGCCAGGGTGTATCTGTTGACGATTATTTTCCGGACTCGATTCCTGTATCCTGCCAGGGCACGTCTGAAGAGTTTGAAGATCCGATTCCTATATCCTGCCAGGGTGTATCTGTTGACGACTATTTTCCGGACTCGATTCCTGTATCCTGCCAGGGCACGTCTGAAGAGTTTGAAGATCCGATTCCTGTATCCTGCCAGGGTGTATCTGTTGACGACTATTTTCCGGACTCGATTCCTGTATCCTGCCAGGGCACGTCTGAAGAGTTTGAAGACCGATTCCTGTATCTTGCCAGGGTGTATCTGTTGACGACTATTTTCCAGACTCGATTCCTGTATCCTGCCAGGGCACGTCTGAAGAGTTTGAAGTTCCGATTCCTGTATCCTGCCAGGGTGTATCTGTTGACGACTATTTTCCGGACTCGATTTCTGTATCCTGCCAGGGCACGTCTGAAGAGTTTGAAGATCCGATTCCTGTATCCTGCCAGGGTGTATCTGTTGACGACTATTTTCCGGACTCGATTCCTGTATCCTGCCAGGGCACGTCTGAAGAGTTTGAAGATCCGATTCCTGTATCCTGCCAGGGTGTATCTGTTGACGACTATTTTCCGGACTCGATTCCTGTATCCTGCCAGGACACGTCTGAAGAGTTTGAAGATCCGATTCCTGTATCCTGCCATGGTGTATTTGTTGACGACTATTTCCGGATTCGATTCTTGTATCCTGCCAGGGCACGTCTGAAGAGTTTGAAGATCTGATTCCTGTATCCAGCCAGGGCATATCTGTTGACGACTATTTCCAGATTCGATTCCTGCATCCAGCCAGGGCATATCTGTTGACGACTAATTCCAGATTCGATTCCTGTATCCAGCCAGGGCATGTCTGAAGAGTTTGAAGATTCGATTCCTGTATCTAGCCAGGGCATATCTGTTGACGACTATTTTCCGGACTCGATTCCTGTATCCTGCCAGGGCACGTCTGAAGAGTTTGAAGATCCGATTCCTGTATCCTGCCAGGGTGTATCTGTTGACGATTATTTTCCGGACTCGATTCCTGTATCTTGCCAGGGCACGTCTGAAGAGTTTGAAGATCCGATTCCTGTATCCTGCTAGGGTGTATTTGTTGACGACTATTTTCCGGACTCGATTCCTGTATCCTGCCAGGGCACGTCTGAAGAGTTTGAAGATCCGATTCCTGTATCCTGCCAGGGTGTATCTGTTGACGACTATTTTCTGGACTCGATTCCTGTATCCTGCCAGGGCACGTCTGAAGAGTTTGAAGACCGATTCCTGTATCTTGCCAGGGTGTATCTGTTGACGATTATTTTCTGGACTCGATTCCTGTATCCTGCCAGGGCACGTCTGAAGAGTTTGAAGATCCGATTCCTGTATCCTGCCAGGGTGTATCTGTTGACGACTATTTTCCGGACTCGATTCCTGTATCCTGCCAGGGCACGTCTGAAGAGTTTGAAGATCCGATTCCTGTATCCTGCCAGGGTGTATCTGTTGACGACTATTTTCCGGACTCGATTCCTATATCCTGCCAGGGCACGTTTGAAGAGTTTGAAGATCCGATTCCTGTATCCTGCTAGGGTGTATCTGTTGACGACTATTTTCCGGACTCGATTCCTGTATCCTGCCAGGACACGTCTGAAGAGTTTGAAGATCCGATTCCTGTATCCTGCCAGGGTGTATTTGTTGACGACTATTTCCGGACTCGATTCTTGTATCCTGCCAGGGCACGTCTGAAGAGTTTGAAGATCTGATTCCTGTATCCAGCCAGGGCATATCTGTTTACGACTATTTCCAGATTCGATTCCTGTATCCAGCCAGGGCATATCTGTTGACGACTATTTCCAGATTCGACTCCTGTATCCAGCCAGGGCACGTCTGAAGAGTTTGAAGATCCGATTCCTGTATCAAGCCAGGGCGTATCTGTTGACGACTAGTTCCGGACTCGATTCCTGTATCCTGCCAGGGCACGTCTGAAGAGTTTGAAGATCTGATTCTTGAATCCAGCCAGGGCGTATCTGTTGACGACTATTTTCCGGACTCGATTCTTGTATCCTGTGAGGGCACGTCTGAAGAGTTTGAAGATCCGATTCCTGTATCCTGCCAGGGTGTATCTGTTGACGACTATTTTCCGGACTCGATTCTTGTATCCTGCCAGGGCACGTCTGAAGAGTTTGAAGACCGATTCCTGTATCTTGCCAGGGTGTATCTGTTGACGACTATTTTCCGGACTCGATTCCTGTATCCTGCCAGGGCACGTCTGAAGAGTTTGAAGATCCGATTCCTGTATCCTGCCAGGGTGTATCTGTTGACGACTATTTTCCGGACTCGATTCCTGTATCCTGCCAGGGCACGTCTGAAGAGTTTGAAGATCCGATTCCTGTATCCTGCCAGGGTGTATCCGTTGACGACTATTTCTGGACTCGATTCCTGTATCCTACCAGGGCACGTCTGAAGAGTTTGAAGATCCGATTCCTAGATCCAGCCAGGGCATATCTGTTGACGACTATTTTCCAGATTCGATTCCTGTATCCAGCCAGGGCACGTCTGAAGAGTTTGAAGATTCGATTCCTGTATCCAGCCAGGGCATATCTGTTGACGACTATTTCCAGATTCGATTCTTGTATCCAGCCAGGGCATATCTGTTGACGACTATTTTCATATTCGACTCCTGTATCCAGCCAGGGCACGTCTGAAGAGTTTGAAGATCCGATTCCTGTATCCAGCCAGGGCGTATCTATTGACGACTATTTCCGGACTCGTTTCCTGTATCCTGTTAGGGCACGTCTGAAGAGTTTGAAGATCCGATTCCTGTATCCAGCCAGGGCGTATCTGTTGACGACTATTTCCGGACTCGATTCCTGTATCCAGCCAGGGCATATCTGTTGACGACTATTTCCGGACTCGATTCCTGTATCCTGCCAGGGCACGTCTGAAGAGTTTGAAGATCCGATTCCTGCATCCAGCCAGGGCATATCTGTTGATGACTAATTCCAGATTCGATTCCTGTATCCAGCCAGGGCACGTCTGAAGAGTTTGAAGATCCGATTCCTGTATCCTGCCAGGGTGTATCTGTTGACGACTATTTTCCGGACTCGATTCCTGTATCTTGCCAGGGCACGTCTGAAGAGTTTAAAGATCCGATTCCTGTATCCTGCCAGGGCGTATCTGTTGACGACTAGTTCCGGACTCGATTCCTGTATCCTGCCAGGGCACGTCTGAAGAGTTTGAAGATCTGATTCCTGAATCCAGCCAGGGCGTATCTGTTGACGACTATTTTCCGGACTCGATTCTTGTATCCTACCAGGGCACGTCTGAAGAGTTTGAAGATCCGATTCCTGTATCCTGCCAGGGTGTATCTGTTGACGACTATTTTCTGGACTCGATTCCTGTATCCTGCCAGGGAATGTCTGAAGAGTTTGAAGATCCGATTACTGTATCCTGCCAGGGTGTATCTGTTGACGACTATTTTCCGGACTCGATTCCTGTATCCTGTGAGGGCACGTCTGAAGAGTTTGAAGATCCGATTCCTGTATCCTGCCAGGGTGTATCTGTTGACGACTATTTTCCGGACTCAATTCCTGTATCCTGCCAGGGCATATCTGTTGACGACTATTTCCAGATTCGATTCCTGTATCCAGCCAGGGCATATCTGTTGACGACTATTTCCAGATTCGACTCCTGTATCCAGCCAGGGCACGTCTGAAGAGTTTGAAGATCCGATTCCTATATCAAACCAGGGCGTATCTGTTGACGACTAGTTCCGGACTCGATTCCTGTATCCTGCCAGGGCATGTCTGAAGAGTTTGAAGATCTGATTCCTGAATCCAGCCAGGGCGTATCTGTTGACGACTATTTTCCGGACTCGATTCTTGTATCCTACCAGGGCACGTCTGAAGAGTTTGAAGATCCGATTCCTGTATCCTGCCAGGGTGTATCTGTTGACGACTATTTTCTGGACTCGATTCCTGTATCCTGCCAGGGAACGTCTGAAGAGTTTGAAGATCCGATTCCTGTATCCTGCCAGGGTGTATCTGTTGACGACTATTTTCCAAACTCGATTCCTGTATCCTGTGAGGGCACGTCTGAAGATTTTGAAGATCCGATTCCTGTATCCTGCCAGGGTGTATCTGTTGACGACTATTTTCCGGACTCGATTCCTGTATCCTGCCAGGGCACGTCTGAAGAGTTTGAAGATCTGATTCCTGTATCCTGCCAGGGTGTATCTGTTGACGACTATTTTCCGGACTCGATTCCTGTATCCTTCCAGGGCACGTGTGAAGAGTTTGAAGATCCGATTCCTGTATCCTGCCAGGGTGTATCTGTTGACGACTATTTTCCGGACTCGATTCCTGTATCCTGCCAGGACACGTCTGAAGAGTTTGAAGATCCGATTCCTGTATCCTGCCAGGGTGTATCCGTTGACGACTATTTCCGGACTCGATTCCTGTATCCTACCAGGGCACGTCGTAAGAGTTTGAAGATCTGATTCCTGTATCCAGCCAGGGCATATCTGTTGACGACTATTTTCCGGACTCGATTCCTGTATCCAGCCAGGGCATGTCTGAAGAGTTTGAAGATCCGATTCCTGTATCCTGCCAGGGTGTATCTGTTGACGACTATTTTCCGGACTCGATTCCTGTATCCTGCCAGGGCACGTCTGAAGAGTTTGAAGATCTAATTCGTGTATCCTTCTAGGGTGTATCTGTTGACGACTATTTTCCGGACTCGATTCCTGTATCCTGCCAGGGCACATTTGAAGATCCGATTCCTGTATCCTGCCAGGGTGTATCTTTTGACGACTATTTTCCGGACTCGATTCCTGTATCCTGCCAGGGCACGTCTGAAGAGTTTGAAGATCCGATTCCTGTATCCTGCCAGGGTGTATCTGTTGACGACTATTTTCCGGACTCGATTCCTGTATCCTTCCAGGGCACGTCTGAAGAGTTTGAAGATCCGATTCCTGTATCCTCCCAGGGTGTATCTGTTGACGACTATTTTCCGGACTCGATTCCTGTATCCAGCAAGGGCATGTCTGTTGACGACTATTTCCGGACTCGATTCCTGTATCCTGCCAGGGCACGTCTAAAGAGTTTGAAGATCCGATTCCTGCATCCAGCCAGGGCATATCTGTTGACGACTAATTCCAGATTCGATTCCTGTATCCAGCCAGGGCATGTCTGAAGAGTTTGAAGATTCGATTCCTGTATCTAGCCAAAGCATATCTGTTGACGACTATTTTCCGGACTCGATTCCTGTATCCTGCCAGGGCACGTCTGAAGAGTTTGAAGATCTGATTCCTGTATCCTGCCAGGGTGTATCTGTTGACGATTATTTTCCGGACTCGATTCCTGTATCCTGCCAGGGCACGTCTGAAGAGTTTGAAGATCCGATTCCTATATCCTGCCAGGGTGTATCTGTTGACGACTATTTTCCGGACTCGATTCCTGTATCCTGCCAGGGCACGTCTGAAGAGTTTGAAGATCCGATTCCTGTATCCTGCCAGGGTGTATCTGTTGACGACTATTTTCCGGACTCGATTCCTGTATCCTGCCAGGGCACGTCTGAAGAGTTTGAAGACCGATTCCTGTATCTTGCCAGGGTGTATCTGTTGACGACTATTTTCCGGACTCGATTCCTGTATCCTGCCAGGGCACGTCTGAAGAGTTTGAAGATCCGATTCCTGTATCCTGCCAGGGTGTATCTGTTGACGACTATTTTCCGGACTCGATTTCTGTATCCTGCCAGGGCACGTCTGAAGAGTTTGAAGATCCGATTCCTGTATCCTGCCAGGGTGTATCTGTTGACGACTATTTTCCGGACTCGATTCCTGTATCCTGCCAGGGCACGTCTGAAGAGTTTGAAGATCCGATTCCTGTATCCTGCCAGGGTGTATCTGTTGACGACTATTTTCCGGACTCGATTCCTGTATCCTGCCAGGACACGTCTGAAGAGTTTGAAGATCCGATTCCTGTATCCTGCCATGGTGTATTTGTTGACGACTATTTCCGGATTCGATTCTTGTATCCTGCCAGGGCACGTCTGAAGAGGTTGAAGATCTGATTCCTGTATCCAGCCAGGGCATATCTGTTGACGACTATTTCCAGATTCGATTCCTGCATCCAGCCAGGGCATATCTGTTGACGACTAATTCCAGATTCGATTCCTGTATCCAGCCAGGGCATGTCTGAAGAGTTTGAAGATTCGATTCCTGTATCTAGCCAGGGCATATCTGTTGACGACTATTTTCCGGACTCGATTCCTGTATCCTGCCAGGGCACGTCTGAAGAGTTTGAAGATCCGATTCCTGTATCCTGCCAGGGTGTATCTGTTGACGATTATTTTCCGGACTCGATTCCTGTATCTTGCCAGGGCACGTCTGAAGAGTTTGAAGATCCGATTCCTGTATCCTGCTAGGGTGTATTTGTTGACGACTATTTTCCGGACTCGATTCCTGTATTCTGCCAGGGCACGTCTGAAGAGTTTGAAGATCCGATTCCTGTATCCTGCCAGGGTGTATCTGTTGACGACTATTTTCTGGACTCGATTCCTGTATCCTGCCAGGGCACGTCTGAAGAGTTTGAAGACCGATTCCTGTATCTTGCCAGGGTGTATCTGTTGACGATTATTTTCTGGACTCGATTCCTGTATCCTGCCAGGGCACGTCTGAAGAGTTTGAAGATCCGATTCCTGTATCCTGCCAGGGTGTATCTGTTGACGACTATTTTCCGGACTCGATTCCTGTATCCTGCCAGGGCACGTCTGAAGAGTTTGAAGATCCGATTCCTGTATCCTGCCAGGGTGTATCTGTTGACGACTATTTTCCGGACTCGATTCCTATATCCTGCCAGGGCACGTTTGAAGAGTTTGAAGATCCGATTCCTGTATCCTGCTAGGGTGTATCTGTTGACGACTATTTTCCGGACTCGATTCCTGTATCCTGCCAGGACACGTCTGAAGAGTTTGAAGATCCGATTCCTGTATCCTGCCAGGGTGTATTTGTTGACGACTATTTCCGGACTCGATTCTTGTATCCTGCCAGGGCACGTCTGAAGAGTTTGAAGATCTGATTCTTGTATCCAGCCAGGGCATATCTGTTTACGACTATTTCCAGATTCGATTCCTGTATCCAGCCAGGGCATATCTGTTGACGACTATTTCCAGATTCGACTCCTGTATCCAGCCAGGGCACGTCTGAAGAGTTTGAAGATCCGATTCCTGTATCAAGCCATGGCGTATCTGTTGACGACTAGTTCCGGACTCGATTCCTGTATCCTGCCAGGGCACGTCTGAAGAGTTTGAAGATCTGATTCTTGAATCCAGCCAGGGCGTATCTGTTGACGACTATTTTCCGGACTCGATTCTTGTATCCTACCAGGGCACGTCTGAAGAGTTTGAAGATCCGATTCCTGTATCCTGCCAGGGTGTATCTGTTAACGACTATTTTCTGGACTCGATTCCTGTATCCTGCCAGGGAACGTCTGAAGAGTTTGAAGATCCGATTCCTGTATCCTGCCAGGGTGTATCTGTTGACGACTATTTTCCGGACTCGATTCCTGTATCCTGTGAGGGCACGTCTGAAGAGTTTGAAGATCCGATTCCTGTATCCTGCCAGGGTGTATCTGTTGACGACTATTTTCCGGACTCGATTCTTGTATCCTGCCAGGGCACGTCTGAAGAGTTTGAAGATCCGATTCCTGTATCCTGCCAGGGTGTATCTGTTGACGACTATTTTCCGGACTCGATTCCTGTATCCTTCCAGGGCACGTGTGAAGAGTTTAAAGATCTGATTCCTATATCCTGCCAGGGTGTATCTGTTGACGACTATTTTCCGGACTCGATTCCTGTATCCTGCCATGACACGTCTGAAGAGTTTGAAGATCCGATTCCTGTATCCTGCCAGGGTGTATCCGTTGACGACTATTTCCGGACTCGATTCCTGTATCCTACCAGGGCACGTCTGAAGAGTTTGAAGATCCGATTCCTGTATCCAGCCAGGGCATATCTGTTGACGACTATTTTCCGTATTCGATTCCTGTATCCAGCCAGGGCACATCTGAAGAGTTTGAAGATTCGATTCCTGTATCCAGCCAGGGCATATCTGTTGACGACTATTTCCAGATTCGATTCTTGTATCCAGCCAGGGCATATCTGTTGACGACTATTTCCATATTCGACTCCTGTATCCAGCCAGGGCACGTCTGAAGAGTTTGAAGTTTTGATTCCTGTATCCAGCCAGGGCGTATCTATTGACGACTATTTCCGGACTCGATTCCTGTATCCTGCCAGGGCACGTCTGAAGAGTTTGAAGATCCGATTCCTGTATCCAGCCAGGGCGTATCTGTTGACGACTATTTCCAGACTCGATTCCTGTATCCAGCATGGGCATGTCTGTTGACGACTATTTCCGGACTCGATTCCTGTATCCTGCCAGGGCACGTCTGAAGAGTTTGAAGATCCGATTCCTGCATCCAGCCAGGGCATATCTGTTGACGACTAATTCCATATTCGATTCATGTATCCAGCCAGGGCATGTCTGAAGAGTTTGAAGATTCGATTCCTGTATCTAGCCAGGGCATATCTGTTGACGACTATTTTCTGGACTCGATTCCTGTATCCTGCCAGGGCACGTCTGAAGAGTTTAAAGATCCGATTCCTGTATCCTGCCAGGGTGTATCTGTTGACGACTATTTTCCGGACTCGATTCCTGTATCCTGCCAGGGCACGTCTGAAGAGTTTGAAGATCCGATTCCTGTATCCTGCCAGGGTGTATCTGTTGACGACTATTTTCCGGACTCGATTCCTGTATCCTGCCAGGGCACGTCTGAAAAGTTTGAAGATCCAATTCGTGTATCCTGCTAGGGTGTATCTGTTGACGACTATTTTCCGGACTCGATTCCTGTATCCTGCCAGGGCACGTTTGAAGATCCGATTCCTGTATCCTGCCAGGGTGTATCTGTTGACGACTATTTTCCGGACTCGATTCCTGTATCCTGCCAGGGCACGTCTGAAGAGTTTGAAGATCCGATTCCTGTATCCTGCCAGGGTGTATCTGTTGACGACTATTTTCCGGACTCGATTCCTGTATCCTGCCAGGGCACGTCTGAAGAGTTTGAAGATCCGATTCCTGTATCCTCCCAGGGTGTATCTGTTGACGACTATTTTCCGGACTCGATTCCTGTATCCAGCCAGGGCATGTCTGTTGACGACTATTTCCGGACTCGATTCCTGTATCCTGCCAGGGCACGTCTGAAGAGTTTGAAGATCCGATTCCTGCATCCAGCCAGGGCATATCTGTTGACGACTAATTCCAGATTCGATTCCTGTATCCAGCCAGGGCATGTCTGAAGAGTTTGAAGATTCGATTCCTGTATCTAGCCAGGGCATATCTGTTGACGACTATTTTCCGGACTCGATTCCTGTATCCTGCTAGGGCACGTCTGAAGAGTTTGAAGATCCGATTCCTGTATCCTGCCAGGGTGTATCTGTTGACGATTATTTTCCGGACTCGATTCCTGTATCCTGCCAGGGCACGTCTGAAGAGTTTGAAGATCCGATTCCTGTATCCTGCTAGGGTGTATCTGTTGACGACTATTTTCTGGACTCGATTCCTGTATCCTGCCAGGGCACGTCTGAAGAGTTTGAAGATCCGATTCCTGTATCCTGCCAGGGTGTATCTGTTGACGACTATTTTCCGGACTCGATTCCTGTATCCTGCCAGGGCACGTCTGAAGAGTTTGAAGATCCGATTCCTGTATCTTACCAGGGTGTATCTGTTGACGACTATTTTCCGGACTCGATTCCTGTATCTTGCGAGGGCACGTCTGAAGAGTTTGAAGATCCGATTCCTTTATCCTGCCAGGGTGTATCTGTTGACGACTATTTTCCGGACTCGATTCCTGTATCCTGCCAGGGCACGTCTGAAGAGTTTGAAGATCCGATTCCTGTATCCTGCCAGGGTGTATCTGTTGACGACTATTTTCCGGACTCGATTCCTGTATCCTGCCAGGGCACGTCTGAAGAGTTTGAAGATCCGATTCCTGTATCCTGCCAGGGTGTATCTGTTGACGACTATTTTCCGGACTCGATTCCTGTATCCTGCCAGGACACGTCTGAAGAGTTTGAAGATCCGATTCCTGTATCCTGCCAGGGTGTATTTGTTGACGACTATTTCCGGACTCGATTCTTGTATCCTGCCAGGGCACGTCTGAAGAGTTTGAAGATCTGATTCCTGTATCCAGCCAGGGCATATCTGTTGACGACTATTTTCCGGATTCGATTCCTGTATCCATCCAGGGCACGTCTGAAGAGTTTGAAGATTCGATTCCTGTATCCAGCCAGGGCATATCTGTTGACGACTATTTCCAGATTCGATTCCTGTATCCAGCCAGGGCATATCTGTTGACGACTATTTCCAGATTCGACTCCTGTATCCAGCCAGGGCACGTCTGAAGAGTTTGAAGATTCGATTCCTGTATCCAGCCAGGGCATATCTGTTGACGACTATTTCCCGATTCGACTCCTGTATCCAGCCAGGGCACGTCTGAAGAGTTTGTAGACTCGACACCTGTATCCAGCCATGGCATGTCTGCATGAAGAATTTGAAGATCAACCCCTATAACAGGCCAGGTAATTATCTTTCTTTCTCAGGTACGCAATTTCTCGCTAAGGAATCTCTTACGCGATCGACACCCCTGATGGCATCTATAAGCCCATCTCCACAACTACCCATCACAGTTCCAAATGGCATCTATAAGCCCATTCCCGACAAGGTTCTGTCACACTTCCAGATGGCATCTATAAGCCCATCCTCCTATCCACCATCTCTCCAAATGGCATCTGTAAGCCCATTCCCGCTGTCACACTGCTGATACTCTACTATGTGAGTGCAAATTTCTGGGCACTCTAGTGTTCAATCATCTTCCACCCTCGGATCACGAAAGGCGCACAAGCCAATCTACATCCTCAGGTCTAAGAAGATTGAACAGGGGAAACTGTTGTACCCCAAAATTTTCCCTCCCATATTCTTCAAAAGATTTGACAAACATCACCTCAAAGGGTTCAAAGTCTACTCAAAGGCTACACAGTCAACCATCCTCCTAAGCCAGTCAAATAAGGGTTTTGGTTCTTGCAAGGAAGTTGAGGTTTTCAAGGGCTCAATCAAATCCCATAGGCTCATACACATTGTCAAGCACTTACATGTCAAATTTCAAGGCTCACAAGGTCAAGTTGCACAGTCAAAAACCCTAATTGCCTCACAATCAACTGTAGGGGAAAAATGGTCATTTGGCAGTCAAAAGTCAAAATTTTTGGTCAACATCTTATTTTGAAGCCACAATCATCATTTGATCAAGTCTTTATCATGATTCCACAAGCATGGCTCAAAAATCATCAAGGTGTCAAAAGTTTCTATTTTTGGACAGCTGAAAAGTCAACTGCAACTTGACCAAGGCATAACTGTTTCATGGTTCATCAGAAAAATCCCATCCAATGCTCATCTTTAAGGGGAGGACATTTCCTACAACTCATCTTCACATTCCAAGTCCAAGAAATGCTCTCATAAAAAGTTATCAATTTCAACATTATAGGTCATTTTCAAAAGTCAACCAAAAGGAACTTTAAGTCAAAGACCATAACTTGATATTGGTAAATCAAATTGACATGGGACCAAAGACATTGGTTAGAGTACTTCAAGACCTTTCCAAAATGTCTAAGAACATGTTCATAGCTTCAAAATTGAGCAAGATATGCATTGGAGAAGTTGGGAAATTTTTGTGAAATGGCCAAAGTCAATTATCCTTGAAACTTCATATTTGACAAAAGGGGCCCACTTTTTCCACTTGGTTCAGCTTGGCCATGCCTCCCACGTGTCCCACGATTTATTTCAAGATTAAAAATTAATTTTTTTCATTTTTATTTAATTTTATTTGATTTAAATCATTTTAAATCTTTAAAATTCAAATAAAAATCAAGAAAATTAATGGAGGGATATCTTTGAGTTTGAATAGCTTTGATACACCATCATTCACCTTCCAAATTCGTGCAAGACCTATTCCAAGCATGAAATTCAAAATTGAAGCAAAAATGGCAAGTTGTTTAAATGGTGTTCATGGCAAAATCAAAAGCATAATTGCATTGGTTTATTGTTCATTATATTGATGGATACTCATTACAAAAGACAGATGCAAGCTTCTGAGACTAAAAACACGACCTAGAAAGCTCCAAAACGACCAAAGCAAATTTCATTTTTTAAGAGAAAAATCACAAACTGACAACCACCTTGCAGCCCAATTCAAGCTTCCTTGTTGATCCAAACACACTCCTGACCCTTCCAGGAAGCCATTGCAATCAAGAACGAGGCTTAACACCATCAGAATCATCCCCACTAAGCCCTACGGTTTGCATTATTTTCCAGAATTACATATCACCATTCATGCATTTTTAACCATTTTTCTTGATTGGTTTGTGTTGTTAGGAACATTCTGAAGCTAATGGAATAATCCAATTGCATTATAACGCGTTAAATCATGATTTTCCATTAAAACACTTTAGGGTTTTCAAGGTTTAGAATTGGGGGTTTTGTCATGCTGTAAAATCAAGACTCCAAATGTACATGGCCAAACTCAGCACAATGAGACGAACAAGATGGACCTATCGCGCCCTTTTTATGTTGTCCCATTTTCTAATCGCTATTTTTCATTGTTGAAATTAGTGGGGGTTTAAAACCCCCGTTATTTGCCTGTAATTTTTGTTTCAGAACGAAGATGATGATGGCGTGGCAACCAGGGAGTGGGCCATTCAAATTGGCGCGCGCTTTTCCAGCATATAACGCACTTATGTCATATATTCTTTTGTTTCTATTATATTTACAAAGAAGCGCGTTTGGTGTAGTGGCTGGCAGTGACTTGGTAATCTCTGGGACCTGGGTTCGATTCCCAGGTCCCCCTATAATTTCCATATTATTTTGTCAAACGCTTTCCTGTGCAGATTCCAAGATGAGGTGTACCATAAGCCTCCCATCCCAGTGCTCCAAGCGTCCACAGATGCAGATCCAAGGGCCAAGCATGGGGACCATGGTGCTCTGGAGTCAGCGCATGCGTAGGCAACCAAAAAAAGTCATACAGGCCTTGTTCAAATGGGCCTCAAATCTCAATCTCACACCCTCCTTCCTGGCCCAATACCCCCTTCCATGGGTTTATTCTTTTCTTTTCATTTTTTATTTTCCAATTTAATTTCTAACCTTGTTTATTTTATTTCTTATTAACATAATTAACCAACTGATATTTTCATAAAAAAATCAAAAAGACTTAACATCATCATTATTATTATTATTATTTTATTTTGTAAATAAACAATAGTTGAATTAGTTTAATTAGGCAATTTCAATTTCTTTTCTTAATAATTAAAATAGATTTAGAATTAGGAAAAATTAACTTTTAATTTTATTTCTTTTTATTTTATTTCATAAAAACATAAAAAATACAAAAAAAATATATTTTCTTTTAATTAAATTAATTAATTAGTTATTAGTCACTTTTAATTTCATTTTAATTAACAAAAAGACAAAAAAAACAATTTCTAAAAAGGGTCAACACCCTTAAGACATTCCCGATTCTTTTTTTCGCGCGCATTTTAGTTTTAATTCCTTATTTTTGATTATTATGTAACTGCCTCCGGATGTAATAATAATTAGGATTTTTACTGTTTTTATTTACTTTCCGAACTTATTTACCAAAAACGGGTCTTTGTATTTTTGGCGATGTATAGACCCGCGCCTTGTAATAGTGTAGGATTTATGTTTCCGCAATTTATTTTCCACACCCCTTAACTGCTAAACTTACATGAAAGAATGTATGCAAATAAAAACAACTCGTAGCTCACTAATAACAAAGACAAACATTAACTGAAAACAACACACAATACACACACCACTTCTAGGGTACGCCTCACTCGTTGCCTTCGAAACGTGGTCATCAAGTATAGGGTGTCTTAGAGGTCGCCCTTCTGTCCAAAAGATCCAGTTGCCTCGAAACGGTTTCCTCGGATACAAAGGATCTAGGACATTAGGGTTACTTCTAAGGTGTCCTACCATTGCTTCGGTGACCACATATGTCCCGATAATCGAATTGACCCGAACACCTCCAACGATGGTGCTAACTACCTCTCAATGGTGGGATAGCACTATCTAAAGGACTCTTACACAGCTTAATTCCTTAGGGTAGGTAGATGACTCATAGATACTTGCTCTTTTCAAAACAAACAAAATACTTTTCACACCTTACACTTTCAAAAAAGTTTTCAAACAATACTTCATACACTCTTGAGGACTGATACAAGAGTTACCTAGAAGTTTTCTAACGAACTTTTTTTTTTCAAAACCCACACACACTTGAAAAGCAAACAAATTTTGAAAACATAAGAGCAAGTACCTAAGAGCCCGTGGATAACCATGGATAGAAAGGGTGCTAACACCTTCCCTTTCTATAAATCTACCTCCCGAACCGAGAAACATTCTCGAATAAGGAATTTTGCTGTGCTTTTGTCCTTTCCATGTTGGAGAACATAAAAGACGGTGGCGACTGTTGCTTACTGTGACATTTCGCGAAACCAGCTAAAAAACAGTCAGTTCTATTTCCACCGATCACAACGGTGCTGACTGCTAATATAAACTACCCGGGGTTACTACAAATACTAAACTCAGGGTGTTGGAATAACAGGTACTTGAACTGATCTATCATACTCTGGGGTTGTAGAATGTCTAGACGGTAGAAATTTCGCTTAATCTTGCCACAATTCCTGACAATTAAAGATCTTGCAGTCTATGTACTTGTCGAGTGAGTCAAAAAAAATATTTTATAAGACTCAAAAAGAAAGGGGAGTCTAAAAGAACAACACAAATTGCTTCAATAGATAACTTGATAAAAAAATTTTATTGAATTAAAGATAACGGAAGGGAAATTACAAAGAAAAATAAAAATTACTAGGAAAGGGAAATACTTCCCCCCCCCCCCCCCCCCCCCATACTTGAATCATACATTGTCCTCAATGTATTGACAGAAGATGGAAAGGGGAAATGGAAACTGGACAATCATTCTTCCTCCTCTTGTCTTCGGAATCGGCCATGTGTCCTCGCTCTTCGACGTGCTTGCTCACTGTTTCTGGAAGATTCGCCTCCATCTCTCTGAGATATGACGTTATGCAAGTCGTCAACACGAAGTGTTAAGGTTCGCATATCTTCCGTCATTCCTGCGGTAAATTCCAGCTTACTTTGATCATGACTGCGAGTGTAGTTGTTTTGGTCTCTCTGCATTTGTTGCATGAGAGTCATCATTTCGATTTGGCGCGTCTCGAAGCTCTGGTAGCGTTGAGTGGACAACTAGTTTTGCTGCATTATTGCGGCATAAATTGCGTCCATGGTGGCGGGATTGTTGGCTTGTTGTGGTTGGGGCTCTTGCTGTTCTAATTCTTCTTCGATTTCATCAGCGACAGCATTGTTGGCCTCACCTTGGTTTCCTTGCTAATTTTCTCTGGGTTCTGGGGCGTTCAGGTTGTAAAGCCAATTATCCGGATTGCCCAAATTAGTACGATTGTGATTCGGCATGATCACGCTATGAACTTTTACATTTTTAACCATTAGATAGTGCCCTCCAGCTTCTCGTACTTTGATCAGGCAGCCAACTCTACAGTTATCAATATCCATATAAACTGTTGGCATCGGGGGTAGGAGTTGAATCCTTTCCCCCCATTTCAGGTGAACTGCGATTGTGGTGACAATGCCTCCGATACAAAAAGGCGTAGTTCCGTCTCTTATAACGAGGTTTTGAATGTGGGCCATCATTAAAGTAACGGGATTAAGACGGAGGTTTTGTGAAAAGGTACAGTGAAGAGCATACAACTCTTTAGTGTTGACTTTGTTGTTGTTTTCCCTTCCAAATATTGTGTTTGCCATAACACGGTGTAAGATGCGAATGTTCGGGTTGTGGATGTGAGAGGCGTAACGTGCTTCGGGATTAACATTTGTTTCACCGGTTATTCTCTCCCATAGTGCGTATGCACTTCCATTCCAATCCAGTTCTGGGGGAATGCGATATTGCACATTATTTCCACGGGGAAAATGAAATATGTCGCTCAAATTTTCATGGGTAAGTGTGTACTCTCGGTTGAACATACGAAATTGAGCGGCTCCCGTTAGGTGTGCGTCGGCATCATCGCGAGTGTGATAGTCGTAGGAACTTAAGAATTCCAACGTTAGAGCTTCGTAGGTTGGTGTGTTCATTGTGCTAATAAAGCTCAGGCCAGCTTTGTTCAGCAAGCCTTGCATATGGGTTTGCAACCCCAATTCTTGCAAGAAGTTGTTGTCGACGAACCTCGTGGATGTTAGCCCTCGATGATGGAATTTTATGTACCTTTCCTTTTGAAGTTCACCTACTTCTCCTTGTCGGAGCATGAGATATCGCATGTCGGGTTCGGGTTGGTTTGGTGGATTCCTTTAGGCGGCCATGATTTTGAACTTGATAGAAAAAATGTATGTGTGGTGAAGGGATGGCAGGTGGGTGGTAGTGATGAAACTAAGGGATGGTGGAAAGGTTTATATAGATGGTTTTATTGAGTAGGAAATTGAATGAGGTTTATGGAGAATTTTGAATATGAGAGGTTATAAAAGTTAAAGATGAATAGAGTAAATGGGGTAGTGGGGGTTTTAAAACAAAATTTCGTGCAAGTTTCAATGTGGTTCAACAGTCACGGGAAGAGAAAACGTGGGAGACAAGCTCTGCCGCTCGTCACGCGCTCTCTGACGTTCGTCAGGGTCAAAGGGACAACCTCTGACACTCGTCACATGCTTCCTGACGTCTGTCAGGGTGTAATGTTGCGTGCATGTCTGTTGTTTGACCGCGTGCAGTAAAGCATGGTTCGATTAATTAATTAATTCGTATAATTTGAGTAGTATTGCAAGGGATATTTAGTGGCACATAGTATAATTGGAGGAATGATAGGAATAAATAAGAAATAATCTAATTAAAGATAAATAATAACTGAATATGTAAAGTATAAACTGAAAATAAATAAATACTGTGAATGAAAATAAATAAATGCTTTGAAATAAAAAGATAAATATGAAATGAATAGATAAATAGATATTTGAAATTTTAGAACCGAAATTAACAAAGTATTCAAAAATATGAGTATAAAATAATAATGAGTATTAAGAATAATAATGAACCCCCCCCCCCCCCCCCATACTGAGAACAAACTGTGTCCTCACTAGGGTGGCATAGAAACAAAACTATCGAGTACTAGGACCTCCTGGAGGTGGGGCAGTAGCGTGCAGATGCTGATAAATATGATCAAACTGCTTTGTGACGACATCCATGAAATGAAAGAAGTCACGCCGTAGTGTGTTGATATTATCTTTAACGGTGGCGAGCTCTCCTCAGAGTGTAGTAACATCTGACTGCAGTGTCTTGATAGCATGTGCATGATCAACCATAGGGACGTCAACAACTTCGGTAACAAGGGGAAGTGTAGGGTATTCTGATGGAGTATAGTCATGGTAACCGGTAGGTGTGGACGGGTCGCTCTCCTCCCTCTCAGGGTCATGTTTATCTGTCTTTTCTAGGTTATATAGCCAGTTTTTCTTAGTATAGACACTTGTGTTCTCAGGGCTAGGCAAGAGGAAGTAATAGACAGAGTCATTTCGTACTAGCAGCTGAAAGTGAGGTGGGTCGAGGTTACCAATTAAGATATGTTAAAACAGAAATGGATATCCATGGTATAGTATCTAGCGTACAACGTAAGGCGTGATAAAGATGACCGTAGGGATAAGGCCTCGGCTATCATAATGACTAGCCCGCCGACACAGATGGGGCCATGGGTACATTGAGCTATAACAAACATGTTGGCGATCATAAATGATGCACCAATGATGGGTCGGGACTGAAAAGCACAATAAATAATGAATAACTCATCCTTAGAAACTGAGAGTCTATTTATAGGTTTTTCAAAAAGGGTGAAAGCTAGTATGTGGTGGAAATACCTAATTGTAGGGTTATGGATCTCAGTTGCATCTAGGTGGTCAGGGTCCTCAGAGTATTGGCCCGCTATGTCCCTCCAAAAGTGGTTAAGTTAAAAATTAAGGTAGTCATCCTCCTGGGTTTCCATGTAGGCATCTATAGAACTAGGGAATCCTAGCAGCTCAGCAAGACTACGAACTGTAAACTGGTGGGTGAAGCCAAATAATCTGAAGGACATTTGTCCCCTATTACGCCCTAGGCCTTGGGTGGGTTTATAAATGAGTGAGCTCAAGAATTCTAAGGTGAGGCGTTGATGTGTAGGGTATTTATGGGAAAGGAATCCTTCCCATCCTATCTGGTTGAACAAGAAATATACACTCTCCCTGATGCCTAAAACTGTCAACATGGGATCATGCACATAAGTAGTCATGCTCATCTGGCGCTGAGCCAGAATCTCATACCGTCGTTGTTGGGCCTCCGTGGTGAAGATGATAGTATCCATAAATGAGTTTATCTTGTAAGTTCCTGTGAGTCGGTACTAAAATTTGTAAAAGAAAAATGAAAATAAATAAAATATGCAATGGGAGAAAGAAAGAAAAATAAAAATCCGAAAATAAAAATCAAAATGCAAAATAAAAGTATAAAGAGATATTAAATGAAAAACTTGTGGGTTGCCTCCCACACAGCGCTTGTTTAATGTCGTTAGCTTGACAATGTTTTTAGACGTGAATTAGTTTCCTGATTCGGGTGGTAGCTCTAATAGTGTTAAGCTCGCGGTGTAGTCCTTGTTTTCAATGTTGTAATAATGTTTTAGACGTTGGCCATTTACTAAGAACGGGTTCGTGGACTTTCCTTTAATCTCTATGGCACCACTGGGGAAAACTTTGGTCACTTCGAAGGGTCCAGACCACCGTGAACGGAGTTTCCCAGGAAAAAGTTTTAGACGGGTGTTGAATAGGAGAACAACATCTCCTTCATTGAATTCCTTCCTTGAGATTCGTTTGTCGTGCCACTTTTTCGTCCTTTCTTTGTAGATCCTCGCATTTTCATAAGCGTCTAATCTTAGTTCTTCTAATTCATTTATGTCGAGGATCCTTTTCTCACCTACCGCAGTGTAGCTTAGGTTTAGAGTTTTAATTGCCCAGTAAGCTTTGTGTTCAATTTCCACTGGCAGGTGGCATGACTTACCATAGATGAGTTTAAAAGGTGTTGTACCTATTGGCATCTTGAATGATGTCCGGTAGGCCCATAATGCTTCAGGTAACTTAGCCGACCAGTCCTTTCTTGACGTGGCAACAGTTTTTTCCAATATTTGTTTTATTTCTCGATTTGAGACTTCCACCTGTCCGCTTGTCTGGGGGTGGTATGGTGTTGCTACGCGGTGTTTCACCCCATATTTGGTTAGGAGTTTATCGAAGATTCTTGATATGAAGTGGGAGCCCCCGTCGCTTATGACTTGCTTGGGTACACCAAAACTTGGGAATATAATGTTTTTGAAGAGTTTAATCACGACTCTAGTATCGTTTGATGGAGAAGCTATTGCTTCAATCCATTTCGAAACGTAATCTACAACCACGAGTATATATTTGTTACCGAATGAGGACGGAAATGGTCCCATGAAGTCTATTCCCCATACATCAAAGACTTCGACTTATAGAATTCCAGTCTGAGGCATCTCATCGCGTCTGGATATGTTTCCAGTGCATTGGCATTGATCGCAGTTAAGGATGGCTATATGCACATCTTTCCATAAATTTGGCCAATAGAAACCAGATTACAGAATTTTGGCACATGTCTTTGATGTTCTTGCATGTCCTCCGTAAGGAGCATCATGATAATGAGAAATAATGTTTTCAATTTCGTTTTCTGGGACGCATTGTCGGAAAATACCATCGACACTTCTCTTGAATAGTAAAGGTTCATCCCAAAAGTAATGTTTCAAATCGTGAAAGAATTTTTTCTTCTGTTGATAAGTCATATCAGGGGGTAGGATTTTGGAAGCCAAGTAATTTGCTATATCCGCAAACCATGGTAAGGTTTGATTAGTTCAGACAGAGACCACGGTTTCGTTTACATCATTATTTATTGCGTCTTGGCTTTCTTGTGAATTACGGCTAACAGCTTGTGTGTCAAGTTCTAAAAGCAGTTGATTTGGATTCAGTTCAGGTGGTTCTTCGCTGGCATCTCCTAAGTCCATCTGAGCTAACAGACGTTCATACAGGAAGTCATCGTTAATGGGTACTTCTTCTGGTGTCGGCCTTTCTATTCGGGATAGATGGTCGGCTACTACATTTTCGGTACCTTTCTTATCTTTAATTTCTAAATCGAACTCTTGTAGAAGCAGAATCCATCTCAATAGTCTCGGCTTCGAATCTTGCTTGGTTAAGAGATATCTAATAGCTGCGTGGTCTGTATAAATGATTATTTTTGCGCCTACTAGGTAGGAGCAAAATTTGTCTAGTGCAAAGACTACAGCTAAAAGTTCTTTTTCCGTAGTTGCATAATTCATCTGTGCATGGTCCAAGGTTCTGCTAGCATAGTATATCGCATGAAGCTTCTTATCTCTTCGTTGTCCCAGGACTGCACCTACGGCGTAATCACTTGCGTCGCACATGATTTCAAATGGAAGTCTCCAATCAGGTGGTTGCATGATTGGTGCGGATATAAGAGCTGTTTTTAATTGGTTAAATGCTTTTAGGAATTTGTCATTGAAATCGAATTCAACGTCTTTCATAAGGAGGGTAGTTAGAGGTTTCGATATTTGCGAGAAATCTTTTATGAATCGTCGGTAGAAACCGGCGTGTCCTAAGAAACTGCGTATTTCTCTTACTGTTTTAGGGGGTTGCAAGTTTTCTATGACTTATATCTTAGCTTTATCGACTTCAATCCCCTTTTCAGACACAACGTGTCCTAGTACGATTCCTTGTTTGACCATAAAGTGGCACTTTTCCCAATTCAGAACGAGGTTAACTTTTACGCATCTCTTCAAAACTTTCTCTAAATTTATTAGACAATCTTCAAAACTCTTTCCACATACAGAAAAGATGTCCATAAAGACCTCCATAATGTTGTCTATGAAATCAGCAAAGATTGCCATCATGCACCTCTGAAATGTGGCGGGAGCATTGCATAATCCAAACGGCATTCGTCGGTAGGCGAAAGTTCCATAAGGACATGTGAATGTTGTTTTCTCTTGGTCATCGGGGTGAATAGGAATTTGAAAGAATCCTGAGTAACCGTCTAGATAACAGTAATGAGAGTGCTTAGCTAATCGCTCAAGCATTTGATCGATGAACGGTAGAGGAAAATGGTCCTTGCGAGTGGCCTTGTTTAGCTTCCTATAGTCAATACACATTCTAGCTCCGCTTATAGTTCGTTCTGCTACAGCTTCTCCTGCTTTGTTTGTTGTTACTATTATACCACCTTTCTTTGGTACACAGTGGACTGGGCTTATCCATTGACTATCAGAGATCGGGTATATGATTCCTGCGTTCAGAAGTTTTTTTACTTCATCTTTAACTACGGTGCTCCATATTGGGTTAATTCTTCGTTGATGTTCTCTAGAAGATTTACAATCATTTTCCAGCATAATATGATGCATGCAAATGGAAGGAATTATTCCTTTGAGATCTGTAATGTTGTATCCCAAGGAGGATGGATATTTTCTTAAGACTTGTAATAATTTGTCTGTTTCTTGTTGTCCTAGGTCCGCATTGACAATTACAGGCCGTTTTAACTCAGTGTCAAGGAATTCATATCTAAGGGTCTTAGGTAATGGCTTAAGATCCAATGCTGGTTTTCTTGGACAAGGCATGTGATCGGGTGTCAGAGCTAAGCATTCACTCAGATTGTCGTCTTGGTATTCGGGACACCATTCGTTATCTTCGAATATAAGAGGTGTGGGAATATTCATGGTTTCAGAACAAGGTATCGGTTCCCATTCAATTTCTCTTACGCATTCGTCCACGATGTCTACCAGATAACATGTGTCATCTATGGCAAGCACTTGTAAGAATTGTGTCAGAATAAATTCGACTTTCTCTTCACCTACTTCAAAGGTTAGTTTGCCCCTTTTTACATCTATGATAGCTCCAGCAGTAGCTAAGAATGGTCTTCCTAAAATGATAGGTGTATTTTAGTCTTATCTAATGTCCATGATTATGAAATCTGTAGGGATGTAGAATTGACCTATCTGTACCGGAACGTTTTCTAAGATTCCTACTGGGTATTTGACAAAGCGATCCGCCAATTGAACAGACATCTTTGTTGGTCTTAGTTCACCCATTTCCAGTTTGTTGCATATGGATAAAGGCATAACGCTAATACTAGCTCCTAAATCGCATAGGGCTTTGTCTATGACAAACTTACCTATATGACATGGTATAGAGAAGCTTCCAGGATCTTTCAACTTAGGAGGCATCTTGTTTTGGATAATTGCGCTACATTCTGCTGTAAGTGTGACTGTTTCGTTATCTTCTAGCTTTTTCTTGTTAGATAAGATTTCCTTGAGGAATTTGGCATAGGAGGGAATTTGAGTTATGGCTTATGTGAAAGGGATTGTTATATTAAGTTGTTTCAGAAGTTCTACGAATTTTTTAAATTGCCCTACATTCTTAGGTTTGGCTAATCTACCAGGAAATGGGATCTGGGGTTTATAAGACGGTGGAGGCACATAAGGTTATTCTTTTTCTTTTTCTTTGGCCTCTCCTCCTTTATCTTCTTCATCCTCCTCTGGTTTCTCTGGTTGATTCTCCTTTTCAGTGGGTGTTTCAGACCTTTGATACATACCTTGATTTGACAGTCTCGGGTCAGGCGGTCCATCTAACTCGGTTCCACTTCTTAATATGATGGCATGAGCATGCCCCTTCGGGTTAGGTTGTGGTTGACCAGGAAATGTATCAGCCGGTGCAGCTGTAGGTTCTTGTTGTTGAGCCACTTGAGAGATTTGGGTTTCTAACATTTTATTGTGGATGGCCAAAGCATCTATTTTGTTTGCTAATTGTTTTATCTGCTCGTTAGTGTGTATGTTTTGATTTTGGGCGTCTTTGTTTGTTTGCGCTTGGGTAGCTATGAAGTTCTCCATCATCAATTCTAAGTTTGATTTTATAGGCGCACTAGGAGCATTTGCAGGAGGTTTATGATATCTAGGTGGCACGGCAGGTGCTTGGTTTGAAGCATACAACGCATTGGGGTTTTTATATGAGAGATTTGGGTGATTTTTCCATCCAGGGTTGTATGTGTTTGAGTAAGGGTTTCCTTGAGCATAACTCACTTGGTCAGTTGGAGTTCCTACCAAGATCTTACATTCAGTAACTAAATGTCCAAGTACTCCGCATATTTCGCAATTCGGAGTTATAGCAGCCACGGTGGCTGGAGGTATTGCGGTCAAATTATCTATCTTTAGGGTGAGGGCATCTACCTTAGCATGGACACTGTCTAGATTGCTTATCTCATACATGCCTCCTTTTGTCGGTGTTTTTTATGCAGTACCTTTGTCTGCTTGTCTTCTTTCACTTCCCCACTGATAGTGGTTTTGGGCCATACTTTCTATTAGAGCATAGGCCGCGGTGTAGGATTTGTCCATAACTGCACCACCTGCAGTAGCGTCTATTGTTAATCTTGTATTGTAAAGGAGACCATTATAAAAGGTATGGATAATCAACCATTCTTCCAAGCCATGATGTGGGCATAGTCTCATTAGATCCTTGTATCGTTCCCAAGCATCAAAAAGGGATTCGTTCTTCTTTTGTCTAAAATCGCTTATTTGAGATCTTAGCATAGCTGTTTTTCTTGGCGGGAAATACTTTGCAAGAAAAACTTTCTTCAGCTCATCCCATGTAGTGACTGAGTTTGCGGGTAGAGATTGGAGCCAAGCTCTGGCTCTGTCTCTTAGAGAAAAAGGGAAGAGACGAAGTCTTATTGCCTCTTGACTGACCCCGTTGTTCTTAATTGTATCTGCGTACTGTAGAAATATTGATAGATGAATATTAGGGTCTTCCATTGACCCACCAGAGAACTGGTTCTGTTGTACGGCAGATAACAAAGAAGGTTTCAGTTCAAAGTTATTAGCCTCGACTGGAGGAGCAGCAATGCTATTGTGCGGTTCATCTTGAGAGGGAATGGCGTAGGATTTGAGTGGGCGCAGAGCAGGATTGGCAGCCATTTCTTCGGTTGGTCGAGAAATAGGAGATTCGAGTGATTGACGAGGTTGGGTGTTATGCAAGAGATGATACTCTTGAATGCGGTGTGTAAGTCTGAGATAACACTCGATATCATTGATTTGTATGTATAACGGCTCGCCTTGCGAACGAGTGCTTGGCATACAAATAAGAAAAGAAATAGAAAAGGAATAAAAAAGAAAAAGAGAGGTTTTTGCTCTAGTCTCTACTGCGTAACAAAAGAGTAGCGATATCGACTTAAATCAGTCCCCGACAACGGCGCCAAAAACTTGATCGGGATTATACTGTATGTATCCAATGATTCAGACTGCAAGTGCACAGTCTTATCGTGTAGTTTTAAAAGATATTGAACCACAGAGACTGATGAATCGATCTACTGCCTTCTATTGTTACTTCGCAAATCTAAAGGTAATGAATGTTTTGATTGGGTTGTAGGGAAAACTAAATACTAAATTAAGTTGGATTTTTAATAATCAATGAGCGTAACTACCAGTATGCAATAGTCGAACCTCAGGAACTAGATACCGGTTGAGTGTCTTTATATTTTCAAAACAGCTTTCCGTAAAACTTATTTAGTTTAAGAACCCTCGTCTCACACTGTCGTTTTGTTGATCTAGGCCATGCAGTTAAGTCCTAACGTACGCTTCCGCCATCCCACAGGAGTTAAAAACACCTTTTGAAAACTAAATAAAATCTTAATTAACTTTAAAGTGCTTCCGCTGTATTTAAGTTAATGCCTAATTACTACTGTCCAGTTAAAACATCTCAAACTTCCGCTTTGTTGACCCTAACCTCTATCTGTTCTTTACTTTCGTAACAAAACAATTTAATGATTAAAAATAGTAACTTAGTGAAATTCTGGCTGCAAATACTTAATGTCACAGTGAATGTTATGACACCGTATCTGACACTCTTCAAGACAGTAAAACTAAAAGCAGTAAATAACATAGTCAATTGTTTACCCAGTTCAGTGTGTAACAACACCTACTCTAAGGGCTACCAAGCCAGGGAGGAAATCCACTATAAGAGATATTAATTCAGGAATAAACCAACCAGTTTATCTCCTTCACTTAAGACCTACCCAATGCAACTTCAATCTAAGTTCAACTTAAACCTGAGTTCCTACTCACTCCCCCTCAATCACAGCAGTGATATTAAACAATTGACTAATGAAATTATGAAGACACTCTTCAGAACATACACTTGATTTTGCTTCACAGCTTTTAATCAAGTAACACAAACACTCATGCTTCAAAGCTTTGAGTGATACACAACCCTTACAATAAAATCCTACTCCAAGTCACTTATCACAATGATAATTGCTTGGATTACAGTAGTTACAACTATACAGTCCTTTATTGATCTTCTGTCAAAAGTATCTTTCACCAACAGTCTTCATGAGGAATATATAGGCTGCTGTTCTTCAGTTAGGGCTTCCACTAAAATAGCTAGGGTTAATTAGGGTTAACCTCAAGACTTGGTCATAGGACTTTAACAACCAGATTAGGGTTAAGCAAAGTTAACCTAAGCCCACGTGAGAATCTGATCTGGACTGAATAACCAGATTCCTGAAACTTCTCGAAAAATAATAAATTTGCACAAGTGTTAGTTCAGTACAAGATGTCTTAACATTGGGTTATGACAACAAGAATCATGTTTACAGATTTTGGTAGAATGCAATAAATATGATCATTGCATAATGATCAGCTAAACACTTATATTGAGCAGCTCCTGTATGACATTCTTTTTCTGCAGAATGTACCTTGTGTCCCAGAATGTTATGACATCAGTCATGACATTCACACAAATGGTTTTACCAAAAAACATGCCAACATCTAAACACTTACAAACTCCCCCTTTGGCAAATTTTTGGCTAAAACCCCTAAACAATCAGAGATTAGAAAGCAGCAGAATTAATAATATCCACCAAGTCTAATTCTACCAAAATTATCACACAAATTCTTCTCCCTCTCTTTAGCCATAAATAGGCCAAAGATACTTGTACTTTTAGGTTATACAATCATCCAAAGGAATAATAAAAACACTGAGAGAAAAAATCAAAAGTCATTTTCAGCATCAGGTACCAGCAGCAAACTTTTCAACTGCAATGATCTTCAAGCACTGTCATCTTCAGAGGAGGCACTATTTTCAGCATGAAGCTGGTCTTCAGCAGCATCCTCTTCCATTCTTTGTCCTTCAATCTCCTCCTGTTCTAGTCTAGCAATCAGGTCCTCAAGAGTCCTTTTCCTTGTGTCAAGCTCTTTGCAGGTTTCCTTCAGCACAGCTATAACATCAGTTTTCTTGGAATGAGATTTCACAGTTGATGTCTCAGCTGATTTCATGACAATGTCAGGAACATGTGTTCCCTGAAATAGCTTATAGTGCAACCCAAGAGCAGGGGCTCTTTTGCATGCAGTATCTTTTTCAACTAGAATGTCAGGATACTGAGCAAGGACTATACCACATAGGAGAGAGGGAAAGGCAATAGGGCCTTTAATAGCATAGCTTCCAGCATGTTTTAATGTTTGATAAAAGATATACTTGCCATAGTCAAGGTTTGTCCTGGTTCCAACAACATAAATGAATCTTCCCAAGCCTGTGGAGATGGTTGATTTATGGTTGGTGGGAACCCAGTTAGCTGCACCAATTTTGTGCAGAATGGCAAATTTCATGCTCAGCTTGCTTGCATTCAGTTTCCCTTTTAAGGGCCAGCTCTTGACTTGATTTGTAGTGATGGTTTGGCACACTTGGTTGTCAGTAACCTCTAGCTCAGGGCAAGCATCATTTGGTCTTCCTAGGAATTTCTTTATTTCAGAGGGAGAGAAATTTACCTTCCTTCCTCTCACATATACACATTTAAAGTCAGCTGACTTTCCATCAACACACCCTTCAGATAAATTCACTATGAATTCTTTGAAAAGAACTTCATAGCAGATGGTAAACTTTACCACAGTATTTATTAGACCAGCAGTTTTGATTAGATCCATGATCTCTTTACATTCCATGGCACTGTTGTTCAGTTCTCTTTCCAAGGCTATCCTTTTCAAACTTACATACTTCCACCTGTTTGCATTCTCAGGATGGTGAAAGGAAATGTTGTCAGTGGGGACTTCAGGGACTTTAGGCATTTTGCTTGAGGAGAGTTTCCTTTTGAGAGGAATTTCTTCAACATCAAATTCAAATTCTGATTCCTCATCAGTTTCAGAGGGTTCAGGTTCTTTCCTTTTCTTTGCTATTGGTTGTCTCACAGGTTTTGAGAGACTACCAGTAGGTACTCGAGTTTTCACCTTCCCTTTTGACACTCCAGCCTTCACAGTTTCTACTCCAGTCTTGTTCTCAGACCTGGTTTTCTTATGAACAATATCAGCAGTCTTTTCTTTGGAGATGCTTTTGGCAACATCCTGCTTTCCTTTTCTGTTCATCATCCTTCTAGATATGCTAGGGTTGATGTTTGCAATTAAGTCATTATCAGAGTATTCTTCATAAACATCAATAATCGGGGGTTCAACATCCTTCTCATTAGGGTTCTGGTGATCATCAAGATTTTCAGGAGATTTCCTAATGTTATCATCCGGTGTCTCAACATTCTGAGTGACATCTGGATTTATTTCAACATTTGGACTAGCAGATTCTTGATTCAAGGGTACAGAAATGCCAGGTACAGAGTGATTCTCATTTAGAATCGTAGTGACAAGTCTAGTTATAGCTTGATGAACATAAACTGAGCCTTCCCTATTTGCTATTTCTGAAGGAACAGAAGATGATAGTTGAGAGGGTTTACCAGATGAAGAAGCTTGAGACCTTCTTGCATGTCTGGTTCGCAGCTTCTTAACCTTAGTGGGGTCAGATGCCAGTTCATGAATAGGAGTTATCTCCAGAACATCAGAATCCATGCAGTTTGTGATTGCCCTAGGTTCTCGATCAGAGGATGCGGAAGAAGCAGTCGTCTTTGAAGAGGATGAAGTCATGGATAGTTGAGACATTTTGAGAGTCTTAGAAAACAGGTAGTAGTAGTAATAGAGCAGTCTTCGTTTGAGAGATTGAAGATTATTGCAGAAACGCGAGAGGAGTGAGATATATGAATGTCTATTCAACTTCTTAAAATCTTGGAAAGAAATAAAGAAGTAGATGATTAGCCCAATCAGAGTAGACTTAACAAAAAAAACACTCTCATCCCTTGTTTTGAGCAAAATTAATTGCTACATATCTTCATGTTGGCAAATACCCAGCTTGCCCCTCAAATTTTCAAATTGATTTGTATCAAGTGCCTTGGTAAAAATGTCAGCCAATTGTAGTTCTGTGGCAACATGTTCCAGTTTAATCGTCTTCTCCTCTACAAGATCTCTGATGAAGTGATGTCTAATGTCAATATGCTTGGTCCTGCTATGCTGAATAGGATTCTTGGAAATGTTGATAGTGCTCAGATTGTCACAGTACAATGTCATAACATCTTGTGAGACATTATACTCAGTAAGCATCTGTTTCATCCAGATCATTTGAGAAACGCTACTACCAGCTGCTATGTATTCAGCTTCAGCAGTAGATAGAGACACACAGTTCTGTTTCTTGCTGAACCAGGAAACAAGATTATTTCCTAAGAAGAAACATTCTCCAGAGGTGCTCTTTCTATCATCATCACTTCCAGCCCAATCAGCATCGCAGTAACCAGTCAGAGTTGGTTCACATCCATGAGAGTACAGCAAGCCATAGTTGTGGTTTCCACTTACATACTTCAGAATTCTCTTCACTTGGTTGATATGACTTACTTTGGGTTCAGCCTGGTGTCTAGCACATACTCCAACTTCAAAAGCAATGTCAGGTCTGCTGGCTGTTAAGTATATCAAACTTCCTATCATGCTTCTGTATAAGCTTTGGTCCACCTTGACCCCACTTGAATCTTTGGACAGCTTTAAGTGAGTAGGAGAAGGAGTCCTTTTGTGACTGGCATTCTCCATCCCAAACTTCTTGACAATGTTCTTTGCATACTTGCTTTGAGACAAAAATTGAGTCTTCCATCTGTGTGACTTGCAGTCCAAGAAAGTAGGTCAATTCTCCCATAAGGCTCATTTCAAATTCAGCTTGCATCTGATCAGCAAAATGTTTAACCATTTTATATGACATTCCCCCAAACACTATGTCATCAACATGGATTTGAGCTACCATTATCTTTCCTCCTTCATTTTTGACAAAAAGAGTTTTATCCAAGTCTCCTTTCCTGTATCCTTTGTCAGAGAGGAATTTTGTCAACCTGTCATACCATGCTCTAGGAGCTTGTTTACGGCCATATAAAGCTTTCCTCTTTTTGTAGACATGATCAGGGCAGTTTGGATCCATAAATCCTTTAGGCTGTTCCACATAAACTTCCTTATTTAAGTATCCATTTAGGAAGGCACTTTTTACATCCATCTGAAATAACTTGAACTTGAGGAGACAAGCAATTCCCAATAGGAGTCTGATTGATTCTAGTCTGGCTACAGGAGCAAACATCTCATCAAAATCAACCCCTTCAACTTGAGTGTATCCTTGAGCAACAAGTCTTGCCTTATTCCTGGTGACAACTCCTTCAGCATCTGATTTGTTCTTGTAGATCCATTTTGTGCCAATGATGTTTGTTCCTCCTGGTCTAGGAACTAACTCCCATACTTTATGTTGCTTGAATTGGTTCAATTCATCTTGCATTTCTCCAATCCAGTATTCATCATTTAAAGCCTCCTTAACATTTCTTGGTTCAATCTTAGATACAAAACAAGAGTTTGAGATGATTTCTCTAGATCTTGTAATGATTCCACTGTTAGGATCTCCTATGATGAGTTCCTTAGGATGATCTTTCTGAATTCTGATGGAAGGGTCTTTGTTAGCTTCCTTTGATTCAGATTCAGATGAAGTAGTTTTAGAAATATCATCCTTTTGAGTTGAAGTCTCAAAGAATGTCTCAACATCATATGGGACATTTGTTTCCTCATGGTAATCATCAACTATGACATTTATAGATTCCATCATAACTTTGGTCCTGGAATTGAATACCCTATAAGCTCTGCTGTTGGTAGAGTATCCTAGGAATATTCCTTCATCACTTTTAGGGTCCATCTTTCTCCTTTGCTCACGATCTATCAGAATATAGCATTTGCTTCCAAATACATGGAAGTACTTCACTGTAGGCTTTCTTCCTTTCCAAAGTTCATAAATGGTGGATGATGTTCCCTTTCTCAAGGTGACCCTGTTATGGACATAACAGGCTGTATTCATAGCTTCAGCCCAAAAATGAATAGGAAGTCTTTTGGCATGTATCATTGCTCTGGCAGATTCCTGTATAGTCCTGTTTTTCCTTTCCACAACTCCATTTTGTTGAGGAGTTATGAGTGAAGAGAATTCATGATTAATTCCTTCTGAGGAGCAGAACTCATCAAACTTACTGTTTTCAAATTCCTTGCCATGATCACTTCTGATTCTGACAATGCATCCTTCTTTCTCTCTTTGAATTCTTTTGCACAGTTCCTTAAATACTTCAAATACATCAGACTTTTCTCTAATGAAGTTAATCCAGGTGAATCTAGAAAAATCATCCACAACAACATAGGCATATCTTTTTCCACCAAGACTTTCTACCTGCATTGGTCCCATCAGATCCATATGTAGAAGTTCTAATACCTTAGAGGTGGTCAGATGTCTTGACTTTGGATGTGACATTCTAGTCTTCTTTCCAACCTGACATTCACCACAAACTCTCCCTTCATCAATTTTCAACCTTGGAATCCCTCTGACTGCTTCCATGGTTATAATCCTTTTCATTCCTCTTAGATGTAAATGACCAAGTTTTTGGTGCCACAATTTCACTTCTTTTTCTTCTTTGGCAATAGAACACACAGAAGAATAATTAGTGTTCTCAGACTCCCATAAGTAGCAATTGTCTTTAGATCTGACACCTCTCATTACAACTTCTTGTTTCTCATTAGTTACAAGACATTCTGACTTGGTGAAGTTGACCTTGAATCCTAGATCACATAATTGACTGATACTTATAAGATTAACAGTCAAGCCTTTTACCAGCAATACTTCTTTTAGGTTTGGAACTCCAGGGCAGTCCAAGTTTCCAACTCCTTTGATTTCTCCTCCAGCACCATCTCCAAAAGTCACATAACTAGTAGTGTGAGGTTTAACATTATTGAGAAGATTCTTGATTCCAGTCATGTGTTTAGAACATCCACTGTCAAAGTACCAGTCTTCCTTTGCAGAGACTCTAAGGGAGGTGTGAGCTATCAGGGCAGTAGCATTTTTCTTCCACTGTTGAGTATATGGTGCCTTGTTAGACTTAGGTTTGACAACTGGGGTTTAATTAGGATATCCATATAATTTGAAGCAGAATGGCTTTATGTGACCAAACCTCCCACAATGATGACATCTCCATCTTTGATACTTTTTCTTCATATTTCTCTGTTCTCGATGTTGAGTGCTATGTTGTGACATTTGCTTTGACATTTGTTTATCAGGCCTGATCTTCTTTTTGTCTACAATAGATTTCTTTGCTGCCACAAATCCCAGACCAGACTTGTCTCCCACATTTTGTCCAACCTGAAGGATTTCTTCTAATTTGTCAGTTCCATTTGTCAACATCTTGACAGATTTGGTCATCTAGTCAAGTTTTGAGTTTAGCATTTGAACTTCCCCTTCTAGATGACTTATAGTATCAATGCCTGCCTTCTTCTCATCCTCCAGCTTTACTATGAGTTTTGTTTGTCTCTCATTTTGCTGACAGACTTCAGCACTTCTGATACATAACTTATTGTAGGAGTCAACCAGTTCTTCAAATGTCACTTTCTCATCACTAGAGTCACTATCAGAGTCATAAATACCAGTTAGCGCAGTAACTAGTTTGGCAGATTCTTCTTCAGAATTGCTTTCTGAGTCACAGTCAGACCAGGTAACAGACATTCCTTTCTTTTGTTTCTTAAGAAAGGTTGGACATTCAGCTCGAATATGCCCATATCCTTCACATCCATGGCATTGAATTACTTTGCTTTGATTTCCCTTCTCTTCAGACTTTGGTCTTCTGCTGGAGTCATAGGATCTGTTGATGTCAGAAGGAATGTTCTTAACATTTGACCTTGACTTTGGGTCCATTCTCTTGATGAGTTTGTTGAACTGTCTTCCAAGCATGGCTATAGCTTCTGAAATATTTTCTTCTTCATCCTCCTTGTTTTCATCTCCAATATTAGATACAAGTGCTATGCTCTTGTTTTTCTTGTCAACATTGTCACTGATCCCGATCTCAAAGGTCTGAAGAGACCCAATGAGTTCATCCACCTTCAAGTTGCAGATATCCTGAGCTTCCTCTATAGCAGTCACCTTCATTGCAAATCTTTTAGGCAAGGATCTGAGAATCTTTCTCACAAGCTTTTCTTCTGACATCTTTTCTCCCAATGCTCCTGAGGTGTTGGCAATTTCCAAGATGTTCATGTGAAACTCATGAATGGTCTCATCTTCCATCATCCTTAGGTTCTTAAATTTGGTAGTCATCATCTGAAGCCTTAACATTTTTACTTTGGATGTGCCCTCATGGGTAGTTTTGAGAGTGTCCCAAACCTCCTTGGCCAGTTCACATTGATGTACTGGTCTGAATATGTTTCTATCAATTACATTGAACAAGGCATTTAATGCTTTGGAGTTACCCAGGGCTAACTCATCTTCTTCTTTGCTCCATTCTTCCTCAGGTTTCAGACTGGTTGTCCCATCTTTCCCAGTTATGGTGGGATGGTTCCATCCTTTGTCAGCAGCTCTCCAAGCCTTTTTGTCCAGTGATTTTAAGAAGGAAATCATATGAGGTTTCCAGTAGTCATAATTTTATCCATCCAGAATGGGTGGTCTATTTCCAAAACCTCCTTCTTTGTCCATAGCACCAGAAAATAATATCCCTAGATCTCACCCAGTAAGACAGGCAGGGTTCCTGCTCTGATGCCAATTGAAATTCTGGCTGCAGATACTTAATGTCACAGTGAATGTTATGACACCGTATCTGACACTCTTCAAGACAGTAAAACTAAAATCAGTAAATAACACAGTCAATTGTTTACCCAGTTCAGTGTGTAACAACACCTACTCTGGGGGCTACCAAGCCAGGGAGGAAATCCACTATAAGAGATATTAATTCAGGAATAAACCAACCAGTTTATCTCCTTCACTTAAGACCTACCCAATGCAACTTCAATCTAAGTTCAACTTAAACCTGAGTTCCTACTCACTCCCCCTCAATCACAGCAGTGATATTAAACAATTGACTAATGAAATTATGAAGACACTCTTCAGAACATACACTTGATTTTGCTTCACAACTTTTAATCAAGTAACACAAACACTCGTGCTTCAAAGATTTGAGTGATACACAACCATTACAATCAAATCCTACTCCAAGTCACTTATCACAATGATAATTGCTTGGATTACAGTAGTTACAACTATACAGTCCCTTATTGATCTTCTGTCAAAAGTACCTTTCACCAACAGTCTTCATGAGGAATATATAGGCTGCTGTTCTTCAGTTAGGGCTTCCATGAAAATAGCTAGGGTTAATTAGGGGTAACCTCAAGACTTGGTCATAGGACTTTAACAACCAGATTAGGGTTAAGCAAAGTTAACCTAAGCCCACGTGAGAATCTGATCTGGACTGAATAACCAGATTCCTGAAACTTCTCAGAAAATAATAAATTTGCACAAGTGTTAGTTCAGTACAGGATGTCTTAACATTGGTTATGACAACAAGAATCCTGTTTACATATTTTGGTAGAATGCAATAAATATGATCATTGCATAATGATCAGCTAAACACTTATATTGAGCAGCTCCTGTATGACATTCTTTTTCTGCATAATGTACCTTGTGTCCCAGAATGTTATGACATTAGTCATGACATTCACACAACTGGTTTTACCAAAAAACATGCCAACATCTAAACACTTACACTTAGGCCAGAAAAGAAAGTTTTGTAGTAAAAATAATCCCAACTAAGTTACTCGTTCCCTCGGTTAAGTGACTTTACATACCGGTATTGGGATTCTAGCCTAACATAATATCAGACTAAATCACATAATAATTTAAGAGACATACGAAAATAAACATAATTATATTGATTAAAAACAATAAGAATTCGTAAACATAAACTTGGTAATAATTCTGAAGATAGAAGCACTCCTGCACAAACTGTAGGCTTTGCTTCGATCGGAGAATAGATGTAACCATACAATGAAAATAAATGTTGGAGGGGATATATAAATAACTGGGAAATAAAATAATGCTTAAAGAATATTTTCTAAGAGTAAAAATAAATTCTCCAAAGTTTCTGCCAAAAAGAAGAATTCATTTCTCGTATGGTCCAAGGCTCTATTTATAAGTCTTGTGTGATCAGTTATTCTCGAAAATGTAGGAATAGTTTGTGTTCCTTTGAGATATAATAGGACCATTAATTTTGTTACGTTCCTCTGGCTTTTACTGAGTGGATCAGATAATATAGGTGATCGTTGGATTTACTTTGAATTGGCTTCTGTCCGTTGGATGCGAAGAAAGTGGGAGAACATGGCCCTGTGACGTTCGTCACGTCCAAGTGACGATAGTCACGTGGTCATCCTCAATGCGTGACGTTCGACAATACTCCTTGATGATCTTCAAGGTCTTCTTCATGGTGGGCCACGTGCTCACATGCTTGATGGGCTTAAGCTCATTTCTTCTCCTTTGGCCTTTTTGCTATCTTTTGCACCTCTTTTTCTTCATTTCTTCCAAAGTGTTCAGCTTAATGTATATCTGCGAAAATAGAAAAATACCTGCATAATACCTATAAAATAATTTAATTTAAACTAAAGTATGAGAAATATTTTGTGTATATCAAGCCAGAAATATCACATATTTGTGTGTCATCAGTCGATCACGGGTATTCTTTACTTTCTCTCCTCAATCTTTGAGTTGATGACAACTTATCTCCTCTTTGGGCTTTACCAAAATAGAGTCGTGTCTCTTGTTCACCAGTGATTTATTTTCCTAGTCGGGTTTTTCTTTTGATCCCAGTTTTTATTTTCTACATCCCTCAGTGGTTTCTTGTGTCTCTCTTTGAATTTGTTCATTTACATTCATAATCATAAGCATTGCATGGCATCTTAGGGCCAAAAATAATGCTTATTTTATATTTAAGTATCTTTAATCACGTCGACGTGAAGATTTTAACCTTCACATCTTCGGATGGAAGACACTTAAATAAGGGCAGATGTTGTACCCAAATTTTTTCTCCTAAGATTCCTCTATCATATCATATCAACTCAATCACAACAAGATCACACTAGGGTTTGGTTCTTATCCTTATCTTTAGCTTTGTCCATGAGGAATCACCAAGCATCTTGACTTGTATTTTGTAATCATCTATTTTTTTATTGATTAATTTTTAACTAATAAACACAATGAATGTTTTCCCTAATTGTTGATATTATAGGTGGAAGCACAACACATTCCATCAAGTTGATCTACATGTTCATGAGTTTGATCTCATGCCTTCTTCAACAAAGATTCATTGAGATTCAATCTTCATCATTGAAGATATTTTGAAGTAATATCATGAAAAAGTCTATCATGATCCATCATGCCTCAAGTTGTCAAAGATAGTCAAAGGATGCAAGAGTTGATTGAAGAAGTTTGACCTAATTGGACAAGTTCTTGTTTTCTTGATCACAAGTTCATAATTCCATCAATTATTAATATTTGGAAGTGGTTATGGTTGCTATGGTTTCTCATTATCATCATCAACAACTTCTATTTACATGACAAAAGTATTTGTGCAAGAAAGTTTGTCAAAATTGAAAAGGGTTTCCAAGGCATTTTGATGCTCTAAGAGATAGGGTTTTAAACTTCTAAGGGCTATATCTTGCTCATCTTTTGGTATTTTTGAGTGATTCCAAAGACATGCTTATGTTAAAAGGGTTATCAATAAATCACTTCAAAATTTTCAAGAAAACTTTGTGTGGAAGATACCTAATGATGAAGAAAGATTACAAGTCCTCTAGACGAGCCATTAAATTCCCTTATGTGACTTCAAAAGATCATAACTTGGTCCATTTTTATCTTCTTGAGACTATTATTTTTCCAAAATGATATTAAATATGTGAACTTAAACCTTTCTCTTATGTGCTAAGCTTGAAATTAGATGGAAGATGACATAAGGATGCAAAAGATTATAGGTTATCTCTTGAATTTTTGCCAATTTCACCAAGTCATAACTTTCTCATTTTTTGGAGATTTTAAATGGTTCAAGTCTTAAAATGACATTCAAGAGATCTACTTTATGCTATATTTTTTGTTCAAGAGAAAATTTCAAATGGAAGGCCATGTTTGGATGGAAGACATTACAAGTCATTTTTGAAGAGAAAATGTGAAATTTTTCGAAGTACAAAAGTCAACCTCTTTTTCTCAACTTTGACTCACCACAACTTTCAGCTCAAGCATCCATTTGATCCCATTCTTTACACATTGTAAAGTTTGTGATCTCATCTTTCCAATGCATCAAGAATTAAGTCTTAAGGTTCCCTAAATTGTGCACACCATTGATTTGAATATGTTACCTTGAAACTGAAGTTTCACTTCAAGACAAAATTTAAAATTCATATTGTGGCTTCTAAACATCAAATTAGCACCCATTTTTGGTCTAAACATGTTTAACCAACTTGCCAAAGTGGATTAGAGCCTTAAAACACAAGGATTGAGGGAGTTTTGATGCTAAACAGATGACACATTCCTCATGTATCATGTTCACACGAATTCTCTTAAAATCTCATCATTTCACACGCTTGAGCATCCCACTTGTTTCCCTATAAATAGAGGATCATACCTCATTCATTTTCTCAAGCTTAGAAAGCCAAAATCACCCTGTCAAACTTCCTCTTGATGCCACTTTTCTGCAACTTCGAATTTTCTTTTACAGTTTTCTTGAATCCATTTTCTTTGTCAATTCATCATCCTTGAACCTCACTGAAGCTAACAGAAGAAGAACCAAGCTCTAAGACTTCCTAAATCGTGCTAGCTAAGTCAAGTTTCATAGCTCTTCATTTGAACTTCAATAGGTAGATTCCTTCACCAATTCTCTCAAACTTTGATATTGTTATGAAGCTCTTATCATACTGATTCTAGTTGCAACATTTCTTTTCAATTGGAAGTGAGTTTTGGCCGTGAAATTTCAATTCGCTTTTCAAATCTTTCCATCCAAAACGACTGATCTACGTCTTACATAAATTTTTCGCGAGGGTACCATTGGAATCTTCTTGAAGAGACGAAGCAAGTGGTACCGGTCTCGAGCTCTAATTTAACCATTTTAGGGACCTACAATTTGCGTGGCTGGAGGTTGAACATGACCAACGAGTCATCTCTCAACCATTGATAGCGTGCCACACATTTTTTTCAAATCTGATTTAATTAAGGATTCAGTGTTTTATTTACTAAGGACCATGATATGCACATCGCGTCTGATCCATTGGATTATCTTATTAACGCGTTTTAACTCTCATCCACTGGTCTATATTTTTTTTACTTTATTTTTTATTTTATTTTAATTGTTTTAAATTTCAAAAACTCATAGAAAATTCATTTTAACTTCAAAAAATCCAAACAAATTCTTAAAAATACTTTTGATTTTTCTCTTTCTGATTATTATTTTTCACAATTTTATTTTATGTTTTAATGTTTTTTTAATAATTTTTCACTTTATTTGAGTTGTTTTAAATGTTTAAAAATACTTTTATTAATTTTTAAATTTTGAAAAAAAATATGGAAGGATCCAATGACCTTTTGAAAAATATTGGTGACCTCATTTTATTTTTATTTCTGACTTTACTATTTTTTCACAATTTTTGGTTTATTTTGCCTATTTCTTTTAATTTTAAAAATAGTTGTTGACTTTTAAAAATTACCAAAAAATTTATAAATATATTTGAGCTCATTTCTGATTTTTCTATGATCTCATTGAATTTTTCTTAGATGTTTTGAATATAGTTGTTATTTTACCCTTTTATTTTCATTTAAAAAACCATTTTAAAAATATTTTTCTTTATTTTTTTATACAATTTTATTTTGTATATATTCTGGTTGATCTTGGACTATGAGATTTTGATCATAAACATTATTAACATTGTTGTACCCCAAAATTTTCCCTCTCTTTTCTCAAGACATTTCTCACAAAGATTTTCAAAAGCTCAAGTTTGCACAAGTACAAAGCAGACAAAAAGGGTATGCAGATGCAGGTAACTATGTTAAATTCAAAATCTAGTTCAGGCTACATGACTGATCGAAAGGAGTGGTTGGCAGATTTGGACAAATCGAAAAAGAAGCTTCAATCCACAAGCTTCGACTGGGCAATGGCTTCCTTCATGCATGCTTCGATCCACAAGGCAAGGGCTTCCTTCATGCTTGTTTTGATTCCACCTCTAAACCCTTCAATACATATACTTTCTACACTATGAATTACAATTTGTGGATTCGAAGAATATACAATGGTGGATTCAAAGGACATATAATTGGTCCATTCGAAGAACACATAAATGGTCCATTCGAAGGACATATAATTGGTCCATTTGAAGAACACACAATTTGTGGATTCGAAGAACATACATTGGTGGATTCGAAGAACACACAATATGGTCCATTTGAAGGACATACAATTGGTCTATTCGAAGAACACACAATTGCTGGATTCGAAGAACATACATTGGTGGATTCGAAGAACACACAATATGGTCCATTCGAAGGACATACAATTGGTCCATTTGAAGAACACACAATTGATGGATTCGAAGAACATATAAATGATCCATTCAAAGAACTCACAATTGGTGGATTCGAAGGACATACAATTGGTCCATTCGAAGAACACACAATTGGTGGATTCGAAGAACATACAATATGGTCCATTCGAAGGATATATAATATGGTCCATTCGAAGAACATACAATTGGTCCATTCAAAGGACATACAATGGGTCTGTTCGAAGAACACACAATTGGTGGAAACAAGTATTGTTTTGTCTTTTGATGAGTCTGGTCGAAGGCTGCTGAACAAAGTCTTATTTGATGCCAAGCCCAAGTTTGTTGTACTGTCCATATAACAGCCTAAAACCATGTCAAAAAATAGTCTGTTGTACTGCTATGAAACAGTCTTGCACCAAGCTGTTACAACACTCCAAAATTGCTGTAAAACAGTGCTGCTATGCTGCTTCTAATTTGCACTAAATTGGCATATAAAAGCTGCACCTCGAAAGCTATGAAAAGGAGATACCCGAACTGTTCAAATTTCATTTGTTTTCCCCCTAAAACCCCAACAAGACTCTTCTATAAATAAGATGTTTCACAACACATCTGAGGGGGCTTGGAGGTGGCTTTTCAGAGGGCTTTTTGACAAACAAAGAGAGGTTTTTTGGCAAGGCAAAGGGAGAAGAGAAAAAAAAAGGGAGAGGAGAGAACACTTAAAACACTATTAAACCCAGAACCAAAAAATACAACACCTCTGTTTGTTCTCTCTTTCGAATCCAAGCTTTCCTATCCTTCGAACTCAGGTTCCTTCCTTCCTTCAAATTCAAGAATATTCAGGGCAGAAACTCAAAGTTCAAAACACCAACTCCAGATTTAAGGTAAGTCTTCTTGACTTTAAATCTTTTCGTTTCAAGCATCATTGATAACTTTTTGTTTGTTTTCGTTTCTACCCTTTTGTTTGTTTTCATTTATTGTCGAGAACTAACCTGTACAGACCATAAAACAATATTGAAGTGAAAAATTATAGCATGGTTCGACACAAAGCCTTAGGATTAAATACCAACTGATTTTCACGCCCAAACGAAAGAAAACAAAAAAGGTTTGAATCGAAGGGTGTATGCTTCGATACACACTGACTTGCAGGACTAAACAAAAGAAAACAAAAAGGTGTGAATCGAAGGGTGTATGCTTCGATACACACTGACTTGCAGGCCCAAACGAAAGAAAACAAAAAGGGTGTGTGAATCGAAGGACACATGCTTCGAACGTTCTGTATGAATCGAAAGACTTGTTCTTTCTCTCTCTTTTCACTATTTTTTTCCTTTATATTTTCTTTCATTACTATTCAATATGGTTGTAATAATTAGGACTTTTATTGCTTTCCACCCCCCATTTGTAAATTTGTATACCCCATCTTTAAATTAGTAATAGCGTAGGACATTTATTTTCCATAATTTACCACTTTTATATAAAATGCTAGTAACTAGGATGTTTATGGCAAGACTAAAATCAACAAGTAGACAAGCGTAATTTCAAAGACAAAAATGCATGCAATCAAACACACTATTCACACATGTGCACCTCTAGGGTAATCTCGCTTGTTGCCTCAGAAAATAGTCATGTCCTTCGAATATAGGTGTTTTAGCAAAGACCCTCGATAAAAAATATTGTAGTCCCTCGATGTTGCCTCCGGTAAACAATCTAGTCCCTTATGAAAATTGCTAAAACGTCTCTTAAGTTTCCTTCTATGACTATACGATTGACCCACGCCCATCCCTTCACATCCAACGATGGGGATTCTTACCAATCAATGGTGAGATAGAAACATCTAAAGGAGGAGGAAAAGAACAAAGACCTTTTGAGTAGGTAGGACTCTCATAGTTGCTTGCTCGCAAAATAAAACCATTTCGACACTTACACTTTCAAAACATCTTTCAAAAACAAACATCTCTTTGAACTATTTTCAAAAACAACACTTTGTATGCATTCTTATAGAGACGGGAATCATTACAAAGTTAGCCGCAACAAAGACATTTTGAAAAATATTTTCAAACTTACACCCATCACAAAACACCTTTTCAAACAAAGAATTTTTTTGATCTAGCAAGCAACTAAGAGCCCGTAGATAAATACGGATGAAAAGGGTGCTAACACCTTCCCTTTTCATAATCTACCCCTCAAACTCAAGAAAACATCTCAAAGGTCTTTCCTGTTCTTTTCACCCTTTCCTTTATTGGATAAAAGAAAAGTCAGTGGCGACTCTTTCTATCCGCAATAATTGCAATCAAACGCAAAACAACCAAGTCAGTTCTCCCACCATATTACAGAACTGGAGTCTCTGCTGGGGACAACTTAAAAGTAGGGTTACCTTAGAGATAGATCACCTTTAAAATGCTTTCTTTGACTTGCTTGCTTTACATTTATGGGTCCTTGTTTGGGTTTGTATTGATCCTCTACCCGGATCTGGGGCACCTTTTTAGGTAAGTAGTAATAAATTATGGAGGTTGTACAGTGTAGATCGATATGGATAAAGTGATAGCTACGTTAGCGTGATACTATGGCTTGTACTAATGTTCCTTGAGTCAGTCAAGGATAATATCAGGCTTCCTTATAGTGTAATTAAGTGCTAACTTACCTTTAGAACCTTTAATTGACTCATCCTAAGCCATTAAAAAGTAGTGAGATAGTCGGCTTTGGTTCCGGTCGAAGACTGGTTGATACTCGATACTACACTCATTGAGATTGGACTTTTGGGATATTTTGGTTGAAATACTTCGGTGCTTGAGCTAAAACAATACTTAAAAGAAAGGTCAGTGATATGGGACTCCTTAGAACCCTGTTACTATTGATAGGACAGGTTGAGCCAACTAAACTTCAAGAGGGTACTTACCTTTGAAACCCATGCAAGCCTAAACCTAAGGACTTGTCTGCTTTGTGTGTATATGATTATTTGTATATAAAAACTTGTTTGCTTTGTATGTACATAACATCATGACATCATACCATAGCATTATCAATAACCATTTCAAGGATCTCAAGGGTATGTGATGCAAGGTTATGTTGAACTAGACATCTATCAAGGCGCAAGAGGATTTATTCTCCTATAAACCAAATGTTGTCAAAGACCAAAGCACGATAACTTGAGTTAAGGGCTATGACCCCCTTGACATGGTGAGATTAATTATCGTGGAAGGACATCCAACGATACGAAGTTCTCCAATCAAGGCGGGTACTTCTAAAATCTTCTTGTGTTTACCCTACGAGATCCTTGAAAAGATTTCATCCACATACCATGCATCATATCATGACGGGTTTTCCCCCATAAGTTTCTCATCTACTCACTGTTTATTTCAGTAGAGATGGCTCTAGAATAGACTGTCATAGATCTTCAGACCCAAAATGCTCAATTCCAGTAGATGTTCCTGAATCTGGCTAAAGGACAAGAGGACCTTAAGGCTCTCATCCTCAAAGACAAGAAGGAAAAGACAAAGAAACCAGTGGGTGTCTGGAATATGGGAAGGAGACTCTGAGGACCAGCAAAGCGGGCTCTAGAATTCGCAACTCCGTCCAACGAGGGGGAAAATCAAGAAGAAAAGACAAAAGAAAAGGACCACAGTCTAGAGTCCGATGAATAAGAGGCTGATTATGCTGAAGAGCAATATCCTTCTATTGATGACAAACATAAACAGCTGGAGGATCGTCTTAACACCATGGAAATTCAGAGAGTACCTGGTCCGGATTTTGAAGAATTAGGTTTGATTTCTGGAGTGGTCATTCCACCAAAGTTCAAGGTTCCCTCATTTTATAAATATGACGGAGTTTCATGTCCTAAGTTGCATCAGAGGTCTTATGTCCGGAAGATCCAACCTCACACCGCTGATAGGAATTTGTGGATGCATTTCTTCCAGGAAAGTTTATCGGGGACTCAATTGGAATGGTTCTCCCAGCTGGAGGGAACCAACATCCGCAACTGGGAGGATCTGGCTGTTGCTTTCTACAGGAAGTACCAATACAATGCTGACCTTGCTCTAACCCGTACATAACTCCAAAGCATGTATGTGACTTCTAGCGAGGGCTTCAAAGATTATGCCCAGAAATGGAGAGATCTTGCAGGAAGAGTCCAACCTCCTCTGTCTGATAGAGAGCTAGTAGATATGTTCTTGGGCACTTTGTCAGGACCATTTTTCAACCATCTGATCAGAAGCTCTTCAGCCGGGTTCACCGATCTGATATTGACAGGCGAAAGAGTAGAAGCTGGCATCAAGAGCGGTAAAATTCAAAAGGGTGCATCTTCAAGTGCAGGGAAGTAGCCTTTCAATGGGCAGAAAGAGTCTAATGTTGTGTACAACCAGAAGGGTTGTAACAAGAATAACCACGACCAATCTGTGAGGGCATTCCTAATCTCTAGTCCTGCATCAGTGCGACCACAACAACGAGGAAATCAGCACAGGCAAGATGAGCCCAAGAGACAGTTTACCAAAATCAACATGCCACTGTCTCAAGCATTGCAACACATGTTGAGGATTAATCTGATTACGTTGATAGGACCTCATCCAAACCCCAAAACTTCTTCTCCTAACTACAATCTTGATGCAATATGTGCCTATCATTCTGGAAGTCCTGGGCATGATACGAACGATTGTTGGGCGCTGGAGTACAAGATTCAAAATATGATTGATGCCAAGGAGATTGGGTTCGATCCTACCGAGACTCCCAATGCGATCACTGCTCCCATGCCAAATCATTGACAATGTTTAGTTCATTTTGAATTTTCAATTGTAATTTCTTTTGTTTATTCGAACACTTATCTGTTTTGTCAAACTTTGTTTTCATTAATGCATTGAATATGTTTGCCTTGAATTAATTCATTCATTGTCACTATATTTAAACTGTGCTTTCTACTTCTTTTATGATAATTCAACTCTCAACTACAAGTCTAAAGCCTTTAGAGGGAGGATGACGAAACTAATACCATAATCTCATACAGTATGCTTTTGGACAGACCTTGCTAACGAGGTACAAGCGTTCTTTCAATCCCTAAATCCTGGAGTTATAAGCAAGATGATCCCTAGTCAAACCCTTTGAGCCAAAGAAGTAGGAGTTTTTCTTTTTCACACAAATTTAAACCTTTAATCAAAACCCGGGGCAGGGTTAGTTTCTCAGTTAATTCAAATGCGTGTTCAGTCACAAGCTTTCACTTTATACACAACGAAGGACATAAAAAACGTCCTTCTTACTCAAAATGGTTCCCCATGAAATAGGCAGTCATGTCTCTCAAAAGAAAAGCCCACAAAGTCAAAACCTATGAAGGAGACTCAAGGAAAACTGGGGCATCTCGCTGACTATAATCTCAAAACAATCAGGAAAAAATAGGGACAGTAAATCAAAAAGAGGGCGCTATAAATCCTCGACAAACATGAAAAATGTTGCAAAAAATGACTGCCTTCACGAATAAAATTAACTTGTCTGAACCATCACCAAAATGTCATTCCAGACTCAATTGGAATTCAAAAAATACGCAATTAGTTGATAATGGGGCTGAAGAACATCATAAAGAATGGGAGGATACAAATACACTTTGAGCCTTATCCTTTGTTTCTTAAACCGTAAACCAGACCACATTACAACCCTTTAAAAGTCCTAATTGAAGCATGGGTTAGTTCGAAAGCATACTGTTACAAAAGGTATCCTGACTCCTGCAAGGCTTATTGTAAATTCCGAGTTGAATTCATATTCTTACAAAATTCTCTTATCTGCTAAAAATGCATTTTCAAAACTTTAAGAAAAACATAAACTTTGAATTATTTTAAATACCGTTGTTTGCATATAGCTATTTGTTTGACAACAGAGAAATTCACATGACGAATATCTAATGAACGAAAATCCTCTCAAGAAATATAATAAATTCAAATGGAAAACACTCCATAGTCAAAGGCGCATAACATGATTATTATCCAACCCATCCGGGGAAGTCAAGTCAAGGTTCCAAGAAATCTCTCATAGCCAGGGACAGGTCTGCATCTGAATCGCTTGGGGCATGGAACATGAATTCCAGCAAAGGGCCACGTACGACCAAGCACACATTGTCTAGAAGTGATACAACACTTACTACTATGGACAACGAAAAATCCCCATAAAGTATCTTTCATAAGGTGATCCATGGTAAAGTCGCCAAAGCCTCCTCTATAAGGTTATCCCCACAGAATAGTCTTCAGAAATAAAGGTAAAAACCCCACAAGGCCAAGTTCATGGATATCCCCACAGAGTTGGATCCATGCAATCACCAGCCAGAATTTTAACCTCCAGAAAACTACTCCCCAGCTGAATTGGTCTTAAGAGGAAGCCTTGAGGATTTTTGCCAGAAGAAAACACTTCCCCAGCAGATTGTCAAACAGGTTTATTTCCCCAATAAACTACAAATCCATCAGACCAATACAAATCAACAGACAAAACCCATTAATCCCCGGTAGAGTCATTGATATCCCCAACGAATTTGTTATATCCTCAAAAGTTACTAAAACCTTGACCTGACCAGATATTAGTTTAACTTATTCAAATCACTAACAAAATTCCTCTTCCCCAGTAAAGTTTGCCACTATCCCCCGTGAGTTTCTGCAAAGCCTGGAAGCCAATCAGATAACAGTTAACTTCTTTATCCCCAACAAGTTGTTAACTTCCATTATCTCCAATTAAGAGATAACTCCCCTGTAGAGCAACAAACAACTAAAACTCTTGAACTCTTTTCCCCGAGCAAAAATCAACACTCTCCATATAGATTTCTCAAGCCAAAGCCAATTTTCCCCAACTGATTTTTCCTCAAACAATAAAATTGGAATCCCCAATGGAAACATTCTAAGCAAGGTTTGAAGATGTGTGTGATACGGTGGGAGAACTGACTTGGGTGTTTTATGTTTCATCGCAATTGTTGCGGTTAGCAAGAGTTGCCACCGACTTTTCTTTTATCCAAAAGGAAAGTCTAAAAAGAACAGGAAAGACCTTTGAGATTATTTTTAAGTTTGGGGGGTAGATTATGAAAAGGGAAGGTATTATCACCCTTTTCATCCATAGTTATCTATGGGCTCTTAGTTTCTTGATAGATCACTTGATTTGTTTTAAAAATGTGCTTTGTGTGTGTAATACGGTGGGAGAACTGACTTGGGTGTTTTGCGTTTTATTGTAATTGTTGCGGTTATCAGGAGTCACCACCCACTTTTATTTTATCCAAAAGGAAAGGTTGAAACGAAAAGGAAAGACCTTTGATATTATTTCTGAGTTCGGGGGGTAGATTATGAAAAGGGAAGGTATTAGAACCATTTCCATCCATAATTATCTATGGGCTCTTAGTTTCTTGCTATATCACTTCCTTTGTTTGAAAAATGTGCTTTGTGTGGTTTTTGAAAGTATTTTAAGAAGGCACCATTGTTTTAAGCAAACTTTGCAATAGTTCTCGTTCGTAAGAACGTATACAACGTGTTGAACTTTAGAAAATATTTTATGTTTGGAAAGTGTTTTGAAAGTTTTTTGAAAGTGTTTTTGAAAGTGTTGGTGTTTGTTTTTGAAAACAAGCAAGAGTGTTTGATTTGAAAATGAGAAAGCAACTAGGAACAATCTACCTACTCAAAAGTCTTACTTCATTTCTTCCTTTTCTTTGATATTGCTATATTACCATTGATTTGGTAAGAAGCCTTATCTTTGGATGTAAAGGTACGGGCGTGGGTCATCGCATAGTCATGATAGAAATGTTGTGAGATATCTTAGCATTTCTCTTTGAAGGACTAAGATCATTTGAAAGGCAACATTTGTAGCGTCATCGAGGGACTATGATCTTGTATTTTTTATCCTTTTTTTGCTAAGATATCCCACATGCATAACATGACTATTTTTCATAAGGCAACAAGTGGAGTTAACCGTAGAGGTGCATGTGTGCAAAGTGTGTTTGATTGCATGCATTTTTGTCTTTTGATCAGAGTGGTCTACTTGTTGATTTTATCTTGCCATACACTCTAATTACTAACATTTTGCATAAAGTCAAAAGTGCAGAAAGATAAAATCCTACATTATTACAACCATATTGAATTGCATGAAAATATAAAGGCAAAAATAAGGTAAAAGCAAGAAAAATGAATCTTTCGATTTAGGGCAGCAAACCCTTCGATTCTGCACTTTCTGACTCTCTTCGATCTGGCCTGAAAAGGGGGTGAAGGCATGACTTTCGATTGGGGCCTGGAGGCTAGCATATTGTGTCTTTCGATTGTGGCCTGGAGGCCAGCATGTTGTGTCTTTTGATTGGGGCCTGGAGTCCAGCATGTTGTGTCTTTTGTTTGGAGCCTGGAGGCCAGCATGTTGTGCCTTTCATTTGACCTGATGGTTAGTATGGAAGTCAGAGGCTTCGTTTTTAACTCTTTCCTCCTGTTTCTTTCGTTTGGGGCATAAAATGGAAACATGGCCTAAGGCCATGCTAGCCTTTGTCTTGTGGCCAAACCAAATATTAAAGTATATTTAATGAAACTCAAGCAACAAGAAACAAAAAGATTAGCCAGAAAAATAGATTCAAAGGGTTTAAATGAAAGGGATACAAAATATAATATACATGTTATGATTGAAACGAAGGATGCAAGGGTAAGAGTAACTTACCTTTCTTCCGCCTTGAATGGGAGTGGGACCTTGAGTGGATGCCCTGGGTGCTTGATTCGAAAGAGGGGGCCTGAAACAAAGCCTTGGATGTTGTGTTCAAAGGAGGAAAGAAAGCAAGTGTGATTCTTCTTTCCACTGGATTCGAAAGAGACTGAATGGTGGTTGTTCTTCAGAATCGAAGGAGGTGACAATGGGATTCTGGGTTTGATTTCACAAGTGTTGAAGGGACTTGAGAGATTTTTTGTGTGTGATAAATTTGAAGATATGTTCCCCTCCTCTTCTTTTTTCTTTTCTCTCCTCCTTTTCGATGTGCTAATGAACTCTCTATTTATAGAGAGAAAATTTTTGAATGAGCAGCTTGGTGAAAGAATAAAATATAGTTTCTTTGAAAGGCCAACATCCACTTGTGTAACCTTTTTACAATCCAAAGATAAAGTACCAAAATCAATGGTTTAGATGGGTGGCTCCTAGTTTATAGGGGGAAAATATGCATAAGAGACAGGCGGAAGGCTCAAAAACTTTTCTAAAAAGTAGCATTATACTATTAAGTGCAAGTTGGCTTGAAGAACATTTTAATATGGAGTGTGGCAAAAGTTGAAGGAATATGTAGCCTGACATATGGAGAACTTGACCCTTAGATCGAATACCCTATCTTTCGTTTTGGCCCTACAGATCCAGCCTTTGACCAAACTCAAGAGTAAACGAAATTGAATATTTCAAACAATGGTCTGTCTTTCGATTTGGCCATATTCAACTGCATGTACCATTTTGAACCCTTTTGTTTTTTATTATGTAAGTACAACCTTCGACCAAACTCAAGGTAGGAAAAACTAAATATTCCCCATAATGGCATGCCTTTCTATTGGGGCCATATTCAGTTGCATGTACTACTTTGAATAGGCAAGAAAATCTCAATGGCATAGTCAAAACGAAAGGAACTCTGGATTACCTTCTTACTTCACCTACAGAAGCCAAATTCCCTAAATGAAGCAAAGGAACCAAGCTTGCTCAAAGAAGCCAGATGCCTAAACCAAGGATGTAACGAAAGCTTGTATTCAAAAGAGCCCACCTGCCCAAGAAATGTAACCAAAGCTTTGTATTGAAGGGGGCCACACGCCCAAATGAAGAATGCATGCAGTGGTAAAGGGAACAAACAAATCTTGCAACAAGGGGCCACAAGCCCAAACGAAAGAGGTATGCTAGGGTTGCAAAGATGCCAAGTCAAAAGAGGCATGCAGGAAGAAAATTTGAGCAATCGAAGGATGCCCAAAAGGAGGCTTTTTGCCTTGGAATCGAAGGAGGCTACAAGAGGCTGTTTGCCTTGTGCCAGCTGGCCCCGTGGGGGCCTTTTACATGCAAGAATGAATTTGTGACTCAATCGAATGCTTGTATGCAGCAAAACTTGTCCAATCAAAGCAGGCTTGTAGGCAGCAAAACTTGTCCAATCGAAGCAGGCTTGCTGGCAGCTAATTTTGAGAAATCGAAGGAGGTGCAAAGTCCAATCGAAGGGGCTGAATCGAAGGAGGCCTATTTTTCTCCAAATTTGTCAAAATGTTATTTTTATCTATTTTCTCCCTTTTTGAAAGTTTCCTTTAAATTCTGGTACTGGAAAATCCCAATGCACTTGTGCAAGCTTAAATCTTGAGAATCTTTGTGAGAAAACCTTTGATAATTGACAGGGAAAATTTTGGGGTACAACAGCTGCCCCTGTTCAATCTTCTTACACCTAAAGAGTTAGATTGGAAAATCTGTCGTTCGTGACTTGAAGGTGGAAGATGATTGAACACTAGAGTGACCAGAAATTTGCACTCGAAGATGTTGTGGTTGATTGTGTAGGGGATGGCCTTAAAGATACCATTTGGAGAAATGATGGAGAGTTGTCGCAGATGGGCTTATAGATGCCATCCAAAGGTGACTATTGACAGAAATTAGACAAGTCTAAAATACTGACTTCAACTGGAGAAGAAAATCAAAATAAATCTTTAGAGCGATTTATCTGAACCAGAGGATATGTCTACCACCAAGAATCGGGATAAACCATTGAGATATTTAAACTGAATCGAAAGAGGTCTTGAAGGAAGTGTTTGTCATTTAGGTAAGCAACCTTCCCTATTTTGGGGATTGATCTACAATCAATTTGCTCACAGAAGAATGTCTTGTTTTTTATAATGACACATGATGAATGAATCTTGGACGATTACTACCTCAGAAAGATGATGAAGGGATCTTGGACGATTGCTACCTCAGCAGGATGATGAAGGAATCTTGGACGAATGCTACCTCAGCAGGATGATAAAGGAATCTTGGACACGATTACTACCTCAGCAAGACGATGAAGGAATCTTGGACGATTACTACCTCAACAGGATGATGAAGGAATCTGAGATGATTTCTACTCCAAAAAGATGATGAAGGAATCTTGGACGATTACTACCTCAGCAGGACGATGAAGGAATCTTGGACGATTACTACCTTAAAAAGATGATGAAGGAATCTAAGACGATTGCTACTCCAAAAAACCGATGAAGGAATCTTTGACGATTATTACCTCAGCAGGATGATGAATGAATCTTGGATGATTACTACCTCAATAGGATGATGAAGGAACCTTGGAGGATTACTACCTCAGCAGGACGACGCAGGAATCTGAGACGATTGCTACTCCAAAAATATGATGAAGGAATCTTGGATGATTACTACCTCACAGGATGATGAAGGAATCTTGAATGATTACTACCTCACCAGGATGATGAAGGAATCTTGGACGATTACTACCTCAGCAGGATGATGAAGGAATCTTAGACGATTGCCACCTCAACGGATGATGAAAGAATCTGAGACAATTTCTACTCCAAAAAGATGATGAAGGAATCTTGGATGATTACTACCTCAGCAAGATGATGAAGGAATCTTGGACGATTACTACCTCAGCAGGATGATGAAGGAATCTGAGACAATTTCTACCTCAACAGATGATGAAGGAATCTGAGACGATTACTACACCAAAAAGATGATGAAGGAATCTTGGACGATTACTACCTTAGCAGGATGATGAAGGAATCTTGGACGATTACTACCTCAGCATGATGATGAAGGAATCTGAGACGATTTCTACCTCAACGGATGATGAAGGAATCTGAGACGATTTCTACTCTAAAAAGATGATGAAGGAATCTTGGAAGATTACTACCTCAGCAGGTTGATGAAGGAATCTTGGACGATTAATACCTCAGCAGGATGATGAAGGAATCTGAGACGATTGCTACTCCAAAAAGATGATCAAGGAATCTTGGACGATTACTACTCCAATAGGATGATGACCTTTATCTGTTGACCTTTTCCTGAAAAGGTAAAGGAAATGTTGTATGCAACGTCATGATGAATGAGATGCATTATGTAATGATGTTATCAAAAATGAGATTATGGTGTATGCATTTATTATGTGTGTAAATATGATGCATGAAATGTGAAATGTTATTGAAGTGTATCTTTGTCTGGGAAAATAAATCCTTGACAAATGTTGGGGAGTCATTAAATCCCGACTTTCCATTGAAGAGTAGGTGTGTCTTTAAACTTTGCTTAGAATGTTTCCAACGGTGATTCCTGTTTTGTTGAGGAAAACTCCGCTGGGGAATATTGAAAACTTTGTAGAGAGTGTTGATTCCTGCTCGGGGAAAAGAGATCAGGAGTCTCGGTTGTCCGTTGCTCTACCAGGGGTTATCTCTTGAAAGTTAGATGTTATCTGGTCGGGTCCAGGTTTCAATAATTGATAAAGTCGAACTATTATCTGGTCGGGTCCAGGCTTTAGTAACTTAAATTTAAGATTAATTATTATCTAGTCGGGTCCAGGTTTCAGTAACTCAAACTGTTATCCGGTCGGGTCCAGGTTTCAGCAATTGATAAAGTCAAACTATTATCTGGTCGGGTCCAGGCTTTAGTAACTTAAAATTGAGATAAACGGTTATCTGGTCGGGTCCAGGTTTTAGTAACTCAAACTGTTATCCAGTCAGGTCTAGGTTTCAGCAATTGATAAAGTCAAACTATTATCTGGTCGGGTCCAGGTTTCAGCAATTGATAAAGTCAAACTATTATCTTGTCGGGTCCAGGCTTTAGTAACTTAAAATTGAGATTAACTGTTATATGGTCGGGTCCAGGTTTCAGTAATTCATAAAGTCAAACTATTATCTGGTCGGGTCCAAGCTTTAGTAACTTAAAATTTAGATTAACTGTTATCTGGTCGGGTCCAGGTTTCAATAACTCAAACTATTATCTGGTCGGGTCCAGGTTTCAGCAATTGATAAAGTAAAAGTAATATCTGGTCGAGTCCAGGCTTTAGTAACTTTAAAATTGATATTAACTATTATCTTGCCGGGTCCAGGTTTCAGTAACTCAAACTGTTATCCGGTCGGGTCCAGGTTTCAGCAACTAATAAAGTCAAACTAATATCTGGTCAGGTCCATGCTTTAGTAACTTAAAATTGAGATTAACTGTTATCTGGTCGGGTCCAGGTTTCAGAAACTCAAACTGTTATCTGGTCGGGTTCAGGCTTCACAATGACTTGATTGAAGAGATAAAGTTGAATTGATATCTGGTCGTGTCCAGGCTTCACAACAACTTATTGAAATTAACTGTTATCTTGTTGGCTTCCAGGATTCACGGTAACTTATTGAATTTGATTATTATCTGGTCGGATTCCAAGCTTCATAACAAATTCTTGAAAGGATGAAGTTAAACTGATATCTGGTCGGGTCCAGGCTTCACAACAACTTACTGAAGTTAACCGTTATCTGGTTGGCTTCCAGGCTTCTCGGTAACTTGTTGGGGATTGTAGAGTAGTCTAATGAAGAAGAAGAGTTGTGGTCCTTTGATTTGTAGTAGTCGGAGAGGCAAACTCAAACTGGGGAATCCTACTGTTTGTTGGGGAAATAAACCTTGTTTCCAGTCTGTTGGAGAGGTGGTGAATTCACTGGGGAATATCCTCGAGGATTCTTGAGGTTGACTCAGTTGAAGAAAACGTTTTCAGAGATTAAACTCTAGCTGGGGGTCATCCTATGAAAAGGAGTTTGGGGAGATTTGTCACTGCCCCTAGTAACAAGTGTTGGTGGCACTGCCAGGAATTAATTGACTATATGTAACCCTTTGTTGGGATTTGCGTTCAATGCCCCAAGTGATGGAGATGGAGACTTTCCCCTGGTTATTCAGAACTTCTTGAGAGATTTCTTGGAATCTTGACTGGACTTCCCCTAGGTGTGTTTGATAGTGACATGTCATGCCCCCTTGTTGATAGGAGATTTGTCATTGGAAATGTCATCACACTTGAAGTGATTTTGTTCACCGAGACAACTTTCGTTCGCTGGATATTTGTTGTGTGAATTTCTCTGTTGTCAAACAAATAGCCATATGCAAACAACGATATTCAAATAATGCGAAGTTTATGATTTTCTTATAGTTTTAAAAATGCATTTTTAGCAAGAAATTTTGTACGAAAATTCAACTCAGGATTTTAGAGTAAAGCCTTACAGGAGTCAGGATACCTTTTTGTAACAGTGTGCTTTCAAACTAACCCATGCTTCAATTAGGACTTTTGAAGGGTTGTAACTGGGCTTGGTTCACGGTTTATGAAACAAATGATAAGGCTCAAAGTATATTTGTACCCACCCGTTCTTCGTGATGCTCTTCAGTCCTAAACTCAGTTAATTGTACCTTTGAACTCCAATTGAGTCTGGAATGACGTTTTGGTGATGGTTCAGACAAGTTTAGTTTATCGGAAGGTAGTCATTTTTTGCAATATTTTTTATTTTGTTGAGGATTTGTAGTGACCTCTTTTTTAATTTGTTATCCCTGACTTTTTCCTGACTGTTATTCTTTTGAGATTACAGTCAGCAGGATTCCCCGGTTTTTTTTAAAGTCACCTTCGTAGGTTTTGATTTAATGGGATTTTCTCTTGAGAGATAATGACTGCCTATTTAGTAGGGAACCATCACTGTCTTTTGATTCCATAGGAAAGTTTTTGATTTCATTTGTTGTATTACGAGATGAGAGCTTACGATTTGAACGCGTATTGGAATTAACTGAGAGACTACCCTTCCCCAGGTTTTGATTAAAGGTTTCAATTTGTGTAAAAAAGAGAACTTCTACTTCTTTGGATCGAAGGGGTTGACCAGGGATTATCTTTCTTATAACTCCAGTGTTTAGGATTTGAAAGAACGCCTGTACATTGTCACCAAGGTCTGTTCAAAAGCATACTGTATGAGATTATGGCATTATTTTTGTCATCCTCCCTCTAAATGCTTGTAACTTTTAGCAAGAGTTGAATGTCATAAAGAGAGTAAAAAGCATAGTTTAAAAGTAATGAAAACAAATGGATTAATTCAAGACAAACATATGCAATGCATTAATGAAACAGAGTTTGACATTAATAGATAATTGTTTGAATAACAAAAGAAATTACAATTGAAAATTTAAAATGAACAAGACGCTCTCAATGATTTGGCATAGGAGCAATGATCACATTTGGAGTCTCTGGAGAGTCGAATTCAATCTCCTTGGCATCAATCAAGTCTTGAATTTTGTTCTTCAAAGTCCAACAGTTGTCAGTGTCATGTCCGGGACTTTCAGAATGGTAGGCACATCTTACGCTTGGATTGTACTTAGAAGAGGAGGTATCGGGGTTTTGAGGAGGATCCTTTAGTGTGATCAGTTTCACCTTCAGCAAATGTTATAATGCTTGAGACAAAGGCATGTTGATGTTAGCGTACTTCCTTTCTTGATATCTTACCCTACGCCTATTGCCTTGTCTTTGTTGAACAGGTGTAGGATTAGAGATCAGGATTTCCCCTACATGTTGGTCATGACGAATCTTTTAACCATACACAACATTGGACTCTTTCTTCCCATTGTATGGTTTTTTCAGAGCATCGGAGGGTGTAACTACTTGGATCTTTCCGCTTTTTATGCCAGCTTTGACCCTTTGGTCGATCAGTATTATCTCGGTGAACTTGGATGAGGAGCTTCTGATTAGGTGATATAAGAATGGTCTTGTTAAAGTTCCCATGAAGATGTTAATCAGCTCCCCGTCAGTTAAAGGGGGATGCACCCTACCATCCAGATCTCTCCACTTTTGGGCGTATCCTTTGAAACTCTCGTTGGAACCCATGGTCATGTTCTGCAATTGCACACGAGTTGGTGCAAGATCAGCGTTGTATTGGTACTGCTTGTAGAAAGCAGCAGCTAGATCCTCCCAGGTGTGGATGCGAGAACTCTCCAATTGATATAAACATTCAAGTTGAGTCCCTACTAGGATCTCTTGGAATAAATGGATCCAAAGCTTCAGATCAGTAGTGTATGGTTGAATCTTGTGAACATAGGACTTTAAGTTCATCTTGGGGCAAGAGACTCCATCATACGGGGAAAAGGTAGGGATTTTGAATTTTGGTGGGATGAGCACTCCGGAAACTAAACCCATGTCTCCTAAGTCCAAGCCAGACACAACATCGATCTCTACAACTTTTAGTCTGTCTTCAAGTTGTTTGTATTTTTCATCCGCGGTGGATACCGCTCCTCAGACGAGGCATCATCGTCAGTAGCTATGTTATCTCTAATGCTTCCAGCTTCCTCTTCTTGACTGTCTTTAGAAGAAGTATCTTATTTTTGAACTAGCTGGGCATGCCCCTTTGACCTTCTCCTCACGTTGAGGATGACCGACTTTTTCTTCTTCTTGCTCTCTTTGGTGAAGAGTGTTTTCAGATTTTCCTGCCCCTTGGCCAAGTTCATGAGCACTTGTTGGAACTCAACGTTTTGATCTTGGAGATCTTTAACTGTTTGCTCTAGAGCCATCTCTATTGAAATAAACTGTAAGCAGATGTGAAAACTTGTATGGGAAAACCAGTTATGGTATGATGCATGATATGTGGATGCATGTTTTCAAGGATTTCGCGGGGTAAATACAAGAAATTGTTAGAAGATGAACTTTGATCAACATCTTTGATTGGAGAACTTTGTATCGGTGGGTGTCCTTCCACTAGAATTAAGCTCACCATGTCAAGTGGGTCATAGCCCTCGACTCAAGTTTGTTGTACTTAATCTTTGACGGTGTTTGGTTAGAGGAAAATAAATCCTCTATCCCTTTGATAAATGTATGGTTCAATGTGACCCTGCATAATAGACCCTTGAGATCCTTGAAATGGTTATTTAAAATGCTATGATATGATGTCATTATGTTATGTACAAGTATGCAAAGTAAGCAAGTACAAATAATCATATTCACACATAGCATATAAGTTCTTAGGTTTAGGCTTGCATGGAGTCTTATAGGTAAGCACCCTCTTGAATTTTAGTTGGCTCAAGCTATCCTCTTAAAAGTAATGGGTTCTAAGGAGTCTCATATCACTGACCTTTCTTTTAGGCATTATTCTAGCTCAAGCCCCGAAGTATTGCGGCCAGAATATCCCAAAAGTCTAATCTCAATGAGTGTAGCATCGAGTATCAACCAATCTTCGGTCAGAACCAAAGCCGTCCATCTCACTACTTTCTAGTGGCTTAGTATTAGTCAATTAAAAGGTTCTACAGGTCAGTTAGTGCTTAATGACGCTAAGGAAGCCTAATTTTATCCTTGACTGACTCAAGGAACATTAGTACAAGCCAAAGTGTCAGGCTAACGTAGTTACCACTTCGTCCATATCGGTCTACATCGTACAACTTCCATGATTTATTGCTACTTACATAAAACGTGCCCCAGATCTGGGTGTAGGATCTTTAACAGTAACCCAAACAAGGACCCAAAATGTAAAGCAAGCAAGTCAAACCATGAAAATCAAGTAAAGGTGATCTAGCCCTAACGTAACCCCACTTTTAAGAATTTCCCCAGCAGAGTTGCCAATTCTGTGATACGATGGGAGAACTGGCTTGGTTGTTTTGCGTTTGATCGTAATTATTGTGATTAGCAAGAGTCGCCACCGACTTTTCTTTTATCCAAAATGAAAGGCTGAAAAGAACAGGAAAGCCCTTTGAGATTATTTCTGAGTTTGGGGGGTAGATTATGAAAAGGGAAGGTATTAGCACCCTTTTTATCCATAGTTATCTATGGGATCTTAGTTGCTTGGTAGATCACTTGCTTTATTTGAAAAATGTGCTTTGTGTGGTTTTTTAAAGTATTTTGAAAAGGTGCCATCATTTTAGGCAAACTTTGCAATAGTCCTCGTTCGTAAGAACGTATACAAAGTGTTGAACTTTTGAAAATATTTCATGTTTGGAAAGGGTTTTGAAATTGTTTTGAAAGTGTTTTTGAAAGTGTTGGTGTTTTTTTTTTGAAGATAAGCAAGAGTGTTTGATTTGAAAATGATAAAGCAACTAGGAGCAATCTACCTACTCAAAAGTCTTACTTCATTTCTTCCTTTCCTTTGATATTGATATCTTACCATTGATTTGTTAGGAAGCCTTATCTTTGAATGTAAAGCAACGGGCGTGGGTCATCGCATAGTCATGATAGCAATGTCGTGAGATATCTTAGCATTTCTCTTTGAGGGACTAATATCAGTTGAAAGGCAACATTTGCAGCGTCATCGAGGGACTATGATCTTGTATTTTTTATTGTCTTTTGCTAAGATATCCCACATGCATAATATGAATATTTTTCATAAGGAAACAAGTGGAGTTAACTCTAGAGGTGCATGTGTGCAAAGTGTTTTTGATTGCATGCATTTTTGTCTTTTGATCAGAGTGGTCTACTTGTTGATTTTATCTTGCCATAAACTATAATTACTAACATTTTGCATAAAGTCAAAGTTGCAGAAAGATAAAATCCTACATTATTACAACCATATTGAATTTCATGAAAATATAAAGGCAAAAATAAGGTAGAAGCAAGAAAAATGGATCTTACAATTTAGGGTAGCAAACCCTTCGATTCTTCACTTTCTGACTCTCTTTGATCTGGCCTAAAAAGGGGTGAAGGAATGACTTTCGATTGGGGCCTGGAGGCTAGCATATTGTGTCTTTCAATTGGGGCCTGAAGGCCAGCATTTTGTGTCTTCCGATTGGGGCCTAGAGTCCAGCATGTTGTGTCTTTCGTTTGGGGCCTGGAGGCCAGCATGTTGTGTCTTTCGTTTGGCCTGAAGGTTAGTATGGAAGCCGGAGGCTTCATTTTTAAGTTTTTCTCCTGTTTCTTTCGTTTGGGGCATAAAATGGCAACATGGCCTAAGGCCATGCTAGCCTCTGTCTTGTGTTCCAACCAAATATTAAAGTATATTTAATGAAACTCAAGAAACAAGTAACAAAAAGATTAGCCAGAAAAATAGATTCAAAGGGTGTAAACGAAAGGGAGACAAAATATTATATACATGTTATGATTGAAACGAAGGATGAAAGGGTAAGAGTAACTTACATTGCTTCATCCTTGAATGAATGTGGGACCTTGAGTGAAGGCCCTGTGTGCTGGATTTGCAAGAGGGGGCCTGAAACAAAGCCTTGGATGCTGAATTTGAATGAGGAAAGAAAGCAAGTGTGAGGCTTCTTTCCACTGGATTCGAAAGAGACTGAAGGGTGGTTGTTCTTCAGAATCGAAGGAGGTGACAATGGGATTCTGCGTTTGATTTCACAAGTGTTGAAGGGAATTGAGAGATTTTTTGTGTGTGAGAAATTTGAAGATATGTTCCCCTCCTCTTCTTTTTTCTTTTCTCTCCTCCTTTTCTATTTGAAAATGAACTCTATATTTATAGAGAATTTTTTTTTGAATGAGCAGCTTGGTGAAAGAATAAAATATAGTTTCTTTGAAAGGCCAACATCCTCTTGTGTCAACTTTTTATAATCCCAAAATAAAAGTACCAAAATCAATGGTTTAGATGGGTGGCTCCTAGTTTATAGGGGGAAAATATGCAGAACATACGTGCACAAGGCTTAAAAACTTTTCTAAAAAAGTAGCATTATACTATTAAGTGCAAGTTCGCTTGAAGAACATTTTAATATGGAGTGAGACACGAGTTGAAGGCCTATGTAGCCTGACCTATGGATAACTTGACCCTTGGATCAACTAACTTGTCTTTCGTTTTGGCCCTACAGATCCAGACTTCGCCAAACTCAAGATCAAACAAAATTGAATGTATCCAACAATAGTCTGTCTTTCGTTTTGGCCATATTCAACTGCATGTACCATTTTGAACCCTTTTATTTTTGATTATGTAAGTCCAACCTTTGACCAAACTCAAGGCAGGATAAATAAAATATTCCCCACTGTTGTACCCCAAAATTTGCCCTCCCATTTCCTCAACATTTTCTCATCACCAGACCTTTGAAGATCAAGATCCAGTTAGGGTTTCCTCTGCTCAAGACTTCTCCTTGCACTGTTGACCCAAATTAGGGTTTGTGTTTGCACAAAGATGTTTTGACCTAAAAAGCCTAAGATGACTTTCATGCTTCATGTTGGACTCCCAAGTTTATCCATACCAAGTTTCAAGTCTTGATTCCAAGTTTTACCCAGTCAATTGGACAATTGACCTAGAAATCAGATGTATTGGGGAAAAAGTCAACTGTGGCCAATTGATAGTCAAACCTCATGAAAATTGACCCACATCAACATTATGAACTCACATGGACCATTTGATCAAGTTTGGATCACAATTCCACAAGAAATTTGATCAGATCACCAAAAGGGTAAAATGGTCATTTTTAGGGTTTTGACTGCACAAAGGCAATTTTTGACTGTTTGACTTAGCCAATGGCAAACCAAGATCACATATGGACTCAAGGACCCCATGGAATTGTCTTGACATTCTCAACAAGCTCAAAAGATCCCAAGTACACAAGATTGACAGTTGAATTTCCCAGTCAATTGATCAATTTTGACTGTATACTGAGAAGTCAAACTTTGACTTTTTGGTCAAAATTAAGAGTCAAGATTCATTTTTCATCAAAACATGCTAAATCATGAAACTTTTTCACCAAGAAACCAAGAAATGCAAATTAGGGTTTAAAATGGAATTTTTCATAACTTCGAATTTTTCTAAGTTATGGAAAACCCTAATTTTTTCCCAACTTTGCCCCACTTTTTCACCATGATTCATTTGGATTCAAACAAAAGTCAAAACATGAAAGTTGTAGCTTGTTGCATAATCTACAACTTTTATTCACAAAATTTTCTCATTTGAAGCTTGTATCTCAAGTTACAAATTTTTTAATAAGGGCACTAAACCATTCTTAACTTAGTGAATTTTTGACCTATTTTGACAAGTTTTTCTACCCCACTTCAAGGCCATTTTCCATACACTTCCACTTGGAATTTCAAATTTCACTTCAAAGATGGATTGTAGTACACATTCCAAGCTTTCCAAAATGTCCAAGAACTTCTCAAACCACCTCATGGTTAGGGAGAATCGAATTTCACAATATGGCAAAAACTCACTTTGTTCATGACCAAGTTACATGTCCATAACCTTGCAATTTGAACTAAGCATGCTTTAAGCTAGATTACAGGTCCTTAAACCAAGTTACACTCAATAATTTAATGCATATTCTTTGTGCCAAGACCATGTTCTTTGAGCTAAAGCATTGTATGAAGGTTTAATCCATTTTTAGATAAAGCATAATATCCATTCTTGGAAAGTTGCACTTTATGTCAAATTGAAAATCCAACAAGTACATTGCAAATCTGATTGGCACAAGATTATGAGCATAACACACTGATCAAGAGAAGCTTTGCAACAGGATTAGGGGTCCTCTACATGCCTAGAAACACAAGTTGGCATTTGTTGCTTAAAGTTGAAGAAAAGTGCCATAACACATACCAACTTCCATCTCAGCTTACACACACTTAGACAAAGTTATCAAACACATTCCAAAGATCACAACCAAGCTAATACACGAGCCCTTAGCCTTCAAAACACCCTCCATCTCAGAATCACTCTCAAATTGCAAAAATAGGGCAGGCCCTGCAGTTTGAGTGCTATCTCTCATTTCTCTCGAGCTCTCTTGCCCAAACCAGTTCACACACCTTCCCTAACATCTATGCAAGCTAACCAAAAGCAAAAGCACGACCTGTAATCCCTCTAACCACTTCCACCATTTTCATATTTCTGACTTGTAGGTGAAGTTCTCTAGCTCGATTCAGAAGCTTTCAAGACAAAGTAAACATTGGAATAGCATCCCTGGACCTCAAGGAAGCTTTTCCAATCATCACCTTGCACTGAAAGTTCCTACATTTCCAGATAGAACTTCAGCTGAACAGGTATCTTGGTGAATTCGTATCTCTCTTATTAGGCATTGTTAGCTTTAGATTTGTGAAGAAAACATGTCACAATCATAGCCCTGAACATGCCCATATGATTAGATTTCATTTATATTATGTGTGCTTAGAGAATTTTATGTCTGAACATTGATAAAAAATTAGGTCAGGATTTGGGAGAGAAGAAATTCTCTCTCATTTCTGAGAGTTAGATTGACTTCTTTATATGTCTAGAATCGTGGTTTCAAGCTCTACAGGTTTCATGTTGGAAGATTTGGCAAAAGATCAAAGGATCAGGAGTTAAGGATTGGTGAAGAAAGGCGCGTATTTTTTGAATTTGTTTGGTCTGAAGGTTGAAGACAACCATTTTCTGGGCTGGGCCTGTTTGTTATTCCTTTTCACACCACTTTTCTTATTTTACACCCCCTGAGCCCATTTCATTTATTTTTAATGATTTCTGACTTTTTCTTTTTTTGATTGATCCATTTATTTTTTCTCATATTATTAAAAATATACAAATCTTTTTTCTCACCATTTTTTAATTTATTAGGTATTTATATGATTTTCTTTTGATTAATACTTAGATAAATAAATATATACATTTCATTAAAATATTGAGAAATAGGTAAAAATACTTTTATTTTCATTTTTATTTTATTATACCCTCTGAAAATATTTTACATAAAAAATACCTTTTTTTGCAAATATTAAAAATTATTATTATTTATATATATAACACATATTTAAAATAATACATATATACATATATTTATTAATATATTTAGGGTAAATACAAATATATACACTTTTGGTTTTTTTTAATTATTATTATTAATATTTAATATAAAAATACATTTTTGACAAATACTTCACTTTATTTTATTTTGTACATAATAAATAAATACTTGCACATATTAAATAATTAATGCATTTCATTTAATAAAAACTAGGGTTTTGCCCTAAATTCAAAAATACTCCAAAAATAATATCTTTTTATTTTATTTTTATTTTACATAAATAATCCTTTTTTTTTCATACATATAAAAAACCCTTTTTTGCATTCTTGCATATTTTTATTTTATTTATGCAATTAAATTACCTTGTAAATATTCAATATTGATGTAATAGCTTAGGTTCAATTTCTTGTCAAAATATCTCCCCATTTGAAACATTGTACCCCCTTCCCTATATTATTGTGTTGTAATAGCGTAGGAGTTTAAATTTCGCACTTTATCGCTTTCTAAATATACAATGCTAGAATTAGGGTTTATATGCGAATAAAAAATGAACAAAATAGTTGGACCTAATATAAGACAAACAAGCATGAAAATGGACACACAAATCACACTTGCACCCCCTAGGGTATTCCACTTGTTGCCTTTCAAAATTGGGCCATATTGCATGTTAGGTCTCTTTGGGAAAAACAAACAAATTGAATGATCATAGTCCCTCGATAACACTTTTTTTTCAAAATATTGCCAAACAAATGATCAAGTCCCTTAAAGAAGATGCCCAAAGATACTTGGCACCGTTGCAATTATGGTCCAAACGATGACCCGCGCCCGTCCCTTTTCACATCCTAAACATGAGATTGTCCACCAAGTACAATGGTGGAACAAACTTATTAAAAGGGTTAAAACATAGCAATAAACTTTGAGAAATTTAGGAGTAGATAACCTCTTAGTTACTTGAATCAAACTTGCAATACAAAAACACTTGCCTATTTTCTAAAACCACACCTCACAACACTTTCAAAACAATCTTCAAAAACAAATGAAAACCTTTTCCAAAGACATACACTTTTGTATACATCCCAACATGGATCATTACAAAGGTTGCCACCACAATGGCTTCTTTTCAAAACATATTTCAAACCCACACACACAAGCACCATTTCAAACAATTGAAAATTAAGGCAAGTTGATCTAAGCAAGTAACTAAGAGCCCATGGATAACCATGGATAGAAAGGGTGATAATACCTTCCCTTTCTATAATCTACTCCCCGAACCCAAGAAAACATCTCAAAGGTTTTTGCTGTGCTTTTTAACCTTTCCTTAGGATAAAATAAAAAGTCGGTGGCGACTCTTGCTCAACCGAAACATTTGCGAAAACAAACGCAAAACCATAGTCAGTTCTCCCACCGTATCACAGAACTGGCGACTCTGCTGGGGATTTAATTTTAAAAGTGGAGTAACCTTAGGGCTTAGATCACCCCCTTTGCATGACAAATTGTTTGAATTGTTTGCTTTATACTTTGGCTCTATTGTTTGGGTTTGCAATCCTACACCCGGATTTTGGGAAACATTCATAGATAGCAATACATTGTGGAAACTGTGCGGGGTATACCGACGCGGTCTAAGCAATAGCTATATTAGTGCGACATATTTGTGAGTACCGGTAACCCTTGAGTTCAATCAAGGAGAGTACGGGGCCGCTGAGTGATGTCACTAAGCACTAATGACCTAGAACCTTACTTGACCATCTTGGCCTTTTATTAGGGGTAGTGAGATGACCGGCTTTGGTGCAGTCCGAAGTTGGTAGATACTCGATACTACACTCATTGAGGGTTGTGTTCTTGGAATATTTTGGTCGCTAGTTAAGTGGCTAAACCAAAACAATGAACAATGAAAACAATCCAGTGATATTGAGCTCCTTAGAACCCGGTTACTATTTATAGGACAGGTTTTTAAGCCAACTACACTCAAGAGGGTACTTACCTATGAAACCCCATGCAAGCCTGAAACTAGGGTTTGGTGTGATTTGCTTGTACATATGTTTTGTGCATACATCATAAACATCATGAAGCATCATATGCATTCTCTAACCATTTCAAGGGTTTTGGATCTTCATCTTTGTTCTTGTTTTGTAGGACATGGAAATTCCTCGCAGAAATACCATTCAAGTCAACCTTGTGAGAATCTCTCCTCAACTCAAGGAGATCACCTCAAGAATTCCGGAAAACTCATCCTTCAGTGAAAGACATGGTAGATTGCTCAGCCTAGTCATCACCAACATTGAAGAAGACATGATGAAAGTGCTATTCCAGTTCTTTGACCCTCTTCACCACTGTTTCACTTTCCCTGATTATCAGTTGGTACCCACTTTGGAGGAGTTTTCTCAACTCCTGAGAATCCCTATCCTTAATCAACTACCATTCAACGATACGGAGAAGGAACCAAAGCCGGAAGATGTTGCTCGAGCATTACATCTACAACCATCCGACATCAAAGGGCATTGGGAAACCAGAAGCGGCGTCAAAGGATTCTTAGCAAAATTCTTGTTTGAGAAGGCACAAGAATGTTGGAACTCATTGGACCTACAAGCCTTTGAAGAGATTGTGGCACTCCTTATCTATGGGTTGGTCTTGTTCCCAAATCCTGACCAATTGGTAGATGTCAACGCCGTCAAAATTTTCTTGTCCAGAAATCCAATACCAACATTGCTTGGGGACATTCTTCACTCATTTTACACACGAACAATGAGAAAGAGGGGTGTTCTCATGTGCTGTACTCCTATCCTTGCAAGGTGGTTTATTTCGCACCTTCCACAATTTGTCTTGAAGAATGAACAAGGTACAAGGTGGTCCCAACGGTTGATGACTCTTACTCATTCTGATGTGCATTGGTGTTCTTGGTCCAGAGAAAATGTCATCATTGTCGATCGTTGCGGAGAATTTCCTAATGTTCCTTTACTTGGAATTAGAGGAGGTATCACCTACAACCATTGCCTAGCTTTGAGGAAATTTGGATATGCACGGAGGGATGGCCCTCATGACATGTTGATTCCTGACCTAGTTTTTGACTTCGACAACGATGCGCAAGGACTTCGCCAAAGGTTCATCAGAGCTTGGGGAAAACTCAACAAGGTTGATAGCAAGACTCTGGGACACAAGAACTCCATCCCTCTTGAGCCTTATCTCAAGTGGGTACGAGCCCGAGCCCAAAGTCTGATGATGCCTTATCCTCATGTACTCCCTGTGATTAAAGAGCCCGTCAAGGAAGGAGAGGTTCCCTACACCATCCTACATCCAGACATGCCTACATCGTGGGAGGAAATGCAGAAAGTTGGATTCAGCTCAAGGAGGAACGGAACACTTTTGAAGCTAGCTACTACGCCAGTGAAAAGAAGGTTTTAGAGCTCACCCGCCGACTCCACGAGCAAGAGGCCCTCAATGCCTACATCGCACCCAAAAGGATGCGCAATGTCTTTTTGCCTTAAGAAGTTTATTTTGTAATATTTGGCCCATGGGGCATTTATGTACTGACAAATTTCTTCTTATTAATATGACGTGCGCTCTTCTTTGTCTAAAACAATTTTGGATATCCTAAATCCTTGAATGCATTGCATACATAAGCATACCATTCATCATGTGCATAAGCAGGTCTCATTCCAGGTTTCCTTATCTGTCTGCTGTTTATTTCAGTAGGATGGATCTCGAGCAAACAATCAAAGACCTACAGGCTCAGAATGCACAATTCCAGCAACTCCTGATGACCTTGGCTAAGGGTCAGGAGGATATCAAGACTCAATTGGGGAACAAAGACCCAGTGAAAAAGAAGAAAAAGAGACTCGGTGTGGCTACTTTGGGGAGAAGATTCGACGGAGAAGCTCGAAGAGTGCTTGAATTTCCTCCTACTTCTGATGAAGGGACCAGTAAAAGAGATGGAGCTGCGGTGCCTTCCGAGTCTGATGCAGAAGAAGAAAAAGTTGAAGAGGATGAAGATTATTCTGACCAGCAATACCCTCCAGCTGATGATAAATACAAGGGTTTAGAAGACAGATTGGCTGCCATGGAATTACAAAGAGTACCGGGTTTAGATTTTGAAGACTTGGGTTTGGTTGCCGGGATTGTGATTCCCCCAATATTCAAAGTGCCAGTGTTTGTAAGGTATGATGGGCTGTCCTGCCCCAAAATGCATCTCAGGTCCTACGTGAGAAAGATTCAACCCTATACGGCAGATAAAAACCTTTGGATTCATTTCTTTCAAGACAGTCTTTCTGGAGCTCAGTTGGAGTGGTTTTATCAGCTAGAAGGAACCAGTGTTCGAAATTGGGAAGATTTGGCCACCGCTTTCTACAAACAATACCAATACAATTCTGACCTTGCCCCTACTCGTACCCAACTTCAGGGTATGTCGATAGGAACAAGCGAAGGATTCAAAGAGTATGCACAAAAATGGAGGGATTTGGCTGGCAGGGTGCAGCCTCCTTTAACCGATCGTGAACTTGTTGATATGTTTCTAGGGACCCTACCTGGGCCTTTCTTCAATCATTTAATTGGTAACTCTTCCGCGGGGTTTACCGATCTGATCTTAACGGGCGAGAGAATAGAAGCTGGCATCAAGTTAGGAAAGATTCAGAAGGGTGTTGCTGCAAGTACTGAGAAGAGGCCTTTTAAGAAAGAAGCAAGTGCCGTCTATGGTCCTAAAAGACAAGTCAAGCCCGAAAGTCGCCAAGCCGTAAATGCTTTGGTCATTTCAAAACCTGTTGCTGCTCCTCAGCAGTACAATCAACAAAGAGGTGAAAGGCCCAAGAGACAGTATACTCGGCTGAGTATGACCTTATCTCAAATTTTACCTCAACTGCTATCAACCAATTTGGTGACCACCAAAGAAGCTCCTAAGGTCGTCAACACTGCGTCTCCTAAGTATAACCCGAATTCCCGGTGTGCTTATCATTCTGATAGTCCCGGGCACACTACTGATGATTGCTGGGCCTTGAGAAACAAAGTGCAAGATCTTATCGACGCGAAGGAAATTCAGTTTGAAGCGCCTGAGAGGCCGAATGTTGTAACTGCTCCTATGCCCCAGCATAGAGTAAATGCCATTGAGGAAGAGTTGTATGCTGTTTCGGTAAATGAAGTTGTTACCCCTCTTTTGACTGTTAAGAGGAACTTACTACTAGCTGGTTTGTTTCCGGGTTGTAGTAAGGGCTGCCTCCTGTGTGCTGTTATCCCTATCGGTTGTCCACTGCTGAAATCAGGCATCCAAAGCCTGATGGATAGCAAGGAAATTCTGTTCAAGAAAACTGTTGTTCCGTCTGTTTCCATTGAAGAAATATCTGTTGTCACAATTTACAATCCTGCCAAAGCTCTCGTAAAGAAACCAGTCCAAATTATGTCTGTTGCACCCATCACTATTACTGTCCCGGGGCCTCTCCCGTATGAGTCTGATAAAGCTATTCCGTGGCATTATGGAGCCGACGTGTATGTGCTTGGGGTGAAGCAGGAGTTCGACACCAATACCAGTATCAGTAACATCACTGGTCCCGCAAGATTACCCGCAGTGGCAGGCTCTTCTCGCCTGACATTGCACCGCCAGTTATCCGAAAACCTCTCACCATCACACCCGCAAGTGTGCATGTTCTAGTTCAAATTCCTGTGTCTACTACTGCCGCCGAGTCCTCTGATACTCGGGGAAAAGAAGTTGCTACCGATTCGCCTGCCAGGACGGAGGCACCAAAAAAGAAGACTGCTGTGGAAGCCTCCCAACAAGAAATGGAGGAAATTCTTAAAATTATCAAAAAAAGTGACTTTAATGTTGTTGAACAGTTGGGGCATACTCCCTCCAAAATCTCTATGTTATCACTACTGCTATGCTCAGAGGCCCATGCAAAAGCCCTGATTTCATTTCTGAAAACGGCCCATGTGCCGCAAGAGACTTCCGCGGATCAATTCACCGACTGTGTGGCTAATTTGACGGCTGACAATGGCTTGGGGTTCTCAGATGCTGACCTTACCGCCAAAGGGAAAAATCACAATGATGCCATGCACGTCTCTATAGAGTGCATGGGCACTACTCTCGCACACGTGTTGATGGATACCGGTTCTTCCCTGAATGTTTTACCCAAGAAGGCATTGGATCGCTTAGATTGTGAGGGTCTGGAGTTGAAACCTAGCAACATCATTGTTAGAGCCTTCGACGGTTCTAAGAGGATGGTGCACGGTGAGGTAGACATCCCTATTCGTGTGGGTTCCTAAGTTTTCGGCTCAACATTCTATGTAATGGATATTCGTCCATCTTACTCCTGCTTATTGGGTCGACCCTGGATTCACAAAGCTGGGGCAGTAACATCCACTCTACACCAAAAGCTCAAATACCCTGTCAAAGGGAAGATTGTTACTGTGCAGGGTGAGGAGGAATACATGGTGAGTCACTTGAATTCATTCCGATATATCGAGATGGACGGGGAGTTTATTGAAACCCCCTTTCAGCATTTTGAGGAAGTACCTCCAGTGTTGGCATCGGCTGAGGCAGTAGTTAAAGAAGACTTTCCGTTGAAGATGGCGTCCTTAAGGGATGCCCGGGCTGTAATCGAGAAAGGCAATTGTGCAAACTGGGGTCAACTTCCTGACTTCACTCAAAAGAATGACAAGTTTGGGCTGGGCTTTACTGCAGAGGCTCAGAGGGCTGTGCGCAAGGAAAAGATCAGAAAAGCTCTGGTGTTTATCTCCAACCCAAGGGTGAATGCTATTGAGGAGGATGTAGAGGAAGCAGAGTTTGACAGTTGGATCTACCCGACTACCAGCAACGGACTAAGCAACTGGACGGCAAAGGATTTTACGCCTATCACATTTGTCACGCAGTAATTAATTTCTTTTGATTTCCAATTTGTAACAAACAATGTGTTAAAACTTTTATTGGCTCGGTGTCCTACCCGGGGCATCGTAGCTTCATTTGTGAGGGCTTTTTGTATGACATTTCCATATATCATCAATCAAAACATTGGACGTTTGTCGCATTTCAAATATTGTGCTCTTTTTTCTTTCTGTGTTATATATATATATTGCAAAACAGCTATATTTACACACACTCACTTATACAGGTTTCAATCCACCCTGGATCTCACTGGTAACAGCTCTGCTACCGCCAGTTATGACTTCGAGAATCCGATCAACTTGGCCGAAGACGAAGGTGAAGATGATTGCGAAGTGCCTGGTGAACTCGCAAGACTGCTACTCCAGGAAGAGAGGGCTATTCAACCGCATGAAGAGCCGGTGGAAACAATTAACCTAGGTACTGAGACAAATAGGAAAGAGGTCAAGATTGGTGCCAATCTAGAGCTCAGCGTGAAGCAACGATTGATCCAGATGCTACAGGATTACATGGAGATATTTGCTTGGTCCTATGAAGATATGCCTGGTCTGGATGCCGACATTGTAGTTCATCACCTGCCGACCAAGGAAGACTGCCCTCCGGTAAAGCAAAAGGTCTGCCGTATGCGCCCAGAGATGTCTGAAAGGATCAAAGCTGAGGTTATGAAGCAATTCGATGCTGGGTTTCTAGCAGTAACTTCTTACCCTCAGTGGGTTGCCAATGTGGTGCCAGTGCCGAAGAAGGACGGTAAAGTCAGAATGTGTGTCGACTACAGGGATTTGAACAGGGCCAGCCCCAAAGATGATTTTCCTCTACCTCACATTGACGTCCTCGTTGACAATACTGCTCAACACAAGGTGTTCTCCTTCATGGATGGTTTTTCAGGGTATAATAATATCAAGATGGCTCCGGAAGATATGGAGAAGACTACCTTTGTGACTCAGTGGGGCACTTTCTGTTACAAGGTCATGCCATTCGGGTTGAAAAATGCTGGGGCAACCTACCAACGCGCCATGGTTGCTTTATTTCATGATATGATCCATCATGAGATTGAGGTATATGTTGATGACATGATCGCAAGGTCTCAAACTGAGGAGGAGCATCTTGACCATCTGAGGAAGCTGTTTGACCGACTCAAGTTATACAAGCTGAGATTGAATCCCAACAAATGCACCTTTGGGGTGAGGTCCGGAAAATTGCTAGGCTTCATTGTAAGTGATAAAGGTATTCAGGTGGACCCTGCCAAGGTAAAAGCCATACAAGAGATGCCAACTCCAAAGACAGAGAAAGAAGTCAGAGGCTTCCTGGGACGACTGAATTACATTGCCCGATTCATCTCACATCTGACTGCTACTTGTGAGCCAATCTTCAAATTACTGAAGAAAGATCAAGTAGTACGCTGGAACGATGAATGCCAGGCTGCCTTTGAAAGGATAAAGGAATATCTCCAAGAGCCACCCATTCTTATGCCACCATTGGAAGGAAGACCTCTAATATTATACTTGACAGTACTTGATAATTCAATGGGGTGTGTGCTGGGGCAGCATGACGAGTCTGGCCGAAAAGAGCACGCTATTTATTACTTGAGCAAAAAGTTTACCGACTGTGAGTCTCGTTACTCACTGCTTGAGAAAACCTGCTGCGCTCTAGTATGGGCTGCACGCCGGCTGAGACAGTATATGCTGACTCACACTACTCTATTAATTTCAAAGATGGATCCCATCAAGTACATATTTGAAAAGCCTGCTCTGTCTGGAAGGATAGCGAGATGGCAAATGATCTTGACAGAATATGACATCCAATATACAACTCAAAAAGCTATTAAGGGAAGTGTATTGGCGGATCATTTGGCACACCAACCTGTGGACGATTACCAATCATTGAACTTTGATTTTCCGGACGAAGACATCATGGTGGTAACTGACTGTGAAGTACCTGGACCGGATGAAGGACCTGAGGAAGGATCCCGATGGTCTATGCATTTTGATAGAGCCTCCAATGCTTTGGGTAACGGCGTCGGCGCTGTAATCATATCTCCCAAAGGAACTCATACTCCACTCACCGCCCGATTGTGTTTCAACTGCACCAACAACATGGCAGAATATGAGGCATGTATCATGGGTTTACAAGCTGCAATCGATTTAAGGATCAAGTTTCTGAGTGTCTTCAGAGATTCCGCTCTCGTGATCAATCAGATCAAAGGCGAGTGGGATACGAAACACCCAAATCTTATTCCTTACAAGGAGTATGTGTTGACTTTGCTTCCCCACTTTGAAGAAATAACTTTTGAGCACTTCCCAAGAGAGGAGAATCAGCTAGCGAACGCACTGGCTACGATGTCTTCAATGTTCAAAGTTAAATGGGACAATGAGGCTCCCCGGATCATTATCTAGAAGTTGGATGAACCGGCGTACTGCTGCGAGCTTGAGGCTGAAAAGGTGACTGAAAAACCCTGGTATCATGAGGTGAAGAGGTACTTGGAAGCTCAGGAATACCCTGAAGGTGCATCTGTCAATGACAATAAGTTCATGAGAAGGTTTGCGGCAAAATTCTTCCTCAGCAACGGCATTCTCTATAAACGGAATCATGATTCAACTCTACTGCGTTGTGTGGATAAGGCTGAAGCGGAGAAGATCATGATAGAATTGCACGAAGGTACATTTGGAACACATTCTAGTGGACACACCATGGCTAAGAAAATCCTTCGGGCGGGATATTTCTGGTCCACAATGGAAGCCGATTGTTACCAACACTCTCGAACTTGTCATAAATGCCAGATCTATGCTGACAAGGTGCATATTCCTCCAGTTCCTCTGAACGTCCTGACGGCACCTTGGCCTTTTGCAATGTGGGGGATTGATATGATCGGTGAGATCCGACCGACGGCATCCAATGGGCATCGCTTCATCTTGGTGGCGATCGATTACTTCACAAAGTGGGTTGAGGCAGCTTCCTACGCCACAGTAACCAAGAGCGTCGTGGCACGTTTTATCCGGCATAATCTGATCTGTCGGTACGGCGTCCCGGAAAGAATCATTACGGACAATGGTACCAATCTCAACAACAAGATGATCACTGAGCTCTGCGAACAATTCAAGATACAGCACCACAATTCTTCTCCCTACCGGCCGAAGATGAATAGGGCTGTAGAGGCAGCTAATAAAAATATCAAGAAAATTGTGCAGAAGATGACAGTGACCTATAAAGATTGGCACGAGATGTTGCCGTTCGCTCTTCATGGGTACCGTACCTCAGCAAGGACGTCAACCGGGGCAACTCCTTTCTCCTTGGTTTATGGCATGGAAGCAGTCTTGCCGATTGAAGTCCAGATACCCTCTCTCCGGATAATGAAGGATGCAGACTTGAGCGAAGATGATTGGATCCAGACTCGACTTGACCAATTAAATCTGATCGACGAAAAGAGACTCACCGCTATCTGTCATGGTCAGACGTATCAAAAAAGGATGATCAGGGCATTTAACAAGAAAGTCAGACCACAAGAGTATCAAGTTGGAGACCTGGTAATCAAACGCATCATCCTTCCTCAAAGCGATCCCCGGGGCAAATGGACCCCTACTTACGAAGGGCCATTTGTGGTTAAACATGTGTTCTCAGGAGGAGCCATGATCCTAACCACCATGGATGGTGACGACCTTCCTCACCCCGCCAATGCAGACATAGTGAAAAAATACTACGCATAAATAAAAGACCCGCTAGGTTGACATACCTAGGCAAAAATTTGGGCTTCCCGGCGAACCAAAAGGGTTCGGGCAAAAATAAGGGATGAAACGAAAAAAAATTTGTACACCCGGCAAGTCGAAAACCTGAAAAGGCGGCTTGGGCAAAAATGGGTATCCCGGTGGACTGAAAACCCGAAAGGGCGGTCCAGGCAAAAGTTAGGGATAAAGCGTAACACTATGTCTCATTGGATCACTTCGCATCCGGAATTCGGCATCAACTATCTGGCTCAGACTTCAGCATCGACCAATCAGCTTCATATTCAACTAGGCAGCAAAGCGATGAGACGCCTGGAGACATAAAGGCAATAGCAGAGTTGGAACCCAGTAGGATTATTCACATAGCTGTTTTGTTTTCTTTTCAAAAATTATAAATTCTATGTTATTCGGCGGCATCCTCTTACTAGGATGTCGGCCTCTTGTACAAAAAAAAAACAACAACGCCTATTCACATGCAAAATTCAAATCAATACGAATTCACTTGTCCATACAAATTGCCATTGTTTTTCCTTTTTCTGTTTTGTCTTGCGACGAGCGTCCAATGTTCATTTTTGATATATGCGTTTGACATTAAATTGCTGATTCATAAATATTTACATATGAAACGAAAGATTAATTACAGGTGACATCAAAAACAGGGGCAATGTGGAGCCGTCTGGTGCAGTCTGGTTGTTTTGTCCGCCAAGGTACCAAGGTAGATTCGACTGAAAAACGTGACCAATTGATCTCAGCTCCCCGCAGAGTAAGGCAAGATTCAGCAATACTTCCCCCAGTGAAGTCGCCAACTTTCCCCGGCAGGTCTAAACGCTTATCCCCAGTAGATTCTGGAAGCTTGTTCCCTGCGGAATACGGACGTCTCTCCCGAGCTTTATTCAGAGTTATCTCTCACAAGGGCTTATAACTGGGTTATCCTCAGCTATTTGCCATGGAAGATCGTCCTCGACAAGGTTCTTTCAATCCCCAGCGGAGTTTATCTTTGGTATTCCCCAGCGGAGTTTATCATCATTATCCCCAGCGGAATCCATCATTAAGGTCCTCAGCAGGCCTCTCATCAAAACTTCGGCAAAGTATCTCTGCCACAGAGCAATTCCCCGGCCAGTCATCAAGGATTTATTTTCCTAAGACAAAAATACACTCATAAACATTTCACATTTCATACATCTTGCTTACGTACATGATAAAGTGCATACAACACTATCTCATGTTGAACATCATGACATCATGCATATCATACATCATGACATTGCATACAACTTATGTTTTTTCCTTTTCAGGGAAAAAGACAATCCTAAAGACAACTACCTTCAACTGTCATAAATTCCAGATTCGATACCTGTATCTAGCCAGGGCACATCTGAGAGTGCTCAGTTTCCAGACTCGATTCCTGTATCTAGCCAGGGCACGTCTGAAGAGTTCCAGACTCGATTCCTGTATCTAGCCAGGGCACGTCTGAAGAGTTCCAGACTTGATTCCTGTATCCAGCCAGGGCACATCTATCAACTACAACATTTCTGGATTCGACTCCTGTATCCAGCCAGGGCATATCTGTTGACAACTATTTCCGGATTCGATTCCTGTATCTAGCCAGGGCACGTCTGAAGAGTTCGAAGATTCGATTCCTGTATCCAGCCAGGGCATATCCGTTGACGACTATTTCCAGATTCGACTCCTGTATCCAGCCAGGGCACATCTGTGAGCAACCATTTGTAGATTCGACACTTGTATCTAGCTAGGGCACATCTGCATATAGAGATTGAAGATCAAACACTTGTAACAAGCCAGGAAAACATCTGTCTTTCTCAAATACACAAGTTCTCGCTAAGGAATCTCTTATGCGATCAACACTTCCAAATGGCATCTATAAGCCCATTCCCGACAAGTTCCTGTCACATCTTCAGATGGCATCTATAAGCCCATCTCCCTATCCACCATCTCTCCAAATGGCATCTGTAAGCCCATTCCCGACATCACATTTGCTGATAATCCAACATGCGAGTGCAAATTTTCGGGCACTCTAGTGTCCAATCTCCTTTTACCCTCGAGTCACGAAAGGCAAACCTGCCAATCTAACTCTTCAGGTTCAAGAAGATTGAACAGGGGCAACTGTTGTATCCCAAAATTTGCCCTCCCATTTCCTCAACATTTTCTCATCACCAGACCTTTGAAGATCAAGATCCAGTAGGGTTTCCTCTGCTCAAGACTTCTCCTTGCACTGTTGACCCAAATTAGGGTTTGTGTTTGCACAAAGATGTTTTGACCTAAAAAGCCTAAGATGACTTTCATGCTTCATGTTGGACTCCCAAGTTTATCCATACCAAGTTTCAAGTCTTGATTCCAAGTTTTACTCAGTCAATTGGACAGTTGACCTAGAAATCAGCTGTATTGGGGAAAAAGTCAATTGTGGCCAATTGACAGTCAAACCTCATGAAAATTGACCCACATCAACATTATGAACTCACATGGACCATTTGATCAAGTTTGGATCACAATTCCACAAGAAATTTGAACAGATCACCAAAAGGGCAAAATGGTCATTTTTAGGGTTTTGACTGCACAAAGGCAATTTTTGACTGTTTGACTTAGCCAATGGCAAACCAAGATCACATATGGACTCAAGGACCCCATGGAATTGTCTTGACATTCTCAACATGCTCAAAAGATCCCAAGTACACAAGATTGACAGTTGAATTTCCCAGTCAATTGATCAATTTTGACTGTATACTGAGAAGTCAAACTTTGACTTTTTGGTGAAAATCAAGAGTCAAGATTCATTTTTCATCAAAACATGCCAAATCATGAAACTTGTTCACCAAGAAACCAAGAAATGCAAATTAGGGTTTAAAATGGAATTTTTCATAACTTAGAATTTTTCTAAGTTATGGAAAACCCTAATTTTTTCCCAACTTTGCCCCACTTTTTCACCATGATTCATTTGGATTCAAACAAAAGTCAAAACATGAAAGTTGTAGCTTGTTGCATAATATACAACTTTGATTCACAAAATTTTCTCATTTGAAGCTTGTATCTCAAGTTACAAATTTTTGAATAAGGGCACTAAACCATTCTTAACTTAGTGAATTTTTGACCTATTTTGACAAGTTTTTCTACCCCACTTCAAGGCCATTTTCCATACACTTCCACTTGGAATTTCAAATTGCACTTCAAAGATGGATTGTAGTACACATTCCAAGCTTTCCAAAATGTCCAAGAACTTCTCAAACAACCTCATGGTTAGGGAGAATCGAATTTCACAATATGGCAAAAACTCACTTTATTCATGACCAAGTTACATGTCCATAACCTTGCAGTTTGAACTCAGCATGCTTTAAGCTAGATTACAGGTCCTTAAACCAAGTTACACTCAATAATTTAATGTATATTCTTTGTGCCAAGACCATGTTCTTTGAGCTAAAGCATTGTATGAAGGTTTAATCCATTTTTAGATAAAGCATAATATCCATTCTTGGAAAGTTGCACTTTATGTCAAATTGAAAATCCAACAAGTACATTGCAAATCTGATTGGCACAAGATTATGAGCATAACACACTGATCAAGAGAAGCTTTGCAGCAGGATTAGGGGTCTTCTACATGCCTAGAAACACAAGTTGGCATTTGTTGCTTAAAGTTGAAGAAAAGTGCCATAACACATACCAACTTCCATCTCAGCTTACACACACTTAGACAAAGTTATCAAACACATTCCAAAGATCACAACCACGCTAATACACGAGCCCTTAGCCTTCAAAACACCCTCCATCTCAGAATCACTCTCAAACTGCAAAAACAGGGCAGGCCCTGCAGTTTGAGTACTATCTCTCATTTCTCTCGAGCTCTCTTGCCCAAACCAGTTCACACACCTTCCCTAACATCTATGCAAGCTAACCAAAAGCAAAAGCACGACCTGTAATCCCTCTAACCACTTCCACCATTTTCATATTTCTGACTTGCAGGTGAAGTTCTCTAGCTCGATTCAGAAGCTTTCAAGACAAAGTAAACATTGGAATAACATCCCTGGACCTCAAGGAAGCTTTTCCAATCATCACCTTGCACTGAAAGTTCCTACATTTCCAGATAGAACTTCAGCTGAACATGTATCTTGGTGAATTCGTATCTCTCTTATTAGGCATTGTTAGCTTTAGGTTTGTGAAGAAAACATGTCACAATCATAGCCCTGAACATGCCCATATGATTAGATTTCATTTATATTATGTGTGCTTAGAGAATTTTATGTCTGAACATTGATAAAAAATTAGGTCAGGATTTGGGAGAGAAGAAATTCTCTCTCATTTCTGAGAGTTAGATTGACTTCTTTATATGTCTAGAATCGTGGTTTCAAGCTCTGCAGGTTTCATGTTGGAAGATTTGGCAAAAGATCAAAGGATCAGGAGTTAAGGATTGGTGAAGAAAGGCGCGTATTTTTTGAATTTGTTTGGTCTGAAGGTTGAAGACAACCATTTTCTGGGCTGGGCCTGTTTGTTATTCCTTTTCACACCACTTTTCTTGTTTTACACCCCCTGAGCCCATTTCATTTATTTTTAATGATTTCTGACTTTTTCTTTTTTTGATTGATCCATTTATTTTTTCTCATATTATTAAAAATATAAAAATCTTTTTTCTCACCATTTTTTAATTTATTAGGTATTTATATGATTTTCTTTTGATTAGTACTTAGATAAATAAATATATACATTTCATTAAAATATTGAGAAATAGGTAAAAATACTTTTATTTTCATTTTTATTTTATTATACCCTCTGAAAATATTTTACATAAAAAATACCTTTTTTTGCAAATATTAAAAATTATTATTATTTATATATATAACACATATTTAAAATAATACATATATACATATATTTATTAATATATTTAGGGTAAATACAAATATATACACTTTTGGTTTTTTTTTTGTTATTATTATTAATATTTAATATAAAAATACATTTTTGACAAATACTTCACTTTATTTTATTTTGTACATAATAAATAAATAATTGCACATATTAAATAATTAATGCATTTCATTTAATAAAAACTAGGGTTTTGCCCTAAATTCAAAAATACTCCAAAAATAATATCTTTTTATTTTCTTTTTATTTTACATAAATAATCCTTTTTTTTTCATACATATAAAAAACCCTTTTTTGCATTCTTGCATATTTTTATTTTATTTATGCAATTAAATTACCTTGTAAATATTCAATATTGATGTAATAGCTTAGGTTCAATTTCTTGTCAAAATATCTCCCCATTTGAAACATTGTACCCCCTTCCCTATATTATTGTGTTGTAATAGCGTAGGAGTTTAAATTTCGCACTTTATCGCTTTCTAAATATACAATGCTAGAATTAGGGTTTATATGCGAATAAAAAATGAACAAAATAGTTGGACCTAATATAAGACAAACAAGCATGAAAATGGACACACAAATCACACTTGCACCCCCTAGGGTATTCCACTTGTTGCCTTTCAAAATTGGGCCATATTGCATGTTAGGTCTCTTTGGGCAAAACAAACAAATTGAATGATCATAGTCCCTCGATAACACTTTTTTTTCAAAATATTGCCAAACAAATGATCAAGTCCCTTAAAGAAGATGCCCAAAGATACTTGGCACCGTTGCAATTATGGTCCAAACGATGACCCGCGCCCGTCCCTTTTCACATCCTAAACATGAGATTGTCCACCAAGTACAATGGTGGAACAAACTTATTAAAAGGGTTAAAACATAGCAATAAACTTTGAGAAATTTAGGAGTAGATAACCTCTTAGTTACTTGAACCAAACTTGCAATACAAAAACACTTGCCTATTTTCTAAAACCACACCTCACAACACTTTCAAAACAATCTTCAAAAACAAATGAAAACCTTTTCCAAAGACATACACTTTTGTATACATCCCAACATGGATCATTACAAAGGTTGCCACCACAATGGCTTCTTTTCAAAACATTTTTCAAACCCACACACACAAGCACCATTTCAAACAATTGAAAATTAAGGCAAGTTGATCTAAGCAAGTAACTAAGAGCCCATGGATAACCATGGATAGAAAGGGTGCTAATACCTTCCCTTTCTATAATCTACTCCCCGAACCCAAGAAAACATCTCAAAGGTTTTTGCTGTGCTTTTTAACCGTTCCTTAGGATAAAATAAAAAGTCGGTGGCGACTCTTGCTCAATCGAAACATTTGCGAAAACAAACGCAAAACCATAGTCAGTTCTCCCACCGTATCACACCCACAATGGAATGCCTTTCGATTAGGGCCATATCCAGTTGCATGTACTACTTTGAATAGGCAAGAAAACTCAATGGCATAGTCAAAACGAAAGGAAATCTAGACTTCCTTCTTACTTCACCAACATAAGCCAAATGTCCTAAACGAAGCAAAGGAACCAAGCTTGCTCAAAGAAGCCAGATGTCCAAACAAAGGATGTAACCAAAGCTTGTATTCGAAAGAGCCCAGATGCCCAAGAAATGTAACCAAAGCTTTGTATTGAAGGGCACCACACACCAAAACAAAGAATGCATGCAGGACGTAAAGGGCACAAATGAAGCTTGCAACAAGGGGCCACATGCCCAAACGAAAGAGGTATGCTAGGCTTGCAAATATGCCCAGTCAAAAGAGGCATGCAAGAAGCAAATTTGAGCAATCGAAGGATGCCCAAAAGGAGGCTTTTTGCCTTGGAATCGAAGGAGGCTACAAGAGGCTTTTTGCCTTGTGCCTGCTAGCCCCGTAGGCACCTCTTGAATGAAAGAATGAATTTGTGACTCAATCGAATGCTTGTATGCAACAAAACTTGTCAAATCGAATCAGTCTTGTAGGCAGCAAAACTTTCCCAATCGAAGCAGGCTTGCATGAAGCTAATTTTGAGTAATCGAAGGAGGTGCAAAGTCCAATCGAAGGGGCTGAATCGAAAGAAGCCTATTATTCTCCAAATTTGTCAAAATGTTATTTTAATCTATTTTCTCCCTTTTTGACAGTTCCCTTTTGATTCTAGTACTGGAAAATCCCAATGCACTTGTGCAAGCTTAAATCCTGAGAATCATTGTGAGAAAACCCTTGAGAATTGAGAGGGAAAATTTTGGGGTACAATAGTGTGGTTTTTGAAAGTATTTTCAAAAGGCGCCATCGTTTTAGGAAAGATTTGCAATAGTTCTCATTCGTAAGAACGTATACAAAGTGTTGAACTTTTGAAAATATTTCATGTTTGGAAATGGTTTTGAAAGTGTTTTGAAAGTGTTTTTGAAAGTGTTGGTGTTTGTTTTTAAAATAAGCAAGAGTGTTTGATTTGAAAATGAACAAGCAACTAGGAACAATCTACCTACTCAAAATTCTTAGTTCATTTCTTCCTTTCCTTTGATATTACTATCTTGCCATTGATTTGGTAAGAAGCCTTATCTTTGGATGTAAAGGGACGGGCATGGGTCATCGCATAGTCATGATAGCAATGTTGTGAGATATCTTAGCATTTCTCTTTGAGGGACTAAGATTATTTGAAAGGCAACATTTGTAGTGTCATTGACGTACTATGATCTTGTATTTTTAATAGTTTTTTGCTAAGATATCCCACATGCATAACATGACTATTTCTCATAAGGCAACAAGTGGATTTAACCCTAGAGGTACATGTGTGCAAAGTGTGTTTTATTGCATTCATTTTTGTCTTTTGAACAGAGTGGTTTACTTGTTGATTTTATCTTACCATACACTCTAATTACTAACATTTTGCATAAAGTCAAAAGTGCGGAGAGATAAAATCCTACCCTATTACAACCATGTTGAATTGCATGAAAATATAAAGGAAAAAATAAGGTAAAAGCAAGAAAATGGATCTTTAAATTTAAGGCAGCAAACCCTTCGATTCTGCACTTTCTGACTCTCTTCGATCTGGTCTGAAAAGGGGTGAAGGCATGAATTTTAATTGGGGCCTGGAGGCCATCATATTGTGTCTTTCGATTGGAGACTGGAGGCCAGCATGTTGTGTTTTTTGTTTGGGGCTTGGAGGCCAGCATGTTGTGCCTTTCGTTTGGCCTGAAGGTTAGTATGGAAGCCAGAGTCTTCGTTTTTAACTTTTTCCTCCTGTTTATTTCGTTTGGGGCATAAAATGGCAACATGGCCTAAGGCCATGCTAGCCTTTGTCTTGTGGCCAAACAGAATATTAAAGTATATTTAATGAAACTTAAGCAACAAGAAACAAAAAGATTAGCCTGAAAAATAGATTCAAAGGGTGTAAACGAAAGGGAGAGAAAATATTATATACATGCTATGATTGAAATGAAGGATGCAAGGGTAAGAGTAACTTACCTTGCTTCAACCTTTAATGGGTGTGGGACCTTGAGTGGAGGCTCTGCGTGCTGGATTCGAAAGAGGGGGCCTGAATCAAAGCCTTGGATGCTGAATTCAAAGGAGGAAAGAAATCAAGTGTGACGCTTCTTTCCACTGGATTCGAAAGAGACTGAATGGTGGTTGTTCTTCAGAATCAAAGGAGGTGACAATGGGATTCTGGGTTTGATTTCACAAGTGTTGAAGGGACTTGATAGATTTGTTGTGTGTGAGAAATTTGAAGATACGTTCCCCTCCTCTTCTTTTTTCTTTTCTCTCCTCTTTTTCTATGTGCAAATGAACTCTTAATTTATAGAGAAATTTTTTTTGAATGATAGCTTGGTGAAAGAATAAATTATAGTTTCCTTGAAAGGCTAACATCCACTTGTGTCAATTTTTTATAATCCCAAGATAAAAGTACCATAATCAATGGTTTAGATGGGTGGCTCCTAGTTTATAAAGGGAAAACATGCAGTAGAGACAGGCGCAAGGCTTAAAAACTTTTCTAAAAAGTAGCATTATACTATTAAGTGCAAGATGGCTTGAAGAACATTTTAATATGGAGTGAGGCACAAGTTGGAGGCCCATGTAGCATTAGATATGGACAACTTGGCCCTTGGATCGAATACCCTGTCTTTCGTTTTAGCCCTACAGATCCAGCCTTCGACCAAACTCAAGAGCAAAGGAAATTGAATGTTTCCAACAATGACCTGTCTTTCGATTTGGCCATATTCAACTTCATGTACCATTTTGAACCTTTTTCTTTTTGATTATGTAAGTCCAACCTCCGACCAAACTCAAGGCAGGCAAAACTAAATATTCCTACAATGGCATGCCTTTCGATTGAGGCCATATTCAGTTGTATGTACTACATTGAATAGGCAAGAAAATCTCAATGGCATAGTCAAAACTAAAGGAACCCTGGATTACCTTCTTACTTCAGCAACAGAAGCCAAATGCCCTAAACTAAGCAATGGAACCAAGATTGCTCAAAGAAATCAGATGCCCAAACAAAGGATGTAACCAAAGCTTGTATTCGAAAGAGCCCACCTGCACAAGAAATGTAACCAAAGCTTTGTATTTAAGGGGACCACACGCCCAAACGAAGAATGCATTAAAGAGGTAGAGGGCACAAACGAAGCTTGCAACAAGGGGCCACATGCCCAAACGAAAGAGGTATGCTAGGCTTGCAAAGATGCCCAGTCAAAAGAGGCATGCATGAAGCAAATCTGAACAATCAAAGGATGCCCAAAAGGAGGCTTTTTGCCTTGGAATCAAAGGATGCTACATGAGGATTTTTGTCTTGTGTCTGCTGGTCCCGTGGGTGCCTCTTGCATGCAAGAATAAATCTGTTACTCAATCGAATGCTTGTATGCAGCAAAACTTGTCCAATCGAAAACAGGCTTGTAGGCAACAAAACTTGTCCAATCGAAGAAGGCTTACAGGTAGCTAATTTTGAGCAATTGACGGAGGTGCAATGTCCAATCGAAGGGGCTGAATCGAAAGAGGCCTATTTTTCTCCAAATTTGTCAAAATGTTATTTTTATCTGTTTTCTCCCTTTTTGACAGTTTCCTTTTAATTCTGGTACTAGAAAATCCCAATGCACTTGTGTAAGCTTAAATCCTGAGAATGTTTGTTAGAAAACCCTTGAGAATTGAGAGGGAAAATTTTGGGGTACAACAATGTGGTTTTTGAATGTATTTTAAAAAGGCGCCATCGTTTTTGGAAAACTTTGCAATAGTTCTCATTCGTAAGAACGTATATAGAGTGTTGAACTTTTGAAAATATTTCATGTTTGGAAAGGGTTTTGAAAATGTTTTAAAAGTGTTTTTGAAAGTGTTGGTGTTTGTTTTTGAAAATAAGCAATATCGTTAGATTTGAAAATGGGCAAGCAACTAGGAACAATCTACCTACTCAAAAGTCTTAGTTCATTTCTTCCTTTCCTTAGATATTGCTATCTTACCATTGATTATGTAAGAAGCCTTATCTTTGGATGTAAAGGGACGGGCGTGGGTCATCGCATTGTCATGATAGCAATGTTGTGAGATATCTAAGCATTTCTCTTTGAGGGACTAAGATCATTCGAAAGACAACATTTGTAGCGTCATCGAGGTACCATGATCCTTTAATTTTGATCGTTTTTTGGTAAGATATCCCTCATGCATAACATGACTATTTTTCATAAGGCAACAAGTGGAGTTAACCCTAGAGGTGCATGTGTGCAAAGTGTGTTTGATTGCATGCATTTTTGTCTTTAGATCAGAGTGGTCTACTTGTTGACTTTATCTTGCCATACACTCTAATTACTAACATTTTGAATAAAGTCAAAAGTGCAGAAAGATAAAATCCTACACTATTACAACCATATTGAATTGCGTGAAAAAATAAAGGAAAAAATAAGGTAAAAGCAAGAAAAATGGATCTTTCGATTTAGGGCAGCAAACCCTTCAATTATGCACTTTCTGACTCTCTTCGATTTGGCCTGAAAAGGGGTGAAGGCATGACTTTCAATTGGGGCCTAGAGGCCAGGATATTGTATCTTTCGATTAGGGCCTGGAGACCAGCATGATGTGTGTTTTGTTTGGGGCCTGGAGGCCAGCATGTTGTGCCTTTTGTTTGGCCTGAAGGTTAGTATGGAAGTCAGAGGCTTCATTTTTAACTTTTTCCTCCTGTTTCTTTCGTTTGGGGCATAAAATGGAAACATGGACTAAGGCCATGCTAGCCTTTGTCTTGTGACCAAACCAAATATTAAAGTATATTTAATGAAACTCAAGAAACAAGAAACAAAAAGATTAGTCAGAAAAATAGATTCAGAGGGTGTAAACGAAAGGGAGACAAAATATTATATACATGTTATGATTGAAACGAAGGATGCAAGGGTAAGAGTAAATTATCTTGCTTTGCCTTAAATGGGTGTTGGACCTTGAGTGGAGGCCTTGGGTGCTAGATTCGAAAGAGGGGGCCTGAAACAAAGCCTTGGATGCTTAATTCGAAGGAGGAAGGAAAGTAAGTGTAATGCTTCTTTCCATTGGATTCGAAAGAGACTGAAGGGTGGTTGTTCTTCAGAATCAAAGGAGGTGACAATGGGATTCTGGGTTTGATTTCACAAGTGTTGTAGGTACTTGAGATATTTGTTGTGTGTGAGAAATTTGAAAATACGTTCCCCTCCTCTTCTTTTTTCTTTTCTCTCCTCTTTTTCTATGTGCAAATGAACTCTTAATTTATAGAGAAATTTTTTTGAATGAGCAGCTTGGTGAATAAATAAAATATAGTTTCCTTGAAAGGCCAACATACACTTGTGTCAACTTTTTATAATCCCGAGTTAAAAGTACCATAATCAATGGTTAAATGGGTGGCTCCTAGTTTATAGGGGGCAAACATGCAGAAGAGACAGGCGCAAGGCTTAAATTTTTTTCTAAAAAGTAGAATTATACTATTAATTGCATGTTGGCTTGAAGAACATTTTAATATGGAGTGAGGCACAAGTTGGAGGCCCATGTGGCATGAGCTATGGACAACTTGACCCTTGGATTGAATACCCTGTCTTTCGTTTTAGCCCTACAGATCCATCGTTCGACCAAAATCAAGAGCAAAGGAAATTGAATGTTTCCAACAATGACCTGTCTTTCGATTTGGCCATATTCGACTACATATATCATTTTGAACCTTTTTCTTTTTGATTATGTAAGTCCAACCTCCGACCAAACTCAAGGTAGGAAAAACTAAATATTCCCTACAATGGCATGCCTTTCGATTGGGCCATATTCAGTTGTATGTACTACTTTGAATAAGCAAGAAAATCTCAATGGCATAGTCAAAACTAAAGGAACCCTGGATTACCTTTTTACTTCACCAACAGAAGCCAAATGCCCTAAACTAAGCAAAGGAACCAAGCTTGCTCAAAGAAGCGAGATGCCCAAACGAAGGATGTTACCAAAGCTTGTATTCGAAAGAGCCCACCTGCACAAGAAATGTAACCAAAGCTTTGTATTTAAGGGGACCACACGCCCAAACGAAGAATGCATGTGAAATTCTTGCTGCAGATACTCAATGTCACGTTGAATGTTATGACACCGTATCTGACTTTCTATAAGACAGTAAATACAAGAAAACAGTAAAGAACACATTCAATTGTTTACCCAGTTCGGTGTGCAACAACACCTACTCTGGGGGCTACCAAGCCAGAGAGGAAATCCACTATAAGAGATATTAATTCAGGAATAAACCAACCAGTTTATCTCCTTCACTTAAGACCTACCCAATGCAACTTCAATCTAAGTACAACTTAAACCTGAGTTCCTACTCACTCCCCCTCAATCACAGCAGTGATACTTAAAACAATTGACTAATGAATTAATGAAGACACTCTTCAAAACATACACTTGATTATGCTTCACAGCTTTTTAATCAAGCAACACAAACACTCTTGCTTCACAGCTTTGAGTGATACATAAACCTAACTTGACTTTGCTTCAAAGCTTCAGTCAAGAGACACAAAGACACTCTTGCTTCAAAGCTTTGAGTGATACACAACCCTTACAATTAAAGCCTATTCCAAGTCACTTATCACAATGATACTTGCTTGGATTACAATAGTTAAAACTATACAGCTTCTAAATGATCTTCTGTCAAAAAGGGATTGATTCCAAAACAGTAGCTCTGTTGAATATATAGCAGCTGCATCTTCAGTTAGGGTTTCCACAAAAAACTAGGGTTAATTCCGTTTGACCTTAAGACTAGGTCACAGGACTTTATCAACCAGGTTAGGGTTGAGCTAGGTTAACCCCAAGTCCACGAGATTTTCTGTTCTGGAAAGACAGAGTCATTTTCCTGAAAAAACTCAGAATTACCCAAACTGCATAACTGTTAGTTCAGAACAAGATGTCTTAACATTTGTTATGACATCTGAAAACCTGTCTACTGATTTAGGTAAATGTGATCTTTTTGCAAAATGCTCAGATACACACTTATAAACAGCAGCACCTGTATGACAATATTTTTCTGCAAAGGTACCTAATGAATCAGTACCTAATAAACTAGAATGTTATGACATCAGTCATGACATTCATTCACACACCTGGTTTTACCAAAAATGCATGCCAATAACTAAACAACTACAAACTCCCCCTTTGGCAGATTTTTGGCTAAAGACCCTAAGCAATCAGAGATAGATAGCAGCAGAATAAATATGACTGCAGAAAAATAGAATGTCTAATAAAGTCTACCAAAATATATCTCCCCTTCTTTAGCCACAAATGGGCCAAAGGTACATGTTCTTAAAATTTATACAGTCATCCAGAAAAAGTAACACAACAAGACAAAAACTGAACACACTTTGCAAACTCCACCAGGGACCAGCATCAACTCCACCAATCAGCAACTCCACCAACCTTTAAGCACTGTCATTAGACTCAGAGGAGCTAGTTTCTTCAGTATTGAGATGATCTTCAGCTTCTACACCCTCTTCCCTTCTGTTTCCCACAGCTTCCTCCTTTTCTAGCCTTGCAATTAGGTTTTCTAGGGTCTTTTTCCTAGCTTCCAGCTCTTTGCAGGTCTCTTTCAATACAGCTATAACATCAGATGATTTGGACTGAGTCTTCACAGAAGATGTCTCAGCTGATGTTATGACAATATCAGGAGCATGAGATCCCTGAAACAGCTTGTAGTGTAACCCAAGAGCAGAAGCTCTTTTGCAAGCAGTATCTCTTGCCACCAGGATATCAGGGTATTGAGCAAGGATAATTCCACAAAGGAGGGAGGGAAAGGCAATTGGGCCTTTGACAGCATAACTACCAGCATGTTTTAAAGTTTGTTCAAAAATATACCTGCCATAGTCAAAAACAGTCTTGGTTCCCACAGCATAAATAAATCTCCCCAATCCTGTGGAGATAGTTGATTTATGGTTTGTAGGGACCCAGTTGGCTGCACCAATCTTGTGCAGGATGGCAAATTTCATGCTAAGTTTGCTGGCATTCAGCTTGCCTTTCAAGGGCCAGCACTTCACTTATCTTGCTGTGATGGTTTGACAAACTTCATTGTCAGTGACTTCCAGTTCAGGACAATCCTCATTTGATCTTCCAAGAAATTTGTTAATTTCTGATGGAGAGAAATTAACCCTTCTTCCTCTAACATAAACACTTTCAAAGTCAACTGACCTTCCATCAGCACATTCATTAGACAAGTTAACTATGAACTCCTTGACCAGATTTTCATAACACGGTAAATTTTACCACTGTCTTCATCAGTCCAGCATTCTTAATCAGGTCCATGATGTCCTTGCACTCCATGGCATCATTGTTTAGCTCTCTTTCTAAAGCTATTCTCTTCAAGTAAACATACTTCCATCTGTTTGCATTGTCAGGATGGTGAAAAGAGATGTTGTCTGTTGGGACTTCAGGAACTCTAGCAATTTTGCTGGAGGGGAGTTTCCTTCTGATAGGAATTTCTTCAACATCAATCTCAAACTCTGATTCCTCATCAGAATCAGAAGATTCAGGTTCTTTTCTCTTCTTTGTAATTGGTTGTCTACCAGTATACACCTGGGCTTTCACCTTTCCTTTGGACTGACCAGTTTTCACAGATTCTACCTCAGCCTTGCCTTCAGCCTTGGATTTCTTAACAGCAGGTTTATCTTTGGTCATACATTTTGCATCATTCTGATTACCCTTTCTTTTCATCATTCTCCTAGCTATGCTAGGGTTTACATTGGCAATCAGATCATTGTCTGAGTATTCCTCATCCACATCAATGATAGGTGGATCAACAGTCTTTTCTGAAGGGTTCTGAATGTTGTCATTTTGTGTCACAACATTCTCAGAGACATCTACAGTCTCAGAGACATCCACATTTGGGCTTGCTGATTCTTGATTTAATGGGACAGAAATCCCCGGTACAGATTGGTTTCCGCTAAGTATTCTTGTCACAAGCCTAGCAATTGCTTGATGAACTTGAGCTGATCCTTCCCTATTTGAAACAGAGGAAGAAGGATGAGAAGGATTACCAGAATCAGTAGCTTGAGCTCTTCCTGCATGCCTAGTTCTCAGCTTTTTGACTTTGGAGGGGTCAGTTGCCATTTCTCTGAGAGGAGTGATCTCCAGGACATCAGAATCTATGCATGTGGTGATTGCTCGAGAATCTTGGTCAGATGATGAAGATGAAGTGGTCGCCTTGGTTGAAGATGATGTTTGAGACATTTTGATTGACTTAGAGCACCAGTAGCAATTTGAGAGAAAACTTTGATTGAGAGAAAGGAATAGGTTGCAAAGACGAGAGAGGTAGGAGGCAAATGAGAGTCTATTCAACTTCATAATAATTTTGAAAGAATTGGAAAGACATATGATTAACCTACTAAAAATAGACTCAACACAAATAACTCCTTCAACCCTTGTTTTAAGCAAAATTAATTGCTATAATTTTTCACGTTGGCAAATACCCATCTTGCCCCTCAAGTTTTCAAGTTGATTTCCAACAAGAGCCTTGGTAGAAGAATCAGCTAGCTGAAGCTTGATGACACCATGTTCCAGTTTAATTGTCTTCTTCTCTACAAGGTCAATGTGCTTGGTCCTGCTATGCTGAATAGGGTTCTTGGAAATATTGATTGTATTCAGATTGTCACAATACAATGTCACAACATCTTGTGAGACATTATACTCAGTAAGCATCTGTTTTGTCCAGATATTTTGAGAACAGCTACTACCAGCTACAACTATTTCAGCACAGAGTTGGGAAGGCATTCTTTTGACATGAATCATAGCTCTGGCAGATTCCTGTATGTTCCTATTTTTCTTTTTGTCAACTCCATTTTGATGATGAGTTATAGGAGAAGAGACTTCATGACTCATTTTTTCTGGGAAACAGAATTTATTAAACTTGTTGTTTCCAAAAATTTTGTCATGATTACTTCTGGTTCTGACAACACATCCTTCTTCAAGTTTATTCACCACATCATAGACATGTCTCTTTTTACCAAGCCTTTCAATTTGAAGATCACCACAAACCCTCCTTTTATCAATTTGCAGTCTTGGAATCCTTCTGACTGCTTCCATAGAGATAGTTCTTTTCATTCTTCTTAGATGAAGATGGCCAAGCTTATGGTGCCACAGTTTCATCTCTTTTTCTTCTTTGGTAATGGAACACATAGTGGAGTTATTAGTGTTCTCAGGCTGCCACAAGTAACAGTTATCTTTAGATCTGATTCCTTTCATTACCACTTCTAGTTTTTCATTAATTACTAGACATTCAAATTTTGAGAAGATGACCTTGAATCCTAGATCACACAATTGACTGATACTAATGAGATTAGCAGTCATGCCTTTTACCAATAGAACTTCATTTAGATTTGGAACTTCAGGGCAGTCCAAATTACCAACTCCTTTGATTTCACCTTTAGCACCATCTCCAAAGGTCACATAACTAGTGGTGTGAGGTTTAACATGATTGAGAATGTTCTTTATTCCAGTCATGTGCATAGAGCACCCACTGTCAAAGTACCAGCCTTCCCTTGCAGAGACTCTCAGGGAAGTGTGGGCTATCAGGGCAGTAGCCTTTTTCTTCCATTGAGGAGTATGTGGTACCCTTTTTGACTTAGGTTTAACACCTGAGTTTTGATTAGGGTATCCATGCAATTTGAAGCAGAAAGGCTTTATGTGGCCATACCTCCCACAATGATGACATCTCCATCTTTGGTACTTTTTCTTCATATGTCTCTGTTTCTGATGTTGAGAGTTGTGTTGAGACATCTGCTTTGACATTTGTTTAACAGGCCTGATCTTCTTGTCTGCACCAGATTTCTTAGCTTCCACAAATCCTAGTCCAGATTTGTTTCCCACATTTTGTCCAACTTGAAGAATCTCTTCCAATTTGTTTGTTCCATTAGTCAGCATCTTGACAGATTTGGTCATTTGGTTCAGTTGTGAGTTCAGCAATTGAACTTCCCCTTCTAGATGGCTTATAGTTTCAAGGTCTGCCCTTTTTTCAGCCTCCAGCTTTATGATGAGTTTTGATTGTTTCTCATTCTGCACACAGACTTCAACACTTCTGATACACAATTTCTTGTAAGTATCAGCCAGTTCTTCAAATGTCACTTCTTCATCACTAGTGTCACTTTCAGAGGTGCAAACACCAGTTAGAGCAGTAACTAGTTTGGCAGATTCTTCTTCAGAATTACTTTCTGAATCACAGTCAGACCAAGTAACAGTCATTCCTTTCTTTTGTTTCTTAAGAAAGGTAGGACATTCAACTCGAATATGCCCAAATCCTTCACAACCATGGCATTGAATTCCTCTGCCTTGATTTCCCTTCTCTTCTGACCTTGGTCTTCTGCTGGAACTGTCAATGTCAGAGGGAATGTTATGAACATTAGACCTTGACTTTGGATCTATTCTTTTGATGAGTTTGTTGAATTGTCTTCCAAGCATGGCTATAGCTTCTGAAATATTTTCTTCTTCATCCTCCTTGTTTTCAACATCAGTGTTGGATACAAGTGCTATGCTCTTGTTCTTCTTGTCACCATTATCAGTGATCCCCATCTCAAAAGTCTGAAGAGACCCAATTAGTTCATCCACTTTCAACTTGCTGATGTCCTGGGCTTCCTCTATGGCAGTTACCTTCATAGCAAATCTTTTAGGCAAGGATCTGAGAATCTTTCTCACCAATTTTTCTTCTGACATCTTTTCTCCCAGTGCTCCTGAGGTGTTGGCAATCTCCAAGATGTTCATGTGAAACTCATGAATGGTTTCATCTTCCATCATTTTTAGATTCTCAAACTTGGTAGTCAACATCTGAAGTCTTGACATTTTTACTTTGGAAGTGCCCTCATGGGTAGTTTTGAGAGTGTCCCAAACTTTCTTGGCCAGTTCATATTGATGTACTAGTCTGAATATGTTTCTATCAATTCCATTGAACAAGGAATTTAAAGCTTTGGAATTTCCCAGGGCTAACTCATCTTCTTCTTTACTCCAATCTTCCTCAGGCTTCAGACTGATTGTCCCATCTTTCTCAGTTATGGTGGGATGGATCCATCCTTTGTCAGCAGCTCTCCAAGCCTTTTTGTCCAGAGATTTTAAGAAGGCAATCATACGAGGTTTCCAGTAGTCATAATTTGTTCCATCCAGAATGGGTGGTCTATTTCCAAAAACTCCTTCTTTGTCCATAGTGCCAGAAAGTGATATCCCTAGATCTCACCCAGTAATACAGGCAGGGTGCCTGCTCTGATGCCAATTGAAATTCTGCTGCAGATACTCAATGTCACGTTCAATGTTATGACACCGTATCTGACTTTCTATAAGACAGTAAATACAAGAAAACAGTAAAGAACACAGTCAATTGTTTACCCAGTTCAGTGTGCAACAACACCTACTTTGGGGGCTACCAAGCCAGGGAGGAAATCCACTATAAGAGATATTAATTCAGGAATAAACCAACCAGTTTATCTCCTTCACTTAAGACCTACCCAATGCAACTTCAATCTAAGTACAACTTAAACCTGAGTTCCTACTCACTCCCCCTCAATCACAGCAGTGATACTTAAAACAATTGACTAATGAATTGATGAAGACACTCTTCAAAACATACACTTGATTATGCTTCACAGCTTTTTAATCAAGCAACACAAACACTTTTGCTTCACAGCTTTGAGTGATACATAAACCTAACTTGACTTTGCTTCAAAGCTTCAGTCAAGAGACACAAAGACACTCTTGCTTCAAAGCTTTGAGTGATACACAACCCTTACAATTAAAGCCTATTCCAAGTCACTTATCACAATGATACTTGCTTGGATTACAATAGTTAAAACTATACAGCTTCTAAATGATCTTCTGTCAAAAAGGGATTGATTCCAAAACAGCAGCTCTGTTGAATATATAGCAGCTGCATCTTCAGTTAGGGTTTCCACAAAAAACTAGGGTTAATTCCGTTTGACCTTAAGACTAGGTCACAGGACTTTATCAACCAGGTTAGGGTTGAGCTAGGTTAACCCCAAGTCCACGAGATTTTCTGTTCTGGAAAGACTGAGTCATTTTCCTGAAAAAACTCAGAATTACCCAAACTGCATAACTGTTAGTTCAGAACAGGATGTCTTAACATTTGTTATGACATCTGAAAACCTGTCTACTGATTTAGGTAAATGTGATCTTTTTGCAAAATGCTCAGATACACACTTATAAACAGCAGCACCTGTATGACAATATTTTTCTGCAAAGGTACCTAATGAATCAGTACCTAGTAAACTAGAATGTTATGACATCAGTCATGACATTCATTCACACACCTGGTTTTACCAAAAATGCATGCCAATAACTAAACAACTACACCATGCAAGAGGTAGAGGGCACAAACGAAGCTTGCAACAAGGGGCCACATGCCCTAACGAAAGAGGTATTATAGGGTTGCAAAGATGCTCAGTCAAAAGAGGCATACATGAAGAAAATTTGAACAATCGAAGGATGCCTAAAAGGAGGCTTTTTGCCTTGGAATCGAAGGATGCTATAGGAGGCTTTTTGCCTTGTGTCTGTTGGCCCTGTGGGCGCCTATTGCATTCAAGAATGAATATTTTACTCAATCGAATGCTTGTATGCAGAAAAACATGTCCAATCGAAACATGCTTGTAGGTAGCAAAACTTGTCCAATCAAAGAAGGCTTACAAGTAGCTAATTTTGAGCAATTTAAGGAGGTGCAAAGTCCAATCTAAGGGGCTGAATCGAAAGAGGCCTATTTTTCTCCAAATTTGTAAAAATGTTATTTTTATCTGTTTTCTCCCTTTTTGACAGTTTCCTTTTAATTCTGGTACTAGAAAATCCCAATGCACTTGTGTAAGCTTAAATCCTGAGAATGTTTGTGAGAAAACCCTTGAGAATTGAGAGGGAAAATTTTGGGGTACAACAGTGTGGTTTTTGAATGTATTTTAAAATGGTGCCATCATTTTAGGCAAACTTTGCAATAGTTCTCATTCGTAAGAACGTATACAAAGTATTGAACTTTTGAAAATATTTCATGTTTGGAAAGGGTTTTGAAAGTGTTTTGAAAGTCTTTTTGAAAGTGTTGGTGTTTGTTTTTGAAAATAAGCAAGATTGTTAGATTTGAAAATAAGCAAGCAACTAGGAACAATATACCTACTCAAAAGTCTTAGTTCATTTATTCCTTTCCTTAGATATTGCTATCTTACCATTAATTCAGTAAGAAGCCTTATCTTTGGATCTAAAGGGACGGGTGTTGGTCATCGCATATTCATTATAGCAATGTTGTGAGATATCTAAGCATTTCTCTTTGAGGGACTAAGATCATTCAAAAGGCAACATTTGTAGCGTCATCGAGGTACTATGATCTTGTATTTTTGATCGTTTTTTGGTAAGATACCCCTCATGCATAACATGATTATTTTTCATAAGGCAACAAGTGGAGTTAACCCTAGAGGTGCATGTGTGCAAAGTGTGTTTGATTGCATGCATTTTTGTCTTTAGATCAGAGTGGTCTACTTGTTGACTTTATCTTGCCATACACTCTAATTACTAACATTTTGCATAAAGTCAAAAGTGCATAAAGATAAAATCCTACACTACTACAACTATATTGAATTGCATGAAAAAATAAAGGAAAAAATAAGGTAAAAGAAAGAAAAATGGATTTTTCGATTTAGGGCAGCAAACCCTTCAATTCTGCACTTTCTGACTCTCTTCGATCTGGCCTGAAAAGGGGTGAAGGCATGACTTTCAATTGGGGCCTGGAGGCCAGCATATTGTATATTTCGATTGGGGCCTGGAGACCAGCATAATGCGTCTTTTGTTTGGGGCCTGGAGGACAGCATGTTGTGCCTTTCGTTTGGCCTGAAGGTTAGTATGGAAGCTAGAGGCTTCGTTTTTAACTTTTTCCTCCTGTTTCTTTCGTTTGGGGCATAAAATGGAAACATGGCCTAAGGACATGCTAGCCTTTGTCTTGTGGACAAACCAAATATTAAAGTATATTTAATGAAACTCAAGCAACAAGAAACAAAAAAATTAGTCAGAAAAATAGATTCAAAGGGTGTAATCGAAAGGGAGACAAAATATTATATACATGTTATGATTGAAACTAAGGATGCAAGGGTAAGAGTAACTTACCTTGCTTTGCCTTGAATGGGTGTGGGACCTTGAGTGGAGGCCCTGGGTGCTGGATTCGAAAGAGGGAGCCTGAATCAAAGCCTTGGATGCTGAATTCGAAGGAGGAAAGAAAGCAAGTGTGATGCTTCTTTCCACTGGATTCGAAAGAGACTGAAGGGTGGTTGTTCTTTAAAATCGAAGAAGATGACAATGGAATTCTGGGTTTGATTTCACTTGTTGAAGGGAATTGAGAGATTTATTGTGTGTGAGAATTTTGAAGGTACGTTCCCCTCCTCTTCTTTTTTATTTTCTCTCCTCTTTTTCTATGTGCAAATGAACTCTATATTTATAGAGAGAGAAATTTTGTACGAGCAGTTTGGTGAAAGAATAAAATATAGTTTATTTGAAAGGCCAACATCCACTTGTGTCAACTTTTTATAATCCCAAGATAAAAGTACAAAAATCAATGGTTTATATGGGTGGCTCCTAGTTTATAGGGGGCAAATATGCAGAAGAGACAGGCGCAAGGCTCAAAATTTTTTCTAAAAAGTAGCATTATATTATTAAGTGAAAGTTGGCTTGAAGAACATTTTAATATGGATTGAGGCACAAGTTGAAGGTCTATTTAGCCGGACCTATGGACAACTTGACCCTTGGATCGAATACCCTGTCTTTCGTTTTGGCCCTACAGATCCAGCCTTCGACCAAACTCAAGAGCAAAGGAAATTGAATGTTTCCAACAATGACCTGTCTTTTGATTTGGCCTTATTCAACTGCATGTACCATTTTGAAACCTTTTCTTTTTGATTATGTAAGTCCAACCTCCGACCAAACTCAAGGCATGCAAAACTAAATATTCCCTACAATGGCATGTCTTTCGATTGGGGCCATATTCAGTTGTACGTACTACTTTGAATAGGCAAGAAAATCTCAATGGCATGGTCAAAACTAAAGGAACCCTGGATTACCTTCTTACTTCACCAACATAAGTCAAATTCCCTAAACTAAGCAAAGAAACCAAGCTTGCTCAAAGAAGCCAGATTCCCAAACGGAGGATGTAACCAAAGCTTGTACTCGAAAGAGCCCACTTGCACAAGAAATGTAACCAAAGCTTTGTATTGAAGGGGACCACACGCCCAAACGAAGAATGCATGCAAGAGGTAGAGGGCATAAACGAAGCATGCAACAAGGGGCCACATGCCCAAATGAAAGAGGTATACTAGGCTTGCAAAGATGCCCAGTCAAAAGAGGCATGCATGAAGCAAATTTTAACAATCGAAGGATGCCTAAAAGGAGGCTTTTTGCCTTGGAATCGAAGGATGCTACAGGAGGCTTTTTGCCTTGTGTCTGTTTGCCCTGTGGGCGCCTCTTGCATTCAAGAATGAATATGTTACTCAATCGAATGCTTGTATGCAGAAAAACATGTCCAATCGAAACAGGCTTGTAGGCAGCAAAACTTGTCCAATCAAAGAAGGCTTACAAGTAGCTAATTTTGAGCAATTTAAGGAGGTGCAAAGTCCAATCGAAGGGGCTGAATCGAAAGAGGCCTATTTTTCTCCAAATTTGTAAAAATGTTATTTTTATCTGTTTTCTCCCTTTTGACAGTTTCCTTTTAATTCTGGTACTAGAAAATCCCAATGCACTTGTGTAAGCTTAAATCTTGAGAATGTTTGTGAGAAAACCCTTGAGAATTAAAAGGGAAAATTTTGGGGTACAACAGTGTGGTTTTTAAATGTATTTTAAAAAGGCGCCATCATTTTAGGCAAACTTTGCAATAGTTCTCATTCGTAAGAACGTATACAAAGTGTTGAACTTTTGAAAATATTTCATGTTTGGAAAGGGTTTTGAAAGTGTTTTGAAAGTGTTTTTGAAAGTGTTGGTGTTTGTTTTTGAAAGTGTTGGTGTTTGTTTTTGAAAATAAGCAATATCGTTAGATTTGAAAATTAGCAAGCAACTAGGAACAATCTACCTACTCAAAAGTCTTAGTTCATTTCTTCCTTTCCTTAGATATTTCTATCTTACCATTGATTCTGTAAGAAGCCTTATCATTGGAAGTAAAGGGACGGGCGTGGGTCATCGCATAGTCATGATAGCAATGTTGTGAGATATCTAAGCATTTCTCTTTGAGGGACTAAGATCATTTGAAAGGCAACATTTGTAGCGTCATTGAGATACTATAATCTTGTATTTTTGATCGTTTTTTGGTAAGATACCCCTCATGCATAACAGGACTATTTTTCATAAGGAAACAAGTGGAGTTAACTCTAGAGGTGCATGTGTGCAAAGTGTGTTTGATTGCATGCATTTTTGTCTTTAGATCAGAATGGTCTACTTGTTGACTTTATCTTGTCATACACTCTAATTAATAACATTTTGCATAAAGTCAAAAGTGCAGAAAGATAAAATCCTACACTATTACAACCATATTGAATTGCATGAAAAAATAAAGGAAAAAATAAGGTAAAAGCAAGAAAAATGGATATTTCGATTTAGGGCAACAAACCCTTCAATTCTGCACTTTCTGACTCTCTTCGATCTGGCCTGAAAAGGGGTGAAGGCATGACTTTCAATTGGGGCCTGGAGGCCAGCATATTGTATCTTTCGATTGGGGCCTGGAGACCAGCATGATGTGTCTTTTGTTTGGGGCCTGGAGGACAACATGTTGTGCCTTTCGTTTGGCCTGTAGGTTAGTATGGAAGCCAGAGGCTTCATTTTTAACTTTTTCCTCCTGTTTCTTTCGTTTGGGGCATAAAATGGAAACATGGCCTAAGGCCATGCTAGCCTTTTTCTTGTGGCCAAACCAAATATTAAAGTATATTTAATGAAACTCAGGCAACAAGAAACAAAAAGATTAGTCAGAAAAATAGATTCAAAGGGTGTAAACGAAAGGGAAACAAAATATTATATACATGTTATGATTGAAACGAAGGATGCAAGGGTAAGAGTAATTTACCTTGCTTCGCTTTGAATGGGTGTGGGACCTTGAGTGGAGGCCCTGGGTGCTGGATTCAAATGAGGGGGCCTGAAACAAAGCCTTGGATGCTGAATTCGAAGGAGGAAAGAAACCAAGTGTGATGCTTTTTTCCACTGGATTCGAAAGAGACTGAAGGGTGGTTGTTCTTTAGAATCGAAGAAGGTGACAATGGAATTTTGGGTTTGATTTCACGTGTTGAAGGGACTTGACAGATTTATTGTGTGTGAGAAATTTGAAGATACGTTCCCCTCCTCTTCTTTTTTATTTTCTCTCCTCTTTTTCTATGTGAAAATGAACTCTCTATTTATAGAGAGAAATTTTTTGTATGAGCATTCTGGTGAAAGAATAAAATATAGTTTATTTGAAAGGCCAACATCCACTTGTGTCAACTTTTTATAATACCAAGATAAAATTACAAAAATCAATGGTTTAGATGGGTGGCTCCTAGTTTATAGGGGGAAAATATGCAGAAGAGACAGGCACAAGGCTCAAAAACTTTTCTAAAAAGTAGCATTATACTATTAAGTGAAAGTTGGCTTGAAGAACATTTTAATATGGATTGAGGCACAAGTTGGAGGTCTATTTAGCCTGTCCTATGGACAAATTGACCCTTAGATCGAATACCCTGTCTTTCATTTTGGCCCTACAGATCCAGCCTTCGACCAAACTCAAGAGCAAACGAAATTGAATGTTTCCAACAATGGCCTGTCTTTAGATTTATCCATATTCAACTACATGTACCATTTTGAACCCTTTTGTTTTTGATTATGTAAGTTCAACCTTCAACCAAACTCAAGGCAGGAAAAACTAAATATTCCCCACAATGGCATGCCTTTCGATTGGGGCCATATTCAGTTGCATGTACTACTTTGAATAGGCAAGAAAATATCAATGGCATAGTCAAAACGAAAGGAACTCTGGATTACCTTCTCACTTCACCAACAGAAGCCAAATGCCCTAAACGAAGAAAAGGAACCAAGTTTGCTCAATGAAGCCAGATGCCCAAACGAAGGATGTAACCAAAGCTTGTATTAGAAAGAGTCCACTTGCCCAAGAAATGTAACCAAATCTTTGTATTGAAGGGGACCACACGCCCAAATGAAGAATGCATGCAGGAGGTAAAGGACATAAACAAAGCTTGCAACAAGGGGCCACATGCCCAAATGAAAGAGGTATGCTAGGCTTGCAAACATGACCAGTCAAAAGAGGCATGCAGGAAGCAAATTTGAGCAATCGAAGGATGCCCAAAAGGAGGCTTTTTGCCTTGGAATAGAAGGAGGCTACAAGAGGATTTTTTCCTTGGAATAGAAGGAGGCTATAGGAGGCTTTTTTCCTTGTACCTGCTGGCCCCATGGGCGCCTCTTGCATGCAAGAATGAATCTGTGACTCAATCGAATGCTTGTATGCAGCAAAACTTGTCTAATCGAAACAGGCTTGCAGGCAGCTATTTTTGATCAATCGAAGGAGGTGCAAAGTCCAATCGAAGGGGCTGAATCGAAAGAGGCCTATTTTTCTCTAAATTTGTCAAAATTTTATTTTTATCTGGTTTCTCCCTTTTTGACAGTTTCCTTTTAATTCTGGTACTGGAAAATCCCAATGCACTTGTGCAAGCTTAAATCCTGAAAATCTTTTTGAGAAAACCCTTGAGAATTGAGAGGGCAAATTTTGGGGTACAACAGTGTGGTTTTGGAAAGTATTTTAAAAAGGTGCCATCGTTTTACGCAAACTTTGCAATAGTTCTCATTCGTAAGAACGTATACAAAGTGTTGACCTTTTGAAAATATTTCATGTTTGGAAAGGGTTTTGAAAGTGTTTTGAAAGAGTTTTTGAAAGTGTTGGTGTTTGTTTTTGAAAATAAGCAAGAGTGTTTGATTTGAAAATGAGCAAGCAACTAGGAACAATCTACCTACTCAAAAGTCTTAGTTCATTTCTTCTTTTTCTTTGATATTGCTATCTTACCATTGATTTGGTAAGAAGCCTTATCTATGGATGTAAAGGGACGGGCGTGGGTCATCGCATAGTCATGATAGAAATATTATGAGATATCTTAGCATTTCTCTTTAAGGGACTAAGATCACATGAAAGGCAACATTTGTAGCATCATCGAGGGACTATGATCTTGTATTTTTGATCATTTTTTGCTAAGATATCCCAGATTCGTAACATGACTATTTTTCATAAGGCAACTAGTGGAGTTGACCCTAGAGGTGCATGTGTGCAAAGTGTGTTTAATTACATTCAATTTTGTCTTTTGATCAGAGTGGTCTACTTGTTGATTTTATCTTGCCATACACTCTAATTACTAACATTTTGCATAAAGTCAAAAGTGCAGAAAGATGAAATCCTACACTATTACAACCATATTGAATTGCATGAAAATATAAAGGAAAAAATAAGATAAAAGTAAGAAAAATGGATCTTTCGATTTAGGGCAGCAAACCCATCGATTCTACACTTTCTGACTCTCTTCGATATGACCTGAAAAGGGGTGAAGGGATGACTTTCGATTGGGGCATAGAGGCCAGAATATTGTGTCTTTCGATTGGGGCTTGGAGGCCATCATGTTGTCTCTTTTATTTGGGGCCTGGAAGCCAACATGTTGTACCTTTCGTTTGGCCCGAAGGTTAGTATAGAAGCCAGAGGCTTCGTTTTTAACTGTTTCCTCTTGTTTCTTTCGTTTGGGGCATAAAATGGCAACATGGCCTAAGTCCATGCTAGCCTTTGTCTTGTGGCCAAACCAAATATTAAAGTATATTTAATGGAACTCAAGCAACAAGAAATAAAAAGATTAGCCAAAAAAATAGATTCAAAGGGTGTAAACGAAAGGGAGACAAAATATTATATACATGCTATGATTGAAATGAAGGATGCAAGGCTAAGAGTAACTTACCTTTCTTCAGTCTTGAATGGGTGTGGGACCTTGAGTTGAGGCCCTGGGTGCTGGATTCGAAAGAGGGGGCCTGAAACAAAGACTTGGATGTTGAATTTGAAGTAGGAAAGAAAGCATGTGTGATGCTTCTTTCCACTGGGTTCAAAAGAGACTGAAGGGTGGTTGTTCTTCAGAATCGAAGGAGGTGACAATGGGATTCTGGGTTTGATTTCACGTGTTGAAGGGACTTGAGAGATTTGTTGTGTGTGAGAAATTTGAAGATACGTTCCCCTCTATTGTACCCCAAAATTTGCCTTCCAAATTTTCATGCAAGATGTTTACCCTAGAGTTCCCGTAAACTCAATTGGCTCAAAGGTCAACCAGACAAGTTCTCTTCCTAGGCACCAAATCAATAATTAGGGTTTAGGATTTTCTCAGAGATAATTAAGTCTTAAAAATCTCCAATACTTTTAAAGACAATTTGCTGAAGTTTGTTAATTCTATAAGACTGACTAATGTTCTTGGAACATATTTGATAGACAATGAAGTCTTGTTGGAATAAAGAGTGACATGTGAATTCATAATGATTACCAGTTAGATATTGAACAAGAATTGAAGATTAAGACTTTTTGATCATAAGCCTTTGAGGTTAAGTTAATCAAATGGAATTGAAATTCTTAAACATTCATTTCGTTTTAGAAGTTTGATTGGAATGCAAAGTGTTTTGTTTTGCTTGATCATCTTTGGTGGTTGCTTGAAATACAAGTTACCTAAATAAGGTTTCTTACTCAAAACATCCAAATAAGAATTCCAAGATTTAAAGTTGAAATTGGTACAATATTTTCACAAAGTTTATTCATAAGTATTGTATTCATTACATTACAAGTTTGAATTTTTTACAGAAGAAATGTCTTGCCTACTAATGCAATAAATTACAAGATTTGATTATGAAAAAAAAAGAGAAGAGAGAAATCTCAAGTCTTCATCCTCAAGAAACCCCTCAAATCTTTTCTTATCATCCATGCTTCATGTTCATGAAAAGAGAAAAGGAGAAGTTTGTTAGTAATTCAAATATTCAGAAATGAACAAAAATATACAAAGTAATCCTAAATTCATCATCGGGGTGATTTCTGTTGAATTAGAAGAGAAGGGTTTGTATTCTAAGGCCTCATGCAATTCTTGCTTAATCATTGGCCTGAGAATTTCTAGTTTTCAAATCACAAAGTACAAGTTTGGTTCACAAACAAGCAGCAAACAAGGCAAGCTGCAACCAGCTGTAGGACAGGAAAGCAAGGCAAGCTGCAATAAACTGCAGGCCAGGCAAGCAAGACCAGCAGCTGCAAATTGCCAAAACAGAACTAGCAAACAAGGCAAGTTACAGGGCAGGAAAGCAAGGCAAACAAGGCAAGCTACAAAAAACTGCATGGCAGGCAAAACAAGGCCAGCAACTGCAAACAGCTCAAAATAAAACTTGTGCAAAAATCTATAAAGTATCAAAAGTTCATAAAAGAGGGTTTTGGATTCTAAAGGCCTCAAACCATGTCAAATTCTATCTTGGGCCCATTATCATTGCAAAACAAATCTTGGCCCATAATAAATAATTCCAACCATATTCTGAAGATGTGAAAAACACAAGAAGGGGGTTGAATTGTAAAACTTAAAACAAAAGCTTAACCAACACTGTATTTTTATCCTGGTTCGTTTGATCTCAAACTACTCCAGTCCACCCGTCAAGGTGATTTCGCCTCTCTCCAGCGAGGTCTTAATCCATTATATTCAAAAGAATACAACAACTACTTTAACAACTGTTAAAGCCTTCTTGAGTATAACCACAACCTGGTTTATCTCAAGGAAATCTCTTTACAAATAATTGAACAAATAATGTGTTTGATGTTTTCTAATAAACCAGTATACCACAACTGTGATAATACACAAAGTTAAGCTTAGAATGAAACTGGATTGCTAATGCATTTGAATGAGAGTGGTTGGAAAGCTTAGCAAATTGTATAAGAGCGTGCGTGTAGGTAGATTATTAGCCCTTTTATTTTCTCACACTGACTTGTTTATATAGCCAAGGCAAAGATACGTTGTTGTCCATAAATCACTTTCAATGATAATAACGTTCTTTCCTTTTTGAGAAGATCTTGTCTTTGAATAAAGTCGTTGGTAATTAATCTATCTTGAATGTTTAGTAACGCTTCAGTCTTCTTTATGATAATCAGAGTGTTCTTTGCTTTAACTGATGTTGACGCTTCTGAGTGTTGATGACTTGGTAAAGATCTTGATCAGAGCCAGATTATTTTATGCGCAAATTCTGGTCATCAGGCTTCAGCGTATGATCTGGTAACTTCAGCGTGTAGCACATGATATTGATCTTCTGATGCTGACATATCTTCTGATGCTGATTCCATCAGAACTTCTGTAAACACAGAACATAATTTTAAGTATCATGTATGTCTTATATATAAATCTTACAATTTATTTATTCTTGTATTTTTTTATTATCAAAACTCTAATTGAGGGTTGTAGAATCAAACTATGTTCTAACAATCTCCCCCTTTTTGATGATGACAAAAACCAGATTTTTTTCAATTAAAAGTAAAGAATAAAAGGTATCAGAGATTAAAAAATAAAGAATAAAAGGTATCATAGATTAAAGATAAGGAATAAAAGGTATTAGAGCTAAGAAGAGAAAACCCCCCCTGAGTTCATTACTTCCCTTTAATTCCAAGAGTCTTTGAGCATCAGAACCTTACTGTACTTTACTGTTTCTTTCGTCAGAATTTTGTACCTGTTCAAGCTTTTCAGAAGAAAGAAATTCAAATAGATCAGAATGTCAGAATGTTTGAGACTTATGTCTCAGTAATCCGTTATTGAAAAATATCATTCTTTCTCCCCCTTTTTGTCAGTTATCAAAAAGCACAAATAATCAGAGCTAAAATGATCAGAGCTAAAAAATGCAGTTATATTTAAAAACAGAAGTAATGATAAGTTCAGAACATGTAAAAATATTACAGATAAACAAGTTATAAAAATAACAAGGAAATTTCTAAGGAGGAGGAGGAAGTCGTGTGAACAGAGCTTCTAACATGCTCTTGATTTGGGTGTTGGTTTCCTGTTGTTGATTTAACATGTTCTCTATTGCATCAATTTTGGTGTCCTGCTTATCCATTCTTTCATTCATCAGCATATCAGATCTTTTCAGATCTTCCAGATTCTTCCTGTCAAGAGAGGAAGCTTGAGGGTCTTCAGAAACAGGATGATTCTCAGAACTTTCTGAAATATCTTCTTCTTGACCCAAGTCTTCAGCTGGAATCATCTGTTCTTCTGACTCTGGTTGACGATGTTCAGACCAAGGAGCATTGTCCAGCGGGAGAACTTCTTCCTTAAGAAGCTTGCTCAGAACTGGACCTTCAATTTATTTCAGCAGATTGCTGAAGTTCTGTTGAGCTTGTCCATAGCTCTGTTCTTGCAACTTAAAGGTTTCAGAGCATACCCATATTCTGAACTTTGTCCAGAGATAGTCTGATGCAGCAGGATCAACCAGTTCAAGACTTGCTTGTTTAAGAGAAATGATCCACTTTTGTACTTCTGTTTCAAAGTTCAATATGCTGGAACCAACATCTGGATGTTTTGGTTTTGGGATATCAGTTTTGTTGGTTATTACAGCAAGGCGTTCAAGGACTGTTAAATCAATGACAGTCTTGTTGTGGTCATCTGAATTGTCTTTTGGTGAGGGAGTGGGAGAGTCAGGAATTATTATTGGACTTGATGGGGAATTTGGTGGAGTTAATTCTGGTGAAGAGGGAAGTTGAGGAATATTCACAATGGTACCAAGGGGCAACTGAATGGCCAGAGGTACTGGTTCAGGGGGTTCAGAGGGTTGAGCCTCAGAGGTTTGAATCTTAGGTTGTGGAGATTGTTCAGGTTGAGGAGAGGGTGGATTAATTTCTGGTTGAGGAGATGAAGGTAGTGGGATTTCTGGTTCTGGAGAGAGTGGAATTTCTGGTATTGGTGAGAGGGGAATTTCTGGTTGTGCTTCTGTGTGGGTTTTAGGATTTGGATTATCTGGAGTGGGAGCAGAAGTATGTTGGTCTATATCAGAAAGAACTTTTTCAAGCTCTTGTTGGTTTTCAACAATATTTGGATTTTGAGGTTGGGAGCGAGATCTTCTTAGAGTTAATGATTCAGAGGGATCAAAGTCAAGGTCAAAATCATCAAAAGTTTGAGGTGTTGAGTTTTCAGATGGAGTGGGTATTGAGATAGATGTTGATACAGCAGTTGAATCTAAAACAGTTACAGAAGAAGGATTACCTCTCTTCTTAGGAGTCTACTGAGATGATCCTTCTGCCGCATCTTTTCTTTTCTTTGTCTTCTTCAGAACAACCTCTGGAGCCTTCTGCTGAAGATCTTGAATATTCAGATTTGGTGTTGTACCATCAGCCTTGCAGGCATCCAGATATCTGAGTATGATTTCAAGTTTAGAGTCAATTTCTGAGAACAGTGGGAAGTCATCCAGAGGGACTCTTCTGCTGGAGATTGCAGCAAAAGGAGTGACGTTGGGCTCCTTCTTGATGTTCTCTATCAACTTCATTTTCTTTAGATTTTTGGCATTCAGCTGTTTGCCAACAGTAGCTTCCAGAGTGGTGATTTGTTGAGCCTCTGTCAGATGATCAATCAGCTTATTCTCTGTTAGAATATCTGATATCAGTAAGTGTGAGAGAAAATGAAAGTGAAGGTAAAACGTGTAAATGGTGTGAAGTGTGTTTAAATAGATTTCTAAAAAGGTTTTGAAAACATAAACGTTAAGAGAGAGAAATTAATAATGATTATTAGCATTTAATGATAGCTGATTTTAGGGGATTCAGAAAGATATTTGGAACGGTTACCCATGACATGTGTCTCAATGCATCCAATCAGCGCTTTTCCTTTTTCATAAACGTGAACGCGTGTTCAGCCTCAAAAAATAGCTTATGACTGGATGACACTTGTTTGCTTGAGTGAAAAGCACATTTCTATCCTTGAAATGAAGCGCTCAGATCTTCATGGATAGATTCTGATACAATCTTCACTTCTAAAAATCTGAAGGAAGATTGATCAGTAGTTCACAGAGAAATAAACAAAGTTCTGAAGGTTAATATATAGAATCAAAACAATTTCATTCTGGGCAGAGCTTCATGCTGAGATGTTTCAGAATGAAGTTGAACCTATCTTCAGAAAGAGGTTTTGTAAAAATATCAGCCCATTGATGGTCTGTGTTAATAAATTTAAAATTTAAAATCCCTTTCTGAATATAGTCCCTAATAAAATGATGTTTTATTTCTATATGCTTAGCCCTAGAATGTAAAACTGGGTTTTTGCTGAGAAAAATAGCAGAAGTATTGTCACAGAGGATATGAATGTTACTCTCAAATATCTGGAAGTCCTCAAGTTGACTTTTCATCTAGAGCATTTGTGTGCTGCATCCAGTTGCTGCTATGTATTCAGCTTCTGCTATTGATAGAGCAATTGTGGATTGTCTTTTGCTGGACCAAGAGATCAAATTTTCTCCCAGAAACTAGCAGCTTCCAGAAGTGCTTTTACGCTCTATTCTGTCTCCAGCAAAATCAGCATCACAGTATCCTACTAAGCTGTAATCACTTGATTTTCTATAAAACAAACCCAGATTAGTAGTACCTTTCATATACTTGAAAATTCTCTTAACTGCTGTTAAGTGAGATTCTCTAGGATCTGATTGGAATCTAGCACAAATGCATACACTGAATAAAATGTCAGGCCTTGAAGCCGTCAGATATAGAAGAGAACCAATCATACCTCTGTAGACCTTCTGTTCTACCTTTTTACTTACCTCTTCTCTTTCTAGAATGCACGTGGGATGCATTGGAATCTTTGATGGCTTACATTCCGAGAGATCAAATTTCTTCAGAAGTTCTCTGACATATTTGCTCTGATGAATGTAAGTTCCTTCTGGGGTTTGATTAATCTGGATGCCCAGAAAGAATTTTAGTTCCCCCATTAGGCTCATCTCGAATTCTGCCTGCATACACTTAGCAAACTTTCTTCCCAAAGAAGGTTTATTAGATCCAAATATGATGTCATCAACATAAATCTGACATACTAAAATGTCATTCTTAACTGTCTTACAGAATAAGGTTTTGTCCACTTTCCCTCTGGTAAATTCCTTTTCTAACAGAAAGTTACTTAGTCTTTCATACCAAGCTCTGGGAGCTTGTTTCAGACCATATAGTAAATTCTTTAGTTTGAAAACATATTCTGGATTTTTGGAACTTTCAAAACCAGGGGGTTGGTGCACATATACCTCTTCTTCTATATAGCCATTTAAGAACGCAGTCTTAACATCCATCTGATACAGAGTGATACCTTTATTACAGCAAATGAGATTAAGAGTCTGATAGATTCTAACCTGGCGACTGGAGAAAAGGTTTCTGTATAGTCTATCCCCTCTTGTTGACTATAACCTTGTGCTACTAATCGTGCTTTATTTCTGATGACTTCACCTTGTTCGTTCAGTTTGTTTCTGAACACCCATTTTGTTCCAATGACGTTGAATCCTTTTGGTTTAGGAACTAGATCCCATACATCATTTCTTGTTAATTGATTTAGCTCCTCTTGCATTGCTAGAATCCAGTCATTGTCCAGAAGTGCTTCATCAATTGTTGATGGTTCAATTAGAGAAACAAGTCCCATGAGGGATTCTTCAGAGTTTCTGAAGCTGGCTCTTGTTCTGATTGGATCTTCCTTTCTTCCTAAGATTGTTTCTTCTGGGTGATCCATGCTGCTTCTGGATGGTCTTTTCTGAAGTTGATCAACATGAGGTACTGGATTGCTTGCAGTTACTCTCTCTGATGTTGAGGGAGTGTCTCTGTTAAGAGTTTCTGATGAATTGTCTTCAGTACCTGTGAATTCAACTTCCATGCCTGCAAGGAATTCATTCTGCTTTGACTTTTGAGAGTCAAGCTTATCATCAAAACAAACACCGATTGATTCTTCCATAATATGTGTTTCTGTATTCTATACTCTGTACCCTCTTGAGCGTTCAGAGTATCCTAACATAATACACTTTTGTGCTTTAGAGTCAAACTTGTTCAAATAATTTTTTGTATTCAAAATAAAGCATGTACATCCAAATGGGTGAAAATAAGAAATGTTGGGCTTTCTGTTCTTCCACAATTCATAAGGAGTCTTTTCCAGAATAGGTCTTATGGAGATTCTATTCTGAATGTAACACGCTGTGTTTATTGCCTCTGCCCAGAAGATCTTAGCAACGTTAGTCTCGTTGATCATGGTTCTGGCCATTTCTTGCAATGTTCTGTTCTTTCGTTCTACAACTCCATTTTGTTGGGGAGTTCTAGGACAAGAAAAGTCATGCAGAATGCCTTTGTCATTAAAGAATGACTCAAAATCTTTATTTTAAAACTATCCACCATGATCACTTCTGACTTTGACGATTCTAAGATCCTTTTCATTCTGAACTTGGTTGCAGAAGGTGACAAACACAGAGTGTGACTCGTCCTTGTGTTTTAAGAACTTTACCCATGTCCATCTGCTATAGTCATCTACGATTACTAACCCATACTTCTTGCCACTGACTGAAGCAGTTTTAACTGGTCCAAATAAGTCAATGTGCAGAAGTTCTAATGGCTTAGAGGTGGAAACAACGTTTTTGGATTTGAAAGCTAGTTTTGCAAACTTGCCTTTCTGGCATGCTTCACACAGAGCATCTGAATTGAACTTCAGGTTAGGAAGTCCTCTGACCAGATTGAGTTTTTTAATCTGGGATATTGTTCTCATACTAACATGTCCCAATCTTTTGTGCCAGATCCATTGCTCGTTGTTAACAAACATAAGACATTTTACATTCTAACTTTTTAGTTCAGAAAGTTTTATTTTATAAATGTTGTTTCTCCTCTTTCCATTAAATAGGATAGTCCCATCTTTCTGACTAACAGCTTTGCATGAATTTTGATTAAAGATTATATCATAACCGTTATCACTTAATTGACTTATGGATAACAGGTTATGCATTAATCTATCTACTAATAAAACATTACTTATAGAGGGAAGATTTCCATTACCTACAGTTCCAGAGCCAATGATCTTTCCTCTCTGATTGCCTCCAAAACCTACGTGGCCTCCAGGCTTAAGTTCCAGGCTTTGGAACATATGCCTTCTTCCCATCATGTGTCGTGAGTAGCCAGAGTCCAGGTACCATGACTGGTGTTTTTGCTTTGCTGCTAAAGATATCTACCACATGTATTATTTTATCCTTAGGTACCCATATTTTCTTGGGTCCTGATTTGTTAGTTTTACCAAAACTCTGGTTGAATTTTGGTTTGACAGAATAATTACTACTTGTATATTTAATTTCATGTGTGTGCCCATATATAAAGTGTGAATCAAGTGAAGTGCGTTTTATAACTAAATCCATGGCATTCTTTGGTGTAGGTACCTTACCTTGATATCCTATCCCTTTTCTGCCAGTTCTGCTAACTCCATAGATCATTGAAGCCATTTTGCTTCTATCTATGTTTTTAGCTAGAAACTTCTGAAAGCTATGATCATACTCCTTGATGATCTCATCAGCACTGCTGGGAGTTTCAGGGATTGTTTCCTTCTGAGAGTTTTGCAATAGATTTTCTAATTTTGAAATTTTATATTTTAACTCAGAATTCTCCAATTTGAGACTCTCAGTCTTATCAGAGTCAGAAGCAAGATTCCTTTTCAGGTTTCTGAATTTGACTCTGATCTGCTGATATCTTTCCAGAATTTCATTAAGGCTTTCAGCTAGTTCAGCCTTAGTAAAGTTAATAGCAAAGTCAGGGAATACCTCTTATGTATCTGATTCAGAGTCTGACTCAGAAGCTTCACTGTCTTCTGTTATGTTTGCCATGAGAGCTATGTTTTCTCTTTCATCATCTGATTCTGAGTCAACTTCAGATGTATCAGAATCATCCCATGTAGCCATGAGACTTTTCTTCTTTTCCTTGCCAAACTTCTTTTTGGGCTTTTCCTTCTGAAGCTTTGGGCAATCACTTTTGTAGTGCCCTTGCTCGTTACATTCATAGCAGATGATGTCTTTGTTGTTTGGATTTCTGTTTCCTAAAGAACCTTCAGATCTTTTGTGTCCAGAGGAGGATTTTGACCTTCTGTATCTGGATAAAGATTCATTCTGATTTTCTGATCTTCTGGGATTCCTGAACTTCCTTTGCCTCTGCTTCCATAATTGGTTCACCCTTCTGGAGAGGAGAGATAGTTCATCTTCTTATGATGAAGACCCATCAGAGGTTTCTTCTACAGCCTGCAAAACTTTGGAGTCATACTTTCTATTGGATTTTAAAGCTAATGACTTACCTTGCTTTTGAGGTTCATCTGCTTCTAGCTCTATCTCGTGACTTCTGAGAGAGCTGACAAGTTCCTCCAGAGAGATTTTGTTGAGATCCTTGGCTAGCTTAAGCGCTGTGACCATTGGCCTCCATTGTTTTGGCAAGCTTCTGATGATCTTCTTAACGTGATCAGCAGTAGAATACCCTTTGTCAAGAACTTTGAGACCAGCAACCAGAATTTGAAATCTTGAGAACATAGTTTTTATTGATTCACTCTCTTCCATCTTGAATGCTTCATACTTCTGAATGAGCGCAAGAGCTTTGGTTTCTTTGACTTGAATGTTGCCTTCATGCGTCATTCTCAGAGAGTCAAACATATTCTTTGCAGTGTCTCTGTTTGATATCTTTTCATATTCTGAATAAGAGATGGCGCTGAGAAGAATTGTTCTGTCCTTGTGATGATTTCTAAAATCACGCTATTGCTGATCAGACATTGTTTTCCTGTCAATCTTCTGACCACTTCCATCCACTGGGTGCATGTATCCATCAGTCACCATGTCCCACAAATCAGCATCATGGGACAGAAAGAAGCTTTCAATTCTGTCTTTCCAATATTCAAAGTTCTCTCCATCAAAGACTGGAGGTTTGCCACTGAATCTGTCTCTTTCTTCATTGTTGTCATTGCTGATGTTTTGATGTGGTCCTGCCATTATGTTTTTCTGACGCTGGATCTTGTACTGACATGGTTAAGTGTTATAAGCTCAGAACCAGGCGCTCTGATGCCAATTGAAGATGTGAAAAACACAAGAAGGGGAGTTGAATTGTAAAACTTAAAACGAAAGCTTAACCAACACTGTATTTTTATCCTGGTTCGTTTGATCTCAAACTACTCCAGTCCACCCGTCAAGGTGATTTCGCCTCTCTCCAGCGAGGTCTAAATCCACTATATTCAAAAGAATACAACAACTACTTTAACAACTGTTAAAGCCTTCTTGAGTATAACCACAACCCGGTTTATCTCAAGGAAATCTCTTTTCAAATAATTGAACAAATAATGTGTTTGATGTTTTCTAATAAAACAGTATACCACAACTGTGATAATACACAAAGTTAAGCTTAGAATGAAACTGGATTTCTAATGCGTTTGAATGAGCGTTGTTGGAAAGCTTAGCAAATTGTATAAGAGCGTGCATGTAGGTAGATTATTAGCCCTTTTCTTTTCTCACACTGACTTGTTTATATAGCCAAGGCAAAGATACGTTGTTGTCCATAAATCACTTTCAATGATAATAACGTTCTTTCCTTTTTGAGAAGATCTTGTCTTTGAATAAAGCCGTTGGTAATTAATCTGTCTTGAATGTTTAGTAACGCTTCAGTCTTCTTTATGATAATCATAGTGTTCTTTGCTTTAACTGATGCTGACGCTTCTGAGTGCTGATGACTTGGTAAAGATCTTGATCAGAGTCAGAGTATTTTATACGCAGATTCTAGTCATCAGGCTTTAGCGTATGATCTGGTAACTTCAGCGTGTAGCACATGATATTGATCTTCTGATGCTGACATATCTTCTGATGCTGACATATCTTCTGATGCTGACATATCTTCTGATGTTGATTCCATCAGAACTTCTGTAAACACAGAACATAATTTTAAGTAGCATGTATGTCTTATATATAAATCTTACAATTTATTTATTCTTGTATTTTTTTATCATCAAAACTCTAATTGAGGGTTGTAGAATCAAACTATGTTCTAACATATTCCTATCCCATTAGCCAAATCCAAATCAAGAAATTCAAGCCTAATAGAGCCCTCAAAACAGTGTCCTATAATTGGCCTAAAGGTGTGTTTGCAAATCACAAAAACTTGGTTCACAAGCAAAGGAAAACAGAAAATCAAGCCTCATACATACTTCACAAAGCCTTAACTACATCATTGGCTAAGAAGTAATCTGTTGCAAATCTCAAGCATTTGGTTCACAAATGGTAAAGAGGAAATCAGAAAGCAAAAGCCTCATGTTGTTTCAAATCAGAAAATATCATACCAACAATCAAAAAAGCCTCAAATTTGCAAAGTCATGTCATAGGCCTAGAGTATTTCACTACAAATCTCAAAACATTTTGTTTGGTTCATGGCAAATACAAAAATACATCAAAAGCAGCCAGCAAAGTCAGAAAAGTGTAAACAAGTACAAAAAATTGTAAAAGGAAAAGCAACAGTTAGCCAACCAAAGGAAAACAACTTGAGTTGTTAAAACATAGCAAGTACAAAGCCAGCAAAAGTCAACATCCACCATAAATGAATAGCACAGCCAACAAGTAAAGTCAACTGGAAATTTGATTTATCAGGAAAAAAAAGTACAAGCAGCAAAAGCCAATATTTTTTTTATCTATCACAAAATCAATATAAAACAGGGCAACAATATTGTGGAAAAGAGGAGTTTATTTGGCTAACAACAAGAATACACAGAAAGAAAAAGTCCATCAATTTTTCTCATCCCTCAAGTTTACCGTCAATAAGCCACAAGATACAAAAACACAGCAAAGAGGTAATTTCTCAAACTGTTTCAATATACAAAACTTTTGAAACTATTTCTTGTACAAAACATACAATTTAGGTCCAATCAGAAACCAAAATAGAAGAAGACATACAGAGTCAGAACCCTAAGTAGATCATTCATCAGTGAAATATCCAAAAACATCATCACCAACATTAAAACAGAAACAAAAATCGCAGCAAACAGAAACAGAGTCAAAACCCTAAGTCAATCATTATCAGTTTCGCAAACCCAAACCCTTTATCAAAAAGAAGAGAGTTTCTTTCAGATAAGAAACATGCAAATAGAAACATAAGCACGCAAAACCCTAAGTTTGTTTTCATCATCTTCTTCAAAAAGAAGTCTAACCCTTCAGAATTAGTAAAGAGATAGAGAGGAAAGATCTCACCAAATCATGTGGAAGAAGCAAATCGGAACCCCTAGGGTTCAGGTCACCCCCTTTTAGATCTAGGCCAAATCATGTGTTTTCTGCAAAACCAAACACCAAAATAGTGATTAGGAGAAAGAGAGAAAGAGATTGATGTAAAAAAATTGAAGTTTTGAACTTAGCCGCCGCCATCACCGCCGTGAGGCAATTTCCGGTGCGACTTTTATTTCGTCTCCGACGAAGGAACCATAGAGAGAGAACGAGAGAATCGGAGAAGTGAGAGAGAGAAACAAATTGGCCAAATGAGACCTTGTCTCATTAACCTGGTTGTTTTGTTTAAAACAACCAGGCCCCCTCATACAAGGCCCAAGCGAATTGAGACCAAAACCAACCCCTTCTGCTCGCTACACCCCCCATCCCTTCATAAATATGACTTTTTTTTATTTTCTGGCCATAGGTTTTTTTGGGCTGAAAGCCCAAAACAAATTTTCTTTCTCCAAACACCCTTTCTGATTATTAACCCCCCTTACTTATTTTATTTATTTTTATTTTTCTTTTCTTTCTTTTAATTATTATTATTAATATTATTGTAATATTTATTTTTTATAAATAAAAATCTCAAAAAATATATTATGTACTCATATTAAATACACTCACATTTGTTTTTTTTAGACTAAAAGATTAAAAACTTTGTGTTAAAATTCATTTTCTTTTCCAAAATTAATTAAATAATTAGATTAGGTTTATACTTATTATTTATTTAGAAATTTGTTTCTTTAAACTAGTTTCTTTTTCTAACTTAATTCTAATTTTCTTTTTTAGTTAATTATTTTTCTTTTAAGTTCATTAAGTCAAAACAAAATCCATTTCCCTATTCATTCATACTTGTACATTATATTCATTTCACTTCTTATATATTATCTTTATATTTGTTTCTTTGTACATTTGATAAATTCGATATGGCTGTAATAGATAATTAGGATTTTACTTTCTTGCAAATCCTCATTCATAAATTGAATACCCCCCTCCCACAAGTGTTGTAATAGCGTAGTAATATTTAATTTCGCAATTTATCGATTTTACATAATATGCTAGTAATTAGGGTTTGTATGGCAAGATAAAACCAACCAAATAGAAAACCGTAATTCAAGATAAAAACAAGCATGAAAATGACACACTTGCACACAAGCACCCCTAGGGTTACTCCACTTGGTTGCCTTATACAAAATGGCCATATTACGTATGTAAGGTATCTTAGCAAAGACAAGCAAATACAAGATCATAGTCCCTCCATGATGCTATCTAAAGTTGCCTTATAAAATGATCTTAGTCCCTCAAAAATGCTAAGATACTTTGCAACATTGCTAATCATGGCTATACGATGACCCACATCCGTCCTGTTTACATCCAAAGATAGGGTTTCTTACCAAATCAATGGTAAGACAACAATGTCAAAGGAAAAGAAAATGAACAAGAAATACATTTGAGTAGGTAGATTTCCTTTAGTTACTTGCTCCATTTCAAAACAAATATCCTTGCTATTTTCAAAACAAACACACACATTTTCAAACATCTTGCAAACATTGAAAACATTTTCAAAAGATAAAACATCTTTGTATATATTCGTACAAACGAGAATCATTACCAAGATTGCCTAAACAATGGCCTCTTTTACAAAATACTTTCAAAAACCACACGAACCGCAATTTCAAGCAAAAGCAAGTGATCTAGCAAGTAACTAAGAGCCCATGGAAAACCATGGATGAAAAGGGTGCTAATACCTTCCCTTTTCATAATCTATCCCCCGAACTTAAGAAACAATCTCAAAGGTCTTTCCTGTGCTTTTTCACCTTTCCTTTTGGATAAAAGAAAAGTTGGTGGCAACTCTTGCTAACCGCAACATTTGTGATCAAACGCAAAACCTCCAAGTCAGTTCTCCCACCGTATCACAGAACTGGCGACTCTGGTGAAGAAATTCTAAAAGTGGGGTTACCTTAGATCATATTTACTTGCTTACATTTTTTGGCTTGTATGCTTTACATTATGGTTCTTTGTTTGGGTTTGAATCCTCTACCCGGATTTGGGATACATTATAGGTAAGTAGTAATACGCTGTGGAAACTGTGCGGGGTATATCGACATGGTCTAAACAATAGATACGTCAGTGCGACATATTTGTGGGTACCGGTAGCATTTGAGTTAATCAAAGAGAATACGGGGCCGCTAAGTGATGTCATGAAGCACTAATGAACTTCTAGAACCTTTACTTGACCAACTTGGCCTTTAGGATGTAGCGAGATGACCGGCTTTGGTGCAGTCCGAAGATGGTAGATACTCGATACTACACTCATTGAGGTTTTGTTTCTTGGGATATTTCGGTCGCCACTAAAGAGGCTTGAGCTGAAACAATGACCAAGGAAATAATCCAGTGATATTGAGCTCCTTAGAACCCAATTACTATTTCCAGGACAGGTTTAAGCCAACTAAACTTCAAGAGGGTACTTACCTATAAAACTCCATGCAAGCCTAAACCTAAGATTTGTTTGCTTTGTTTGTATATGCATACTTGTACATAACATCATGTACATAATGAACATCATATGCATCCACTAACCATTTCAAGGATTTTTGGATTCATCTTTGTTCTTGTTTTGTAGGATATGGATTCACTTCGCAGGAAAACTATTCAAGTAAACCTTGTGAGAATCCCTCCACAGCTTAAGGAGCTAGCTTCAAGGATTCCTGAAAATTCTCCATTCACCGAGAGACATGGTCGTCTACTCAACTTGGTCACCTCCAACATAGATGAGGACATGATGAAGGTGCTCTTTCAGTTCTTTGATCCTTCGCACAATTGCTTCACATTTCCCGACTATCAACTTGTGCCTACTTTGGAAGAATTCTCCCAACTCTTGAGGATTCCCATTCTCAATCAACTACCTTTAAACGGTACGGAAAGAGACCCAAATCCAGAAGAGATTTCTCAAGCTCTACACTTGCACTCATCTGATGTCACAACTCATTGGGAAACAAGGAGTGGTGTCAAAGGTTTCCTAGAAAAGTTCTTGTTTGAGAAAGCCCAAAACTGTTGGAATTCTTTAGACTTGCAAGCTTTTGAGAAAATTGTGGCTCTCCTCATCTATGGGATGGTTTTGTTTCCAAATCCTAACCAACTCATAGATGTGAACGCCGTCAAAATCTTCATATCATGCAACCCGGTGCCGACATTGCTAGGAGATATCCTACACTCTTTCCACACTCGCACAATGATGAAAACAGGTGTCCTTATGTGTTGCACTCCTCTCTTGGCAAGATGGTTTATTTATCATCTTCCCCGATCTGTATTAAAGAATGAACAAGGTTCAAGGTGGTCACAAAGGTTGATGACACTCAAGCATTCAGACATTCATTGGTGCTTCCGATCCAAAGAGAATGTTATCATTGTTGACCGATGTGGGGAATTTCCTAATGTCCCTTTACTTGGCATTAGGGGAGGTATCACCTACAACCCATATTTAGCCTTAAGACATTTTGGTTACGCCCGAAGGGATGGCCCACACGAGATGCTGATTTAAGGTTTGGTATTCGACTACGACAACAACGATCAAGGTCTTTGCCAGAGATTTATCTTAGCTTGGAGGATGCTAAACAAGGTGATAGCAAGACTTTGGGGAACAAGAATTCCATCCCCCTTGAGCCATACCTCAAATGGGTACGAACTCGCACTCAGAGTCTTATGATGCCTTACCCCTCCATTCTCCCGGTAATTATTGAGCCTGTTAAGGAAGGAGATGTTCCATACACTATCCTACATCCTGACATGGCCACATATTTTGAAGACCTCCAAAGGGATTAGATACAACTCAAAGGAGAGCGAGATACTTTTGAAGCGCAATTCTACACAAGCGAGAAGAAGGTTTTGGAGATCACTAGTCTACTTCATGAGAAGCAGACTCTGAATGCCTACATTGCACCAAATAGGATGCGCACTACTTTTCTATCTTAGAGTTTTATATTATTTTGCCCAAGGGGGAATTGATGTACTCGAACTTTATCTTATTAATATAACGTGTGTTTCCTTTTTGTCTAAAAAAATTTGAATATTTGAAATCCTTGAAAACATTGCATATGCACATATCATTCATCATAACATAAACAGGTCTTTTGCAACAAGTCTCCTAATCTCTCTACTATTTATTTCAGTAAGATGGATCTCGAGCAAACAGTGAAAGATCTCCAAGCTCAAAATATGCAGTTTCAACAGTTGCTCATGACCCTAGCCAAGGGGCAAGAAAAGTTGAAGACTCTGTTGGCTGAAGAGAGGAAGAAGAAAACAAAAAAGGTAACCGGAGTCTTAAACATGTGAAGAAGATTTCATGGGCAGAAAAGAAGGACTTTGGACTTTGCAACAACATCCGGTGAAGGAGAGGGGAAAGGCAAGGAAACAGTTGTCCCGTCAGAATCGGAAGAGGAAGAAGAAGAGGAGGACTACTCTGAGGAACAGTACCCTCCAGCTGATGATAAGTATAAACATCTTGAAGAGCGGTTGAGCGCGATGGAAATCTAAAAGTGCCAGGTTTGGACTTTGAGGAGTTGGGACTAGTGTCGGGGATTGTGATTCCCCCGAAATTCAAAGTGCCTATATTTTCCAAATATGATGGAGTGTCATGCCCTAAAATGTATCTCTGATCATATGTGAGGAAAATTCAACCCCATACCGCTGATAAAGACTTATGGGTGCATTTCTTCCAAGACAGTCTGTCTGGGACTCAACTTGACTGGTTCTACCAACTAGAAAGGGCTAATGTTCACAATTGGGAAGATCTTGCTGCAGCTTCCTACAAGCAATACCAGTACAATGCTGATTTGGTGCCTACCCGTACTCAACTCCAAAGTATGGCCATGGTGTCCAATGAAGGTTTCAAGGACTATGCACAAAAATGGAGAAATTTGGCTGGAAGAGTTCAACCCCCTCTGTCTGAGAGAGAATTGGTAGACATGTTCTTAGGCACCTTATCTGGTCCTCTCTTCAATCATTTAATCGGAAGTTCATCTGCAGGCTTCACTGAACTAATATTAACCGGAGAGAGGATAGAAGCCGGTATAAAGAATGGAAAGATTCAGAAAGATTTATCTTCTTCTACAGCTGTAAGGAAGCCCTTTATCGGAAAGAAAGAGGTGGCTGCCGTATATCCGCAAAGAAACCAAGAAAGGGCCGAACACTGACCAATGGTGGGGGTTGTCATGATCCCAAAGTCTGCATCTGATCAACAAAGAAATAATCAACCAAGGGTAGAAAGGCCAGTCACACAGTTCACCAGAATTAACATGACTATGTCTCAAGTATTACCGCATCTTCTGAGATCCAATTTGGCAACCTTGAAAGAAGCTCCAAAAAACCCCAATATAACATCTCCATATTATCATCCCAATGCCCATTGCACATATCACTTTGAAAATCCTGGTCACGATACTAATAATTGTTGGGCCTTGAAGAACAAAATACAAGACCTCATTGAAGCAAAAGAAATTGAGTTTGATGCGCCCGAAAAGCCAAATGTTATTTCTGCTCCTATGCCCAGACATGGTCACAATACCAATTCCATTGAAGAAGATTTGTTTGTTACCTCAGTTGATGAACTCATGACCCCACTTTCGACTATTAAGATAAACTTGTTGAGAGTCGGTGTGTTCCCGGGCTGTAATGAAGTTTTCCATCTCTGCTTATCCTCACCAACTGGCTGTCCTTTGTTGAAGGCAGGCATTTAGTGCCTGATAGATAACAAAGAGATTTTGTTTGAAAAGACTCTTGTTTCACCTATTCTTGTTGAAGATGTTTCTATCATTACCATTTCTGCCAATTCTTCCAGGGTCTCCACCAAAAGACACGTTAGAATTACATCGGTCTCGAAAGCAGCTTCTTTAATAATCACAATGCTTGGGCCAGACCCATATGAATCAGATAAAACCGTGTCGTGGAACTACGGAGGGGACATTTACTACCATGGCGTCAAGCACGACTGGTCGGCCGCCGAAGAGATAAATTCTGAAGAAGAAGATTCTGACATCAGTAATATTGCCGGAACTAGCAAAATTACCCGAAGCGGTAGGATCTTTTCTCCAGAAATTGCTCCCTCTAAAGCAGTTTCTGGATCTGTGATTATCCCTGTGGCTGCTCCAAAGGTTACTCCTACACCCGTAATCATCTCTGTAAGTACTCCAATTGACAAAGCCGTTACAACCCCTGTAATCATTCTTACTGAAACTTCTGCTGCCGAGTTAACCGAGGCTCGAGGAAAAGGTGTTATGGTTGAGCCTGTCCAGACGAAGACTCAGTCATTGACTATCCCTGAGACTTCCAAGAAAGAAATGGAGGAGATCCTAAAAATTATAAAGAGGAGTGACTATGATGTAGTTGAACAATTGGGGAAAACTCCCTCTAAAATCTCCATGCTGGCATTACTACTATGTTCCGAGGCGCATGCAAAAGCCTTGGTGAAGTTCTTAAAAGTCGCCCATGTACAACAAGAGACGTCTGTTTATCAATTTTAAGACTGTGTGGCCAGCTTAACTGCAGATAATGGTTTAGGTTTATCAGATGTTGATCTGACGCCGAGGGGAAGAAAGCATAATGAGGCGTTGCATGTCTCAGTGGAATGTAGGGGCACCACGCTGGCACATGTTTTGGTGGACACTAGCTCATCTCTAAATGTATTACCCAAAAAAGCTCTTGACAGACTTGACTGTGAAGGGTTGACTTTGAAGGCAAGCAACATAGTGGTAAGGGCTTTTGACGGTTTGAAGAGAATGGTACATGGGGAGGTAGACATTCCCATAAAGGTTGGAACCCAAACTTTCAATTTAACTTTTTATGTGATGGACATCCGCCCTTCATACTCCTGCCTGCTAGGCCGACCATGGATCCACAATGCTGGCCTGTTACCTCTACATTACATCAGATGCTGAAATATTCGGTTCAAGGGAAGATTATCACCGTCCATGGAGATGAAGAATACATGATCAGCCATATCAATTCCTTCAGATATATGGAATTGGACGGTGAATTCATTGAAACTCCATTTCAAAACTTCGGAGAGGTCCCTCAAGAGGTGGCAGTGACCAAGGTTGTTCCCAAGATAACAAGGCCTCCACTCCGGATGTCATCGCTGAAAGATGCTAAAGTAGTAGTGGAAGAAGGGGGATGCACTATCTGGGGATAACTGCCAGATATCCCATATAATTCTGACAAGTTTGGCCTAGGTTTCACTTCAAGGGCTCAAAAGGCTGTACGCCGTGCTCGTGTTGGAGGGCCACCCTTGAAGATCAGCAACCGTGAGGTCAACATGGTAGGAGATGGTGAAGATTGGATTTTCTCGACTATCGATGGAGGGCTCAACAATTGGGAAGCTAGAGACTTCATCCCAATCACTTTCATCCCTCAGTAATTTATCTTTACATTTTGTTGGATCTGTAATATTCAAAACAATTCGCACTCTTAAAACCTTGTGTCTTACCTGAGGCACAATGGTCCATTTGTAAGGATTATTATCTCATTTTTCATATGACATCAATGAATCATGGACGTTTTCGCATACATACTTTTGTGCTAATTTTTTTTCTCTTTTTTTTTTCTTTTACATTTTACTTTCTTTCAAAGATAGCTATACTCTTACACACACCCACACTCACAATGCAGGTATACATCCATTCTGGATCCCATGGGTAACGATACTACTATGGCCTTTTGTAACTCTGAGAATTTGATCTACCAAGCCGAAGACGAAGGTGAGGAAGATTGTGAAGTACCAGGGGAACTTGCCAGATTGCTACAACAAGAAGAGAGAACCATTCAGCCTCACGAGGAACCCGTGGATACGATCAACCTAGGTACCAAAGAAGATAAAAAAGAGGTCAAGGTGGGTGCCAATCTGGAACCCAGTATCAAGAAGCGTCTGATTCAGTTGTTACATGATTATGTCGAAGTCTTTGCCTGGTCATATGAAGACATGCCAGGACTTGATGAAGATATTATGGTACATAGTTTGCCTACAAGAGAGGATTGTCTGCCAGTAAAACAAAAGGTTCGCCGCATGAGGCCTGATATGTCAGAAAAGATTAAAGCAGAGGTCATGAAGCAATTCAACGTTGGATTCTTGGCTGTCACCTCTTACCCCCAATGGGTTGCCAATGTTGTTCCCGTACCCAAAAAGGACGGCAAAGTGTGAATGTGTGTGGACTACCGAGATTTGAATAGGGCAAGCCCTAAGGATGATTTCCCACTCCCCCCACATTAATATCCTAGTTAACAATACGGCACAACACAGTATTTTCCTTCATGGACGGATTCTCGGGTTACAACCAAATCAAAATGGCGCCTGAGGATATGGAGAAAACAACATTTGTCACACAGTGAGGCACATTCTATTACAAGGTGATGCCATTCGGACTGAAGAACGCTGGGGAAACCTATCAGCATGCCATGGTAGCTTTATTTCATGACATGATACATCACGAAATAGAGGTCTATGTGGACGACATGATATCCATATCACAAATAGAAGAAGAGAACCTTGATCACTTACAAAAGCTGTTTGAGAGACTGAAGAAGTACAAGCTGAGGTTGAATCCAAACAAATGCACATTCGGGGTACGGTCTGGTAAGCTCCTAGGCTTTGTCGTCAGCAACAAAGGTATCGAGGTCGATCCTGCCAAAGTTAAAGCAATACAAGAGATACCTGCTCCCCGTACTGAAAAGGAAGTCAGAGGATTCTTTGGACATTTGAACTATATTGCCAGATTCATTTCTCACCTGACAGCTACTTGTGAGCCAATCTTCAAACTATTGAAGAAAGATCAAGTAGTCAAATGGAATGATTAATGCCAAATTGCTTTTGACAAAATCAAAGAATACTCACAAGAGCCTCCTGTCTTGATACCACCAGTTGAGGGAAGACCGTTGATCATGTATCTGACTGTTTTAGAAAACTCAATGGGGTGTGTATTGGGGCAGCATGACGAATCTGGCCGAAAAGAGCAAGCTATTTACTAAGTGAGCAAAAAGTTTACTGACTGTGAAACCAGATATTCACTGCTCGAGAAAACTTGATGCGCTCTGGCATGGGCTGCTCTCCAGCTAAGACAGTATATGTTGACTCATACTACCTTGTTGATATCTAAAATGGATCCGATAAAGTACATCTTCGAGAAGCCAGCTCTTTCTGGGAGAATTGCGAGATGGCAGATGATCCTAACAGAGTATAACATACAATATACTACCCAGAAAGCTATAAAAGGTAGTGTACTAGCTGATCACCTTGCTCACCGAGCTGTAGAAGACTACCAGTCCATGAAGTTCGAATTCCCGGATGAAGACATCATGACATTAGACAATTGTGAAGAATTCAGGCCATATGACAGACCAGAACAAGGATCCTGATGGACCCTGTTCTTTGATGGAGCCTCCAATGAAATCGACAACGGTATCAGTGTTGTACTCATATCTCCTGAAGGGTGTCATACTCCCTTTACTGCCAGACTTTGCTTCAATTGTACAAACAACATGGTGGAATACGAAGCATGCATCTTCGGTCTCAGAGTTGCCATAAACTTGGGAATCAAATCCTTAGAGGTGTTTGGAGATTCAGCTTTGGTCATCAGTTAGATCAAAGGGGAATGGGAAACCAAACACCCTAACCTTATCCCTTACAAAGAACATGTCTTGACATTGCTATCACATTTTGAGAAGATTACCTTCGAGCATTTCCCGCGAGAAGAAAATCAGCTAGCAGACGCACTAGCCACAATGTCGTCTATGTTTAAACTTAATTGGGATAACGAGGCTCCCCAGATCACCATTGAAAGAATGGACGAACCAACACACTGTCACGATATTAATACTGAAGAAGTAGTGGACAAGACTTGGTTTCACGAAGTCAAAAGATATCTCGAGGCTCAAGAATATCCAGAAGGAGCTTCAGTCAATGATAAGAAGTTCTTAAGGAGATTCTCTGCTAAGTTTTTCCTTAGTAACGACATCCTGTACAAATGCAATCATGACTCTGTATTGCTTCGGTGCATAGATAAGGTTGAAGCTGAAAGGATCATGGCCGAATTGCATGAAGGAACCTTTGGTACCCATTCCAGTGGGCATACGATGGCAAAGAAAATCCTACGGGCAAGCTATTACTGGTCTACCATGGAAGAAGATTTCTATCAGCACTCTCGAACCTTCCACAAATGCCAAATTTATGCCGACAAAGTGAATGTACCCCCCGGTTCCTCTGAATGTATTGATAGCTCCTTGGCCCTTTGCTATGTGGGGAATTAATATGATTGGGGAAATCAAGCCGATAGCCTCCAATGGACACAGCTTCATCCTAGTGGCCATTGACTATTTTACAAAGTGGGTTGAAGCAGCCTCCTTCTCCTCCGTTACCAAGAATGTTGTTGTCCGCTTCATCAAGCAAAACTTTATTTGTCGGTACGGTATCCCGGAAAGGATCATCACTGACAATGGTACAAATCTCAAAAACAATATGATCACCGCCTTGTGCGAGCAATTCAAGATTCAGCATCACAGTTCTTCCCCCTATCGGCCAAATATGAATGGTGTTGTAGAAGCTGCAAATAAAAACATTAAAAAGATCATACAGAAAATAACGGTCACATACAAAGACTGGCATGAGATGTTACCATTCGCTCTCCACGGATATCGTACCATGGCTCACACATCAACCGGGGCAACACCCTATTCTTTGGTTTACGGCATGGAGGTTGTCTTGCCTATTGAGGTTCATATCCCCTCTCTGAGGATTATGAAGGATGCAGGATTAAACGAAGACGATTGGATCCAGACCCGACTTGATCAACTAAATTTGATTGATGAAAAGAGACATGTTGTTGTTTGCCATGGTCAAATGTATCAAAAACGAATGATCAAGGCTTTCAACAAGAAAGTCAGGCGCCAAGTGTATCAAGTTAGGGATCTAGTGATCAAACGCATCATATTGCCACAAGGTGACCCCAGGGGAAAATGGACTCCTACCTATGAAGGACCATTTGTAATTAAAAACATATTCTCTGGTGGGGCAATGATCTTGACTACCATGGATGGTGACGACCTACCACACCCTGCGAACACGGACATAGTCAAAAGATACTACGCGTAAGAGACCCGCTAGGTTGACATACCTAGGCAAAACAAGGGCATCCCGGTGAACCAAAAAAAGGGTTCGGGCAAAAGTTAGGGATAAAACAAAAAAATCTATACACCCGGCAAGTTGAAAACCCGAAAGGGAGACTTGGGAAAAAAGGGTTTCCCGGTGGACTGAAAACCTGAAAGGATGGTCCAGACAAAAGTTAGGGAATTAAGGCGTACGACTATGTCCCGTCGAATCACTTTACAAACAACCTTTGGTATCCACTGACAAACACAGAGGTTCTGATCAATTAAGTCATCTTCGGACAAGGCAACAAATAGACAAGAGGCTCAGAGATACAAAGGCTATAGCATAATGGAAACCCCATGGGATTATTACACATAGCTATCTTTCTTTGTATCAAATTTTTCTCTTTTATGACAACATTCTCTTACTAGAATGTTTTTCTCCTTGTACAATTCAAAGTTAAATACAAAGATATCTCTTTGAAAGTGCAAAAAATTATTTGTCTTTTCTTTACGCTTGTGTTTTGTTTACAAAAACGTCCAACGATTCATTGTTGAGCATATGCATTTGAACATAATTATTGTTTACAAATAAACAAAATGGGAAGAACAATTACTGATAGGTTGAAAAGATAGGAAAATATCTCTAGGCCATTCTATAAGTAATCCCTTGCAGTACGTCATTTCAATCCCCAGCGGAACAAAGTTCAAATTGTTGATCCCGAGTAGAAGTTATCAAATTTCTCAGGACTCCCCAACATATTTTAAAATCAGTACATGGTATTACCCTTACAACAAGAGTTTATTCCTCTCGGCAAAATTCACCAATACTTCAACTTCAAGACATGGAGACTCACATGTCCTCAGTAGTGCAACAAATCGACTCACCTACGCATACATCGTATCCATATATCATAAACATTGATAAACACGAATGCGTACAACATAATCCCATTATGCATACATATCATGACTTGGCATCTTAGCTAACATTTTACCCTTTTTTGGATAAGATTAACAGCTACCATTAACCATGCTCAACTTATCGATACAGTTCAGATACGCTCCAGATACGGATGTCATCCTGATACTCATTCAGATTTCAAATTCAGATACAATTCAGATACGCTCCAGACACGGACACCATTCTGATACTTATTCAGATTCAGATTACAGATACAGTTCAGATACGTACCAGATACGGATGCCATCCTGATACCCATTCAGATTTCAAATTCAGATACAGTTCAGATACGCTTTAGACATGGACGCCATTATGATACTTATTCAGATTCAGATTACAAATACAGTTAAGATACGCACCAGATACGGATGCCATTCTGATACTTATTCAGATTCAACTTTCAGATACAGTTCAGATACACTCCAGACACAGACGCCATTCTGATACTTATTCAGATTCAGATTACAGATACAGTTCAGATATGCACCAGATACGGATGCCATTCTGATACTTATTCAGATTCAAATTTCAGATACAGTCCATACACGAATTTCATTCTGGCTCTCATTCATTACATATCTCAGATGTGAATCAAATATAATTCAGTTTCGAATATTATTTTGTTGCTTATTTGAGACCACTTTTGGTTCAGGAAAACCTCCCAATAATTATTCTGATTCATCCCCGGTTGAAATCAAGGCTGGACTTAGTCCATTCTCTGTTAGTAGATCACCCTTGCATGGCATCGGTATGCCCATCTCCGACAGTTATCCCTCAGTTCATTCAATGGCATCTTTAAGACCATTCATGATACAATAGATTTAAGACATCACTTTGTACACCAGCAAGTGTAAATTTTTTGGCACTTTAGTGTTCAATCATCTTCCAGTTTCAAGCTACGAAAGGGGAGCATGCCAATCTCGCTCTTTCAAGATTAAGAAGATTAAACAGGGGTAGCTGTTGTACCCCAAAATTTGCCTTCCGATTTTTCATGCAAGATGTTTACCCTAGGGTTCCCGTACACTCAATTGGATCAAAGGTCGATCAGACAAGTTCTCTTCCTAGGCAGCAAATCAATAATTAGGGTTTAGGATTTTCTCAGAGATAATTAAGTCTTAAAAATCTCCAATACTTTTAAAGACAATTTGATGAAGTTTGTTAATTCTACAAGACTGACTAATGTTCTTGGAACATATTTGATAGACAATGAAGTCATGTTGGAATCAAGAGTGACATGCGAATTCATTATGATTACGAGTTAGATATTGAACAAGAATTGAAGATTAAGACTTTTTGATCATAAGCCTTTGAGGTTAAGTTAATCAAATGGAATTGAAATTCTTAAACATTCATTTTGTTTTAGAAGTTTGATTGGAGTGCAAAGTGTTTTGTTTTGCTTGATCATCTTTGGTGGTTGCTTGAAATACAAGTTACCTAAAACAAGGTTTCTTACTCAAAACATCCAAATAAGAATTCCAAGATTTAAAGTTGAAATTAGTACAATATTTTCACAAAGTTTATTCAGAAGTATTGTATTCATTACACTACAAGTTTGAATTTTTTACAGAAGAAATGTCTTGCCTACTAATGCAATAAATTACAAGATTTATTTATGAAGAAAAAAAAAGAGAAGAGAGAAATCCTAAGTCTCCATCCTCAAGCAACCCCTCCAATCTTTGCTTGCCATCCATGCTTCATGTTCATGAAAAGAGAAAAGGAGAAGTTTGTTAGTAATTCAAATATTCAGAAATGAATAAAAATATACAAAGTAATCCTAAATTCATCATCAGTATGATTTTTGTTGAATCAGAAGAGAAGGGTTTGTATTCTAAGGCCTCATGAAATTCTTGCTTAATCATTGGCCTGACAATTTCTAGTTTTCAAATCACAAAGTACAAGTTTGGTTCACAAACAAGAGCAAACAAGGAAAGCTACAACCAGCTGCAGGGCAGGCAAGCAAGGCAAGCTGCAAAAAACTGCAGGGCAGGCAAGCAAGACCAGCAATTGCAAACTGCCAAAACAGAACCAGCAAACAAGGCAAACTGCAGGGAAGGCAAGCAAGGCAAAAAAGGCAAGCTACAACAAACTGCAGGGCCGGAAAAACAAGTCCAGCAGCTGCAAACTGCTAAAAACAAAACTTGTGCAAAAATGTTCAAATTATCAAAAGTTCAGAAAAGTTGGTTTTGGATTCTAAAGGCCTCAAACCATGTCAAATTCTATCCTGAGCCCATTATCATTGGAAAAAAAGCTTGGCCCATAATAAATAATTCCAACCATAGTCCCAGCCCATTAGCCAAATCCAAATCAAGAAATTCAAGCCCAATAGAGGCCTCAAAACAGTGTCCTATCATTGGCCTAAAGGTGTGTTTGCAAATCACAAAAACTTGGTTCACAAGCAAAGAAAAATAGAAAATCAAGCCTCATACATACTTCACAAAGCCTTAACTACATCATTGGATAAGAAGTAATCTGTTACAAATCTCAAGCATTTGGTTTCCAAAAGGTAAAGAGGAAATAAGAAAGCAAAAGCCTCATGTTATTTCAAATCAGAAAATATTAGACCAACAATCAAAAAAGCCTCAAATTTGCAAAGTCATGTCATAGGCCTAGAGTATTTCACTACAAATCTCAAAACATTTTGTTTGGTTCATGGCAAATACAAAAATACAGCAAAAGCAGCCAGCAAAGTCAGAAAAATGTAAACAAGTACAGAAAACTGTAAAAGGAAAAGCAACAATCAGCCAACCAAAGGACAACAACTTGAGTTGTTAAAACATAGCAAGTACAAAGCCAGTAAAAGCCAGCATCCACCATAAATGAATAGCACAGCCAACAAGCAAAGTCAACTGGAAATTTGATTTATCAGGAAAAAAAAGTACAAGCAGCAAAAGCCAGTATTTTTTTATCTATCACAAAATCAATATAAAACAGGGCAACAATACTGTGCAAAAGAGGAGTTTTTTTGGCCAACAATAAGAATACACAAAAAGAAAAAGTCCATCCATTGTTCTCATCCCTCAAGTTTACCGTCAATAAGCCACAGGATACCAAAACACAGCAAAGAGGTAATTTCTCAAACTGTTTCAATATACAAAACTTTTGAAACTATTTCTTGTACAAACCATACAATTTATGGCCAATCAGAAACCAAAATAGAAGAAGACATATAGAGTCAGAACCCTAAGTAGATCATTCATCAGTGAAATATCCAAAAACATCATCACCAACATTATAACATAAACAAAAATCGCAGCAAACAGAAACAGAGCCAAAACTCTAAGTCAATCATTATCAGTTTCGCAAACCCAAACCCTTTATCAAAAAGAAGAGAGCTTCTTTCAGATAAGAAACATGCAAACAGAAACATTAGCACGCAAAACCCTAAGTTTATTTTCATCATCATCTTCAAAAAGAAACCTAACCCATCAGAATTAGTAAAGAGATAGAGAGGAAAGATCTCACCAAATAATATGGAAGAAGCAAATCGGAACCCCTAGGTTCCGGTCACCCCCTTTTAGATCTAGGCCAAATCATGTGTTTTATGAAAAATCAAACACCAAATTAGTGATTAGGAAAAGAGAGGAAGAGATTGATGTAAAAAAATTGAAGTTTTGAACCTAGCCACCACCGTCACTGTCGTGAGGCGATTTCCGACACGACTTTTGTTTCTTCTCCGACGAAGGAACCATACAGAGAGAACGAGAGAATCAGAGAAGTGAGAGAGAGAAACGAATTGGCCAAATGAGACCTTGTCTCATTAAACTAGTTGTTTTGTTTAAAACAATCAGGCCCCCTCATACCAGGCCCAAGCGAATTGAGACCAAAACCAACCCCCTTCTGCTCGCTACACCCCCATCCCTTCATAAATCTGACATTTGTTTTATTTTCTGGCCATAAGTTTTTTTTTGGCTGAAAGCCTAAAACAAATTTTCTTTCTCCAAACACCCTTTCTGATTATTAACCCCCCTGACTTATTTTTATTTATTTTTATTTTTATTTTTATTTTTTTCTTTTAATTATTATTATTAATATTATTGTAATATTTATTTTTTATAAATAAAAATCTCAAAAAATATATTATGTACTCATATTAAATACACTCACATTTGTTTTTTTAGACTAAAAGATTAAAACCTTTGTGTTAAAATTCATTTTCTTTTCCAAAATTAATTAAATAATTAGATTAGGTTTATACTTATTATTTATTTAGAAATTTGTTTCTTTAAACTAGTTTCTTTTGCTAACTTAATTCTAATTTTCTTTTTTAGTTAATTAATTTTCTTTTAAGTTAAGTCAAAACAAAATCCATTTCCTTATTCATTCATACTTGTACATTATATTCATTTCACTTCTTATACATTATATTTATATTTGTTTCTTTGTACATTTGATAAATTCGATATGGCTGTAATAGATAATTAGGGTTTTACTTTCTTGCAAATCCCCATTCATAAATTGAATACCCCCTCCCACAAGTGTTGTAATAGCGTAGTAATATTTAATTTCGTAATTTATCGATTTTACATAGTATGCTAGTAATTAGGGTTTGTATGGCAAGATAAAACCAACCAAATAGAAAACCCTAATTCAAGATAAAAACAAGCATGAAAATGACACACTTGCACACAAGCACCCCTAGGGTTACTCCACTTGGTTGCCTTATACAAAATGGCCATATTACGCATGTAAGGTATCTTAGCAAAAACAAGCAAATACAAGATCATAGTCCCTCGATGATGCTATCTAAAGTTGCCTTACAAAATGATCTTAGTCCCTCAAAAAATGCTAAGATACTTTGCAACATTGCTAATCATGGCTATACGATGACCCACACCCGTCCCGTTTACATCCAAAGATAGGGTTGCTTACCAAGTTAATGGTAAGACAACAATGTCAAAGGAAAAGAAAATGAACAAGAAAGACATTTGAGTAGGTAGATTTCCTTTAGTTACTTGCTCCATTTCAAAACAAATATCCTTGCTATTTTCAAAATAAACACACACATTTTCAAACATCTTACAAACATTGAAAACATTTTCAAAAGATCAAACATCTTTGTATATATTCTTACGAACGAGAATCATTACAAAGATTACCTAAACAATGACCTCTTTTACAAAATACTTTCAAAAACCACACGAAGCGCAATTTCAAGCAAAAACAAGTGATCTAGCAAGTAACTAAGAGCCCATGGAAAACCATGGATGAAAAGGGTGCTAATACATTCCCTTTTCATAATCTACCCCCCGAACTCAAGAAACAATCTCAAAGGTCTTTCCCGTGCTTTTTCACCTTTCCTTTTGGATAAAAGAAAAGTCGGTGGCGACTTTTTCTAACCGCAACATTTGCAATCAAACGTAAAACCTCCAAGTCAGTTCTCCCACCATATCACACCCTCCTCTTATTTTTTCTTTTCTCTCCTCCTTTTCTATGTGCAAATGAACTCTCTATTTATAGAGAAATTTTTTTTGAATGAGCAGCTTGGTGAAAGAATAAAATATAGTTTCTTTGAAAGGCCAACATCCACTTGTGTCAACTTTTTATAATCCCAAGATAAAAGTACCAAAATCAATGGTATAGATGGGTGACTCCTAGTTTATAGGGGCAAATATGCAGAAGAGACAGGCGCAAGGCTCGAAAACTTTTCTAAAAAGTAGCATTATACTATTAAGTGCAAGTTGGCTTGAAGAACATTTTAATATGGAGTGAGGCACAAGTTGGAGGCCTATGTAGCCTGACATATGGACAACTTGACCCTTGGATCGAATACCCTGTCTTTCGTTTTGGCCCTACAGATCCAGCCTTCGACCAAACTCAAGAGCAAACGAGATTGAATGTTTCCAACATTGGTCTGTCTTTCGATTTGCCCATATTCAACTGCATGTACCATTTTGAACCCTTTTGTTTTTGATTATGTAAGTCCAACCTTCGACCAAACTCAAGGCAGGCAAAACTAAATATTCCCCATAATGGCATGCCTTTCGATTGGGGCCATATTCAGTTGCATGTACTACTTTGAATAGGCAAGAAAATCTCAATGGCATAGTCAAAACGAAAGGAATTCTGGATTACCTTCTTACTTCACCAACAGAAGCCAAATGCCCTAAATGAAACTAAGGAACCAAGCTTGCTCAAAGAAGCCAGATGCCTAAACGAAGGATGTTACCAAAGCTTGTATTCGGAAGAGCCCACCTGCCCAAGAAATGTAACCAAAGTTTTGTATTGAAGGGGACCACATGCCCAAAGGAAGAATGCATGCAGGAGGTAAAGGGCACAAATGAAGCTTGCAACAAGGGGCCACATGCCCAAGCGAAAGAGGTATGCTAGGCTTGCAAAGATGCCCAATCAAAAGAGGAATGCAGGAAGCAAATTTGAGCAATCGAAGGATGCCCAAAAGGAGGCTTTTTGCCTTGGAATCTAAGGAGGCTTTTTTCCTTGTGCCTGCTGGCCCCGTGGGCGCCTCTTGCATACAAGAATGAATCTGTGACTCAATCGAATGCTTGTATGCAACAAAACTTGTCCAATCTAAGCAGGCTTATAGGCAGTAAAACTTGTCCAATCGAAGCAGGCTTGCAGGCAGCTAATTTTGAGCAATCGAAGAAGGTGCAAAGTCCAATCGAATAGGCTGAATCGAAGGAGGCCTATTTTTCTCCAAATTTGTCAAAATGTTATTTTTACCTGTTTTCTCCCTTTTTGACAGTTTCCTTTTAATTTTGGTATTGGAAAATCCCAATGCACTTGTGCAAGCTTAAATCCTAAGAATCTTTGTGAGAAAACCCTTGAGAATTGAGAGGGAAAATTTTGGGGTACAACAATGTGCATACTCTTCATCCCCAACAACATTCCTGGATTTAACTTCCCGAAGATCCCCAACACTTGTCAAGGATTTATTTTCCGAAGCAAAGAATATTTGACATTCATACATCATATTGCATACATTATAAATGCATACATCATAATCTCATTTATTTTTATAACATCATCAAGCCATGCATATATCTGCATGCAACTAACCCTCTTTCTTGCAGAAAAAGTCAATCAACAAAAATCCTCTTTTGGTAAATATCACAACCATTTCTCAAAAAGGTCGGAGATTAATTCCCGAAACAAGCCAGGGCAATTATCTCTACGACCAACAAAAAGCGGGTTCCTGATTAATACCTGAAACAAGACAGGACAATTGTCTGTGAACAATCGATTGTAGATTAATACTTGAAACAAGACAGGACACTTATCTACATGAGCAGATTGAAGATTAACTCCAAAAACAAGCCGGGGAAACTATCTTTATTTCTCAAATAGGTTAGAGATTAATTCCTGAAACAAGCCAGGGAAACTATCTCAACGACCAACAAAAAGCGGGTTCCTTCTAAATTCCAGACGCTACTTTATACGGGCTCATTATAAAGAAATCCTACACGGATTCCCTCTCAAAATTTCTAAATGTAGCTTTACACGGGCTCATCATAAGGAAATCTTACACGGATTCCCTCTCAAAATTTCCAAATGCAGCTTTACACGGGCTCATCATCAAGCAATATTACACAAATTCCCTCTCAAAATTTCCAGGTGCAGTTTCACACGGACACATCCTGAAGCGGCCCTACCCAGGCTCGTTCTCATATATTTGCAGATGAAGTTTCACACAGACTCATCCTGAAGCAGCCCTACCCAGGTTCCTTCTCATATATTTCCAGATGAAGTTTCACACGGACTCATCCTGAAGCAGCCCTACCTAGGCTCCTCCTCATACATTTTCAGATGCAGTTTCACACAGACTCATCCTGAAGCAACCCTACCCAGGTTCCTTCTCATATATTTCTAGATGAAGTTTCACACGGACTCATCTGGAAGCAACACTACCCAGGTTCCTTCTTATATATTTCAAGATGTAGTTTCACACAGACTCATCATGAAGCATCCCTACCAAGGTTCTATCTCATATATTTCCAAATGAAGTTTCACACGGGCTCATCATGAAGCAACCCTACCCAGGTTCCTTCTTGATCGGGACTTTATAAGTATGTCGGGATACTAACTGCAAGTATACAGTTCAGTCGTTCTAGTTTTAAAAGATTATCGAACCCTCAGAGACTAAGGATCAATCACATACGATCTAATGCTACAGTTTGTCTAACTAAGCGATGAATATTTGATTTTTGGGGGAAACAGTTTAATTAAAAATAATAGTACTAATTATACCGGTATGTGATAATCGGACTTAGGGAATTCGGTGAATCGCTTGGCCTATAAAGTATTTCGGTAAAAACTAATTGTTTAAAAACCTAAAACATACACTCTCGTGTTTATGAAATAAGTCATGCTACTAAACCTAGTGGATGCACTTTAAATTTAATAACACTTTTTGAAAACAATTTGAATTTAATTAATTTATTAAAACACTCTCGTTTATTTAAAAATCAATGTTTCGTTACCACTATTTGGGTTGAACCCCAGCTCTCGCATGCAGGTTCTTGCCTTAATTAATTTCCCACTCTCGTGGCAAAATCATGTTAATTAACCTCTCACTCTCGTGACAAGGATAGTTAAATTAATCTTGGAAATTGGAAACCAGAAATTGTTTTATAAATATTTTTGGCCAAGGTATCACTGAATTCTTTTAGTTCTTACGGTCACATACCGGTATTAATAATTTAGCCAGACATAATTAACTTAACAGCAATACAGTTCAAAATATAATTCATGGCAATAATTGGCATATTATAAAAACTGAATGAATAATAATTGCAATATAAAAACCTGGAATCAAAGTTGCTATGGTAATCTTGAAGTATTACAATAATCCAATCTTCGAGCTTGACTTGTAGTAAATGATTCGTGTTAATTCTTGAAAGAAGAATTAACACTTAAAACTAAAAACTAAGACTTTGAATGAAAATTACAGGAAAGTGAAAACAGAATTCCAAAACAAGCAAATTGGAAAATAATTGCAAAAAGAAAATAATATTTGTTCTGAGGAAAATTCTTCGACCCTTGAACTGTGCACTGGTACACATATATATAGCATAGGAAAAATCAGCAGTTTTTGAATTCTTGATGAAGTCTTCAGTGGAGAAAATACATGATCACTAATAGTGGTGGCAAGAAAATAGGGGACTCAGTAGAAAAAGGGAGAACGAGTCTGCCCTTAACGCCCACGTCTCAATCCATGCATAACGTCCACCTTCACGCGCGTGACGGTCGTCACAGGTGGGTGACGGTCGTCACGCGCTGACGTAGTGCATTACGCTCGTCAGTGGTGTGTGACGAGCGTTTCCTTATGTTGGGGGGTGTTACGCCCGTCACAGGGACGTGACGACCGTCACTGTTCTAGAAATCCAAACTTTGTATTTTTTTATTCTTTTTCTCTTTGTTTATTGTCTAGCCTTCTTCATGTTGTCCTTTTCCATCGGTTTGAGTCGACAAGTGTTATACTTGTAAAAAGACAAATAATCTCGGAATAATCGGGGGTTAGACGACTTAATGAAATATAAAATCGATAAAAAGCATGGTAATTATACGATATGTTTTCTCGTTATCACTTCTCATACATTTCCAGATGCAGTTTCACATAGACTCATCCTGAAGCAGCTCTACCCAGGTTCCTTCTCATATATTTCCAGATGCAGTTTCACACGGACTCATTCTGAAGCAACTCTACCCAGGTTCCTTCTCATATATTTGTATATGCAGTTTCACACGAACTCATCCTGAAGAAGCCCTACCAAGGTTCCTTCTCATATATTTCCAGATGAAGTTTCACATGGACTCATCCTGAAGCATCCCTACCTAGGCTCCTTCTCATTTATTTCCAGATGAAGTTTCACACTGACTCATCCTGAAGCAGCCCTACCTAGGCTCATCCTCATACAGTTTCAGATGCAGTTTCATATGGATTTATTCTGAAGCAACCCTACCCAGGTTTCTTCTCATATATTTCCAGATGAAGTTTCACACTGACTCATCCTGAAGCAACCATACCCATGTTTCTTCTCATATATTTCCAGATGCAGTTTCACACTGACTCATCATGAAGCAGCCCTACCCAGGTTCCTTCTTATAAATTCCAGATGCAGTTTCACAGGAACTCAACCCAAAGCAACCCTACCCAGGTTCCTTTTCACATATTTCCAGATGCAGTTTCACACGGACTCATCCTGAAGCAGCCCTACCCAGGTTCCTTCTCATATATTTCCAGATGAAGTTTCACATGGACTCATCCTAAAACAGCCCTACCCAGGCTCCTTCTCATATATTTCAAGATAAAGTTTCACACAGACTCATCCTGAAGCAGCCCTACACAGGTTCCTTCTCATGAATTTCCATATACAGTCCCACACGGATTCATCCTGAAGCAGTCTTATACGGATTCCTTCTAATACATTTCCAAACGCGGCTTAACGCGGGTCCGTTCCAACATGTCATTCAAAATTAAATCGACCAAAAATTTATTCTTATACTTCTCCCAGTTAAAGTCAAGCTTAAAGTTAGTCTAATTTTCATCAACAATCACCTTTGGATGGCATCTATAAGCCCATCTCCGACAACTCTCCATCATCTCTCCAAATGGCATCTTTAAGCCTATTCCCTATACAATCAACTAACACATGGTCAAGGGTAAATTTCGGGGCACTCTAGTGTTCAATCATCTTCCATCTTCAAGTCAAGAATGACGCACTCGCCAATCTAACTCATCAGGTTTAAGAAGATTGAACAGGGGCAGATGTTGTACCCCAAAATTTTCCCTCTCATTTCTCAAGACATTTCTCACAAAGATTTTCAAAAGCTCAAGTTTGCACAAGTACAAAGCAGACAAAGGGTGTGCAGATGCAGGTAACTATGTTGAATTCAAAATCTGGTTCAGGCTACATGACTGATCGAAAGGAGTGGTTGGTAGATTTGAACAAATTTAATAAGAAGCTTCAATCCACAAGATTTGACTGTGCAATGGCTTCCTTCATGTCTGCTTCGATCCATAAGGCAATGGCTTCCTTCATGCTTGTTTCAATTCCACCTCTAAACCCTTCAACATACATAGTTTCTACACTATGAATTACAATTGGTGGATTTGAAGAACATACATTGGTGGATTCGAAGGACATACAATTGGTCCATTCGAAGAACACACAAATGGTCCATTCGAAGGACAAACAATTAGTCCATTCGAAGATCACACAATTGGTGGATTCGAAGAACATACATTGGTGGATTCGAAGAATATACAATATGGTCCATTCGAAGAACATACAATTGGTCCATTCGAAGAACACACAATTGGTGGATTCGAAGAACATACATTGGTGGATTTGAATAACACACAATATGGTCCATTCGAAGGACATACAATTGGTCCATTCGAAGAACACACAATTGGTGAATTCAAAGAACATATAAATGGTCCATTCGAAGAACACACAATTGGTGGATTCGAAGGAAATACAATTGGTCCATTCGAAGAACATACAATTGGTGGATTTGAAGAACATACAATATGGTCCATTTGAAGGACATACAATATGGTCCATTCGAAGAACATACAATTGGTCCATTCGAAGGACATACAATGGGGTCCGTTCGAAGAACACACAATTGGTGGAAACAAGTATGGTTTTGTATTTTGATGAGTCTAGTCGAAGGCTGCTGAGCAAAGTCCTATTTGATGCCAAGCCCATGTTTGTTGTACTATCCACATAACAGTCTAAAACAATGTCAAAAAATAGTCTGATGTACTGCTATGAAACAGTCCTGCACCAAGCTGCCACAACACTCCAAAACTGTTGTAAAACAGTCCTGCTATGCTGCTTCTAATTTGCACCAAGTTGGCATATAAAATATGCACCTCGAAAGCTATGAAAAGGAGATACCCAAATTGTTCACATTTCATTTGTTTTCTCCCCAAAACCCCAACAAGACTCTTCTATAAGTAAGATGTTTCACAACACATCTGAGGGGGCTTGGAGGTGGATTTTCAGAGGGCTTTTTGACAAACAAATAGATGCTTTTTGGTTAGGCAAAGGGAGAAGAAAAAAAAAAGAGAGGAGATAACACTTAAAACACTCTTAAACCCATAACCAAAAAATACAACACCTCAATTTGTTCTCTCTTTCGAATCCAAGCTTTCCTATCCTTCGAACTCAGGTTCCATCCTTCCTTCAAATTCAAGAATATTCAAGGCAGCAACTCAAAGTTCAAAACACAAACTCCATATTCAAGGTAAGTCTTCCTGACTTTAAACCTTTTTGTTTCAAGCATCATTGATAACTTTTTGTTTGTTTTCGTTTCTACCCTTTTGTTTGTTTTCCTTTATTGTCAAGAACTAACCTTTACAGACCATAAAACAATATTGGAGCAAAAAGTTAAATCATGGTTTGACACAAAGCCTTAAGCTTCGATACACATTGATTTGCAGGCCCAAACGAAAGAAAACAAAAAGGTGTGAATTGAAGGGTGTATGCTTCGATACACACTGACTTGCAGGACCAAACAAAAGAAAACAAAAAGGTGTGAATCGAAGGGTGTATGCTTCGATACACACTGACTTGCAGGCCGAGATGAAAGAAAACAAAAGGGGTGTGTGAATCGAAAGACTTGTTCTTTCTCTCTTTTCCACTATTTTTTGCCTTTATATTTTTCTATATATTTTCTTTTATTGCTATTCAATATGGTTGTAATAATTATGACTTTTATTGCTTTCCACCCCCCATTTGTAAATTGGTATACACCTTCCCCAAATTATGTAATAGCGTAGGACATTTATTCTCCGCAATTTACCGCTTTTATATAAAATGCTAGTAACTAGGATGTGTATGGAAAGACTAAAATCAACAAGTAGACAACCCTAATTTCAAAGACAAAAATGCATGCAATCAAATACACTATTCACACACGTGCACCTCTAGGGTAATCTTGCTTGTTTCCTCGGAAAATAGTCATGTCCCTTGAATATGGGCGTTTTTAGCAAAGACCCTCGATAAAAAAGATCGTAGTCCCTCAATATCCCTCGATGTTGCCTCCGATAAATGATCTAGTCCCTTATGAAAATTGCTAAAACGTCTCATAAGTTGCCTTTTGTGGCTATACGATTGACCCACGTCCGTCCCTTCACATCCAACGACGGGGCTTCTTACCAATCAATGGTGAGATAGAAACATCTAAAGGAGGAGGAAAAGAACAAAGACCTTTTGAGTAGGTAGGACGCTCATAGTTGCTTTCTCTCAAAATAAAACCATTTCCACACTTACACTTTCAAATCATCTTTCAAAAACAAACATCTCTTTGAACTATTTTTAAAACCAACACTTTGTATGCATTCTTATAGACACGAGAATCATTACAAAGTTAGCCGCAAAAAAGGCATTTTGCAAAATATTTTCAAACTTACACCCATCACAAAACACCTTTTCAAACAAAGCATTTTTTTTTATCTAGCAAGCAACTAAGAGCCCGTAGATAACTACAGATGAAAAGGGTGCTAACACTTTCCCTTTTCATAACCTACCCCCCGAACTCAAGAAAACATCTCAAAGGTCTTTCCTGTTCTTTTCACTATTTCCTTTATTGGATAAAAGAAAAGTCGGTGGCGACTCTTGCTATC